>CM072518.1:62464728-63137228 GCA_036898135.1 Oncomelania hupensis
TTAACCGGGGAGAAGATTTTCAAGAGGGAGACATCGCCAACAAATGGAATTGGGATTGGACGTCGAAAGTGGTAAAAGTGGAGGGAGTCGAGCAGCGTATCGGCTCTCATTTTCGAAAAGTTGATGCTGCAGGCATGGCTCGTTGCATCACGTGCAACAAAGAAATTAGATACACTAATCGTGGTATTACAGCGCTCACTGAGCACTTCTTTACCAAGAAGCACAAATGTGCTGTAAAAGCACTGACTAGCTGCACAACGATACCAGGTAAAAGTTTGTTTGCTTAGTGGTTCCATCAAGACTAATTGAAACATAAGCCCTCCTGACAAGAGCAAAAAAAATGGATGACAGACCTCCAGCCAAGAGACTTTGCACTAATACTAAGCCAGCAGTAACTTTAAAAAAACAGAGCACCTTATCATCATTTTTCAAAAAGAGTATTGATTTGCTTTCTTTTTTTTTAATTTAGATTTTAATACTAGGAGTAGGAAGCAAGCTTGTTTGTGACAGTTGCCATAATCTTGCATATGTTGACACAAACCTATTCATTTTTTTTTCCAAGTAACAGTTTTTTTTGTGTGTATGTGAACATTAGTCTTAATAATAATATAAAAATAATAATGTCTATCTATGAATGCATGAATATAAAAAACATCCAAATTTATCTCTCACAAAAAGCATACTTTTGGGGTTTTAAATGCTATAAAACTTTCAGCTTCAGGGGGGCTTCGCCCCCCAGATACCCCACCGAGGCTTCGCCCCTGGACCTGACCAGGGGCCTTACGGCGGCCCCTGGACCCCGACCGGATTTCTGAGGTTTTTTTCTTCAGCTATTCTCCAGCCTGATTATTATGGATATCCTTGGCAATACGCTCCGGCATAATACGCGATACCCCACTTCTTCAGGGGAGGCAACTACCCCTAAACTTTTGTTTGTTTGTTTTTTCTCCCTTGTGTAGAAAAGATGGCAATCATGTACGTATAAGGCCACAGGAGCCCGTATCTGAATGCGACCGCCCCTCTCTGTAATCTACTAAAGAAGTTGGGTAGCTAACCTTCTTTACCCTATTATCAGAGAGGGCGGTCGACTCCAGATTCTGGCGCCTGTAGTATAGCCGTATTAGTTCGATAGTCAAGTATTCTAAATACAGGCACAGGACTATAGGTCTATGTGGGGCCATTCATTGTTAGCCTACATTCCCTGTGCAGCAGATGGCAGAGACCGACAAGAGGCGCTGGAGCACACCTGCAGGCTCACTAGTGTCCCGTGATTCAGGACCTGGGGCTTCGAAGTCCTCGTGGAAGCGGTTGAGGGTAATCTTTCTCGGAGACAGCGGCGTGGGCAAAACGTCACTGATGCACCGATTCGTCACCGGCAGCTTCAACCCAAACCTCGACACCACCATCACCGTGGAAGAGATGGAGAAAAAGGTAGATGGCGATGATGATTGTGACTTTGATGATGTACAGTGTAATTGTCACGTCACCCTAGTGGGTGCCGTGAGCGTTCAGCTCAAAACAGCGAGTGAGGGGATAAAACTCAAACAAAAGAACTAACACAAAAGCCAGATGAACAGTCACACTCTTTTATTCAACAACAAACACACACAGGACAATGGGATATCTAAACCACCCTCAACCCCTATCTGGACCCACAACCCAATATTTACTAAACAATTACCTCCCTTGTCTAAACTGAAAACCCCAGAACTGTACACAAAAAATGTCCCACAACAATATGTAACAATTATAATATGCAACAACAACAAAAATAGGCAACAGTGAATAAATCAAGCAACAAGATAGATTTAATCACAAGTTAAGTCACTAACCAGCAAAAAGCTTGCTGAATAATTAGTTTAGGTTGGCTGGCTTACTAAGTCACTGTTGTAGCACTTGTCTTTAGTTAATCTCAAAAGAAGATGAAGAAACTACGCTCATATAATAAAGTATACTGCACAGAATCCAGGCGATGAAGTGTGTTTATGTGAGTGTATGCAAGTATGACTGAGAAGACCTAGGGTGTGATATGCAAACGCCGAGGCGGTGATCTCTCTGTCGTCCGAGGCACACGAAGTGTACAGGCGGCGTTGAACCCCACAGTTACTCAGACAGCACTCTCGACGAGCATGGAGGAGTAGAAACAGTAGCCCACAGATACTTCAAGTGGTGGTAATAGAAGTAAACAAGTAGTAGGGCAGTAGTAGGTCTGGATCTGGATCTGGATACTGCCGACGATGTTTTTGGCAGAAAACACCACAGGAGCCATAGATGGCTATAATGTGATGGTGGTGTGCGCGCGCTAATTTGATTTAAAATAAAATAAAATAAAATGTTGCTTCATAGTTCTTTTTTTAGTCTAGGTGTAGTAGTAGAAGTAAACAAACAGTAGTAGAAGTAGACAAGCAAGCAAGTGTAATATGGCTAGCAAGTGTAGTAATAGACAAGCATGCAGACCCAATCTTTAAGTTCTCGGCCTGTGAATACGGATACACAACACCAGTGACCAACATCACAATACAACATGACACAATACACCACAATGGTTATCCGTTTGAGAGTATAAAGTTCGTTAACGTGCTATTGCTATGCTTTGCAGTTGGAACATTTTAGTACCGGCGAGGTCACTGAACCTTGGGAGGTGCCTAATCGAAGGCCACACACCCTTAAGAAGATACTCTGAATAAGTGGCAGTCTTTCCGTTACAGTTTTCTGGTCATTCTTGTCCTGACGAGGGCACAAGACCTTGGGTGGTTCGAATCACACGACACACAACCCTTACGAAAACTGACTCTCCTTTATCCTAAGACAACACAGTCTCAAAGTCACTTTTCTTCCAAAAAACGTCTGCTTCCAATAGCTACCAACCTGACTCTGCTGGGCTAAGATCTACCCGGCTCACAGTACAAGGTTTCGAGTCTCGCTCAGCACCTCAATTTCCCCGACTATGCATTATACGCTATGCGTTAACCACGTGAAAATCATACGTACTTGGCTTACATACGCAGTAAAGAATGTTGACACAAAACTTTATACACAGCAGCGCTAGAGATGTGCAACTCTGCTCTATATACAAATACGGCACAACTACTATTAGCGTGCATTGAAAACTCGTGTCGTCACAGTAATGGTAAGCAGAAGAAGAACAGAAGGAAGAAGAAGAAGAAGAAGAAGATGATGATGATGATGATGATGATGATGATGATGATGATGATGATGATGATGATGATGATGATGATGATGATGATGATGATGATGATGATGATGCAGTTAAATTTATAAACTCGTAGATCCTCCATATAGTAAGCCTATATAACTTCAATATCACATATGAAGGCTCCTATGGTGATACGCAAGTTAGTATCACGGATCTAAGATTCCTATATACTATGCTTTCCCATGTGTTGTGCAGTGTTTGTTGCTATAGAGGATCCGCTACAAGCACCCAATTTGAGTGATACCCTTTGTGGTTTCTTGCTCAGGGATAGCTCAGTCGTCAGAGCGCACGACTTGCACATGTGTACGTGCGTCTCGGGCGACGTGGGTTCGAATCCTGACTTCAGCAAACTATTTTGTGATTGCTGGATAGTAGTGGCCAGCGCTTTGAGAAGCTCTGTGAGCTTGTAAGTGCGCTATATAAGAGTAACCTCTTTCTAGGTCAAGGTCGATGGTCACTGCATCGCTCTGCGCATTGTGGACACGGCTGGGCAAGAACGGTTCCGCAGTCTGCGAGGCAGCTTCTACCGCGGTACTCACTTGTGTATCCTGGCCTTCTCCTTGGACAGCATCTCCTCCTTCTGCAATCTTACCACTTGGCGAGCAGGTAATGCTCATTCCTTAACACTCCCACCCCCACTCCCCCGCGCACTCTTCCCCTAATCGCTCGCCTCACTTTGCTCCACCATTGCATGTCTTTTGGTGCGGTAATGTTGATTTTGAGTTCTTTGAAAACAATCCTGTCTTCTTTTTTTTTCTGTCAGTCTGTCTCTCTATCTGGTGTGTCTGTCTGTCTGTCTGTCTGTCTCTCTCTGTCTGTCTGTCTCTCTCTCTCTCTGTCTGTCTGTCTGTCTGTCTCTCTCTCTCTCTCTCTCTCTCTCTCTCTCTCTCTCTCTTGGGGGTGGCCTCATGGCGCAGTGGATTAGTCGCCGGTTTTTCCTATGCCGAAGGTCGCGGGTTCGATTCCCGCAAGGGGCGAACGTATGTGACTTAGGTACGAGACTATTGAGGTCACCGAGGGTTTTCTCCGGGCACTCCGGTTTCCTCCCTCCCTTCAATAATGTTATTAGACGCAGTCAATATCAAACTTTCAAAAAATAAAAATTGCCATTTTCTTTCCGTCTCCAATAGCGATCTCCCTGCCCTTACCGCACCTGTTCGAGTGATGGATGTGCATTTGTTTTGTTTGTGTGTGTGTGTGTGTGTGTGTGTGTGAGGGTGGATGAGACAAGTGAGCGTGTATGTTGGTACAGATCGCCGCTCTTTGAGCCTGATCGATTTGGGGAAAGGCGCGTATATAGCATCCATTATTATTGTTATTGTTGTTATTGTTGTTATTGTTGATATTGTTGTTATTGTTGTTATCGTTGTTATTGTTGTTATTATTGTTATTATTGTTGTTTTTGTTGTTATTGTTGTTATTGTTGTTATCGTTGTTATTATTGTTATTATTGTTGTTGTTGTGGTGGTTGTGGTGGTTGTTGTTTGTTGTTTGGTTGTTGTTGTAGTTGTTATTATTATTATTATTATTATTATTATTATTATTATTTCCCCTTCCTTCTCTCTCCCAGTTCATCCATTTTTTAACGGTGAGGCTCATCCTTTCTGCAATTTAAGGCGGTTTCGGTTTGAGTGGCCAAGTCATGCCACTCGACACTCGACTGTTACTTAAAATTGCATGCATATCTGTTAAATTGTTGCTTCCGGCAGGACCCTGTGAAAGGAAGTAGAGTGTATTAGACTGTATCGCTCCATCGTGAGTTGGAGTCAATCAGTCCAGTTTCCCCAAATTTTTGTTTAAAATCGGAATGTAGACTATAGTTAACAGATCTACACTTTATAGTACATTGAGAGTTGTAAGCTTAATGTTACAGCATATGGTAAAGAACTGTAATGCTTGTTCAGCTATATATTTGCAACTGCAGGTTAAAACCTGATTTACGAAGAGTTGATTATAGGTCTTGTAAAAGTTATATGAAGCCTGATTCTGTCATATTTGTGTGTGTGGAGAAACTGTTACACTAAATAATATCATCATCGAAGAGTTTCGAAAACTTTAGTCATTAATGGAGGTCAAAGCTCTCCAATACGTGCGCACGCAGCTTTTAAAACGAAAAAGAAGATATTTCGGCCCTTTACAACGTCACCTCGCGAGTTGTCTACCATGCAATCATAACGAGTCAAACGATGCAACAGGCCGAGAACCAAGTCGCAAAGCAACAGCATCAGCAAAGTCGCTGAGTAAGTCACCCAGTGCCTCAGCTAGTATAGCAGACGGTCTTTTGAATAGTCGGACTCGAAGTTAGGATTCATTTTTGCACATGTTACACACTCTCTCTCTCTCTCTCTCTCTCTCTCACACACACCTACACACACACACACACGTACACACACACACACAATTGCGAAGACGCCGTTGTTATGACTTTTATGAAACGAGACACATACGTTGTTTTGACATTTAAAAGTACTTTTAAGTCTTCTAACGCTAACCCTAACTCTAACGGAACACTCTTTTGAGGTCAACAAAACGAGGTTCGTAAAAAAAACGTGGTAGATTTTCACGATGTAGTTAAAACAACGCCGTCTAAACACACACACACACACGCACGCACGCACACACACACCCACCCACCCACCCACACTCTCACACACACAAATGTGTATGAATATATAATCATCCCTTTAGCGCGAATTAGATAGGCTTATTTTATAAATGTCATTTATAAAATAGGCCTATCTAATTCGATTATGTGTGCGCAATTCCGCAGTGTGAAGGCCAGAACAGAGCGCTACAAGAACTCTTTTGTGCCCACTGCCATCAGGGTTTACAATCAACACCACTAGACATCAGGGACATTCTCGCCGTGCTGTGGCCAGTTGGGCCCCACATCGGTTCCAAGTGTGGAAAAAGAACTGTGGTGATGAGTTGGAGGAGGTGGGGGGGAGGGGTGGGGATGGTGTTTGAAGATGGATAAATGGAATATATTACTGTCAATGTAGTGATGGGTTGTAGCATGAGTGGTTTGTCTGTGCGCGTGCGGGTGCTGTTGTTGGGTGTGTTGCGGTGTGTCTGTGTGGAGGGGTGTGTGTGGCGTGGCAGGGGAGGGCGCGTGCTTGCGTTCACGTGTAATGATGTTGAGTTGCGTGGATGTTGTGATAGGGGATGTTGTGATGGGTTTGTGTTTGCGTGTGTGTGTGTTTGGTGTGTGTGTGGGGTGACGGTATATTTGTACTCTTGTCTTTCTGTTGATTCTTGGGCGCTGGAAGCCATTTTTCCATTTTGTGAAGATTTGGACAATTAAGTTTACTGTTTACTATTAATTTAGATTGCGATGTTAGAGGCACTTTAAAATAATGAATCACTTATTTCCGCTAATTTTTTTATGTGCAGAATTCATGGCGTACTCGGACATCCCGCGAGACGCTGACTTCCCTTTCGTCGTCGTCGGAAACAAGGCAGACGTGCCCGAAAACAACCGAGCTGTCAGCGACATCAATGCGCATGCGTGGTGCGCGGCCAATGGGGACATCCCTTACGTGGAAGCCAGTGCTAAAGAAGGGCTTCTCGTGGACGAAATCTTCCAAGTCGGGATCAGGAGATATTTGGAATTTGAAGGCTACGGAACTCGCCTCCCGAGTGTTTCCGGGAAGAAGACAGGTCAATGTCTCAGACAAAATGGTCAAGGTCAAGGTCGAAGTAGTACAATGAGAGAGTGCTTGGTACTGACCAAGGAGAACATTGCGGACACGGTGGAGTGTGGTGACCAGAAGAAGAACGGGTGTTGCAGCGGCTAGGACCAAACACTTGGATGGGAAAGATCTACGCATACAACGTAGCTGAACTCAGGACGTCTATTCCATTTCCTCTTCACTCTCAGCACCCTGTGATGAGACCTGCGTACTTCCAAATAGAAGTGCACATTTGCATGAAGTGTTCAATTCATTCATGTGGTCTCTTCGGCTGTCGCGTGGTCCTAACCCACCGGCCACCTTCCCCTTATCTCTCTCTCTCTCTCTTTCTCTCTCTCTCTCTCTCTCTCTCTCTCTCTCTCTCTCTCTTTCTCTCTCTCTCTCTCCTCGTAACAGAGAAAGAAGGGCACTGAGCATGCTGCTATAGCATGGAGAGAGAACACGTGCGCTATACAAGTGTTCAACATCAACATCGAGGGCCAGACACTGGCTCATACGCCTGGTTGTGGCATCGCCAAATGTAAATCATCGCCGATGTTCCCGCGCATGCATGAACTTCGGAGGTCATGTTTCGGAAACGGAAGTCAGCATACATATATAAATAAGTCATAGTTTTCGGTGATTCACCATAGTCTAACAGGCCAAAGCTAAGCGTAGATTCTGTGAAATTCCGGTTGCAAAGTGACACGATTATTGTTATTGTTATTATTATTATTATTATTATTATTATTATTATTATTATTATTATTATTATTATTATTATTATTATTATTATTATTATTATTATTATTATTATTTTAAGAATAGGGTCGTTCCAGATAAAGACTTAATCGATCCTCTCAACATCGTACAACTGTATTCACAATTTCCTTGGCACCCGATTGTAAACGAATGTAATTCATTAGGGAGAATTTCAAAATACCGGCGCATTGAAAGTAAACAAGCGGTAGGTACGGGCTCTGTGCACCACAGTTTGGAAATTATTGGCTAGGTTTCTTTTCTTATGCTTGTCAAAATATTATATTAATTATATTAATCGTTATATTAATCGTTCTTATAATTATTAATCGTTCTTATATAGCGCTTTACCAGCTCAAGAGCTGCTCAAGGCGCTGGCCAATACAGGATCTAACTCAAGCCGCCCGAGACGCCCACCCGCAGCCTTTGGGCGCATGGTCTGACGTCCGTACAACTGAGCACAATCCTGGGCAGCCAGGGATGGGGGAGAAGGACCTAAGTGCATGCTGGGTGTGTTCTTGTCACCGGCACTCACCCGTCTAGGACATGAGCGTCAGGATCTTTAAAGTCCGTTATGATGAAATGTATGCGACACAGACTAGACCTCGGTTTATATTCTCATCCGAAGTAGTAAAATGTTTGGGGAACGTCTTAAAGGCCTACTTTGCACTAGGTATAAAATGCATTTTTGTTTATTCTACTGAGAACATTTTACGATAACTTCGATGCCTTACTGTGACGGTGGGTCTATTGTTGCTGGGCTCTGCACAATGGAATGCTATTACCAACTCGTCTTAAGTCGATGGGGATCGCTAGTAAATCTCCCTGTGACTCTACTTAATAAATTTATTTGTTTAGCTCGGTCTGTGTTTAGGCTGGGGTACAGAGATAAAAAGAAAAATGGTAAAAGATCACTGTCACACTAGCTCTCACACGGCTATGAAACATAGGTAGTCCAGCCACTTGATAACAGTAAATATCACACATTTATTTCCTCTACTCTATACACGATCTGCTAAGTACGATACTAACTTTAAAAGTTCAAATGTCTCTTTGACTGGTTCGCTTCTTGATAGTTCTATGCAGCTACTTTATCATCATCGGGCACTGGTTGCTTTCTGCCTTAAGGGTCAGAGTTCTGGAAGAGTGGACTACTGTGGTCCGTAGATACAGGTTTGGTGCACTGAGCGACTCCCACTTAACTGTAAATTCGATGAGCTGTGTTGTGGTTGATTCCTTGATGAGCTGTGTTGTTGAGGGTTCTTCTCCTTGTTGCTAGACTGGTGGGCTCTCTTTGCTCATTGCTTGAGATACCTCGGCAGGCCAACGTTCAGCGACGACTTGTTCTTGTCTTTCGCCTGGTTGGGCTCACGATACGATACCTGCTCGTCTGTAACATATGAGACGAAATTCTGCACAACCCTGTATACTAGGTGTGTGCAGAGCGTCTCACTGAAGGCCTAAGTAGCCCTCAGTGATTAGCCTAGCTCCACATCTCTATATATAAGCGACGAACATTCTGCTAAGTCCGTGGTCCACTGGAATCTCCACTCTAATTTCCTATCCATATATATAATATATATATATATATATATATATATATATATATATATATATATATATATATATATATATATATATAATATAAATATAAATCATGACTAACTATACACATAGAGAATTAATTAATATTATACACATTCTCTGGTACAGCCACTGGTCTTCAAGCATACATATAGGTTAAACAACAGTGGGTCCGTACGGAATACAACATGGCGTCGGCCGGTCGTGTTCGCCACGTGGTCACGCACGTTGGACTAACAATTCAATACTAAGCATGACAAATTTCACAACCATTATTCAACAATAATATCAATACATCACGATAAAACAAAAGTATGTTCATTTACCTTTCAGTGGAGAGATTTCTGTTAGAGCGTAGCTGTATACTCTAGGCAGTTTGAACGCAGAATGACTCTCCTAAGCTGTCTGCCTGAACCAGGTAGAACCGGTATACCTAATCTCTCTGTGTTCGGATTGGCTGTAAATTCGGTTCTATCCGTAAGCTGGATGATGTCACTATACTGCGCTCGCGTCAATCTAGCAGAGTGTAGCACACATCGTTAACTTCTGTCGTCTGCTTCAGCGTAACATTAACCTTAGTGTTACAACTGACTAAACAAGGCAAAAGCTTATGTGCTGTGTTTTAAATCTAGGCTCTTGTTACACTTACGCATCGTAATTCGTCGCCCCTTCTTTTTCCAGTCATGCGCAGAACTTGACAGAAATGACCTCCGGAAGTTCATGCATGCGCAGAACCATCGGCGATGATTTACATTTGGCGATGCCACAGTCAAAAACAGATAGAGTAACAAGGGAGACAACAAGTTTGGTTGTAAAACACGAAGTGATAAAGCTGTCTCGCTTAAAAGAGAGGGAACTGAAGTTTATTGACAGCAGCTTGGGTAAAATCCGTATTACAGGCTCTCCTCCGTGGAATGAGGAACTAATAGGAAAAAGTTATTTCCGTTTCTAAATATAACGATTGTTTTATTCATCATGCAGTGTGTCTTGGGCAAGAAAGACCTGGCAGGGTCCAATCCTCTCCAGGCTGTTGGACACAGCCGATATCCATGAATACAGTGTGGCTCGCCTTGGCCCCGAGCACGTGGTCGTTGAACCTGTAGTAACATGAGGTTCCTCCGTCCTGGCCGGTGACTTCTGTGTAGAAGACTTTCGCCCAGTGATGCCGTGCTAACATCACCCCTGTTAGTCGCCTCTTACGACACGTCGGGAAACGTTGGGTCTATTCTAATCAGTGCCCGAACCCACAGGGTTGCTGAGGACAAAGAAAGATGGAGTACGCTGGTTAAACGATCATCTGTGGTGCCCGTACGACCTCCGAGTTATGGGATAGGATAGGATAGGATAGGAAATATAACGATAGTAACAAGCCTTGCCATTGACGATAGCGAGAAACAAATGTGTAGCTTACATAAGCAAAAAAAGACGGCTGAGACTGAAGAGAGAGGTCTCAAAAGAGGGACATTTGAACGGGAGATAATCCCGTCATCGTACGACCCGGGATGTAAACAAGGGTGAAGGGGACATAATTGAAGCTAGGGCAACCCATATGAAGCCACGTTTGAACGGGAGAAAATCATTGTCGTGGATAATGTAGCGAGCAACTGGGTAGACCAATGCTCAACTACCTTGTAGGGGTCAGATAGGCAATTTTGATGGATCTTCTTGTTCTCTTCTAATATCATCAATATAATATAACAAGACGATTTTTAACGACAATACGATATTAACGAAAAGGCGATTTTCATGTATGTTGCTGCTTGTTGTAATAAGCCTATTATTATGAACTCATGAAATAAATGAAGAAGAAGTAGAATACAACAAAAACGAAATCGTTGGTCCTTGTGGGTGTGTGTGGGTGTGCGTGTGTGGGTGTGTGTGACTGTGTGTCAAAGCGGTAAAGATAGCTTATTAGCACGCATCTTAAAGCTACTACGTATGTACAGACGCCCGTATCTGAATTGAATGTGAGAGATAATTATATGCTAAAGCCTATACATGTACTAGTATACTATTACGCTTCACATTCAGTCGCCTATGTACAGTAATTATGCTATCTATTATACGTAAGGCTGTGTGCTATAGAGGACTCCACTACAAGCACCCGGCTTGTGTAATGCCCCTGTGTACTGAAACTGTTTAGATCATATAATGATACATAGAACAAGCTTTATGTTTGATTTTGCGCCATAAAAAATAATTAATTACGTTACCTAAGGAAGACGCGTCATAAGCGCTTGCGGGTCCAGATACGAGCGTCTGTGGTTTAGATCTATGAATTTTTAAAAGATTTAAAAAAAAGAAATCGCCACACATGCTCAAAGATGTACTGTGACTAGAGTTTCGGTGATGAAGAAAAGGTTCACATGCGCACAACATTTTTCCACCACTAATGGTAATTCCCCAAAAATCTAGCTGGGGTAGGCGTGCGGAGAGGAAGTAGGATTCGTGACATAACAGTGGTTCCCATAGGCCTCAAAACTGGCAGTCAACATTGATGCACTGATAAAAATTCTGAGGGTGATTTCAAAATTTGTAAGGGTCAAATCAAATTTGATCAAACAGACAATTACTTACACACAGAAATGATGGCGAAACAATAATACAACGCATTCAGTATAACAAAACAATTTTTAGCTTATTGTGATTTCTATCCATAACGTAAACAATTCAATAGTGATACCGATCATTGCTGTAAGGTCACGAAAAATGACTGTGTCTTGGCAGAGAAAAACGTGTGCGTCATAAAGACGCACAGATCTCAAATCTCTGCGTCATTTCTGTATTTTTATGCGTAAATTACGCGCTGCAGTGCAGTATGGGGAACTCTGCATAACGCAATAGTCCGAACCGCGCGTACTTTCCATACTTGCCCATAAAGCATATGTGTTTATAATTTAGTATCCAATAAACCATTATCAATATAGGCGGAAATACAAACTAAACGCAAAATAATAATAATAATAATAATAATAATAATAATAATAATAATAATAATAATAATAATAATAAAGAGTTATTATTATTATTAGATAACCGCAGTGATAGCAATACGGAGTGAATAATAATAATAATAATAATAATAATAATAATAATAATAATAATAATAATAATATTATTATTATTATTTAATAATAATAATATTATTATTATTATTATTATTATTATTAATATTATTATTGTTATTATTATTACTATTATTAGATAACCGCAGTTTTAGCGATACGGAGTGACGTCAGGCTGTAAAAGCAACAGGCATTGAACACATGTGATGAGAGCTTTCAATCACGTAGTACCAAAGCTCTGAAAAGTAAAAGTGATTTAGTTACATTTGATGCTATGATACCGATAAATAAATGGCATTGAGCTTAGTTGTTTAATGTAGAGTTTGTAGCGAACAACTACGACAGATTCTAGGTCGTCTTCAACAATTTCACATAAATCTGTAATGTCGGCACGTTGAAACCAAAACATCGATCGAATTTCTAGATCATCACAATAATCAAAAGGTTTCAAACGATCCCTAAACACGCGTTCTCGTAGAAATGGTCTTTGAAACATGACTTGATAAACAAGCCTGTTGGAAGCCAAGTTTGCTCTCGCGCATGCGCTTTAGAACGAAGTTATGGGCATTCTTATTTACGGACAGAGTTACAACAAGGAGGTAGCACCCGTAAAGTTACGACCGAATTTACGAATTACTGAAGACTTACGAACGCTCATGCTTACGTTTTTTTGGCCAATTTGCCCATTCGTAACTTTATGGTTAAAATTTACGTACGGGCAAGAGAAATGGGCGTTCACGCACACCACCCCTGGCGTTTTCGTTCCCTAAGAACACAAAGATCATGTAAATAGTGTACATACTATAAATAATGTCAATAGCAATAAATTTAAAATTCATACTACTTCTACAAGTTCTAGCTGCAAGTTTACTCATGGTAAGAATACAAAAATTAAAAAAAGAAAGGTTAACAAAAATACTAACATAGATAGTGGTGCTTGTATTATGATGTATTCAAATGTGGATGGACTGTTAAATAAAAAAGATGAATTGTTAAGTCGAGTTGATGACCTAAAACCTTCTATTATCGCTTTAACTGAGATAAAAGCAAAAGATGCTAAATCATTTGTTGAGGAGGAGTATTATATTTCAAACTATGATTCGTTTTTAAATATTAATCACCAAAGAGGGGTTGTTTTATATGTGGATTCAAAATTAAATGCTCGTGAATGTGAATTATTGAATAGAAACAGTTTCGAGGAAAGTGTATGGTGTACATTTAGGCTACTAGTGCAAATAATGAAAGAGTACTCTTAGGGTGTATATACAGGAGTCCTAACACAAGTGATGAAGAAAATGATGACAAACTTTTCCAGTTACTAAAGTCAGATGAAATGATAAAGTATAATAAAATAATTATGTATATCTGGTGATTTTAACTATCCCAATGTACGTTGGGATGGTATCTGGTCAGGACAAAATAATTACGAAATAATTGAAAAAGTACAGGATGCTTTTTTGATACAAAAAGTGAGTGAACCGACAAGAAGGAGGGTGGGTCAGAAACCGACTTTAGATGATTGGATACTTGTAAATGATAGCGATTTAGTCTCAGAAATTTGTTATCTTGATCCTCTAGGTAAGAGTGATCACAATATTTTAAGTTTTAATTTATGCGTCTCAATGAAAAAAAGTAAACATGAAATAAAGTATGTCTATGATCTTAATAAGGGGGACTACTCTCGACTGAGAAATTTTGTGAAAACATATGACTGGTCTGTGTTAGAACACAATGATGTTGAGAAAACATGGGTCTACTTGAAAGAAGCTATACAAACTGGCATGGATGAATGTATCCCAAAGAAAAGAAAAGCAGATCATAAAAGATATAAACCTGTTTGGATGAATAGTAAGTTACTTAAACAAATTTAAAAGAAGTATAATTTGTATAGGAGATATCAGTGTACTAAATCTGGACACGATTATTTAAAATATATTAAGATAAGAAATAAATGTACTAAAGCATTGAAAATAACCCGTAAAGAATATGAAAAACTGATTGCAAATGAGAGTAAAAATACTCCGAAAAAATTTTGGAAATACGTACAGGATAGAATGAAAATTAGCCAGGGAATTAGTTCGTTAAAGAGAGCAGATGGATCCTTAGCTGAAGATGATGTTACTAAAGCTGAAACACTAAATGATTTCTTTTCTAGTGTATTTACTAAAGAAGATGCAAACGATATTCCTGTGATACCAGAGGGAGAGTATTCCAGTGGTGTTTTTCTGGGCGATATAAGAATAACGTCTGTAGCGGTAAAAGACAAACTTAAAGAATTAGACCCCACGAAGGCACAAGGCCCGGACAGAATTGCATCCAAGGTACTAAAAGAGCTGTGTGAAGAGTTGTCTGGTCCCTTGTGTCTATTGTTTAATAAGTCATTAGAAGAGTGAATATTGCCTGAGGAATGGAAAAATGCGGAAGTGACAGCAATTTTTAAAAAGGGCTCCAAATCAGATCCTGGAAATTATCGGCCAGTGAGTTTGATTTGTATTACATGTAAAGTTTTAGAGTCACTAGTTCGGGATGTCATTGTGTCATACTTTACGGATAATAAATTATTTGCAGATTGTCAGCATGGGTTCAGGAAACGTAGGTCTTGTGTGACACAGTTGTTAGAGGTTATGGAGGATTTGACGGCTTTAATTGATGATGGGAATGATGTTGATATAGTGTATTGTGATTTTAGAAAGGCGTTTGATTCTGTGCCACATAATAGACTGTTGTTAAAGTTGGCTGCATATGGTATAGGAGGAAATGTTCTTAAATGGATATCAAGCTTTTTGTTTGAACGTAAACAGTGGGTTAAAGTTGGTTCAGAAAGGCCTAAAGATGCTCGAGTTTTAAGTGGTATTCCACAGGGGAGTATTTTAGGTCCAATTCTTTTTACTATATATATTAATGATTTACCTGAGATACTGGAGAGTACGGTTAAGATATTTGCTGATGACACTAAAATATATAATACAACATCGAAATCTAAGGTCATTCAATGGTGTGTGAAGTGGAAGTTATATTTAAATGTGCAGAAATGTAAAGTTATGCACGTGGGGAAAGGAAATCATGGATGCGAATATTCAATGTTAATAAAAGACGAAGTTTATAAATTAAATGTAAGCGATAATGAAAAAGACTTGGGTGTAACTTTTGATTGCAAGTTAAAATTTGACGCACATATTCAGAGAGTGGTAACTAAAGCAAACCAAATGTTAGGCATAATCAAAAGAGCATTCACATACTTGGAAAAAGAAACGTTTTTAAAATTGTATAAAGCTTTTGTAAGACCTCATATTGAATATGCTAACGTTGTTTGGAGTCCATATTTGAAAAGGCAGTCTGTAGCCATAGAAAAAATTCAACGACGAGCCACAAAACTATTATCTGAGTGTCGTGACATGACATATGAAGAGAGATTAAGGTTTCTGGGCCTTCACTCTCTGAAAGGACGTAGGATCAGGGGTGATTTAATTCAGACATTTAAAATAATTAATAATGTAGAGGATGTTAATACTAATACTTTTTTCTTACTTGATCAATCTAACAGAACTAGGAAGTGTGAAGGTAAAAATTTCATAAAATATTGTAGAACTAACCAACGAAAATTTTCATTTGCACATAGAGTAGCTAATTATTGGAATTCTTTACCAACAAATATTAAATTTGCACCATCTGTAAATAGTTTTAAAAAAAAAAAACCACATAGACACTGATTCCAAATTTCAAAATTTATTCTATCAATACGACTAGAAAAGATTATTTCAAATTATTGCATGCAAATCATATTGTAAACTATATTATACCATAAACAATGAGGGACGTCTTTATAAGCCGCGAGGCTTTAGGCAGCGATGCCTGTCCTACATCCACTACTACTACTACTACTACTACTACTACTACTACTACTACTACTACTACTACTACTACTACTACTACTAAACTCTCCTTCTACGCCACGAGCATGCTTGGGATTGGATACCTGCGCGTTACAAGTGGTCACTAGCGTAATACTTATTTTAACGTTGCAGCATGCAATGTTAATGTAAGCTACTTGACGCCGGTTTGTGTGTATTCATTTCGGGGGCGGGGGTGGGGTGGGGACAGAGGTACTGAATGGCTTATTTGAAGTGGACCTTTATAATATGACTATCCTATCCTATCCTATCCTATCCCGTGACTCGAAGGTCGTTAGAGCACCACAGACGATCGTTTAATCCGCGTACCCCATCTTTCTCTGTCCTCAGCAATGCAACCATCATGGCTTTACTCAGTGTCAAGCCAGTCCATTCTCGAATGATGTCCTCCAACCTCTTTTTCTGTCTCCCTCTTCTTCTGCCTCCTTGCATCGTGCCTTGCAGGAGGGTCTTTGCAAGGCCGGCCTGATGCTCTGGTGACGTGGCCATACGGAGTTTCCGTTTCTTCACCACTGTGTATAATGACTAGATTGTGAATGGATCATCTAGAATGTGACGCGGAGCTTCTGACCAGCCCCCGAGAAATTGCAGTAGCTCGCAAATGTATCACTTAGGCCTACGTTTTCCACTATGGCTCAGTGCGTTCGTTGTTGAGCAATTTATTTTCCTCTGCGTTGCCTGCGGTGTCAATAATTAACCATAATCTTTGGTTACAATAAATTAAAATAGCCTACTGTTTTGTATGTTGTGTTCTTCAGCTTATGTTGCTGACGTAAGCTCGTGTATAGATAGGCCTATAGGAAAATGGTGTTTGTTTAATGGAGTTTGTTTAATCAGCACTTGTTCTATTTAATTAGTGCAGTTTGCGAACTATAAATAGTAAAATGAATCTGGTTTTAACAAACAACTCTGTAATCGTAAGCTCTGTAAGAGTTTTGTTTTATTGTGTTCCGTAGTGTTAAAGTAAACTTGACACTACTCTCCGAGGCGCCGTTCTCGTGGTCTTACAGGCATGTATAAGCCTATGTTGACTTGGCGTCGACACCTAGTAGGCCTACGAATTAACGTTTGCTGTAGGCCTGTGACTGACTTCTGAATCTGAAAGTATACACTGTGCTATCAAAGCTGATATTTCTACAGTGTTGCGCGCAGGGAGCAAGAAAAAAACTGTAAAAAGAAGGAAGCAACTCAAACGATAGAGGCTGATAAGGGAGGTAAAAAAAATAAATAAAAAATTTCAGGTTTCATGATTCTAGCTAAGCCAATCTGGCTACCGTAGCGGTCCCCGGAGCTAAGCCCCGACCAGCACAGCCTCAGCCTTCATCACCACTACTTTCTGAGGGATATAAAAATAAGCTAGAATTCTGCTTGGCTGTTGCAGTCAATGGTGAGTATGATACTTCATTTCTTATCTTTCAGTGTAGTTAAAATAGTTTTGTCACCAAGTTAACAATTCACTTCCTGGCTATTGCGACAGGACAGCAGTAAGGTTAGTTATAGGCCTAAAATAAGGGGCCGTAAGACTCGCGCACAAGTAAGCTTAAACTATGCTCAGCAGATGCAGATTCAGATCCAGTGAGTGTATTAGTGTGCGGTTAATAATTATAGTGATAATGTGTTATTTTGGTGAATATTTAACGACATACATGCACCGTATACAGAGAGAGAGAGAGACCACTCAATATTCATTCGGGCTGTCTTAGATACTAGCCATCGCATTACGGAAGTGACGTTGTGTATCTAAAAATAATTTTTCGGGGAAACCCGGCCCTTGGATACACAAAAATCAAGGAAGGTAATTCATTCCTTTCGCCCTTAGAGACTGTAAACAAACACACCCTGTAGAGAGAGCTAAAATATAAGACAAAAACAAAAAAGAGGAAAATGAAGTTGTAAAAAAAAAGAAGCTGTATGAAATGGAGAGTATAATATAAGTCTGCTGTATAATATGGAGAGAGTAATATAAGTATACTTATTAAATGGTGAGTATAATATAAGTAAATCTACTGTATGAAATGGTGAGGATAATATAAATCTACTGTATGAATTGGAGAGTATAATATAAGTCTACTGTATGAAATGGTGAGTATAATATAAGTCTACTGTACGAAATGGAGAGTATAATATAAGTCTGCTGTATGAAATAGTGAGTATAATATAAGTCTGCTGTATGAAATGGTGAGTATAAAGTCTACTGTACGAAATGGAGAGTATAATTTAAGTCTAATGTATAAAATGGAATTTATAATATAAGTCTACTGTATGAAATGGAGAGTATTATATAAATGTACTGTATGAAATGGAGTCTTCTGTATGAAATGAAACGAAATGAAATGAAAGCCTTCTGTATGAAATGGAGAGTATAATATAAAAGTATACTGTATGAAATGGAGAGTTTAATAAAAGTGTGCTGTATAAAGTGGTGAGTATAAAATAAGTCTGCTGTATAAAATGGTGAGTATAATATAAGTCTTCTGTATAAAATGGAGAGAATAATAAAAGTCTACTGTATGAAATAGTGAGTATAATATAAGTCTGCTGTATGAAATGGTAAGTATAATATAAGTCTACTGCATGAAATGGAAAGTATACTATAAATCTGCTGTATGAAATGGTGAGTATAAAATAAGTCTACTGTATTAAATGGAGAGTATAATATACTTCTACTGTATGAAATGGAGAGTATAATAAAAGTGTGCTGTATGAAATGGTGAGTATAAAATAAGTCTACTGTATGAAATGGAGAGTATAA
Organism: Oncomelania hupensis; assembly: GCA_036898135.1. NCBI lineage: Eukaryota > Metazoa > Mollusca > Gastropoda > Littorinimorpha > Pomatiopsidae > Oncomelania > Oncomelania hupensis. The sequence goes on from CM072518.1 coordinate 62,483,688, forward strand.
GTCTACTTTATGAAATGGAGAGTATAATAAAAGTGTGCTGTATGAAATGGTGAGTATAAAATAAGTCTACTGTATGAAATGGAGAGTATAATATAAGTCTACTGTATGAAATGCAGAGTATAATAAAAGTGTTGTATGAAATGGTCAGTATAATATAAGTCTACTGTATGAAATGGAGAGTATAATAAAAGTGTGCTGTATGAAATGGTGAGTATAATAAAAGTCTACTGTATAAAATGGAGAGTATAATAAAAGTGTGCCGTATGAAATGGTGAGTATAATAAAAGTCTACTGTATGAATGGAGAGTATAATAAAAGTGTGCTTTATGAACTGGTGAGTATAAAATAAATCTGCTGTATGAAATGGTGAGTATAATAAAAGTCTACTGTATGAAATGGAGAGTATAATAACAGTTTGCTGTATGAAATGGTGAGTATAAAATAAGTCTGCTGTATGAAATGGTGAGTATAATATAATTCTACTGTATGAAATGGAGAGTATAATAAAAGTGTTCTGTATAAAATGGTCAATATAATATAATTCTACTGTATGAAATGGAGAGTATAATAAAAGTGTGCTGTATGAAATGGTGATTATAAAATAAGTCTGCTGTATTGCATTACATTACATTATTATTGCTTTAGGTCCAGCGGACTCTTCCGAGCCAAATCAGGACTGGACAACCCCTGATCCACATAAAAGATCTGCTGAAACAACCCTAGTGGTAAAACCGAAAGCTCTCCACCAGCCAGTCACTTTACAATAAAGACATCCCATGCAGGGGATGGCTGAGGCTTCACCCCAACTTATCGAACCCCTGTTTACAAAAACAAAATAGAATACAAACATCATTATTAATTATCAACAAAACACATACATATATAATGCCTACATTGCTAAATAATAACATCATAGGAAGCCCTAGTGACCACCTAGCAGAAAGCATCCAATATTCCCAAGCTGATCCAACAGACCTCATACACAAATAAGGAGTCTTGTCCCGGAAGAGTTTTCAAGAAAAAAGGTAGGAGACTGGTCTAGCAAAGAAGACGATAGTATAGCAGATTGATAGAACAGAGCAGGAATGAGAAAGAGCAAATGAGAAAGACAGCGACAGTGGGAATTTAAAGCACTAAATTTCCAGAAAGTGGGGATACTATTTATACTGAAACCCCCGGCACCCCAACGGGGGTAGTCTGCTGTATGAAATGGTGAGTATAATATAAGTCTACTGTATGAAATAGAGAGTACAATAAAAGTGTGCTGTATGAAATGGAGAGTATAACATATGTCTACTCTATGAAATGGAGAATATAATAAAGGTGTGCTGTATGAAATGGTCAGTATACTATAAGTCTATTGTATGAAATGGAGAGTATAATAAAAGTCTGCTGTATGAAATGGTGAGTATAGTATAAGTCTACTGTATGAAATGGTCAGTATAATAAAAGTCTACTGTATGAAATGGAGAGTATAATAAAAGTGTGCTGTATGAAATGGAGAGTATACTAAAAGTGTGCTGTATGAAATGGTGAGTATAAAATAAGTCTGCTGTATGAAATGGTGAGTATAATAAAAGTCTACTGTATGAAATGGAGAGTATAATAAAAGTGTGCCATATGAAATGGTGAGTATAATATATGTCTACTGTATGAAATGGAGAGTATAATAAAAGTGTGCTGTATGAACTGGAGAGTATAAAATAAGTCTGCTGTATGAAATGGTGAGTATAATAAAAGTACTGTATGAAATGGAGAGTATAATAACAGTTTGCTGTATGAAGTGGTGAGTATAAAATAAGTCTGCTGTATGAAATGGTGAGTATAATATAATTCTACTGTATGAAATGGAGAGTATAATAAAAGTGTTCTGTATGAAATGGTCAATATAATATAAGTCTACTGTATGAAACCAAAACAAGCAAAGTGATCTGTTGCATTTGTAGCCGGTGGTCACACTGGCCAGAATGTGCTGGCCAAGACCAAGAAACCCAAAAAAACATTAAAAAAACACATGACTTTATGTGCCTGATATGCAGGGCACAGTACTTGTAGATTTTTGTGTGTTGTGTCTGTGGTGGCTTTTTTGTGTGTGTGAGTGGGGTGGGGGGGGGCAGTGTTGGTTAACAGTTATTTAACACTAGATATTTCATGATTATCTAGTTTCTGCTATACTCTAAGTGCATTTTTTAAATTATTATTATTATTTGGTCACAATGTCTTGTAGGAGACCTGTTTGATGCTCACCACATCATGTAGCAGAATTGTATGGTACTTGCCATATCATGCAGTAGATTAGTATGCTCCACGCCATCTCGCGTAGCAGTCCTGTATGGTCCTCACAACATCATGTTTAATAATTTCTTGGTCTTAGCCATCTTACATTAGGCTACATTATTAATTATTGGTAATAATTACCTAACTACAAGCATTCATGGCCTAGTTAATAATAATAATAATAATAATAATAATAATAATAATAATAATGATAATAATAATAATAATAATAATAATAATAATAATACAGGATGCTAATAAAGTCTCAAATTAAGGGCTAGGAATTCCCAGTTTAAATTCCCATATGTGGTGGAATTTTCCAACACAGATCAGTCTGTACTCAGGGTAGATCAAGGTGTTATGCACCCAATGAGAGGTAGTTTCCAATAACCAACTGGTTCCCCTGGTGCACAAAATATTGTTACTGGGTGGGACAATGCCTGTGATGGGCAAGGTATTCCTGTGTAGGAGCATTATAACATATCTAAGCATTGTGATATGTATTAAAATGTTTTGCCCCAAAAAAACAACCACACGCACAATAATTTTATATGAAATACATCATAATAATTTAAAATACCTAATTTTTACATACCTCATGTAGTCAGAGCACTTAGTTGCTGTACTAAGGGTTTCTGAGGTTGCAGTCCAGAACCACTTGTAGAAATCTTTTTCTCAGCATGTACTTCACATATTTATACTCATGTATCAGTCTTGAGTAATGCTCACCATCTCATGTAACAGACCTATATAGTGATCACCATCTCATGTAACTGACTTAACTTAAGTTCACCATTTTATGTAACAGACCTATATTATGCTCAAGATCTCATGTTACACATTTATTCTGTTTCCCATCTCATATAACAGCCATATATTATGCTCACTGTCTGATGAATTAGACTTGTATTATGTTCACCATTCTCTGTAGCAGACCAATTTTTATGCTCACACATCATGTATCAGACTGGTATTGTACTCGCCATATCATGTAGCAGACCTATAGGCTATAGTGTGCTCACCATCTCATGTAACATACTTATTTTATGTATGCCATCTCATGTAACAGACCCTAGGCCTACAATATGCTCACCATCTCATGTAACAGGCTTATTCTATGTTCCACATTTTACATAACAAACCGTCTGCCTTCTCTCTAAGCAGGTGACCGAGGCTAAAAAGTCTGGAAAAAAATCAACAAGTCTATGTAGACTAGAGGGAAAAATCAGAAAAAAAATAGACAACCTTCCTCAACCTATCCTCAATGCAGCCCATCTACAGTTGAGACTGAATAGTGATCATGTACGGCCATACGGCTGTCGTTATTCTGCGTTCACTCTGGCATTGAGAAGCTGCATATGTGACAGGCCAAAAAGTCGTAAAAAAATCAACAAGTCTATGTAGACTAGAGAGAAACAGTGGAAAATAATAGACAACCTCCCTCAACATATCTTCAATGCAGCCCATCTACAGTTGAGACTGATTTGTGACCATGTACGGCCATATGGCTGTTGTGGTAGCACGACCTTCTGAGTAATATATAAATGGATTAAATAAAGTTGTAATATTTAATGATCAGGGTTTTTGACGGCCCTTGAGCTAATTTTAAATAAATGCCTAATATTAGATATATTACTTTTAATTTTAACTGGATTTTATTATTTTATTATCCTGAGTTGTGTTAAATGGATACAATTGATTAGAACCCCTATGGATAATTATAGGATATTTCTGGTTAGACTGGATGGTTATTATAGGTTGGAAAGAATTAGACCATCATTCGACCATGATTCCGCTGATGATTAATTAGAGGCAAATTGTGCCTCCCTGAGTTAAAGTTTAAATGGCTAGAAATATTGCTATTAATTTAAACTGTGGTTTTATTAAGTATATTCTCTTTGGAGAACTGTTAATTATTTAAACAACCCAGAGTCTCTCCTTGTCAGACTTGGCTGCAGCAGGGTCAGATTTCTGACCTGCTGCTTGGCCTTGTATCCTATTATATAATTTTTTTTAATTAAAAGAGAAAAAAAAGGGAAAGAAAAAACCTTTTTAACCCTTTTAGAAAGAAAGGGAAATAAAGGAGAGATAAAGGAATACTTCTTAATACCGATTTTTATAATTGCACTTGTCCTCATTGGAGTATTGTTCTTAATTAGTTTGCTAACCGGTAAAAGTGTTTTAGCTACCCTATAGTGGGATACCAACTTGGTAATTTTAATCCTTATCTAGATCTTTTATCATTTTAATTTTATGATAACGCCTTGATCCCCCTGGACTAAATCCAGAGCTGTTATGGCCCGGCCTTAGGGGCTATTAAATCGGGATATTTTAACCAGAGAATTTATTCTTTCTTTTATTGTTCATAGGGCCGCTTGGTTTTGGCTTTTTGTTTGTTTGGTTTTTGTGTTGATTAATTGACCACATTATTGTGGCTAATAGTCTTGGTTGAGTTGATATTTATAATTTTTTCATTAATTTATTTTATTGAAAATCTTTCCTAAATTATCATTCCCTTTTTAAATCCTTTTAAAATAAATTTTAAACATTTTTAGCATCTTACTCATTTTATTTTGCACCTCCTCTGTCCAGACATGGGAAAAATTGGTATTTGGTCTTTTCTTCGACGTTCTAATGGGGTTTATTGACACCCGTTTTTATTGTCCTTAACATATTTTATTATAGGACGTAAAGCTTCGCCTATTCTGTAATATTTAACACTATTTATAATTTGTTTATGATCCTTTCTGGCTTTTAATTTCCTTCTCTCTCTTTCTTTCTCTCTGCCTGTCTCTAATCCATAAATGATTGTAAAAGAAAATTATAATAACAAAATCAGCAATATTAAATAATTATTTAAATTATTATATATATATATTATTTAATTATGCTAATATTATTATTATTATTATTATTATTATTATTATTATTATTATTATTATTATTATATTTTATGCTTTTTTAATTTTCCTGTGTGACACGCTTACAAGCAGGCTTATAGTATAGTCACCATTGCATACAGCAGACTTGTATTATACTCTCCATTTCATACAGTAGACTTATATTATAATTACCATTTCATACTGTAGGCTTATATTATACTCACTATTTCACACAGCATACATTTATTATACTCTCCATTTCATACAGTAGACTTATATTATACTCACCATTTCATACAGCAGATTTATATTAGGCTATACTCTCCATTTCATACAGTAGAATTTTATTATAGTTATACTCACAATTTCATACAACTTATTTTATAATCAACATTTCATACAGCACACTTTTATTATACTCTCCATTTCATACAGTAGACTTATATTATACTCACCATTTCATACAGCAGACTTATTTTATACTCACCATTTCATACAGCACACTTTTATTATACTCTCCATTTCATACAGTAGACTTATATTATACTGACCATTTCATACAGCAGACTTATTTTATACTCACCATTTCATACAGCACACTTTTATTATACTCTCCATTCATACAGTAGACTTTTATTATACTCACCATTTCATACAGCAGACTTATTTTATACTCACCATTTCATACAGCACACTTTTATTATACTCTCCATTTCATACAGTAGACTTATATTATACTGAGCATTTCACACAGCACACTTTTATTATACTCTGCATTTCATACAGTAGACTTATATTATACTCTCCATTTCATACAGTAGACTTATTTTATACTCACCATTTCATTCAGCACACTTTTATTATACTCTCCATTTCATAAAGTAGACTTATATTATACTCTCCATTTCATACAGTAGACTTATTTTATACTCACCATTTCATACAGCACACTTTTATTATACTCTCCATTTCATACAGTAGAAGTATATTATACTCTCCATTTCATACAGTAGACTTATTTTATACTCACCATTTCATACAGCAGATTTATAGTATACTCTCCATTTCATACAGTAGAGTTATATTATACTTACCATTTCATACAGCAGACTTATATTATACTCTCTATTTCATACTGTAGACTTATATTATACTCATTATTTCATACAGTAGACTTTTATTATTCTCTCCATTTTATACAGAAGACTTATATTATACTTACCATTTTATGCAGCAGACTTATTTTATACTCACCACTTTATACAGCACACTTTTATTATACTCTCCATTTCATACAGTATACTTTATATTATACTCTCCATTTCATACAGAAGGCTTTCATTTCATTTATTTCATTTCATACTGAAGACTCCATTTTATACAGTAGATTTATATGATACTCTCCATTTTATACAGTAGACTTATATTATACATTCCATTTTATACATTAGACTTAAATTATACTCTCCATTTCGTACAGTAGACTTTATACTCACCATTTTATACAGCAGACTTATATTATACTCCCTATTTCATACAGCAGACTTATATTATTCTCTCCATTTCATACAGCAGACTTATATTTTACTCTCCATTTCGTACAGTAGACTTATATTATACTCACCATTTCATACAGTAGACTTATATTATACTCTCCATTTCATACAATAGATTTATATTATCCTCACCATTTCATACAGTAGACTTACTTATATTATACTCACCATTTCATACAGTAGACTTATATTATACTCTCCATTTTATACAGCAGACTTATATTATACTCTCCATTTCATACAGCTTTTTTTTTTTACCACTTCATTTTCATCTTTTTTGTTTTTGTCTTATATTTTAGCTCTCTCTACAGTGTGTGTTTGTTTACAGTTTCTAAGGGCGAAAGGAATGAATTACCTCCCTTGATTTTTATGTATCCAAGGGGTTTTCCGCGAAAACTTATTTTTAGATACGCAACGTCACTTCCGTATTGCGATGGCTAGTATCTAAGACAGCCCATATTCATTCAACTCTCTATAAATACAGTGTGTAGATTTCAATAGTACAAAGATACTGCTGTGTTGATCTTTTAACCAGAAAACGCCTCTGCTTATTATTAATTTAATAAATGACAAGATCGTTTCAAGTGCCTGTTTTTAGTCAGTGAGTTTGGCTGTAAAAAAGAGAACAGATATTCTAAATTGCAGAACACCGTTTCCAAGTTAACTTTGTATTATTTTCATTAATTTTATTTCATTCAGTCTGTACACAGTGATCTTGGCCCATGTCAAAGGCCTTACTATAACCTTCTTTTGCTATAGTATGGGCTCTTTAACATATCAAGCTAAAGCAACCAATCTTTATCACCCATCACGGAGAATTCATACAGGAAACTGCATCTCATGCTAACAACTATCAACAGCTTTAAATTTAAAAACAACAACAACAACAACAACAACCACAACTGAATGATTCCGTTCCCCTATTAGTCTACTATTGCAGCAGTTTTACACTTGAACGAATTTGGGGACAGTTATTCAAGCCTCGGATTGTTACTCAAATAACCGGTTTTGCTGGAATAGAAACTTAATCTGAATTCGAACAGTTCGTCAAAGAAACCTCGTATAGTATAGTTTGGCCTAGATATAATGTATATAAACTGTCACGTCGAACAGGAACTAACCAGATCGTGACTGCAAATTTGGCCTTAGTTCATAAGGAAAATGTTTAAGAGCCGGATAAATTTTTTTAAAGTTCAACATTGATTTCATCGTAGACTATATAACGAACTCCATCACCGCTGTTGTATTTTTTCCCTTTACAGCCAGGGGTCGAAGCGTCTTTCAGTATGAAATAGATTAATACCTCATTTTTATACCCAAATGCTGAGCTTTAAACCAGACTATCTCCTGCATGCCTTCCTGATAAGACAGGCTACATTTTTTGCTTTCAGCTATCATTTATTAATGGTTTTAAAAGAAACAGTGATGACAACGTTTGATGTCTAATAGAATAATAAATGTAATATTATTTTGTGTCACCCCGTTTTCGTCTGTCAATGTTTGGAAACGGAAGAAGGGGATTATAAATATCTCCTAAATATTTTTCTAATAATTTGGTGGTGTGTGTGAATTTTTTTTGGGGGGGTAGAGGGGGTGGGGGGTGGGGGAGGGTGGATGGGTAGGAGGAGGGGGGTTGTTATGTAATAAAGTAGGCCACTTCCCTGTCAGCTTTATTTTTCATCTTCGATTTTTTTTTCTCTTGCTGTGATGCCCATGCGTTCGTTGTTAGTTTCTGAGCTGTAAGCTAGCTCTGGAGCTATTGTTTTTGGCTTCGTCCGTCCGGCATCCAACGTACGCCCGTTGTTTGTTTTTATTATATTATTTTTTTTTTCAAATCTTGTCATGCATAATGAGACATGGTGTGCAGTAGCTTAGGCCCCAAAAAAGTTTGTTCACGGTATCCCGACCGACCTCAATTTTTTTGGCCCGATCCTAAACATTTTTTGGTTCGTCTGGAAAAAAAAATTAAAAAAGACCCCCCCCCCAAAAAAAAAAAAAAATCGCACCAAGGTGGAAAAGGTTTAAAAATTAAAAAAAGAAACAAACAAAAAAAGAAGTCGACCTTCCGAACCCTAATTTTTTTTTTTTTTTTTTTTTTGGGGGGGGGGGGGGGGGGGGGGGGGGGGGGGGGGGGGGGCCTTATATTACTGATTTGTTTCCCTAACGACGGATAATAAGGATTTGTTGACTGGACTTGACCTGACTGACTTCGGACTTGACTAACTGCCCATACTGTGGCGGATGTGCAAGGTGTTGCCTGGTCGTTGGGTAATGTATTATTTTCCTTAGATCAAAGCATAACATCAATACATGGGGTGATAGGGGTGGGGAGAGGTGGATGAGGATGAGGAGGTTTGGGATGGGATGGCTTGGTAGCACACTTGACAGGGTGCTGGTTTCCTTGGGCGAAGGTAGCGGGTTCCTCCTACCCCGGGTGGGACGAACTTACCTTACTAATTAGTTATGAGACTTTTCAGGACATGGAGGGTTTTCTCCGGATACTCCGGTTTCCTCCCTTCCTTCAATAATGGTTTTGGATGCAATCAATATAAAAATACAAATTTGATGATTCCTATTCCGACTTCTGTAATAGTAGATCGACACGCTATTATTATTATTATTATTATTATTATTATTATTATTATTATTATTATTATTATTATTATTATTATTATTATTATTATTATTATTATTATTATTATATCAGAAATCTTCAAATGTTTTTGGCGTATTTCAGCAGTGTGTGAATGTTTTTCATCTTTTTTCCCCTTTGGCTGAGGTCGATGTATCTACCTAATCCCTCGACATGTCAGGTCGTGTGGGAGAGGGAAAGAGACAATGATATATGGACAGAGCAGCAGAGACTCTACGCTATTCATATAAGCTCTTTTTATTACCTTTAATAATAACAACAATTACAACAACAACAACAATAATAATAATAATAATAATAATAATAATAATAATAATAATAATAATAATAATAATAATAATAATTATAATTAATAAATACATAAATAAATAAATAAATAAATAAATAAATAAATAATAATACTGGATGCTTAGATACACGCGCTATTCCCCAAATCACAAGTCAGGCTCAAAACGCGGCTACACACGTTCACATATTGACCTACTTTCACATACACCATCACTTAAACCTATGATGTAAAGGCGGGATCACTATTAGAAGACGGAGAGAGCATATAATGTTTTTTTTAATTTTAGAAATGTTTAGATTTGACAACATCCAATACCATTATTGTAGGGAGAGATGAGATGAAACCGGAGTACCCGGAAAAACCCTCGGTGACCTAAATAGTCTCACATTGAGTTCGTCCTTTGCGGGTATCGAACCCGCGACTTTTTGGCCTAGTAAACCGGCGACTAACCAATTGTGCCACCAGGCAGCCTATGTAGACAGCCTATGTAGACAGCCTATGTAGACAGCCTATGTAGACAGCCTATGTAGGCAGCCTATGTAGACAGCCTATGTAGGCAGCCTAAGTAGACAGCCTATGTAGACAGCCTATGTAGACAGCCTATGTAGACAGCCTATGTAGACAGCCTATGTAGACAGCCTATGTAGACAGCCTATGTAGACAGCCTATGTAGACAGCCTATGTAGACAGCCTATGTAGGCAGCCTATGTAGACAGCCTATGTAGACAGCCTATGTAGGCAGCCTATGTAGACAGCCTATGTAGGTAGCCTATGTAGGTAGCCTATGTAGGCAGCCTATGTAGACAGCCTATGTAGACAGCCTATGTAGACAGCCTATGTAGACAGCCTATGTAGGCAGCCTATGTAGACAGCCTATGTAGACAGCCTATGTAGACAGCCTATGTAGACAGCCTATGTAGACAGCCTATGTAGGTAGCCTATGTAGGCAGCCTATGTAGACAGCCTATGTAGGCAGCCTATGTAGACAGCCTATGTAGGCAGCCTATGTAGACAGCCTATGTAGGTAGCCTATGTAGGCAGCCTATGTAGACAGCCTATGTAGGCAGCCTATGTAGGCAGCCTATGTAGACAGCCGTAAAATGTGAGCTCCAAACGTAAAAGTAGCATAATTATCTCAATTTTTATTGTACAAGGTAACACTAAAAGTCCGTCGACAAAAGACTTTGCGCAGGGGTCTTTGACACGTGACTTCCTGTTAAAACTTGCTCATAGCTTGCCTAAACATTAGCCTACCTTCTTTTGCATGAAATGTATACATTATTATAGTGGGATAATAGAATTGCTGTTCTTCCATTTCATCCCATAGAGCAATCTCCCAATAGCCCGTCGAATGACACTACGGGAGTGAGCGTGCTCTAAAGTATGCATTGGGTTATGAGATTTTTCACTGACCGGAATTTTGACTGGTGGCCACCACGCCTTATGAGTTTAGTGGCCACATTTAGCTTACGTTTTACGGCTTATGCATTGGGTCGGAGTTAGTGGCGCCATTTTTATCACGGCCCAGTTCCAATTTATAAACGTGCTTAGCTGTGTAATTTCACTACAACAAAGCACTTTTTTCAAGACGATGTCATATACTCTTTCATGATTTGACTATAATATGAAACAACTTTACTAAGATCGACACGCAAAAAGTGAATTCAACTGCCTTAGCTCGCCAAGTCGTGTGTAGCAGACAACGTGTGTTGCGTGTAATCATGCGTGTGGGATGAGTTTAGGTTGACCTCTAAACTCGTGACGTCACACTCTCGCTTCTGATTGGTCCTCGTAAGCCCGGCTTATATATTGTTGCAGAAGAAATCAAACATGCGCTATCCTTGTGAAATTTTACGTTAGCCAATAGGCAAGGAACTACATAAGGAACTCATAAGCGTAACACAAGTGTAACACAAGTACAAGTGTAAAGTGGTGTTTCACCCGTCCCCTATACGCTTAATGTGTCCGGGGACGTAAATTTACTCCAAAAAAAAAAAAACCCCACAAGTGTGGCCGGGTGCGAAAAAACAAGTGTGGCCGGTCCTTAACGGGGTGGGGGGTTTGGAGGGGATGTTCTTATATAGCACTTGACCTGCTCAACAAAACGACATAAGACACGCGAGACCAAGTGTTAGGCGACTATCCACGGACAACTGAACGTTAAATCATCACATAGCTGTTCTCCCAACCTCTGCAGTGGCTACATGGTAGAAGAGAGAGTCAGGAGGCACATGGACGGGAGGTCAGGATGGCAAAAGCGCACTTCGCGAGCGCTGAGGGTGATCCTGCTGGGCGACAGCGGCGTTGGCAAGACGTCCCTAATGAGGCGCTTTGTCACTGGCGGTTTTGACCCGTACGTGAACTTCACCTTTACCTCTGACGAGATGAGGAAAGAGGTTAGTTGATGACTGATTATAATGATGATTGATGATGATGATGATGATTATGGCGACGACGATGATGGTAATTGATGATGGCGATGGCGTCGACGGTGAGGATTAGGATGATGACGATGATGATGACGAGGATTATGATAATAACGACGACGATAATGATGATGATGATGATGATGATGATGATGATGATGATGATGATGATGATGATGATGATGATGAGGGAAGGAATAGAGGGGGGGGAGGGTCGAAGAACAAGGTTCAATATCCTATTTCATGAGCGTTAAAGTCGAATTGGATTGTCACACCCGTCATATTCCTGTACTCTTATATTTTATATTTATATGTTTTATATTTTATATTATTTTTATTTGTTGTCAGGTAACCTTGGACAATCGGACTTTCCCGCTGACCCTGATCGACACGGTGGGCCAAGAGCGCTTTGGCAGCCTGACCCGACACTTTTACCGAGACAGTCAACTGTGCGTCCTCACCTTCGCTCTCGACAACCCTCACTCTTTCGACAACCTCAGTAACTGGATCGCAGGTATGAAGTGCCATTCACTGTGCATAGCTCAACCTCATAGAACTAAAACGAATGATAGGAAAAAGACTGTTTCCCTGCTCCGCTCGGAAAGTTTTCTTCACAGTCCTCTTTTCTATATCAAACTCAAGAGAGCTAAAAAAAAAATTAAATTAATTAATGATTGGAAAATACAAAACTGCTTTCTCTCTGCTTTGCTGGCAAAAGTTTTCTTGTATTTTCTTCTGTTCTGTTCTTCTGTGCAGAATTCAAGATGTGCCAGGGCCTTCCCAAGAACGGGGACTTTCCGCTCATCCTCGTGGGCAACAAGGCAGACCTTATCGGACAAAGCCCGGTGGTGGTGGAAGATGCTCGAGCCTATGCGTTGTGCCACGCTAACGGCGGAATGCCTTACGTCAAAGCCAGTGCCAAAGACGGGAAGAACGTTGAACGGGTGTTTCAACACGCAGTCCGCAGGTACTTGGAATTCGAGGACGGCGTACCAGATATGACGCCAGCTGCAGGGAAAGGGGGACGGTCAAATTTTCAGGCCAATAGAGGCACAGGCCGTATCAGCGTCAAGGACGGAAACGCTCGTGACGACACTGTCGTCTTACAACAGGACGATATTGCAGACATGGTAGTTTTGGACGAAAAGAAAAAGTGCTGTAGTGGATAGATCCGTTCTGATGGATGTCGCCTGTGTTTTTTTAAAACATTTTTATCGTTCTTATATAGCGCTTTTCCAGCTCAAGAGCTGCTCAAGGCGCTGGAAGATGCAGGATCTACAAGGAAGAGAGAGTGGTGAGGGTCAAGACTTTACAAACAAAACATGCAGCAAGGCATGTCTTGGCATTTCTTCCTCTTTTTTTTCCCACTCAACTCAATTGCAATATGTTTTATATTGTTTAACAATTGTTTATTTTGAATATATTGTTGGGCATAAAAGCTAGTATGATTGTTGTTTGTCTTCTGAAATCTATGTTGGGTTTTTGTATGTGGATACAAACCTATTACATGGCACCGTCCATGCTTGACTGTGGATAAGACAATGTCTTGCCCTGAATTGAATTGGCTTAATAATAATAATAATAATAATAATAATAATAATAATAATAATAATAATAATAATAATAATAATAATAATAATAATAATTTTACAGGATGATTTCATACGCTGTTTCTTCAAATCACACGTTGTGATATTTATTCAAAATCACACAGATCGGCTCTTAAAATTTGCTCAGTCACTGACGCTAATGGTTTATGGACAAAATAAACCCTACTTGAACGAAGGGGCTAAACTTGATAACGTTCTACTTCATAACGGTATTGGTGACTTGCATTCGGTTACTTCCCCTCAAGTCTTGACTGACACTGTACAGTTGGAGAAATACTATTATTCGGAGTCCACCATTGAACAACACGTAGGCCTTGAAACTTGTAAATTTGATATTCGTAAATAATTTGAAGCCTCTCCGACACTTTCTGACAAAAACTCGTTTATTATATTATATATTATTATGGCATATGATATACATTATAAACTTCAGAAGGTCACTGACGAAATCATCACTGATTGGCCAACGAAATAAAAAAAAAAACAATTCTGTAAGTACTAGTTACTCTCTCTGTCTCTGTCTGTCTCTGTCTCTCTGTCTCTGTCTCTCTCCCCACCAACCCACCCCCTGTCACCGACAACATTTAGAGTTTCACAGGCGATTGTCATGCTCGTGCTGTATAACAAAGATGTTGGCTGTGGTGGGCTCACCACGGAACTGGTTCTTGTAAGCCCATCTGGTGGGCAGCGCGCCCATCTCCCTGACGTCCTCGTTAAAATTCAAGTTCAGCATGGGCATGGTGATGCTCTTGATGTGTTGGTTGCCCACCATCCTCATGTTTACCTCTTCTGGCGTACCAGGAATGTTGGGCAAAGGGTCTCGCTTCATGGAGGCCGTCTGCAGCGCCATCTTGGTGGCGTAGTAATCGAACTTCCGGTCGCCTTTCAAAACGTCCTTGGGCTTCTCCTCGTCTCGCAGTTCGTCCTCTTCCACCAAATCTTCCAACTCTCGTCCCTGCAAACGGAAGGGGTCAGACGGTACTACGATCCCGAAAGCAACTACCAGGGAAGAGCACTGAGTTCATAGTGTAAACAATATGAATAAGCGTAAGAAAGCGGTGCTCATTGAGTGTATTGTGCGAGAACTGCTACTAAAGTAGAAAAAACAAAGAACTATAACTCAGTATTCCCAACGACGATTTTCCCTCAAAACTGACAGTCTATCACATTGCCTTATTCTAAAGTATTGCTGAAATTGTAACATTGCGGCTAAGCAAGTTTGACGGTTTACCTGCAGAGACAGAAGGTACAAGGTCTGAGGGTCCTCCATGTCCGGTTTGTTGCCCAGGGCTGCGACCTGCTCCGCTATCTCCTTCTGCCTCGCTCTTCTGGCCCTCCGCAGTTGATCCTTCTTCTCAAGGTCAAGCAAGGTCTTCAGAAAAGCTGTGACCTTCGGGGTGAGGTCTGTGCTACGCGCTTCCGCCAATCGCAGCGCGACCACGTCCACCTAGACACAGATCTAAATGATCAAAAGTTAGGCCTTTTTGTAATGAACTTCTTTTTTTTTCTTCTCAGTCCAAGGCATCGCGGTCATGAAAAAGTATAATTTGTCTAATAAATAAAACTGTAAAAAAAACTCGAAAAAAAAGTAAAACACACAACAACATCTCACCTTTTCCTCCTCTTCAAACATGTTGGTTGCAGGGGTGGCGGAAGTTCTGCGACTGATGCTAGCGCTGTGGCTTTCCAGTCCTTGCGGTGCTCCCACAATCAGTGTCCTGGGTTGACCTTTCGATCCTTCCTCCGAGCCCGCAGTTTTGTCCCTTGGTTTCGATCTTCTTCGTAGGAGAGGCGACGGCGTAGGACCTGGTGAGGAAACTTTGGGACTACCGTCCGCCCTTTTCCGACCTTTGGAACGACTTTTGCGATCTCTTCGCGCGTCCGCTGTGGCCGGAGACGTCATTGGCCGATTTCTGCAACGGAGGAAGGGTGTGCCTGTGTTCGAGAATTTTCTTTGGGAGTAGGATTTTTTTTAAGCTTTCATAATTACCTAATGTTTTTAAGGAGCCTCGTGGCGCAGTGGACAAGTCGCCAGTTTCCTATGCCGAAGGTCGCGGGTTCGATTCCCGCAAGGGGCGAACGTATGTGACTTAGGTACGAGACTATTGAGGTCACCGGGGGTTTTCTCCGGGCACTCCGGTTTCCTCCCTCCCTTCAATAATGGTACAGGATGCAGTCAATATAAACATTTCAAAAATAAAAATTCGATTTTCTTCTGTCTTCTAATAGCGATCTCCCTGCCTTTACACCACCTGTTTGAGTGATGTATGTGTATTTGGTGTGTGAAGGTAAATGAGACAGGAGAGCGTGTATGTTGGTATAGATCGCCGCGCTTTGAGCCTTGGGGAAAGGCGCGTACATAGCATCCTGTATTATTATTATTATAAGAATAAAACCCCTAAATAACTACACTGACCTATGGTGAACGGCAGGCCGGTACGTGTTGACGGGACTTTCATCCCAGGGCTTAGCGTTGTACGGTGACTTAGAGCGACTCCTTCCTGCGGACCGTGGATTCGACTTGTCTCCAGAACCCTTCTTTCCACTGCGAGGTGTGACGGACTTTCGGCCTTGTTTGTGGATTGCTGTGTGGGCCTGAGGAAATTAACGCAACCAAAAATCAGTACACTACTCTATTCAAGTTTCCATTTTCCTTCAATTCATAGACAAATCAGTTGTTTTAAAATGATTTTTATTTATGTATTTCATTTAACGTCTATTCACATTTGTGATATTAGACAAGTTCTAAAATGACTTTTAGTCTATATAAGCCTAATTATAGCTGGTTAAACCATTTCTGCCCCTTTAAAAAAAAAAAATTCTATTCCCAAATTACTGTTATTATGCATGGCATTTCATGCAGTTTTAACATATATCTGACAATGATTTTGACAGAAAGTTACAAATGTTGGATGCATGGGACGCCATTTTATAAAATGGGGTTACCTTATGGTTGGCTGTTGCTTTCACCCTCCATCTCACCATTCTCCTCTTCCTCCTCTTTCGTCTTCCTCTTCATCTTCTCCTCCTCCACCTTCCTTATAATTCTGATCATTTAAACAAAACGTTTTCGCTAGACCAATGGTCAAACATGGTTCACCTTGTGGTCCTCTTTGGTATCGCTTGTTCTCACGCCAGGTGTGGAAGCGGGCCTGATGGTCACTCGGGCTTGTTTCTTCGATTGTCCTGCAGTAAAATTGACATTCCAATGAATTGTGCTTGTAGCGCGCACTTGCGTTTGCCGATCATGGCCGAAATCAGGATTCTAACTCAAAAAGGCATCCAAGGCGCCAACTTGCCACATCAAAGCGCACTGTCAAACGCCGGCGAACAACTGAGCCACCCTTGTCGATTTAGGTGTATGCCTGTTAATTTGAGCAAACACGGTGGCCTATATGATAATTTGAGCATGTAGCCTGTATCTCCTTCAAACTCCCCCCCCCCCCCCCATTTTCCTCTCACCCCCACCCCTCCCACACACACTTCCTCCCCCCCACACCCTCCCTCCCCCACACACCAACATCCAACCACAATTCCGCCTCTTCGCCCCCAACCATCTCCCCAACTCCACACTCACACCTCCACCCACCCTCCCCCGTCCTTCCCCTGCACCCACACAGGCTGGCACATTGTATTTACCAGCGTCCTTGGGCTTTGCAGTGGCAGGTGGAGTGGGCATCATGCTGGCCTTCTCCATGAGTTCCCCAATGGTCTGAAGGGTTCGTAGGTTCTTGTCCGTCAAGGGAGGAGCCTTATCGTCCATCACAGCCTTGATGTAAGCCTCCATCTCCTGGTCCGTGACCTTATAAAGCACAATGAGCATGTGAGCCACGATATCAAGAAAATAAGAAACCAACACCACCGACAGGTAACCCCGCCCCCTTCCCCTCCCTCCCTGCCCTCACCAAAAATTAAACATGTGGCATCATTATGAACTTCTTCCCCTTACCCCTCTCCCCACCCCATCCACTGCTACCCCCTCCCTTTGTGTGTGTGTGTATCTGTAGAAGGGAGGAAAGGGGTATCTCATTTACCCCCCTGTAATTAGCCAAACACAATGGAAAGAGGAGGACAAAAGTAAGACGAATGAGGACGACGACGAGCTAGAGAGTCGCAGGGGGAGAGAGGAGGAGGAGGAGGAGAAGAAGAACAAGAAGAAGACGGGAGAGGGGAAAATAAGAAAACAACAACAACCTAGGGGATAATGATGGTGGAGAACAGGCGCAGAATGGTCCCTCGGCAAGAATTTTGTATTACTGCGCTACCTGTCCGCTATCGGGGATCCACAAAATTCAGTTTAGTTCAGTACATAGATTAAACTCCCAGGACACAATGCGTATAGGCAAAGACCTTGATATATATCAAGGTCTTTGGTATAGGGACAAAACCACAAAATTCTTGCCGATGGTCAATTCATCTTCTTGGCTAATGCGCCTGTGAGATGGAGCGAGATGAAGACGCGAAGAAGAACACGCCTGGAAGAAAAGGAGCAGAGAACCGAGAAAAAGAAGAAGGAAGAGGAAAAGCAGGATGAGAAGAAAGAAAGAAGAGGAGGATGTCGTTGTTTTATTTTAATTTTAAGTGCACGAGGCTTGCGCCTATTTACACGAAACATTATTTATATTAAAAATAGCACATTTGGAAGGATATTTACACATGCAAATTACAGGGACAATACAAGAACGTTGATATGTACACTCGTATTCCATCTCTCACAATGTAAGCCTATCTATCCTATCCTATCCCTATCCTATCCTATCCCATAACTCGGAGGTCGTAGGGGCACCACAGATGATCGTTTAACCAGCGTACTCCATCTTTCCCTGCCCTCAGCAACCCTGATTGTTTCGCTCAGTGTCAAACCAGTCCATTCTCGAATGTTGTCCTCCCACCTCTTTGGTAGGTCTACCACATTTAAGGTTTATGTAATAACGAGTTTTGAAGAAACGATATGTCATTAAAAGTATGTACACATAAACAATATTTAAAAGAAAGTAAAGTAGACGAGGTGACACCACAAAAGAAAGTTTAGTGTGTCTACTGAATGTTCTTTGGCACCACCTAGCCCAAACGAAGAAAAATGCACGAACTCAAAAGAGGAGATGACGCTATCTCGACTGCTTTTTCAAAAGTTCTACACGGGTACTAGGTATTTCATATTTAGAAAAAAAATGACTAGGCTATTTTGGCAAGCTATAACAACTTGTTCAGACAACCATGTCATGTTTTACCTCGGGGAAACCTGTTTCTATCATAGTGGCTAGGCCTGTCTCCACCTCATCCACAAGGCAAGGTCGTCGCTGAAGCTTCTTCAAGAACTCGAAATCGTCCTGTTCCTGTCCGCAATTGGTGTTCAGCAGGTGCAGGTCACGTGCTCGCAGCTCGCGCTCTGCGTTCTTGTCCCCGTACAACTGCGCACGCGCTAGCTTTGAGCGCCTCAACTTGGCCTGCGCCAAAAATAACTATCAAAATAGGTAATAAAGAAATAAAGTTTATATCATCATCATGTGGCGCAGGTACTCGCATTACATTACATTACATGTCATGATTATTGCTTTAGGTCCATCGCGCAGGTACTCTAATGGCGGTCATCATCATCATCATCATCATCATCATCAGCAGCAGCAGCAGCAGCAGCAGCAGCAGCAGCAGCAGCAGCGTTATCATCATCAAAGTCGACGTCGTTCTCTTTTTCCTCCTCATCCTTCTCACAATGTAATCTGAGACTGTTTTCAAGGTCTATACTATAAACCCCACGCATTTTGTTCTCATATGCATCCACACATATAGCCCAAACATTGGCCCAGTTATAATAGACATAAGCTTACAGAATACAGAAACACGATCTCGAAATGACATCCCTTTTAGTTCCATTAATATAGCCCATTCATCTCTGTGTCTAGAGATGCTTTCACGACACATTGCCTACAAGGAAACATATGTGTAGCTAGACTATGTTTTGATCTACACGAGCACATGGCCATCACACAAGTTGGGCGCCAATATAGAGGATCGTCGATAGCACAGAGGTATGTAGCTAACAGCCTTACGCATCACAATATTATGTCTATGATACATAGAGTGGGCACACCCTACAGTATTGAAATACGAAATATATCGTTCTTACATAGAACCTCTTTACATGACAAATTGATGTTATCGTATGTTCCGTAGGCTATATCCTATGGGCCGGAAGCTTACTCACTTGGAACCGCCTGAAGAGAATCTTCTGGTCAATGGTAATACGGTGGACGGTGTTGTTCTCCGCCCTCTTGATGACCGCCAGCTGCTTCTGCAGTAACATGTCCGCCTTGAGGTTGGAAAAGAAGACCGCTGGCGACCTCTCTGCCGCATCGATGGCTCGTGTGCTGGGCTGTCCGGATTTCTTCAGCCCTGCTGACCCTTGCTTCATTCTGTGTATTATGAGGGATTACAGAGGAAAGTTACCGTTACGGAACTGCGCACCACATTCCAAATTACCGGAGGACGTAAGTCAGGATGATAAACAGCCAGCTGTTACAATTCTAGTCTTTACTGTGGTCATTTGATTAGATTGTCCAGAAAGTCCACCTCAGTTTTTGTCGCGTGTCCTGTATGATAAGTAAGCTTAATCTATATTCTACCCAAAACTAGTCTATATCGACTCTAAACATTTAGGCTACAGTCTAAAAACATATACTATTCTCGTTAATAGAGTACTGCATGTGCACTAGGCCTTGCATGTGAAGTGCAGGATACATAATGTTTGTTTAAAAGTATGTTTTGCCGTAGAAATAGGGATAACGATCAGAATTCCTAGTAGGCCAACTAGCACATCATCCACTACAGAATGTAGTCTATAGGTAACTTGAAGGCGTGTACAGTATCTTCTGTTTACAATAGGTTTCTATGGCTATTGCATGTGCGCGTAGTGACGGTGTGACAGCTATCACAGATTGAATCACACTGCGCAGACTCGCCAATGGTGTGGAGATAGGCAAAACGTAAGACTAGGCGAGCCCTGTGCTACGAAGTGTTCACAAGCATTCTTACACACGATGCTTGTAGATTTTGGATTTTTTATTGATTGATTGATTGATTGATTGTTGCTTTAGGTCCAGCGGACTCTTCCGAGCCAAATCAGGACCGGACAACCCCCAATCCGCATAAAAGATCTGCCGAAACAACCCTAGTGGGAAAATTGAATGCCCTCCACCGGCCAGTCACTTTACAATAAAGACATCCCACGCAGGGGACGGCTGAGGCTTTACCCCAACTACTCGAACCCCCGGTTACAAAAACAAAATAGAATACAAACATCATTATAAATCATCAACAAAACACATACATATAAAATGCATATAGTGCTAAGTAATACAATCATAGGAAGCCCTAGTGACCACCCGGCAGAAAGCGTCCAACACTCCCAAGCTGATCCAACAGACCTCATACACAAACAAGGAGTCTTGTCCAGGAAGAGGTTTCAAGAAAAAAGGTAGGTCATTGATCTAGCGAAGAAGAAGATAGTATTGCAGAGTGATAGGACAGATCAGGAATGGGAAAGAGCAAATGAGGAAGACAGCGACAGTGGGAATTTAAAGCACTAAATTTCCATAAAGTGGGGATACTATTTATACTGAAACCCCCGGCACTCCAACGGGGGGGGGGGGGGGGAGGACTGTTGCCGCATTGAATCAGTCATGCCTACAAAGGCAAGACAGGTTTTCAACTGGGGCTTTCACTTTTCCCTTTATAGGTTAGAACAATCTACAGTGGCAAGATTGCTCATGACCCCAAGGGGTTAGATTTTGGATACATATGCCGCAGGAAGAGGTTCGACCACTGTGCATGCCAGATCTTACAGGCCATGATGACCATAGCGGGTTGCCGGTGTCCTTCTTCTGCATCTTTTATATCCTCAGCTTCGCGCATTAAGCGCCTTACAAATACTCCTCCTCATCATCAGATTTTCCTTCCATCTTTCTATTTTGTGTCACTGGTGCAAATTTATATTTTCAAACGTGTATTTTGCTGTAGGTTTACTTAATTGACAAAACAAAATAAAACAAAACACTTACTTTGACAGTCTAGTTGTTTCCCTTTTGCTCCAATTCCAATCACGTTATATGTAAAATGATCTTTAGGGGGGGGGGGGGGGGGGGGAAGAAGCTGTTTTATATAATTATTTAATCGTTCGTATATTGCGTTGCTCCAGTTCAAGAGCTGCTCAAGGTGAAATGGCGCTGTATTTGTAGTTTCCAACATGGAACATGCTTCACACACAATTTGCTTCACAATCCGTTACACATTCGTGATTGACCAAAAAAGGTATTTTATATATTTATAATCGGCCACTGTTAGGCTTCACTGCGGAGTTCTTACAGAAAGGTATTCCGTCCTCTCTTTATCAAGGGAAAGTTAAGACATTTAAAAACCAAAAAGCATTCTATAAATGTCAAGATCGCTGCAAGGCTTTTCAATCCTTAACCTTGTGCGTTTCATCGGTATGTCATTGAGTGTGTGTGTGTTTGTGGGTGCGTGTGTGTGTGTTGTTTGCAATCAGCATAACGTCAGTCTTTAGCAAGCCATTGTACTACAGAGAATCTCAAGACTCTCAGAGTTCTCGATCATTTCAGAGCAAACGCAACATGGTTTATAAATGAATTGTTTTAAAATCCAAGTTGGACCCAATGTACCAAAATTCGGAGATTTTATTCTATTGCTTTTGATGAGGAAATTTCCATGTCATCTATCTATTTATCTTATCCCTCAACCTGTGGGCCCGTTGGGGAGACACGAGGGATGCCGACACTAGGTTTTCTCCATTTCAATCTGTTGCTGTCGTCTGGGGGCGAGTCATGTCCAGCGTTACCCATGTTATTATTATTATTATTATTATTATTATTATTATTATTATTATTATTATTATTATTATTATTATTATTATTATTATTATTATTATTATTATTATTATTATTATTATTATTATTATTATTTAATCGTTCTTATATAGCGCTTTTCCAGCTCAAGAGCGGCTCAAGGCACTGGCCGATACAGGATTTAACTCAATCCGCCCGAGGCGCCAACTTGCAGCCTTTGGGCGCATCGTAGAGATAACGCTCCAGACAACTGAGCACAATCCTGGGCAGCCAGGGATGGGGGAGAAGGACCTAGGTGCATGCTGGGTGTGTTCTTGTCACCGTCACTCACCCGTCTAGTACATGAGCGTCTGGATCTTTAAAGTCCGTTATGATGGAATGTATGCGACACAGACTAGACCTCGGTTTATACTCTCATCCTAAAGAGTAGGAAACGGGAGTAAAGTGTCTTTCCCAAGGACACAACACAATGCCCCGGCCTGGGCTCGAACCCGGGACCTTCAGATCCGCAAGCCAAAGCTCTACCATCATCTGTCCAGTTCTTTCTTTGCCTACCTCCTTCCATCGTTCCTTGCAAAATGGCATTCATAATAGACTCAACGAAAATATAGATGAGATACAACGTACATAAAGGCATCACGACCTGTTTCGTCTTCAAACTACTGTAATATAGCCCTAGTAGAAGCTGATCGCGTATAATATCAGATACTCGGCAGTAGTCCCACAGCACGTGGCAATCAGAAAATGCGAATTAATTTATCAGCAAAGCGTTAAGATAGTCAGCGGTGATAGGGGGACTGAACACTGTGCCCAGTGTCTTATCGAATGAATTGATTGCCTGAAAATGGAGGTGAAAGTTCACAACAGGTCGGTTCGGTCGTAAATGGGGACTTTTTAATTGTTGGGAGGGAGCTCAAGCTACCCACGGGAGAGTAAGTACTATGTCTAGGATCTCAAAGCTCTATGTTATCACCTGTGGCTCTGGCTCCGAAAATCCCCACACTCCCAAGTCCTTCTGCTCGATGTGTTCCCACAACTTAACTGCATTTGTGAACGGGCGTATGGGACGATAATTATATTATGGCTGAGGAAGCTTTAAAGCTAGATTTGCTGACGGGAAATAGAACCGAGGGAACATACAACTGGTGGTAACACCAAAAAGTGTTGGGAACACACAGCTGTGTGAACATAGGATGATGACCTCACTACTCTCTGAACCCTGGAGAACGGACGTGATGGGGAGTGAGAAATGTAATCTGGTAGTTTTAAAGGGGAACATGATAATAATGGAACGCAGCGACCCTTTACCAGGAGATAGAGCGAGTGACAGAGAGAGAGAGAGAGAGAGAGAGAGAGAGAGAGAGAGAGAGAGAGAGAGAGAGAGAGAGAGAGAGAGAGAGAGAGAAGACATTTTATTGAATAAACAATACATTGTTCATTTCACATTAAAAAACCCAACAATGAAACGCCTCAGAGAGAGAGAGAGAGAGAGAGAGAGAGAGAGAGAGAGAGAGAGAGAGAGAGAGAGAGAGAGAGAGAGAGAGAGAGAGCGCAGGCAAGAGAGATGGGAGGGAGAGAGATTGACAGATCAAGAGAGAAGAAAAAGAGAGCAAGAGAGAGAGAGAGAGAGAGAGAGAGAGAGAGAGAGAGAGAGAGAGAGAGAGAGAGAGAGAGAGAGAGAGAGAGAGAGAGAGAGAGAGAGAGAGAGAGAGAGAGAACAATTATATCAAGTCTTGAAGTGCGTCTGAGGTCGAGCTCATAAACTTATAACTTAAAATGTCTCTTTCATGCTAAGGGAGGACTTTTTGCTAATAATATTAATTCATTTTGCATGTGTCTAATATTTGTGCAAAACTGAATCTAATCTTTGCATTTGGCCATTCAAAAGGTCACCTGCTGTGGCAGTAAATGTCTCATCTCCAGTAGAAAAGCAGCACAGGCCATCAGGTTAATCCAGCAATGCATGACGAACATGTTCCAAGATCCAAGGCACTGTTGTCAATGAACCAAGTGGGAATTGGGGAAAGTGGATGAGGGAGGGGTGTGTGTGTGTTGGGGTGGTGGTGGGGGGGGGGGGTAGTGTGAGTATTCTTTTCTTGTGGTATTGAGTGATGTATAATGGCTAGACCAAGTAGCCCTTTACCAGATTAGAGGAACCAAATGTCTTTTAAAGCTTTTTACACGCTTATTCGATAGCCTATCCTATCCTATCCTGTCCCATAACCCGAAGGTCGTAGGGGCACCACAGATGATCGCTTAACCAGCATACTCCATCTTTCTCTGTCCTCAGCAGCCCTCATGGCTTCGCTCAGTGTCAAACCAGTCCATTCTCGAATGTTGTCCTCCCACCTCTTTTTCGATCTCCCCCTTCTTCTACCTCCTTGCACTGTGCCTTGCAGAATGGTCTTTGCAAGGCCTGATGATCTGGTGACGTGGCCATACCATCGGAGTTTCCGTTTCTTCACCACTGTGAGCAGGTCATCGTGTTGTCCAATGGCTTGTGTGATGGTCTGTCGGACTGCAACGTTGGTGATGTGTTGGGTATAGGAAATGCACAGAAGTCTTCTGTAGCACCTCATCTCCATGCTTTGTATTCTTCGTTGGAGATCTGCTGTGAGGGTCCATGCTTCGCAAGCATATAGGAAGATGGAGATGACCAGAGATCGCAGCAGTCTTACTTTGGAATGTAGACTGATGGTTCTGTCTTTCCAAATGGGCTTCAACCTTGTCAGGGCAGCAGTTGTTTGTGCGATCCTGGAGAGGACTTCCTGTCGAGACCCATTGTCTGACACAATGGCTCCTAAATATTTGAAGCTGTGCACTGTGTTGAGGGATTGGCCTTGTACTTTGATGTCCGTGTTGATGCCATTGGTGTTGTTGGTCATCATTTTGGTCTTCTCTGCACTTATTTCCATTCCATAAGCTCTGGAGGTGGTGTCAAGCCTCTGTACAAGCTGTTCAAGTTCTTGTTCCTCTCCAGCCAATCCATCAATATCATCCGCAAAACGAAGATTGGAGATTGCTCTGCCCCCTATGCTGACTGTGCCTTCGTGATCTGCAAGAGCATCTGACATGATGCGCTCTAGGAAGATGTTGAAGAGTGTTGGAGAGAGTAGGCATCCTTGACGCACACCGATTGTTGTTCTGAACCAGTTCCCGATGACGCTGTTATGGAGGACTGCACTGGTAGCCTTGTCGTACAGGCTTTTGATGACTTCTATGATTTTAGGGCTGATGTTGTACACTTTCATGGTTGCCCATAGAGCTGCATGCCAGACTCGGTCAAATGCCTTCTTGAAGTCTATGAACACATGATATAGATGTTGTTGGTGCTGTAGGTATTTCTCACAGATTATTCTGAGGTTGAAAATCTGTTCAGTGGTACTTCGCCCTGCCATGAATCCTGCTTGTTCTTCAGCTATGATTTGTTCAGCTTGTGGTTTCAACCTGTTGAGTATTATTTTCAGGAGGACCTTGCTGGGATGGCTGATGAGGCTGATGGTGCGGTAATTTTCACACTCCTGAAGGTTACCTTTTTTAGGAAGAGTGATGACAAGCGACTGGGTCCATGGTGTAGGCCATTCCCCACTCTGCCAGATCTTGTTACAGATAGTGGTGAGAGCATCAGTCATCGCTTCTCCTCCTGCTTGTAGCAGTTCCGCTGGTATGTTGTCCACTCCCGCTGACTTCCCTTTCTTCAGCGATTGCACTGCTGCCTCAACTTCTTCCCGGAGAATTGGGAGGATTTCTTCTTCTTCTCTGCTCTCAGGACATGCTAGAACTGATGGGTCTCCATTTGGTGTATGGTTGTAAAGGTCAGAGCAGTACTCTGTCCATCTGTCCAAGACTTCTTGTTCTTCTGTAAGGCAAATGCCAGACTTGCTTTGGATAGTGGAGACTTTGGGCTGTTTAACACTTGTCAGCCGCTTCACAGTCTGGTAGGCCTTCTTGCTGTTGTTCTTGTTCAGATTGTTCTCTATTTCCTGGCATTGATCTTCTATCCAGTTCTCCTTTGCTGTGCGCATGCCTTTTCGGATGTCATTGTTGATTTTTCGGTAGACATCAGCTCCCTGTGAGGTGTTCTTTTTCTTTTTTAACTCTCTTCGTTTATCACACAGATCCAAAAGTTCAGGTGTGATCCACGGCTTCTTCTTTGGTCGGTGCTTGCCAAGGATCTCAGTGGCGGCATCTGTTACAGCTGAGTTGAAGGTATTGGTCATGGTGTTGACATCTACTTCGCCTGCCCCCAAAATAAGCAGTGGTGCAAATTTCCCTCCAATTGTGGCCTGAAATATTTTTGCCACCTCCGGGTCTTGCAGTTTGTCCAGGTCGAACTTCAGCCTAGTGCACTTTGCTGTATTTACTCTCTTCAAATGGAGCCGGAAAGACATCATCACGAGATCGTGGTCACTTCCAATGTCTGCTCCTGGAAAAGTGCGTGTCCTGCCAATGTTGATGCTTGATCTGAAGCGTTTCTTGACCATGATGTAGTCGATCTGGTTGTGATGTTCCCCGCCGGGACTGTGCCATGTCCATCGTCTGGATTTTTTGTGGAGACCAAGCGTGTTTGCCAGTACCAGATTGTTGTATCTGGCAAACTCCAATAGCCTCAGACCCCTGTCATTTGTCTCGTTGTTGCAGTGGGGTCCGCATGTGTCTCCCCAGTTGCGGTGCGCATCTTGGCCAACCTTGGCATTCCAGTCGCCTTGCACTATGACTATGTCCTTCTTCGGCACTTGGTCAAGGACCGCCTGTATATTTTCATAAAAATCCTCCACTTCGCTGTCTTCATAGTCTGATGTTGGGGCATAGGCCTGGATGATGGTAATGTTGAAAGGGGTTGCTCTCAGACGGATGGTAATGAGTCTACTGGAGACTGGGCGGCAACCCATGACAGTGGCTAGAATGTTCTTGTGGACCAAGAATCCAACGCCGTGTTCGTGCCTGTCATCTCTACCGCTGAAATAGAGCTTGTGGCCTTTGTCAGTCGTTGTTTCACCTAGGCCTTTCCAGCGCAGTTCGCTGATACCTAGAACGTTCCATCGATAGTGGTCCAGCTCGTGGGCCAGTTCTTCTAATTTTCCTTCCGCAGTTAGGGTCCTGACGTTCCAGGTTCCTATGACGATGTTGTTTCTCGTGCGGATCTTGCTATATTGTCCCTTGTCGATGGAACGTTCTAGGCATCAGCGAACTGCGCTGGAAAGGCCTAGGTGAAACAACGACCGACAAAGGCCACAAGCTGTATTTCAGCGGTAGAGATGACAGGCACGAACACGGCGTTGGATTCTTGGTCCACAAGAACATTCTAGCCACTGTCATGGGTTGCCGCCCAGTCTCCAGTAGACTCATTACCATCCGCCTGAGAGCAGCCCCTTTCAACATCACCATCATCCAGGCCTATGCCCCAACATCAGACTATGACGACAGCGAAGTGGGTTCGGGCAAATAGAATAGACCCAACGTTTCCCGGCGTGTCGTAAGAGGCGACTAACAGGGGTGATGTTAGCACGGCATCACTGGGCGAAAGTCTTCTACACAGAAGTCACCGGCCAGGGCGGAGGAACCTCACGTTACTACAGGTTCAACGACCACGTGCTCAGGGCCAAGGCGAGCCACACTGTATTCGTGGATTTCGGCTGTGGCCAACAGCCTGGAGAGGATTGGGCCCTGCCAGGTCTTTTTTGCCCAAGACACACTACATGATGACACAATCCACTAATTCCATACCGGATCGGTCGTCGCCCGGGCCGTCACCCGGCACAAGGACCGCGCCTTCCGTTGGCCACCAGGACGGAGGTGTTAAGTATGCTACTGATGGACAATATAGCAAGGACAATATTCGATAGCGTTCACCCAAATAGGGTTGATCAATAAACTCTTCCAAGATCATCAATAGGACAATTTAGCAAGATCTGCACGAGAAACAACATCATCATAGGAACCTGGAATGTCAGGACCCTAACTGCGGAAGGAAAATTAGAACAACTGGCCCACTAGTTGGACCACTATCGATGGAACGTTCTAGGCATCAGCGAACTGCGCTGGAAAGGCCTAGGTGAAACAACGACCGACAAAGGCCACAAGCTGTATTTCAGCGGTAGAGATGACAGGCACGAACACGGCGTTGGATTCTTGGTCCACAAGAACATTCTAGCCACTGTCATGGGTTGCCGCCCAGTCTCCAGTAGACTCATTACCATCCGCCTGAGAGCAGCCCCTTTCAACATCACCATCATCCAGGCCTATGCCCCAACATCAGACTATGACGACAGCGAAGTGGAGGATTTTTATGAAAATCTACAGGCAGTCCTTGACCAAGTGCCGAAGAAGGACATTGTCATAGTGCAAGGTGACTGTAATGCCAAGGTTGGCCAAGATGCGCACCACAACTGGGGAGACACATGTGGACCCCACTGCAACAACGAGACAAATGACAGGGGTCTGAGACTCTTGGAGTTTGCCAGCTATAACAATCTGGTACTGGCAAACACGCTTGGTCTCTACAAAAACTCCAGACGATGGACATGGCACAGTCCCGGCGGGGAGCATCACAACCAAATAGAATGGTCAAGAAAAACGCTTCAGATCAAGCATCAACATTGGCAGGACACGCACTTTTCCAAGAGCAGACATCGGAAGTGACCACGATCTCGTGATGATGTCTTTCCGGCTCCACTTGAAGAGAGTAAATACAGCAAAGTGCACTAGACTGAAGTTCGACCTGGACAAACTGCAAGACCCGGAGGTGGCAGAACTATTTCAGGCCACAATTGGAGGGAAATTTGCACCACTGCTCATTTTGTGGGCTGGTGAAGTAGATGTCAACACCATGACCACCACCTTCAACTCAGCTGTGACAGATGCCGCCACTGAGATCCTTGGCAAGCACCGACCAAAGAAGAAGCCGTGGATCACACCTGAACTTTTGGATCTGTGTGATAAACGAAGAAAGATAAAAAAGAAAAAGAACACCTCACAGGGAGCTGACGTCTACCGAAAAATCAACAATGATATCCGAAAAGGCATGCGCACAGCAAAGGAGAACTGGATAGAAGATCAATGCCAGGAAATAGAGAATAGTCTGAACAAGAACAACAGCAAGAAGGCCTACCAGACTGTGAAGCGGCTGACAAGTGTCAAACAGCCCAAAGTCTCCACGATCCAAAGCAAGTCTGTCATATGCCTTACAGAAGAACAAGAAGTCTTGGACAGATGGACAGAGTACTGCTCTGACCTTTACAACCATAAACCAAATGGAGACCCATCAGTTCTAGTTCGGCAAGGCACAGTGCAAGGAGGTAGAAGAGGGAGACCGAAAAAGAGGTGGGAGGACAACATTTGAGAATGGACTGGTTTGACACTGAGCGAAGCCATCAGGGCTGCTGAGGACAGAGAAAGATGGAGTATGCTGGTTAAACGATCATCTGTGGTGCCCCTACGACCTCCAGGTTACGGGACAGGATAGGATAAGATAGGATAGGATAGGATCATACTAACTGCTGTAATACCTTTAAGTGTGTTTTTAATGACCCCGATGCACTTTTAACATTCTTACCACAGATGCACTTTTAACATTCTTACCACAGACGCACTTTTAACATTCTTACCAATGGCAAAATACAACTTAGGACTGACGAGCTACAGGACTTCACTGTTTGACTGATTTTAATCACAATATCCGTCATACAAAGCTTCCCCCAAAAGAAAAAGAAACATTCAATGAACATCAGGACATCCACTCGACAAGGCAAAAAATGTCATGATGATAGTAATAACACCTAAATTAGTACAATAATAAATAACATCCAAAAAATCATTCACTGAACTAGCATTATCACTGTAGGACATAATACACTTACAGCTTTTGCCTTCAAGTCAAACAAAACTTCGCAGAGACACAGTGTTAAATCACTAGAATAAAGATGATCATCGACCGCCAAGCAAAACATTGGTTTCAATACTTCGTTAGAGTCTAGATGTCTGTGTTGAATTAACAGTTATGATTGACTTGTATACCCACGAGTACTAGGACTTCCAAATAACATGAATGTTGTCTCATAAATTCTGTAACATAATAATGATAATGCCATTTTTCATCGCCATAGCCTGTACAACAAAAACTATTTTACATCACCAATGAGTACCAGACCGGCTTGACAAGGGACTCTGGCACACACTAAAGAATCAATGCTTTCACAAAGTCATAAAGAATATCATAAACAAAACACAAACCACAACAACCAACAATAATTCCTTACCCAGGCAAACTCGCTACAAGCATTCCCATCGCGTCGTGTCACAACAGATCAACCATGATGCCTATTTATGACAGCAATTGTACAACAGTGCAGTTTGAGAATGTCCACCCTAGGAGGAAACACACACACATACCATGCGAGATTGAGGGGAAGGGTGGGAGTGAGCGTGATGGGGTTGGGGGGGGGGAGGGGCAGGGAGGTCCTATGTTACATCACACACAATCATAGCCACTGACAACACAGGGTCATACTTACATATGTACACTCTAGGCAAGCGTGTGTAGCTATAATATAAGATAGGGCTGGGGGTGGGGGTGAGGATTGGTGGGGAAGGGAGAAGTGGGGGGTGGGGGTAGGAGGGTTTTCCAGGCAATTACTGTTTTATTCCATTTCATGTTTTTCATCCTCTGATTTATTGGTTTGCAACCAACGGCACATGGTAAGTGAAATTCAATGGTTAACAAACGTCTGCCAACAACAACAGCAACAACAACAAAATAATAATAATAATAATAATAATAATAATAATAATAATAATAATAATAATAATAATAATAATAATACCAAAAACTTAACCAAATCAAGAAATTTTCTTCTGCCAACTTGAATCCACAACACACATTTTTCACAACAGCTTCTAGTCGGCAACCACACATACCCATACCAATAAAATCAGATTGCATTTATTTCATTGAAGAAAAGTCCAAATGAATCAGATGAAAATAGAGACATCAGCTAATACACCAACAGCAACATAACATCTCAGATCTTCAAACAAGTTAAAGGAAAAACAAAAAAGAATTGTCAACCTCTTCCTCTTGAAAACAAGGTCTCCAGTCTAAACCTTCTACATTGCTCTTCCTTCAGCCATTGTATAGACATCTTGGGGAATCAAACTCCATCAATCATTCATCAATCAACGATGAAATACGATAATGATGATGAAAATGATGATGTTGATGATGATGAAAATGAATCTCGATAGAGTATCCGACGGTGACCTGTCCACCATATAAATCATCTACAAACGAATCACATAAAATCTGCTAGCAATTTACTATGTATCACAGTAGCAGCAACTCACAACAGAGCGAATCGCCAAAAGGTTTGTAGTATTTTACTGATGCAGCAATGTGTCTGCATCATTGGCATGCAAGTGTGCAGTAAAAACAGTGGGGAAGCATGCAAGCACAGTTAGTGTGGGCCCACGTGTAGGGTGCCAAAAAGGTATTGTGGGTTGAGATACTACCGTTTCCCCATTTCCTTAAACAAATGTTTAAAATGCTGCTGAAATGACAAATGTATACAAATCCTCCTCCAAACCCCATCCACCGCATTATGATAAATATGCAAACAGTAAGCGACCAATAAATCCCCCCCTCCCCCCCCCCACCCAAAAAAATGTTTTTAAAATATAAAGAAAACCTTATTATACTTTTGTCCTTCCCATTAAAAGTAAATAAATAAATGTAATAAATTAGATACGACAGTCAACAATACTCTAGAAAAAAAAGAAGAAAAAAAAGTCAAAAAGCTATGTTTGAGGAAAAAACCCAGAACTGCATCCAGACCCAAGACCAGCCACTGACGCAAAGAGGTACGGCAAAGGGAGTCCTATGAGCCCACACAGCATTATGTACAACAACAGCACCTTGTGGCTTGTCACTGTGTTCTATACAGGGTAGCCATCTCATCCATTTACTTCACATGCACTGACAAACATTCAAACACCACATTTGGCCAAGCAGTCGCAAAATGCATCATCTCTCATAACGAAAATCTAACATTGTACACAATCCAAAAATTGCATCATCTCTCGTAAAGAATAACTAGCATTTTGACACTCAAAACATGCACCATCACTCATAAAGGATATCTAGCACTCTACGCAATGCATCATATCTCATAGAGAATATCTAGCATTCTATACACTCACACAATGCATCATCTCTCGTAGAGAATATCTAGCATTCTATACACTCACACAATGCATCATCTCTCGTTGAGAATATCTAGCATACTATACACTCACACAATGCATCATCTCTCGTCGAGAATATCTAGCATTCTACACACTCACAAAATGCTTCATCACTCATAAAGAACATCTAGCATTCTGCACACTCACACAATGCATCATCACTCATAAAGAACATATAGCATTCTACACACTCACAAAATGCTTCATCACTCATAAAGAACATATAGCATTCTGCACACTCACACAATGCATCATCACTCACAGACCTGTGCACATCTACGGATTTTCCGTATTTTCTCCGATTTTCATGAGCAGAATACGGAGCTACTAATTACTTATTAAAATTCCAAAATTCCGATTTTTTTTACTTAAAAAATGTTTTTATACTTTTTTTCTGTTTTAAGATGATTTTGACTAGTTGTGCTTAAAAGACGTTTTTCGAACCGGAAGCGCGTGTTTTTTCTAGTTCGTTCAGCATTTGTGTGGTTGCAACTTCATACTTGTGATTTAAAAAAATTATGAACCAGCTTTGAAAGATTAAAAAAAAGAGTGAGAAGAGATAGTGAAGAGGATTCATCTGACCCAGAGCTCTGTCACCAAAAAAGAAGAGAACGGCACAACAGTGCTGGAAATCAAGTTATTCAAAAGACAACCCGGAAATAGCCTTTTTTTTTGTATATTATAAATTGGTTAGAAAAGATTTATAGTATTGGACACCTATTAAATGACAATGGTAGATTTCTATTATATAATAAATATATACAAAAATACATTATTTATTCAAATTTTTCGACTTTTTCCAGTTATATTAATGCAGTTAAAAAGTATGTAACCAAGTTAAAATCATTATTAATCTGTCCAGACATTCTTTTTGTTAAATAAAATATTGTCCTAATTTGTATATTTTGATACTCTGCTAATAAAGGTTTTGTTAAACCCAAAAAAAAAGTAACAGTGTTGATGTTTTAGCTTGGCTTGAATAGATTGTAATTCCCATTCTACTGCCTTGTAGTGTTTCAGTTTGTGTGCTTTGTGAGCAGAATTATGTCTTGAACTGTCGTTACAGCTTGCTACTGAAAATTTTTAAAAACTACTGAAATTTGGTTTGTTTGCTACTGATGAGCATTTTGAGTGTGCACAGGTCTGCACTCATAAAGAACATCTAGCATTCTGCACACTCACAAAATGCTTCATCACTCATAAAGAATATCAAGCGTTCTACACACTTGCATAATACATCATCTATCGTAAAGAATATATAGCATAATACATCATCTCTTGTAAAGAGTATATAACATTCTACACACTCCATCATCTCTTGTAAAGAGTATATAACATTCTACACACTCAAAAATACACCATCTCTCATAAAGAACATCTAGCATTCTACACACTCACAAAATACATCATCACTCATAAAGAATATATAGCATTCTTCACACTCACATAATACATCATCTCTCGTAAAGAATATATAGCATAATACATCATCTCTTGTAAAGAATATATAACATTCTACACTCAAAAAATGCATCATCTCTCATAAAGAACATCTAGCAAGTAGCATTCTACACATTCACAAAATGCATCATCACTCAAAAAAAATACATAGCATTCTACACACTCACAAAATGCATCTTCCCTCATCATAACGAACAATATCTAGTATTCTGCGTGCAACACAAGCACATTCACATACAGGCAGCTGAACTCCAGGAAATGCTGAATAAAATGGACAAGATTTACTGTCTGACCAATCTTCATACCAAGCCACAGCACGGATCAACACATTCACCACACCAAAAACAAAACAATATCCAACCAGGTCAAAGTCAGTACACCATGCAAAAACCACCATAAACACCACAATCCTCTCCCCTAAATGCTGGAGTCCACCTACTTTTTCACACTCCACTAATCACACATCCAAAGACCCAGGCAAAAAGGTGAAAGAAAAAAACAACCAAACTCTCAAAACGGCGAAGTGCCTCGATGAACAATCAGATCATGTCACTACATTAAACGACCAATGAAAGCGAGAGCACTGTTTATTTACGTGAAATATGAAACAACTGCACAAAGGCTGGCGTACTAAATCGGTGAAATCTGTCTCAAGTTGCTTTGACAACAGTTTCATAAAGCCCTGCTGAAGCTTGAGAGTGTGGTTTGCCAAGGTAGAGCTTTGTGTCCTTTATATATTATTTATACGTCCATCCAAAATATCTCAGGTTATTAAATAATCTTCAGATTAAAAAAAAGAATATTTACAATACAAAGAATATTAGTTTCTAGACAGTGTTGAAAAAAAAAAAAGTAAAATATTTCAAAACAATGTTAAGTCAACAAAATGAACAAATTGTAACTATGTTAGTTTACCAACAAAACTGCGTTATCATACTGTTAACAGTTAAATATGGAAATGAAATTTCATTTCTCAACATGGGTGTGAAGTGAGCGAGTGTCAAATGAAAGCATCCATACACAAACATGTTACTATAATGATATTGAAATGTGACTGTATGCACGCATTGTACGTGCAAAATGTATCTTTGTGAAACAACAATATCCCTAGGGAAACAATATTAATTTTAAAAGTAAATAAAGTAAAATAGTAATAAAATGTCAAAAATAAAGTAACGGCAAAATCCTAGGAGTGCAATACATCCTGTTTGTTATTACAATTCTGAAAGCGCTCTGAGCAGCTCTATGAGCTAGTAAATGCACTGCATAACAACAATTACTTTACTTTTGACACCGCACCTACTGGGCATAGTTCACAAATCAGAAAGCCAGGTCACTGTATTTTCTCTTCTGGATTTTGGTGTGTTAAACCTGAAAATCATCAGTTACCTCAAGGGTCGTTAATCTTCCTCTTTACACCTTGGAAACTGTTGCCAATAATACTGGGTTATCTCTCTTCACCAAGAAGTGTCATTTATCGCTTGGTGTTCTACATCACGTCGACTTCAAAAATCAAAACAAGCTGTAGGTTTTCCTATCACTTTTCATTGCGATAAGTCACTGAAAAGGCAAAGTCAGTATGGCCACAAATATCCCTGGACAACATACTTCCTTCCTGATCTACAAGCCAGATCATGAATTGTTTTGTAATTGTCATCAACTGGCTCACAAACTCATGCCCCGCCTGTCTCTTCTTCTAAACTGGGCTCTCTCAATGACAACAAGGCAGCAGATTACCAAGCCAGTAACCGAGGTCTCTCTACAAACTACCTCATTCATTAAATCACTGACAAGTTTTCTTGGCGATACAATTCTTTTCATCTGTTCATTGAATCAGGGCCATTTTTTTTTAGTTTTTGTTTTGTTTTTGTTATTGTTGTTGTTGAGGCAATTGAATATAAAACTTCTGCTTCAAGAACATCTGTTCTTTTCAACTGCTGGTTACCTGTGTTCATTCTTACATCTTTCGACTGGGGCTTGATTACAGACAATCCGGAAGCTTCTTGTCGTTGAACTAGCAATTCAGCCTTCATTCATTGAATCACCTCCATTTTTCTTGAAACAATTTGAAAGTAAACCTTTTGCTTCAAGAACCTCTATTCTCTTCATCTGTTTCTTTGTAACTTATAACCAAGGGCATGGTGACAGAAAATCCCCCACCTTCATGTCACCTAAGAAGTGCTGTAACTAGCTCTTCAGCCTGGCGGTAAGAAGACTTCCTATCTGCCAATATCTGAACTGTAGTAGTATCTCTGTAGTGCCCACATTTTTGTGTCAACTGTAGTACAAAGTGACCGGCCAAGGAATGGGTGGCTTCTTCATAGGGATTTTTTGTCGTCCACGTCAAAGTCCAGCACCATCAGCTTCGTCTCTTCCGTGCCGTTACGACTCCCCACCGCGCACACCAGCTTAGTGTTGTTGCAGCGCAGGCGCCACACCACACCCCCGCTCCCTCCAGAATCCAACGACACCAAGTTGCGCAGGAACTCCCCCGTTTTCAAGTCCCAGATTTTCACCGTACCATCATCGGAGGAGGTGATGACAAACTTCTTGCTAAACTGCAGGCACGTGACTGCGCTTTGATGTTTATTGGGCCCTGCAGAAACAAAACAATAAAACGTTGACACGGATGATAATTCCACAATGGTTCTAGTTTTATTTAACTCTTAGTCTCATATAGCAAAACAGCACGTTGATCTTCTCCTCAGTGTTCCCGATTACGCACAGTAGTGCGTCAATTACGCACAAAATATGAAAAATGACGCAGGAAAATTTTTTTTGAATTGCTGAAGTAATAAATACGACCAACGAGTGGCGAACTAATTCACGACATAATCAGAATCAGAACCCAACTGAGACTGCCATTGCAGACGATTAAAGATTGTGTCTGGAGTTGTCGTCCTTAAAAATTGCATGCGCGCGCATTGTAAACTTCCTCCAAGCAATACATTCACTGAACAAAAGAAATCTTCGTTAATCCATTTTTTGATTGTATCATACACGATCATGTCACTTCTGACTTGGTTGACTGGGCCCAAAACCCGTTCATCCACCAATTTGGGGACTCTCAAAATTTGCACAAGGACTCTTAAAATTTTATACCTGGGAGTCCCAAGGACTCTCATTTTTCGTGTGTGGAGGGAACACTGCTCCTTCATGTAAGGATTTGACAAAAACAAGCCAAAAATAGGTGCATGTGTTTAAAATGCTATATCTACTGAACGGTAGGTCAGAGCTTCATGGGACTTAGTCAGTGTGTAGATAATTGGTAACTATGCAAGTATTGAGTAAGCTTTAGTTCTGTCAGTGTCATCTGTCTGTGTTACCTGCTATTTTACCTGTGATTATAGGTAATTTCACAACCAATTCTTCGGATGATGAAAGGTCTGATCTGTAGTCGGAAAGATCGCTAGTGTGCACGCTAGACACTGACAAATCACTCTGATTTTTATTCCCTAACTGATCAGCCCTTTCATCTACTAATTGCTGCCACAACTGCTCATATCATGTAGACTCATTGTCGGAATCAGATTCTGCCATTTTTAGAGTATCCCCGCTCTCGAAAACACGACCAAAAACTAAACAAAAACTTCGATTAAAACGTGTTGTTGACACAACTGCAGTTGACAGGAAGGAAGTACACTGCTTTTAGTATCAGCTAGTGCGCATGCGCAATTGGAACTGGTTTCCGTTAAGCGGGAGAGAGGTGCTAAAAGTAGACGGTAACTAGGCGCACTTTACGAGCCGTGACGAACCGCGCTTTACCGCGCTTCATGAGACTAAGAGTTAAAAAA
This sequence comes from Oncomelania hupensis, assembly GCA_036898135.1. Classification (NCBI taxonomy): domain Eukaryota; kingdom Metazoa; phylum Mollusca; class Gastropoda; order Littorinimorpha; family Pomatiopsidae; genus Oncomelania; species Oncomelania hupensis. Next base: position 62,521,733 of record CM072518.1, read on the forward strand.
ACACAACAACTGAAATTTGATAGGGTCTGTATAAAGTTTAAATAATGTTTAACAATAATACAATTATTCGTTAAGAACGCCGACATCATTCAACTTCCATGCTATCAATACTGTCCAGTAACACCATGACATAGCTGCAGCTTCAAAACGCATCATGATCTGTCATCACATTCCAAACACATATTTAGTCTATCATCATGATCTGTCATCACATTCCAAACACATATTTAGTCTATCACATCAATAATTTACATTTAAAAATATATTTCCACTTTTTCAATGCTCACTTTTGATGATTTCCCGTACCAGCATTAATCCTAACTGAACTGTTATCATAATTAAACATTCCTCTTCTTCACTCTTAACCACCTTTTCTTTTAAAAAGTTGACAGACTGACCTTGCAGTGTCTGTAGGCACTGGCCTGTCGTAATGTCCCATACTTTGACTGTGGAGTCGGCGTTGCCCGAGACCAGGATATTGTCTTTCAGCTCCAGGCCTGACGTCAAGGACTGATGGCCGATAAGTGTGTGGAGGCACGCCCCGGTTTCTACATCCCACACCCGGATGGAGGTATCCAGGGACCCGCTCACAACATGAACGCCATCAAACTACATCAACAAAACAGTAACTGCCTTTAAGCTCGACAAAACAAAACAAGAGAAGAAAGGTCAATGACAGTAACGATGCGACTGTGCCAAATAAGTAAAAGTAAGCGGTTAACGACAGCACCCACCTGGAGGGAGTAGACTCGATTGGAATGTCCTTGCAAGGTGTGCAGACAGGACTCTGTGTCCGGGTCCCACACTCGGACGGTGTAGTCATAGGCTCCTGACACAACTCTCCGCCCGTCGTACTGCACGCACCGCACTGCAGCTACATGGCCTACCAGCGTGTGCAGGCAGTGGCCGTTCTCAATGTCCCACACACGCAACGTGGCATCTCTGGACCCGCTCACCACGCTGCACACACGGCATGCACAATCGTTCGCTGGTCAATAATGTGTTTTGTAATGGGACCCGGTGACTCTGTGCTCCAATGAAGATTTGTGTGCGTAACTATAATACCACTGTTATCCAGTTAGTTTTTCATTGCTTACAGGGTCCAGCGGACTGCAAACAGCCGAATCAGGACCACAAAATCAAGATCACAACTTCGCTGAAAGAGGACTCACCCCTGATCCGCATAAAAGATCTGCCAAAACAACCCTAGTGGTAACAACAAAGGCACTCCACCAGCCGGTCACTTTACAATAAAGACATCCCACACAGGGGACACTGAGGCTATATTCTAATTTTTCGAACCCCCATTTACAAAAACAAAAAAGAAAACAAACATCATTATAAAATATCAGCAAAACACATACATATAAAATGCCTATATTGCCAAATAATAACATCATAGGAAGCCCCAGTGACCATTTGGCAGAAAGCGTCCAATATTCCCAAGCTGATCCAACAGACCTCACACACAAATGGGGAGTTTTGTCCTGGAAGAGTTTGGTAGGTGACAGGTCTAGCGAAGAAGATAGTATAGCAGATTGATAGAACAGTGTAGGAATGAGAAAGAACAAAGGAGAAAGACAGCAACAGTGGGAATTTAAAGCACTAATTTTCCAGAAAGTGGGGATACTATTTATACAGAAACCTCCGGCACCCCCGCTGGTGAACTGTTATCCAGTGTCAATGAATTCTCCGGCTTTCACCAACATTACACAAACCTGTGAGACACAGCGCAAAACTAAATAAAATCAAAAGTAACAAAACGGACGCACTTACATGTTCCCACATAGAGACATGCAGCGCACAGTGGAGGTGTGTCCATACAGCGTGTGCTTGAGGAAGCCCGTCTCGGCGTTCCATACTTTGAGCGTCCTGTCAGTGGAGCCACTGATGATGATGTTACCAGCCATCTGGGAAGACCACACACCGCCAGTATGGCTGGACAGGGTGCGTAAACACTGTAACATAGCACAATACCATGCCATCTATTAGCTTCTTCATCTCTAACAGTAAAGGTGCTGTCACAACTTGCACATGGGAATTCATCTCCCCTTTCTCCTCCCCTTCTCACTCCTCCAGAAATATTACTCCACTCCGATTTTGACAGGAATAAATGATATGGTAAAACCCTTACAATACCTGGCCAGAGTGGATGTTGAAAAGAATTCTTTTATAGTGGATGTTAGCAAAACAAGCGAAGTATTGACTGACATCCGAATGTGAATGACAAAACATTGGCGCCTGAAAACATCCAGGGATGGGGGCTCCAAGCAGCAAGAACTTGGTTCGGTGAATCAAAGAAACTGCTGGACGTTGCTGCCATTCCTGCCGCTGCGAACATCAAAAGATTAACGTGCCTGACTTAGGTTTCTGACTAATTTCACTTACCTTTCCTGTGACGACAGACCATACTTTGAGCGTGTTGTCGTCCGATCCACTAACGATCCTCTGTCCGCAGAATTCTAGACAGGTTATCACATGATCGTCATGACCCTTCAAGATCTGCACAAACAGTTTGCGTACACGTGTTAGGAAGACAAGTTAGAAAAAGGTTAAAGGAGAAATAAAACAGCAGATTAGAAGATTCTCTATACAGGTATTTAGCTAAAAACGCTTCATCAGGAGTTACAACCCAACTAAAGTATGGTAGAAAAATCCAGTTTTACAAACTTTGTATACCAAAAGTTAGATTGCTTCCCATCTCCATTGCCAGCCAGCCAAATTGTGGATACTTTTTTCGCAAGAAGATGTTTTTTCTGAGAACATCATTCAGGAGTCTTCTCATACCAAGCCCAGCTGATACACTGGCCAGCTGTGAACAGCGAAATGGCCCTCTGTATCTATGGCAAAAAATCCACACGTTGTCAGCAGAGAAGGGGAGATAATCTTTCCTATCATTCCCTCCTTCCAAGGAGGACAGCAACTAATAAGGATTGTATCCACCATGCTATCAATACACTCCAGTCTAAACTAATAAGGATTGTATCCACCATGCTATCAATACACTCCAGTCTAAACTAATAAGGATTGTATCCACCATGCTATCAATACACTCCAGTCTAAACTAATAAGGATTGTATCCACCATGCTATCAATACACTCCAGTCTATCTCTTTAGGCCAGCCAGCTTTATCACTGGTGTTGAACACAACCTTTTTGTCTCCCTTGATATACATCGCTGAGAAGTCGTCATGTTCATTATGAAGCAATCCAAATGATGTTTACTGCGTCTGAAGGAAATCCGAGACTTCTGCACACTGTCCTACCCAATCACACAGGCAAGCCCTTAGGCACCAAGTTAGCGCACACGGCAAGTTTGGAAGAATACCAGGATTGGATTCAAACCTGCAATCCCTTTCAACCTCTTGGAGAACCTCTTGGAGCTAGAGGGGAGAATGCAGCTGCGTGTTATTAATACTTTTTGAGGTTCAAACAGATCCAGGACACACCAGTTACAACTTCCCAAATAATGTAGTATGCTCTAACACCAGTGCTGTCTGTACCAGCAATTCATCAGTCAAGCTCACCTTAGGTGGTCTGCTAACGCCCTTCCTCCAGTTGTGCTCAATTTGGGACTGACGCATGTACAGAGCCTTGCAGGGGCAGCGCTGGCGGGGCTGGCGGCGCAAGCGAGGGCCATAGACAAGCGTTTCATCGATGCCCTCTTCCCGGCACTTCTCCCGCCACAGCAGGTTGTCCTCACAAAGGATGTGCCAGTAGTGACAGGTCTGGGCTGCTCTCAACAAGTCCCGGGGCTCCAAGTAGGAGAGCACATACAAGGCCAGCTATAACAGCAACATCGCACACATTCGTCACAAAACACAGAGTTTAAAACCAATTTAGGATTAGAATTTGTCTTGTGTGTGTGTGTGTGCAGATTTCAAAATTGGCAAGTGCATCATCTTTAAAACTCGTGACAAACGCACACACATAAAATCAAAATCCATCAGTCCCTCAGACTTTCAATTGTCATCATTACCACCTGCAATATCTAACTTAAACAGAGGAATACAGACCTCTTTAGGTAGTAGAGAGATGAAGTCACGCTGGAACTGTGGCTCTATGATCTGCATCATATACCGCACTTGTGAGGGTTCGCACAGTGCGATCAGATCATCAAGAGCCATCCTCCTCTCTGCATTACCCCAAGCCTGAAACAAGCAGGAAACACACAACTATAAAATAGGACGATACCAACACCATGGCGAGATATGGGAGTCTGCTCAGACATCAGAAAGATATTTCAAGCCTAAAAGGCAACAAACAAACAACAACCAAAAATAAAATACCCAATCAGGAATTTCAAACCTTGAAAGTGTCCAGCCAACTGAAAAGTTTGGGCGGAGGGTGTTCACGAGATGGAATCCTCTGTCGCGATAACTTTGCACCTTGGGATGGACTGGAAAGGCTACTCCGTGAAGATGGTCTGAGAGATTGCCTTTGGAAAATAAAATAATAAAAGTAAAATAAACCACTATAACTACTTGTGGTAACTGATCAACCATATCACCGTTTCTAATCCTAAATAAACAGGTGAATTATGCACGATGTGAAATCAATTTTCTAGTGCTATTCTACTATAGCAGTGATACAGTCTTTTAACCATCAATTTTCAAATGTTGTCACACACAATCGGGTGCCTCTCTACTCTATTTTTCTAGCAACTACCACACCAATCAAATCTTTTCAATCATCCTTGTCAAAATAATTGTCTCCCTGGTGTATAAGCCACTACCAACTTCACTGCACGAGTCAAGCACCTACTCTTCAAGTATCTGTTCAACTGGATTTTCTGCTGATATACTGGTACACTGACCATGTTTTCCCCTTTTCTCCCCCAGTACTTCAAGAAGGAAGTGCAGAGTTCTCTCCCTTCCACTTGTATGCTATGAGCATGTTTACCCCAAACAAAATTATGCAGAAAAAAAAAAAAAACCAATGTCACTTTTCTTTTGGGGGATAAAGCAAGAAACACGACGATCCCAAGAAAATGAACACTTTTGAAAACGTTGATTATGGGTGCGAGTGTCTTAAAATACATTTGAACGGCTTATTCTCTCTCTCTCTCTTTTTGTTTAGGTGTGGGGCATGGCAGACTCAAAAAAGAGAAAATGTAAACATGAAATAACAAAAATTCACCGTGTTTTGCTTGTAGTTCTGTTTCTCTTTGGAACAGATGCTCCATCTTCATCGTCTGATTGATCGTCAACACTTGTCAACTGCCGCTTTCGTGATCCCTGTTATCAAATGACAACACAACATGCATTATCAGGGGTCCTTCAGTTCTTAAATTTCAGAGCCAAAGAGATTTTTTTCAAATTCTTTTGCATCTTTAATTCAAGAACCCTGTATTTTATGACTCCAACAGTCTTTAACAATATTAAACAAATATAAAAAGATTAAATATACCAATTCCTTGAGCCGTATTACCAATATCTGTAGCAGAATCATTGGTAAAAAGCGGACGCCTCTGTGTGAATTGTTTCAGAGGAGGGCCTTAGGCAAAGCCATCAGCATCAAGGATGATTCCACCCACCATCTCTCTTCTTGGTTTGAACTTCTACCTTCTGCGAAACGCCTCAGGGGCCTTAAGACCCGCACAGTACGTTACCAATCCAGTTTTCTCCCCTCTGCCGTGGCCTTGATCAACTCAAACATGACACGCTGATGGCTCTGCTTGGGGCTCCCTCCTCTGCTTGCTGTAACCGGCTCTACAGTATATAAGTGCGCCTGCGTTTGAGAGGAGGATGGGATGCGGAGGGAGGGAGAGAGGGAGGGGGAAGTGAGAATCTGGAATAAGGTTAGACGTGTATTTTATGTATAACTCACTTTTTAAATTAAATATCAAATGTTGTTCAAATGTACAGTTTAACTTTAATTTTATTGTTTTATTGGATTGTGATATCTGTTTGTAAACCTGTTTGTGTGATGTCACTCTGTGATAACTGTACCCTGGCAATAAGCTGTGTTTGTGATTAGATAGAACCAGCCTCTTCTGTGAGATTTTGCTTTACATTCTATTACATAATTTACTATATAAATTAATAGCGTGTGCGTGCATATATAATTGTATCCCACATATTGTAGAGATTTTAAACAAATTTATACTATCTTTAATTTTTTACTTCCATTTTTATTTTGTTTATTTTAGTGATCAAGTGCCTGTCATAGTTCCTTGTGAAAGGTAATAAAGATTTGTTGAATTGAATTTTGTGAAGAAATTATGGTTTTAATTTGATGCATACTAAAAAAAAGTTAAGTATCATTCTCTCTCTCTCTCTCTCTCTCTCTCTCTCTCTCTCTCTCTCTCTCTCTCTCTCTCTCTCTCTCTCTCTCGTTTGCTCACATTCATACACAAACACCACACATATGCACACATCAGCACCCAGTCTTACCGGTAGCTTTGGCCTGGTAGAGGAAGACCCAGCTGATTTTTGGCATGTATGGCCACCGCAACTCCAATTTGAAGTACAGCTACACCCCCCTTCCCGTACACCATCCACATCGTCCTCGTCTGCCTGATCACTTCGCTCTTGATCATCCCCCTCTTCCTCCTCCCCACTGTCACTGCCCACCCCATCCCCTTCCGTATCCAGCTGGCTGTGATCCTCTTCCGCTTGGTCACTGGTTTCCTCATTGTCCTCAACACTGTGGTCAAGTCCATCGTCTCCCTCTGGCCACCTCTGCTCCTTGTCTGCCTTGGCAGCAGCTTCTGTCTTATCACTGTCCGAGATGGCAGCAGCAATGGCCGCTCCGATGTTCACATTATCCTGAGTGTCCAGTGGCGGGCCAGAAGGACCATCGTCCCCGGGAGTTTCCACCTTGATTTTATCGCGCAGCGCCCGCAGCTCCCAGCGACCGCCAGACGCCCTCTTGCTACTGTGACCGTTGTTGACAGGCCTGGGAGAGGTCGCCACAGTGCCGCTGCTGTTGCTTGGTGTGGGAATGGTGGTGGAAGATGATGACGAGGTCTCTGGGCTTTCCTCTCTTGAGGGATCTTGGACTCGACCCCGCAACACCCGTTTTGAACTGTGAAAAATCATTAAAAGTTGTTAAAAACGCAAAATTAATGTACACAGACCTGCCTACCTCAGATTTTCAGTTTCAGTATTCTGACTGGCAAAATGTGGTATTCTGGGACCAAAATTCGTATTTTCACTCTCGACGAATCGATGCATTCGCAAGTAGGAATTTAACAATTGTAAATGTAACTTAGTGAAGATAAAAAAGAAGTAATCACTGCATTAAAAAAAAACCTCTAAACTGATTCCTTAAATACACTGTTCCACGATTTATTTATTTATTGACTACAGAACAAGCGCTAAACTGTCATTGCTAGAGAGCAAAAATTCAGTTGATAAAAACTTAAATTGGAATTGGAAACAACAAAATAATTTATCTATAGTGAAGGACTAAGTAATGTATATGATGTGCAAAAATGTCAACATTGTTTTCCTTCAGCTGCTGGCTATAGCAGCTCTTGAGCCTGTCTGGTTCTTTGCTACAAAATAAATTATTTACAGTAACTGACTGGGAAAAATTATACGCAAACTGTCACTCAGCACTGTTTTTTTTTTCAGCTGCAAGCTATAACAGCTCTTGAGTCTGTCTAGTTCTTTGCTGGTGTACACTGTAGCAGCAGGTTTGGACTTGAGGACTAGCAAACTCTCAAGTGTACTGTCACCTAAACAGGATCGCTGATCTGTACGATTTTTTTCTTAAGCAGGAAAACACTCGCTCACAATGAGCGCTTGAATGGGGGATTGTCAAAAGCCCCCCATCACAGCAGCCAGCTCTTTGTAGGGCTCAATCTTCCCAACTGCAGCCCACTTTTCATCCATTCTCTCAAGGCTAGTGATTCTGTGGTCCAGATATTCAGGTTGAACTTAATGTAGTAATCTCTGACAATGAAAAGTTTCAATTGTTTCTGACTTAAGTAGGCCTATGGCGCTCAGTATGGCGCCGTGTGAAATGTCTTAAAACCCAAAACAAACGTCTTATTACCAACACACAAAAAAAAACGTAAAAAAAAAAAAAGGTGCCAAAATTCGTATTTTTTAAGGCCTTTGCGTATATTCGTATTCTAGGTCTCAAATCCGTAAAAATACGGGAAAATCCATAACGGTAGGCAGGTCTGTGTACATTCAGATCAACACCATCACCACCCAGACCAACAAAGTGCACAAACAGGTGTTAACTTTATCAAGCCAAGATACACCAGAAAGATTTGTTTAGTTTATCAAGCCAAGTACAAAAATATGCAGGTCCACAAAAAAATCATGAAGCTGTTCAGTACAATACAATTTTGTTCCCATAAAACTGTAATTCATTGATAAAATCATGCACGTGGTAAAACTAGATCCAATTAGAATAAAACTTGGCAGCGTATCAGCCCCAGACTCTTGAAAAGTCAAACAACAGATGGTGAAACAAACAGTTCAAGATTTGTGTAGTCTGTGATTTATTTGAAGGGATAGCGATTATTATTATCATTATTGTTATTATTATTATTACTGTGATAAAAACTATTCACATAGCAATTTAATTGCCAATTGATCTGGGAACTGACAGGCAATGGATGGGTGCAAGAGGAAGACTTTAAGGAAGGGTCAAGTTTATGGGAGTTCAGTGGACACGGAGGAAAGGCAGGATTGAAAGGGTGGTATGTTAGATGACCGCAACTTGTAAGGACATGAGTCCAAATATTCCATTAAAGTGGAAAAGGACAACAACTGGTAGTTTAAAGGTCACCCGATATAACATACACTTATATATATCTATATATATATATATATATATATATATATATATATATATATATATATATATATATATATATATATATATATATATATATATAGCTATGATCAGTGTAACTGTGGAAGAGTACCTGATATTTTATTTCTCATCAAAACTTTCACAGAAGTAACAAAATAAATAAATAAACTTAATAAAATGCTAGGTGGAATCAAATGATAATTTACCTATCTAGACAGTAACATGGTTACAAACTATAATGCTGTCATTACGATTTGATTTAGAGTGTTATTGTAGAATGTGGTGCCTTCGCTTCAAGAAGAGTAAGAAATAAATGAATAAGGCATGTAACTTATTTGAGCTATGGCAGTTTTGAATCTTGAATATTATTTTAGGTAAACCGAGAGGTTTTTTTAAATTCAAGTTTATACAATTTTAAAACAAAACTGACAATGTTAACATTGATAATTTGTATAACCTACTACCTTACTGGATTACACACAATTCAAATAAAAAAGTTTTTATTATATATATATAGCCACAGTAATATAAGAAAATATTCATTTAGGCACCATTATGGAACAGACTACCAGCTAACATAACATTTGGTCGTAATAATAATACATTGATTTATAACAAGCACATCTCCCTTCATTGCAGCTCGTTAACAATTTCAAAAATATCTTTAAATATTGTTATTTTAATGATCTGAAATGTAATTTTGACTTTGACCTCATTTGGATCTTTAATATTAATTGCATACGAGCAATTGTAAAGCAGTCACAGTTCAGAATATGTATAATTTCTTGACAGGAACTTCAAAACGCTGCCATGCCTGCATTATAATCCCAATGAGCTGAACTGAACTGAATATTTAGCAAAGAAATCACATTTTCATATGGAACTGTGCTAATTTAGGATTAAACCCTGCTGACTTTGACTTTCCTTGTATGTCAGTGTCCTTATTAGCTATTTTAAAATATTATTTTTTAACAACATTATTAAGGTTTTTCTTACGTAAATCATAATGTGAAGAAGTACATGTACAGTGTATTGTGTAATTTTCAGAGCAAGATGGTAAGCATAAAATCAACATTGCGATAAATCGTCTGCATTGTGGTTCATCCTCAACAATCAGTTCTTTCAACAGGCATGAGCACGCGCCCAGTGTATTCATTCTCTCAATCCAAGCTCGCACCCGCCTTTTCCGATTCACTTCTGTCTCACCTTCTTCCAACATAACAACACAAACAGCTGCTGCTGCTGCTGCTGCAGCTACCTTAGCCTAGCATTTCTTGTTGAAAAATGATGGAAGCCATTGCAAAGGTCAAGGTCACATTGCAGGCAATGTTTTATGGCATCTGAACACAACAGATACGCAAAGCATTGCTTGCAATGGTCTGCTACCTTTGCCTACAACGAAACATGTTCACATATGAAAAGGCCTTTACTACAACGTGCAATGCCTACTGCTCATGCTATTGCAAAGAATTCTTGCCAAGACCCTCATGCGAGGCACAATGCAAGGAGGCAGATAAAGAGGGAGACAGAAAAAGAGGTGGGAGGACAACATTCGAGAATGGACTGGTTTGACACTGAGCGAAGCCAGGAAGGTTGCTGAGAACAGAGAAAGATTGAGTACACTAGTTAAGCGATCGTCTGTTGTACCCCAACGTTTTTTGAGTTACGGGATAGAATAGGAAAGGATAGATCTGAACTCATAAAAGTCCAAATATTTTAACCGTACCGTTTCTTTCCTGAGACACTTTTGGCTTGTGCTCTTGTCCGAGTAGACACACCTGCGGCCGTTGAGCTTAAACACTTCTTGCTGTGTTTATTTCTTCGAACGCTGGTACTGGGAGTCTGATCCACCGAACCTGAAGAGGCAAACAGCTGCTTTGCCTGAGAAAACAAAAAAGAAGAAATAAAAGAGCATGGTCACGTAAATGCATACCTATTCTTTAGCCATGTGTGAGCTACTGTAAACTAGTCAATATCTATCCGCTATGCTCACTAATAACTTTTAATAATTAATCAATCATGAATGACTATAATTGTAGGCAATGGTTACCCTTAAAATCAGCACCAGTTGCACATAGAAAGCAAACAAAAACAAAAAATGTTAAAACAAATTACAGATTATTTATATTTTCTTGGGGTTAGGTTATGAGTTTGCTATACACACTAACCATAACCTTTAGTCTTTACAATATATGATCCCAGCCCTAACATGAACCTAATACTTGCCATTTCTGATCCCAGCCCTAACCCACTGACACAAATTTTAATTGGACACTCATTATTTGGCACTATTCAAACTTCAATAACAATACACAGAATATAACTGATAATATCACAGAAATTTATGAACACCTACATTTTATATCAACTGCCAGGTTCAATATGGCTTTAAGTAAAAAATACTTTTGTAAAGTTATCAAAACGGTAAAAGACAGTGCTTACTTTTCTCAGTCTACTAGTTGTTTTGATCCTGTCTGCTAGGCCTTCAGCATGCAGAGGAGCTGCTGGTGGGGTACACAGTGTATCAGATCTTCTCTTGGCCATGGTAAATTCCCATAATTGCTGTCATCAGAAACAAACATTAATTATTGTTATCATAAGAAGACAACGAAAAGTAGTAGACATTATTGTGATTACACTTTCTGCTTTTGACTTCCACAAAAAAGCATCAGTTTGATCAATCAATCAATGACATACAGGCTTTACGCTGTTGAGTAGTGAAACCATGTACAAATGTTGGCAGTTTAATTACATGTACACTCTACTATAAACCACGGTCTGAAAACAAACATATGATTGTGTCGCTAGTCACTGAAAGAATCAATATTTCAAGACCCAGGCCCAGGGGGTGTGTGGTACAAACACGATCTCTTTGTCTCTTAAAGATGTGCAGTCAGAACAGTGGTGGCAGCGGAAGCATTAAAACTCATAAGGTAATTCGTGTCTTCTAAAGATCTAATAGAATGAATGCTTAAAAACAAAAACTGAATTTATTGTGGTAAAAAATGTTATTAATCATTTGTCTTGATGATTATCGAACAGAGTACACAAGTCAGAATGAAAATCAAGTTTGAAGTTATGGCAAACCATCCCCTGCAAATTGGAAATAACCAGTTAACGCAACGTTCATTGGACTTCATATTTTGCCAGAATATTGAACAATATTCAACATAATCGAAGCATTCATAACTCAAGAAAACCTTACCCGGAAACAACAATAACTTCGTAATTTACGTCTTTGAGTACACTCAAATCTTACACGCGGACGCCATCTTTACCGTTTACGATTTCAACCGAGTCTTCCCGACAGGTTCCGAGTGACAACAAGGGAAGCAACTCTTTAATCTTAGATAACTTTTCGCTGTTGAGCAGCAGTAGGGGCAGCAGCAGTAGTAATAGTAGTAGCAGGCTATTTTTGCCAAAATTGTGTCAGTTTTTTTTGTTTTTGTTTTTTAAATGTAGGGAAGCACTTACTGACTGACTGACTTACTCATTGTACAACTTGGAGCGTACGATTAAAATGCCCAACATAATCGATCAGCGATTATAGCCTAGTCATTGTTTATTGTTCGTTAATTGTTTAATTTAGCGCCTGTTCACCGAAGTGAGTTTACACTTATATGGGGAGAAAAGGGGTGACAAGAGATGGCGCAGTGGAGAAAGGGGCGTGGGGGGGGGGGGGAGAGGGAAGAAGGAAAGGTGCAAGGGAAAGGAAGAATAGTGTAAAAAATAGATTGCTTGTAGGAGAACAAAAACAAATTAACAAAATATCAAGAAAACTTGATTTGAGTTAGGAAAATAATTTGTTTAAAAATAATAATAATAATAATAATAATAATAATAATAATAATAATAATAATAATAATAATAATAATAATAATAATAAATAAATAATAATAGGAAATGAAACCGAAAATAAATGAATAAATAATAACATTAACATCGGAGCTGGATTGAGCCATTGTGTTCTGGGGAATATAATGTTTCACAGGACATCTTTAATTTTAGTTTTTATCTTCCAACTGATTTTTTTAAAAAAAGATTCAATTTGGATCGCTCACACTTAATTTTTTCTATCGTCTACTAGGACGAACATTCAGAGTCCTTCGCAATTGTTTCACTTAATTACCGTTTTTCGCTGACTAACAAAACTACTTCGAAGGTAAGTTGCTGGATCACATTCTATATCTTTTTATTTATTGTTGGGTGTTGTACTTGTGAAAGCTTCAAGATCGCCATACTTAGTTTTACGAAGTTTTAAAAAAAAAAAAGAAGAAGAAAATAAAAAGAATTAAGAAATAAATTCCGTTTATACCACAGGCACGCAAAAGTTACTTTTCCACGACGTCACAGAAAGAGAGAAAAGGTTCAGAAAGCGGAAATATTAAAGGCCAAAACAAAAAAGAAAACATAAAAAGAAGCAAGCAATTAAGTTGTGTCTGGCATGTGAACACGCCATTGAAGATGGTCAAGGATATGCTAGTATCCAATGTTTTTTTGTGCGCAGAATTTTACAGTGGTTTGATCACAGCACAGTTCAAAGCTTGCAGGGGTTCAAAACTACTGCAGTGGACTTGTGAGCCTTGCGGGGGACAAAGAGGTAATTGTCAAGTCCCAAATTGAGGCCAAACTGGAAGGCATAATTTTTTCAGCTGCTATGAACTATGACTGAAAGACTGGACTACTTAGAAACTGTGCATAAAAAAAAGAAAACATTGACAAAAGGATTGACGAGACCATTGAACAGAACGGCGAGAAAGATGCAGATAAGATAGATAGCTCAGTCAGGTTGGGGACCTTCAATATAGGACAAAATGTCAAACAAAACTTTTGAGACTGGAGATGAGGACTTAAAGAACAAAGAAGAAGACCTTAACGAGAATTTTTGATATAAATAACCTAACTTACAGCGGCTTACTAATAAATAAACATATTGTTTAAGTTTTATAAACGATCTTTTTTTAGAAAATAAACTCTTTAATTGTTCTTTATTTTTTATTTCGCCTTTAAAAAAAGAAGCAGAAACATTTGATTTTATTGGATTTTGTATGCCGTTTTTGGTGGCAGTAGTTGAAAGAATAAATGTTTGTAACCTGATACCAAGCTTTAGTTTTAAGAAAGGGTTTGTTTGAAGTAATACAAATCTTTATTTTAATTATTTTTTTATGCTATTGTCGTTTTAGCGCGATGTTACTGATATACTTGTGAGTGCATAGGTGGGTTAGTTAGTTAGTTATTCATTGCTTAAAGGGTCCAGCGGACGGAAAAGAGCCGAATCCGGACCACAAAATCAGGACTACAACTTGGTTGAAAGAGGACTACATTGCAGTGTAGACTGATGGTCCTGTCTTTGCAAATGGGCTTCAACCTTGTCAGAGCAGCTTTATTAATGCGATCCTGGAAAGGACTTACTGTCGGGACCCATTGTCTGATACAATGACTCTTAAATATTTGAAGCTATGCACTATGTTGAGGGATTGGCCTTGGACTTTCATGTTCGTGTTGATGCCATTGGTGTTGTTGATCATCATTTTGGTCTTCTCTTCACTTATTTCCATTCGATAGGTTCTGGAGGTGGTGTCAAGCCTCTGTACCAGCTGTTCAAGTTCTTGTTCCTCTCCAGCCAATCCATCAATGTCATCCGCAAAATGGAGGTTGTAGATTGCTCTACCCCCTATGCTGACTGTGCCTTGGTGATTTGCAAGGTCATCTGACATGATGCGCTCCAGGAAATTTTGAAGATCGTTGGAGAGAGTAGGCATCCTTGACGCACGCCGATTGTTGTTCTGAACCAGTTCTCGATGGCGCTGTTGTGGAGGACTGCACTGGTATAACCTTGTCACACAGACTTTTGATGACTTCAATATAGTTATGGCTGATGTTGTACACTCTCATGGTTGTCCACAAAGCTGCACGCCAGACTCGGTCAAACGCTTTCTTGAAATATACAAACACATGATATAGATGTTGTTGGTGCTGTAGGTATTTCTCGCAGATTATTCTGAGGTTGAAAATCTGCTCAGTACTTCGCCCTGCCCTAAATCCTACTTGTTCTTCAGCTATGATTTGTTCAGCTTAGGGTTTCAACCTGTTGAGTATTTATTTTCAGAAGGACTTTGCTGGGATGACTGATGAGGCAGATGGTGGTGCGGTAGTTTTCACAATCCTGAAGGTTGCCCTTTTTGGGAAGAGTGGTGACTGGGTCCATGGTGTAGGCCACTCCTCACTCTGCCAGATCTTGTTACAAATAATGGTGAGGGCGTCAATCATCGCTTCTCCTCTTGCTTGAAGCAGTTCCGTGGGTATGTTGTCCACTCCCACTGACTTACCCTTCTCCTGCGATTGCACTGCTGCCTCAACTTCTTCTCGGAGAATTGGGAGGATTTCTTCTTCTTCTCTGTTCTGGGGACATGCTAGAATTGATGTATCTCCGTTTGGTGTGTGTTGTAAAGGTCAGAGCAGTACTCTGTCCATCTATCCAAGACTTATTGTTCTTCTGTAAGGCACATGCCAGACTTGCTTTGGATCGTGGAGACCTCCCTAACTCCAAAATCTGATAATTAAAAATTTCGCGTAATAATTACAATTATCGTGAGATAGTTGCAACTAGCACTAATAAGTTACAAATATCTTTGCGTGATCATGTGTAATTTTCAGTCTTGGCTCTAGCAACCCGTCTGGAAATGCCCAAAAACAGAAATGGTAATTTTCCTAATAATTACAATTTGTACGTGTTAAATTTTAAATATGTCGTATTTCCTGTATCTCAGAGGATTACCTACAAAATCTGTACTTTCTGTGTCCATGGATTTGCCCCTTTTTACCTCACCCAGAACATTCACTTCTACAAGCCATCTAGAAATCTTCGTTATTCCTCTGACACCCTCATGATACTAGCACCTCGCTACAAATCTCCTGTTCAGGCTGTCGATCCTTCTCAGTGCTTGGTCCTTCAACTTGGATCTCTCTCTCTCTCTCTCTCTCTCTCTCTCTCTCTCTCTCTCTCTCTCTCTCTCTCTCTCTCTCTCTCTCTCTCTCTCTCTCTCTCTCTCTCTCTCTCTCCAGCTCCCTATCCACTGTGCTCACAATCGCGATACGAGCACCTGTGGTTGTGATTATATACGCTTCCCCTCATCAACAGTCTGGCCACATAGCGAAGCTGGGATTAAACAAGGCCTTCTCGATCCTCTCTTTCTCTTGCCTAGCGACTGCGGCTATTTGTAAGCAGCATGGATGGCATCAATTCGTTTCGTTTAGGTAGATTATATTCCCCAACACATCAGCATATAGGTGGCATCAACGCTCCAACCATGGACCTTATAGGGCCCATGCTGGAACTGATAAAGAGTGGGAAATTAATGCTTCGTACATGTAGGCCTACTATAACTTCGAAAGCGCTTACTTAACCGTGCTTTTGCGGTTCCCAACGTAAACCTATTAATTTTGCTTATCTCCTCGCTGCTGCGGCTTGGGCAACTTGTGGATGAAACGTGAGGCGGCCGATTACTAGCAGTAATGGTCATAGAATATCCTATCCTATCCTATCCCGTAACTCGAAGGTCGTTGGGGCACTACAGATGATCGTTTAACCCGCGTTTCTCTGTCCTCAGCACCCCTCATGGCTTTGCTCAGTGTCAAGCCAGTCCATGTTGTCCTCCCACCTCTTTTTCTGTCTCCCTCTTCTTCTTCCTTTTTGCACCGTGCCGTGTAGGATGGTCTTGGCAAAGCCTGATGCTCTAGAGACCATCGGAGTTTCCGTTTCTTCACCACTGTGAGCATGTCATCGTGTTATCTAATGGCTTGTGTGATGTCTGTCGGACTTCGTTGTTGTATAGGAAATGCCCAGAAGCCTTCTGTAGCACCTCATCTCCATGCTTTGTATTCTTTTTTGTAGACCTGCTGTGAGGGTCTATGTTTCGCAAGCGTGTAGGAAGATGGAGGTGACAAGGGAGCGCTGCAGGCTTATCTTGGAATGTAGCCTGATGGTCCTGTCTTTCCAAATAGGCTTCAACCTTATCAGAGCAGCAGTTGTTTCTGCGATCCTGGAGAGAACTCCCTGTCGGTACCCATTGTCTAATACAATGACTCCTACATATTTGAAGCTATGCATTTGAGCTGAGGGATTGGCCTTGGACTTTGATGTCCGTGTTGATGCCACTGGTGTTGTTGATAATCATTTTGGTCTTCTCTACTCTTGTGATAAGAGACTAGATTTACACACAGCACGATAGCTTTTTGCCTTGTTTAGTCAGCTGTAACCTTAGTAGGTTAATGTTACCCTGCAGCAGACGACAGAAGTCTGTTGTGGGCTATACACATTTCTATACTGACACGAGTGCAGTATGTAATGACATCATCAAGCTTACGTATAGGCAGCAGTACAGCCAATCCTAACACAGAGAGCTTAGATTTACCACTTTTACCAGGTTTGGGCAGAGAGCTAGGTAGAGTCATTGTGTAGTAAGCGTAAACTGCCAGTAAGAAACAGCTACGCTCTGAGATCTCTCCACTGACGAGTAACTAGCAGGAACTGTTGAAACTCTATTCAATCAAGTTAGCCACAGCCTGACATTGTCAAAAAGGTAAATGAACATACTTTTGTTTCATCGTGATGTATTGAGATTATTGTTGAATTATGTTTGTGAAATTTGCCATGTTTAGAATTGAATTGTTAGTCCAACGTTGCGTGACCACGTGGCGAACACGACCGGTTTTGACGCCATGTTGTAGGCCCTACGGACCCACTGTTGTTTAACCTAAATGTATTCTTGCAGACCAGTGGCTGTACCAGAGAAGTGTATAATATTAATTAATTATCTATGTTTATAGTTAGCCATGATTTATATTTGTCTATGTATAGGAAATTAGAGTGGAGATTCCAGTGGACCACGGACTTAGCAGAATGTTCGTCGCTTATATATATAGAGATGTGGAGCTAATCACTGAGGGCTACTTCGGCCTTCAGTGAGACGCTCTGCACACACCTAGTATACAGGGTGGTGCAGAATTTCGTCTCATATGTTACAGACGAGCAGGCATTGTATCATGAGCCCGACCAGACGAAAGACAAGGAAAAGTCTTCATTGAAAGTCGGCCTGCAGAGGCTACTCAAGCATTGCGCGACGAGAGCCCACCCGTCGATCACCACGGTGAAGAATCCACAACAACACAGCTCATCAAAGAATCAACCACAACACAGCTCTTCTAATGTTGAGTTAAGTGCAAACTACTCAGTGCACCAAACCTGTAGCTAAGGACCACAGTAGTCCACTCTTCCAGAACTGTGACCCTTAGGGCAGAAAGCAACAAGTGCCCGATGATGATACAGTAGCTGCATAGAATGGGTGAGTGCCGGTGACAAGAACACACCCAGCATGCACCTATAGGTCCTTCTCCCCCATCCCTGGCTGCCCAGGATTGTGCTCAGTTGTCTGGAGCGTTATTACGATGCGCCCAAAGGCTGCAAGTTGGCGCCTCAGCCGGCTTGAGTTAGATCCTGTATCGGCCAGCGCCTTAAGCAGCTCTTGAGCTGGAAAAGCGCTATATAAGAACAATGAAATAAATAAATAAATAAACTATCAAGGAGCGAACCATTCGAATTGACATTTGAACTTTTAAGTTAGTATCGTACTTAGCAGATCGTGCATAGAGTAGAGTAGCCCTGAAAATGAAAAAAAGGTCCCACTAGCCTTTGGCTAGTAACTTAAAAATTTTACTAGCCAAACTAAAAATTTTACTAGCCAAACTAAAAAAAAGTCCATTTTAGCACACTCGCATTTGGCGACTACAGTTTTTTTTTTAGTCGCCAATTTTTTTTTTCACTAGCCATGGCGACTAAATTAGTCGCCATTTTCAGGCCTGGAGTAGAGGAATTAAATGTGTGATATTTACTGTTAACAAGTGGCTGGACTACCTATGTTTCATAGCCGTGTGAGAGCTAGTGTGACAGTGATCTTTTACCATTTTTCTTTCTATCTCTGTACCCCAGCCTAAACACAGACCAAGCTAAACTTATAAATGTATTAAGTAGAGTCACAGGGAGATTTACTAGCGATCCCCATCGACTAAAGACGCGTTTGGTAATAGCATTCCATTGTGCAGAGCCCAGCAACAATAGACCCACCGTCGCAACTCTTATTTCCATTCCAAAGGCTCTGGAGGTGGTGTCAAGCCTCTGTATCAGCTATTCAAGTTCTTGTTCCTGTCCAGCCAATCCATCATTGTTAATCGCAAAACGGAGGTTGGAGATTGCTCTACCCCCTTTGCTGACTGTGCCTTCGTGATCTCCAAGGGCATCTGACATGATGCGCTCTAGGAAGATGTTGAAAATTGTTGGAGAGAGTAGGCGTCCTTGACGCACACCGATTGTTGCTCTAAACCAGTTCCCGATGGCGCTGTTGTGGAGGACTGCACTGGTAGCCTTGTCATACAGGCTTTTGATTACTGCACTATCGTGTTAAGTCTGTGATGGTCGTGTATGCCTATACGGCCCCCCTGGGCTAGGAGCCTAACTTAATAATTGCTGTCTTATCATTTGTTTGTTTAATAAAAGGACAAAGTTCCAAAGTTCCATAGTAAAAAAAAAAAATTCAGGCATGGTATGTGGTGATTCTAACACAGGATCGGAAGTCTCTTCTCTCGTCTTTAACTTTCACTATCGCTATACTACCCACTAATTTTTAAGTAGGTATACATGTATATAGTAGTGGGCAGTGAAAGTTAAAGAAGAGACTTCCGAGGTTTTGATTTTTAAATCGCCGTGTAAGGCATTTAAGTGGTAGGCATAATGAGTCAGATGTGCAGTGAAGCAGCTAGTGAAAGGACACCTGTAAGGTATCAAAGATTTTTGTTAATTGTTGGGGCGACAGCGAGTTTACTTTTGAAATTGCCTTGGGTGATGCCACACTGCAAATTGATAGCCTATAAAGGACAAGCGTTCCTCAAACCGATCGCACCGCTACGCTTTGAACTTTTAGACGTTCTTTCCTTTGTTTTGTAAACATTAAACGACCTTGCCTATATATAACACACACGTACGTTCTGTGCAGTTCTATTTGTAGAATCAACCTTGATGTCATTTTTAGATACAGAAAACTGATGAATGTATCGATGTAAATAAAACCCGTATTTTAAAAAAAATTACTGTTTCGGTATTATCATATTTTTCCGGTGTCTATATGCCATGTATATAACACCCGTATTTTTTTTTATATAGGACATTGTTGCTTTTTTGGGGGGATGGGGGGTTTGGTAGGAGGTGGGGGGTGGGGGGTAGGAGCATAATCTTATTTGTTCGGTGGGGCAACACTCACTATGAATTATTTGAAAAGGGTCTGTGACGCTGAAATGTGTGATACTACTGTTTTTTTTTTAAATTTCAGTGTTGCCATTAGCAATCCGGCATATTACACGTAGGCTATGTCAATATTAATAATTAATAATTGTACCTCCAGATGTACCTGAGAAAGTTTTTGATTTTCATGGATTAAGTGAAATTAAGAAGGATTTTCGCTGCAATTTTTTTCTTTGGTTTTAAACTCAGGGTTCTCTTGCAAATCAAACATTTTGAAGTTTTAAAAGTAGAAAACTATTGTGTGTACATTTTTTTTAATTGAATAAAAGGAATTAATTAACTATAAAAACGGCATTGGCTGGAATGAGTTAATACCATTTTTAAGTGAGAAAAGTTCAAATGGATTTATTTGCAATTTTCGGACACCCATCACAGGCGGCGGAAGCGGGGGGGCAAGGGAGGCACTGGCCTCCTCCAGAAAAATATTGGGGGGGGGGGGGGGGGCAAACCTATACATTTGCCCCCCCCAAAAAAAAATTCAGCCCCTCCAAAAACATTATTTGGAGATTCAAACCAATATTTTCCCCCTTTCTCTGGACTGATGCAGGTTAACAATATCTGTGCTGAGACCATTTTCAAAGCACTGAAGGACTGCTTGATCAGACTTGGCTTGCCAGTGCAAAACTGTAGGGGCCAGGCCTACGACGGGGCGAGTAATTTTCAGGGTCATGTGTCAGGAGTTGCAAAAAGATTCAAAGATGAGATCTTTGCTGTGACTGAAGAGTTGGCGACAGTTCTTCAAAGGAAACAAACGACTTGTGATGACGCAATAAACGCTGCTGACATTTGTCTGAGAACACTGGAAAGCATGCGGCATGAAGATTGTTATGAGACATTTTTTGCTGACATCACAACGAAAGCTGCAAATTTGTGTGATGAGCCCTGCTTTCCTACACAGAAGCAGCCTCCACGAAGACTGGACGATGGCTCACAGGATCACAGCTACTCTTGTCCATCTGCTTACTACAGACAACAATACTGTGAGGCCATTGACAACACCAAAGAACATTTAAAGAGCCGGTTTGATCAAATAGCTCTCGACTTACCAAGGAAAATTTAAGTTCTTCTAAGTGATGGAGCAGCAGGGAAGAGACCAAAAATTCCTCAAGAAATCAAAGATACATATTCCGCTGACATCGACTTGGACAGACTCAAAACTCAGCAAGAATCCTCCCACATGCACCGGGTGACACCAGGAGGCGGCTAACTCTAGGATCACCATCTTCCAAGCACTGCCGGATGAACTGAAAGCTTCTGACACTGTGCGACGGATGCTGAGTGAAGTGGATAAACTTCTTAGACTGTACTTCACCATCCCAACCACAACTGCAACGGCTGAACGCAGTTTTTCAGCCCTAAAGCGGGTAAAAACATACCTTCGGGCAACGATAACGCAGGAGCGTCTAAATAAATGTCTTATAATGCATGTGTTCAAAGACAAAGTAGATCAACTAGACCTAGCGCAAACTGCTTACGAATTTATCAATACAAACGAACGCCGTCAGGCATACTTTGAAAAATTAACGGTGTAATTTCCCATGCCAAATGACATGCGTGACTGCTGTTTTTGTTACTGTGATGGATCAACATTGCCAGGTCAGTTTCTTTCCCTTTCTCTATACCCTCCCCCCCCCCCCTCTCTCTCTCTCTCTCTCTCTCTCTCTTATATGCACAGTTGTAGAAATATATGATATATCTTTTTCTCTCTCTCACATAGTGTCTATGAAAATAGTTCAAATTATTTGGAGTAAATGTCCAGGGCCGGACCCAGAGGGAGGGGGGGGGGATACCTGGGTTCTGGACCCCCCCCCCCCTCCAAATTAAAAAAAATTGATTTAAAAAATGCAAAGAGTTTCACTTTTAAAAAATTGTTTTTAAAACATTGCAGTTTTTAGTCACTTTTGGTCCAACGTACAAAGAGTTATTTATAGTCAATTCAACGGAAATCCATTTCAAGGGATCCGTTGAAACGTCCAAAGCGTTTTCACGTTGAAACGACCAAGTAACCCAACCCCTAAGCCTAAATTAGTAGTAATGCAGCCATATTTTCTTGTTCTGGCCGCAAGCCTCTTCCAGCACCTTCACCTTGATACTGCCCTAATCCACCAAAAACGACTTTTTAGAAATATTAATTAAGATGTTAAGTTGATAATTATGACAATTCGTTGTAACGAACATCCATTGAAACGACCATCGCTGAGTCGTCCAAAAACATCGTTGAAATGGAAACCCTTGACAGTGAAGCTGCAGAAAAGGACAAAAGATGTTGTCGATGCCTACAGGGAAATCAAAGAGGTCAGTAACTGCATGTCTTCTAAGAGAAGAGATGTCGAACAAGCGTTCGTTGCCTGGTTTGGTGAAGTCAGCAAAATGGCAAATGCTTTGACAACTGGTGTTATTGTTCCTCGTCAAGCATCCCGACAGACTCTCCGTGACAACCAACCTGCGGCCACTCCAGAAGAGTATTTCAAGATTAGCAATGCCATTCCTTTCTTGGAACACCTGTCAACCGAATTGGACTCGAGGTTCAAAAATGCTGGCCTAGCAGTTGATGGTCTCTGTCTGGTGCCAAGCACTTTAATAGACAACCAGGATGGTTTCATGCAGGTTCCAGAAGGGGTGAAGACACTGGCAATGTTGTGGGAGTCTGACCTACCAGACAACGCTACCCTTGATGCAGAATACCAACGGTGGGTTTGCAAATGGCGAAGTGCTGCTGAGAATGCGACAGCTATCATCCCATCCACGGCATCAGAAGCACTGAAACATTGTGACAGGGATTTTTATCCCAACCTGTTCATCATGCTAAAGAACCTTTGCACCCTGCCTGTCACTACTGCCGAGTGTGAGCGTTCAAACAGTCAGTTGCGCAACCTGAAAAACTACCTGCGCTCTACAATGGGGCAACAGAGACTCAATGGACTTACTTTACTGAAAGTGCACAGTGTTACGTTGAAACGCGAAGGATAGTATGGCTGAAGCGTGTACGATAGATCTAATCGTTCCGTTTTGCAAAGTATTCAATAATGGAGTTTATTTACCTTTGATTTGAGTTTGCATTGTTGTTAGGAGAGGCTTTGTATAACGTTGATAATTTTCGTTAGTCGATATTGTTGGAGAATCCTCTAGATCTGCTTGTTTACTATGATCGAAGTTTCTTGATGGACGTAGATATTTGCGAACATTCTGGGACGGGAAATAATGTATGTATGACGTAAGACAGTGATGACGAAGTTAGAAGGGATTGGTTAAATTGCGTCATACGAGATTGATCCAGGTTATTCGGGAGTATCAAGAGACTATTTAAGTGCCGCGCTGTTTCAAAAAAAGAGTTGAGTTGAGTTGAGTTGTTGTTGATAGTGAAGTTGGAAAGTAAATTTGAGAGTGGAAAGGCGATTGAGCGATTGTATGCAGTTGTTGATGTGTGCTGAATAAAAGTGGAAAACTTCATACATCGACTTTGTGACTTGTATGCTGAGTGAGCAGGCTGCGTGGATAAACGAATCTGAGTTACACACGCCTATCAGGAATTCAAGCATCGGGGCTGAATCAGATACTGATAGAAAAACGCCAACATCGAACCGAGTGTCACATTTTGGGGGTTAAGCCGCGATTCACGCCATAGCCAAGGGTTCAACTGCTACAACAAGCGAGTCAACGTTACGAGAGGCAGTCATCGAGGGTAGCCGCCAACGAGTTGCGTCGAGAGGGGCCAACATACTGGGACTACATCACCGATAGGTTCGGGTTGACTGCAAGGGCGTGTAGTCGCTGAAGAGTTGCTTCGTGAGCGAACAACAGATCGGGACTACGTGGCTGCCGCAAGACTACGTCGAGGGACAGTCTCGGAGCTACATCGCCAGTGTTACAGAGAGCGACGATACATCAACACCAGCGTGGTGCAGCGTCGCATACGACGAGGACAGCGGGGCCTGCGTCAGCGAAGGCGACTAGTGGCAAACATCAGCGCTACTGCAGGAAGCGTGCTGTTCTAGAACAGTCTAGAAAGGTACAGCACAGTCAAGAACTTTCCAGAAAAAAGAACTCTCCAGTCAAGAACTTTCTAGAAAAAGAACTTTCCAGAAAAGAACTTTCCAGAAGCATCAAGATGGCTGACTTCTGGCAGAAAGGGATGCAACTGAATCTAAAAGGCAAACAGCTGACGGAGTACGTCAAGTCTCAGGAGAGAATACAAGAAAGAGAAGAACAACGTCAGCGTGAAGAAAGAGAAGATGAGCGACGGCGTGAAGAAAGAGAATTAGAACAGAAGCGTCTAGAAATAGAAGAACAACGTCGCCGAGAAGACAGAGAATCAGAAGAGCAGCGACACCGAGAAGAAAGAGAGAAGGAAGAGAGACGACTTCAGTACCAGCTAGAGTTGGCGCGTATTCAAAACAATCAGCATGCGCCACAAGTTATCAGTGACAACAAAGCTCCAAAATTGCCAGCGTTTGTCGACGGGAAGGACCAGATCGACAGTTATTTGGCGAGATTTGAAAGGTTTGCCAAAAGCTCTAACTGGCAACCTCAAGACTGGGCGATTCGACTAAGTGCACTTCTGACGGGGCAAGCACTCGACGTCTACACCAGATTGTCGGACGATGACGCTAAAGACTACGACGTCTTGAAAGAGGCCCTATTGCAGTGCTACAACTTTACAGAGAAGGGCTACCGTAAACGCTTCCGTGAATGCCGGCCTAAGTCAGACGAGACGCCAAAGCAGTTTGTGGAGCACCTGTCGTCATATCTACACAAGTGGGTGGAGTTATCAGGCGAAAGGAAGTCTTACGACAGTCTCCATGACCTGATCGTGAAGGAACAATTTCTCAATGCCTGTCACAAGGACCTAGCGACCCACTTAGAAGAACAAAAGCTGCAGACGCTTAAAGATGTGACTGAGGCTGCTGAAAGATATCTCATCGCTCATGGGAAGACCCTGGGGCCACCCAGCGCGACGAAACATTTTCAGAAGACTGGAAACCATGTGAACCATATCCAGGGGTGCCAGACGAACCAGAAACAGACGGACTCCACGCCTCCTTCCAGGGAAGGGCATTCAATAGGCTGTTTCACCTGCAACGCTACAGACCACAGGGCGGCTAATTGTCCTCAAAACAAAAGTAGCGGACAGCGGAGCAGTACGGACAACGCAGCGGCGGGCAACCGGCAGAGACGTTTCTCCAATCAACGGCAAAACAGTAGATCTGACCATCAAGTGTGCGGCGGGAGCGTCATTCTTCCGAGTGAGACCAAGCGCACAGCTACTCCTGCGGACGTGCAAGAGTGCATGACCGATGGCCAACTTCTCCTTGCCAACGGAAAATCCATCCCCGTCGTCGCCAGCGCAGCTGTGACCGTCCAGAACATGCCTGTTTCAAAGGGACGCGTCGGAAATCATGAAGTGACTGTTCTAAGAGACTCTGGCTGCAGTGGGGTCATCGTCAAAGAAGACCTAATCGCTAAAGAACAGTTCACTGGCGATTCAAAATGGACACTCATGTCCGACAGCAAATGTGTGAAAGCGCCAGTTGCAAAGATTCAAGTCAGCACCCCTTTCTACATAGGCGAAGTCGAAGCGGTTTGCCTGAAGAAGCCGCTGTATGATTTGATGATCGGGAACATCGATGGCGCGAGACGACCCGACGACCCCGATCCAGAGTGGAGTCCTGCCTCAACTCAACACGTCGAAGGTGTGGAGGAGGATCCATTGCCGTTTCCCGATGGAGACCTTACAGAGCTGCTACGGGACAATGTGGTTACTCCGGCTCAGCCCTGCCGACCAGAGATCGTCGGTGCTGTTACTACCAGGGCCCAGGCCAAGAGAGACAAGACGTCTACGCCACTGAAGGTCGCCGACAACTCTAAAGCTGCCATCGTGGACAGAGATAAGCTGATCCAGCTCCAGGAAGCTGATAGCACTTTAAACAAGTACAGGAACCGCCAAGATCACGTGACCAAACGCAGTGGCACGGTCTATTTTGAGGTGAAGGCCAAGATCCTGTACAGAATCTTCCAGCACCCGAGGGTCAACGGAGGTAAACCACTACGTCAAGTTTTGGTACCGTTACCCCTAAGGCGCCAAGTGATGGAAGTAGCACATGACTCCATCATGGGAGGTCACCTAGGCATCAAGAAGACGTCAGACAGAATCCAGGCGGTGTTCTACTGGCCAGGACTTCATGCGGACGTCAGCCGTTTCTGCCGATCATGTGACATTTGCCAGAAGACCATACCTCGAGGAAGGGTCCCGAAAGTGCCTATGCAGAGGATGCCTCTGATCGACCGACCTTTCAAGAGGGTGGCCTTAGACTTAATCGGCGAAATAAGACCTCCGAGTGAAGAAGGTCATCGGTGGGTACTGACTTTAGTGGACTATGCGACTCGGTACCCAGAAGCAGTGCCACTGAAGAAGATTGACACTGAAACTGTAGCAGAGGCACTGGTGGACCTGTTCAGTAGACTTGGAGTGCCTGAAGAAATTCTGACAGACCTCGGGACACAGTTCGTCTCTGACTGTATGAAGGAGGTCAACAGACTGCTGAGCATCCGGCATTTAACTACGACACCCTATCATTCAATGTGCAACGGGCTTGTCGAAAAGTTCAATGCTACGTTGAAGTCCACCCTGAAGAAACTGTGCAGCGAGCAGCCCAGACAATGGCATCGCTACATCAACGCCTTACTTTTCGCCTACAGAGAAGTACCGCAGGAGTCCACCGGCTTTTCTCCGTTCGAGCTGCTGTACGGAAGAACCATCCGAGGGCCGATGCACATCCTGAAAGAACTGTGGACGAAGGAAGTGGACACCCCAGAGGTGAAGAACAGTTACCAGTACGTGTTTGAGCTACGGGAGAAGCTGGAGCAGACTCTCGAGATAGCCAGAGAAAACCTGAAGAAGTCCCAGGACTGTGGAAAGCACTACTACGATCGTAGGGCTGTGAACAGGAAGTTCAAACCTGGCAACAAAGTGCTGGTGCTGCTACCTACTGATCATAATAAGTTGCTGATGCAGTGGAAAGGCCCGTACGAAGTGGAGACCGTGGTGGGAATCAACGACTACAAGGTGAAGGTCGGCCAACATTCCAAGATATACCACGCCAACCTCCTTAAGCTGTACGTGGAAAGGCCATCAGAGACTGTACACGCAGCAACAGCAGCTGAGATCGACGACAGCTTTGACAGCGAGGAACTGTTGGAACTGGGAGACTTCCATAGCAAAGAAGGCATCAATGATGTTAAGCTAGGACCAAGCTTGACGGAAGGTCAAAAGATGGAGCTCAAGGACCTTATGGGCGAATTTCCCCATAGCTTCAGTGATGTCCCAGGCTCTACGACTTTGGTCGAACATGAAGTCCACACCCAGACCTGGAAGGAGCATCTGCAGACCTTGAGGG
Source organism: Oncomelania hupensis (assembly GCA_036898135.1). Classification (NCBI taxonomy): domain Eukaryota; kingdom Metazoa; phylum Mollusca; class Gastropoda; order Littorinimorpha; family Pomatiopsidae; genus Oncomelania; species Oncomelania hupensis. The sequence continues at coordinate 62,549,258 of CM072518.1, forward strand.
AGCTGTTCCACCGTCTCACAGAAGCCAACCTGACCATGAGACCCAGCGAATGCATTCTGGGAGCTGACAACGTCGACTGCGTCGAACATCCGACGGAAGAAGAAGACAACGGAGGATGCACTGACTCCAGGAAAGCCCACGTGATCGTCGTCTTTGACCCTGGGCCGATGACAACCGCAACTGACGAGGGCGTCGTTTCCTTGCAGATGAGAAACATTGACTCTGTGTGAATGAACTGTGAACATTGACAATATCCAGGCAGATTTGAAGATGAAAACCATTGACTCTGTGTGAATGAACTGAGAACGTTGATAGTGTTCAGACAGACTGAAATAAGTTTTAATTCTGTACTTTATTTGTGCATTACGTTTCAACGTTGGTGAAAGAAATTGGGTAAATTTCTTCTTGAGTGGGGGGTTATGTTACGTTGAAACGCGAAGGATAGTATGGCTGAAGCGTGTACGATAGATCTAATCGTTCCGTTTTGCAAAGTATTCAATAATGGAGTTTATTTACCTTTGATTTGAGTTTGCATTGTTGTTAGGAGAGGCTTTGTATAACGTTGATAATTTTCGTTAGTCGATATTGTTGGAGAATCCTCTAGATCTGCTTGTTTACTATCGATCGAAGTTTCTTGCGAACATTCTGGGACGGAAAATAATGTATGTATGACGTAAGACAGTGATGACGAAGTTAGAAGCGATTGGTTAAATTGCGTCATACGAGATTGATCCAGGTTATTCGGGAGTATCAAGAGACTATTTAAGTGCCGCGCTGTTTCAAAAAAAGAGTTGAGTTGAGTTGTTGTTGATAGTGAAGTTGGAAAGTAAATTTAAGAGTGGAAAGGCGATTGAGCGATTGTATGCAGTTGTTGATGTGTGCTGAATAAAAGTGGAAAACTTCATACGTCGACTTTGTGACTTGTATGCTGAGTGAGCAGGCTGCGTGGATAAACAAATCTGAGTTACACACGCCTATCAGGAATTCAAGCATCGGGGCTGAATCAGATACTGATAGAAAAACACCAACATCGAACCGAGTGTAACACACAGGGATGTTGATATTGACTTCAAAGAGGCAGTGAACTGTTTTGCCAGAAGATACAATTCACAAATGGTACTAATGCCGAGGAACCTATTGCAGCAAGACTGAATTAAATGAAAGCAGGGCGGTGATGTTCATAAACTACAAGGTAAAGCTTTATACCGTTAACGATCAACAAAAAGTAGTGAATAATAATAGTATACAAAACATCTCTGCTGATAAATAAATGTTTGTGTGTGTGTTGTTGTTGGTTTTTTTAAGGGAGGGGCAGAGGATAATTTTTGTACCCCATAGTTTGTCAGTTCAATTGTTCAAAAAGCTCAAAGTCCCAGACCATCACAAATGGCTTTTTCAAGGTTCAAATTGCACCAGATTGCACCATTTTGCATCGTTGAAAAAAAAAATCCGGGGGAGCATGCCCCCGGACCCCCCTAGAAGGCTCGGCGCTTCGCTTCGCTGAATCTGTAACCTCCCCCTCGACTTTTCCAAGGTCAGGCCCTGGGGTCTTATTCATGAGTACCGTGTAAAGTACACGCCGTGTACAGCGAAGTCATGACTTGAAAGTTGCCGACAACCCAAGGAGCTCAGTCGGTATGCACGGGTGACGACCTGACCGCCGACTTTAAGGTTGGCGTGCAAAGCAAGATCACGGGGAATTCCCGATGAATAGCTTCAAATACGCATGCGCGAAGGCCGTGAGCGAAGGCCGTGACCTTCTTTCCTCTATTGCATGCTTTGACTTTTGGTTTATGGTGATGGAGATTAAAAGTTCGAAAAATAAAAAACAATGTTACGACGAGAGAGAGTTCATTGTTGCTGGGGGAGGTAACACTGCACAAGGACTAAATCCAAAGCAAGAACAAAGGCGGTGTTAGAAGAAAAAACGGGCAGTGTCGGAAGCGATCGCGAGTAATAATAGAGCCTAGGTCAGTAGGTGCCTGTGTCGTCTGCTGTAGGTTTTGATCAGCGTCAATGTGGGTTTTACGATCTGTTTCCTTTTTTACGAAAATTTAATAGGCTGTCCTAAAACCTTTTTAATATCATGATGATTATAAATTCGAAGAACTCTACAAGACAAATGTATGTTTTGTGTAACTTGTAGCTCTGTAAGTTACTTGTTGTTTGATTACATTGTCTGCATTAGGCTAATTGTATGAGAAAAAGGGCTGAAGCGTTACAACTGTTTACGCCATTACCCCCCACCCACCACTTTATTTCAACTGAGTGTATGTTATGTCTTGCTGATTAAAAATAGGGTTTCAAATTAATCCCTTTAATTTTGTTGATATCATTATTTAGCCGCGTCACATCACAAATAAGCAACACAGCGCACCTCAATGACAGTTACTTTCACAAACTTGCAATGTTAGAAGTATTAGTATTTATCCCAGAGTGCGTTCTGTCTCGAAATACTCGATGGCGACGAAAAACTTGTCGATTATGGTGTCGAAAAGCAATGAAAACGGCCATTTTGATTTCCTGTAGTCGGCGACTGACTCGTTTAGACGACCTCCGGAGGACGTCTACATTTAGTCGCCACTTTACGCGGCACAAGCGTGTAGTCGTCACTCGTGCATACCGTGTACCTCGCGGTAGTCGGCGACCTCTGTTTGCACGCCGCCTATACGTTTAGTCGTCACTCATGAATAACACCCCTGAGGAGCTTCCGCCGCCTGTGCCCATGGTCGTCCTCCATCTTACCTCCCACCACCCTCTTCTCTCCCCTTTAAAAAAAAAAATTGTTCGCCGTGGTTTCTTCATCGTCTATAATGAAGGTCTCTCTCTCTCTCTCTCTCTCTCTCTCTCTCTCTCTCTCTCTCTCTCTCTCTCTCTCTCTCTCTCTCTCTCTCTCTCTCTCTCTTCTCTCTCTCTCTCGCTTGCTCGCTCTTTTTCCTCCTTCTCTTAAAGGCTGCATGGTAATTAATCACCCGATATCTTCTTCTTGATTTTTTTTTTTTTTGAGTCCTAGAAACGCGACCTTGGAGTTGGGTTGCAAAAATCAGTCACTATACCATTTAAATATCCTTATAGACATTAACCCGATCAACTGAACTGAACCAGAAAATTTACTATAGGGGCCTATCCTATTCTATCCTATCCCGTAACTCGAAAGTCGTTGGGGCAGCACAAATGATCGTTTAACCAGCGTACTCCATCTTTCTCTGTCCTCAGCAACCCTCATGGCTCGCTCAGTGTCAAGCCAGTCCATTCTCGAATGTGGTCCTCCCACCTCTTTTTCTGTCTCCCTCTTTTTCGGCCTCCTTGCACCGTGCCTGGCAGGATGGTCTTTGCAAGGCCTGATGCTCTGGTGACGTGGCCTACATACATATAGTTCTCTGACTGAACTGAATTAGATACGCCAAAGCTATTAAGCCACATTAACTATAGTTCCAAATGCAAGCTATCCTAAACTGTTCAAACAGCAACTAGCCCACAGACCTACACAAAATGCCTCCAGCTTTGTTGTGTCAAACGCCGTACACACACCGTGCAATATTGATACAGAGGCTCCAAATCATGTCAACACAAGCGGTCTGGGATGTAGAACAGGCCTCCTTATTCTCTCTCCAACCCGAGTCTGGAACCCATAAGAACGCACGTGAAGGCGAACCCACACTGCGCACACCTCTATGCACTTCTGGCCACAAGATGTGGCAAGAGCCTTCTTTCCGACCCCACTTTCGCCAACGTGGCGTGCAGAATTTAAGAGGCGAAGGTGTTCAACAGATGGAGCAATGTCAAGAAGAGCGCTGTGGCGCTCTCTGGGCTGCTCCTACTCGAGCTATTCTGAGAGTTTTTGACAAGGTTTGAGGCCAAGCAGTCTCGGGGTTTCTTTTAGGGAAGGAGGGAAGACTGTGTGTGTAAGGCGATAGTTTTTATCCGAGACGGAACAGTGATAACGGCGTAACTACACAGAAATAGGGGCTGAAGAGGAAAAGATTTGGCAGGAAAATTCCAGGAGGTGAACTCCGGGTTGTGCTTTAATCAGCTCGGAATATCGCATTATGCAGCAGGTAAGTCAACACCCATTTTAGTCCATTATTTACCGGTTCAAGCTTCGTGCACCCTTTGTCCTTACTATACGGCCCTACGGCATAATCTGCTATGTATGATAGAAATCACTATGTATATAGGAGGCCGTTTGTATACAACTGTTGTACCAGCAAGTTAGAAACAAACCTTCGCATCATAAAAACAAAATAAAACAAAACAAAACAAAATTTTCTAAGCGTGTTTCGTAGAGTTTAATTTAACTGTACTATTTTTAACTCGTGTTTTTTTTTTAAAATATATATTTATGCTTAGGCCTTTTCTGGACGCTGTATAAATTTCGAGACATGCCAGTCTAAAGAACATTTAACAGTTCATAGTTTAGCATGGCAGAAGTTCAGATCTGAGTCATGCCACTCCGGTAGGCTACATCATTAGGCCTACATGTACTTGTATTGCATACACATACTTACATTTGGCTAATTTCTAGCAACTACAGTTGAAGTCTGTTTCAAGTTTCCAAACGTTTTGCTGTAACGCTCATTTGAGTTAGGGAATGTTTAGAGATATCTAGGCCCAATATTTTGCTCTCTCTCTCTCTCTCTCTCTCTCTCTCTCTCTCTCTCTCTCTCTCTCTCTCTCTCTCTCTCTCTCTCTCTCTCTCTCTGAACATTTTGAACAATTTAAAAGACATCTGTAGGTGAAAACACATTTAATCTCAATCAAGTATTCATCCGTTTACGGTACCTGAAGTCTTTCACTGCACTGCACATTTCAAGCACACAGGAACCCTGGGGCACAGATGGGCTGGATTGCAGAATTCTTCAGCTGTCTGCCCCGATAATTTCTGATACCCTCACTAACATTTACAATCTGATTGCATAACAACTAGTTCCCTTAAAACAGGCTAAAGTTATTCCTTTTGTTCAAATCGGGTCATAGAAAAGACTCCTCAAATTACAGACCAATATTGTCTGTTACATAAAAATCACTTGAGAAACATACAAACTACCACCGTTACCGCATTTCAGTCATAATCAATTACTTCACCCTAACCAATCTGATCCCTGATGTCACAGTTGACCAGTGGTTTAACAAGATTGCCAAAGCTACTACTACTACTACTACTACTACTACTACTACTACTACCTATTAATAATAATAATAATAATAATAATAATAATAATAATAATAATAATAATAATAATAATAATAATAATAATAATAATAATAATAATTTTTAATTATTATTATTAACTATGGAGTTGACTGTTGACCTTTAATTTAATTATGTTTATTGAGGACAAATTCTAACATAAAATGCCAAATTTTGAACAAACGAGTGTCTTTTTTTCTGTTTTGTTGTCGATGTTAGCAATTATTTGGCTTACGCACACATTTGTCTCTCATTATTATCGAAGTTTTGAGTATCTAGCAGAGAGAAAGGTCTATGGTATCTAGGCAGGCTTGTTTGTTACTTACTTCCCTTGTCCAAACGATGAAAAAAAAAAAAAAAAAAAATTTGGAAGCTGACAAGTCATTCGCTGACCATATTTTCTGCCCAAGTGGGATTATATATATTGATGCTAACCGTAAGTTTTATAATATTCAATTCAGTTTGCACTAAATTATTATTTGGGTTACGTTATAGATTCTGGAAATCTTTTGGGGTCTTTGAATTCATTATTATACAGAGCCAGACCAAATGGTCTGGTAAATATGTATGATGAGGGCTTTTTAGCCCAATTTTATTGTCCTTAACGCTCATGCAATAGGACGTTAAGCATTGTTTTTCGTTCGTTCGTCTTTGAATTTCATAAGGGGTTGAAATCGTGGACAGGTTTGAGAAATAATGCAGCTTACTCTTTCTTCATTGATGACTCATAGACATAGTCATAGTAACCCGCTTCCTTTTCATAGATCTAAAATATCAAAATACAAGTGAATTTATTCTGTAATTTTAAGTAATATTTGAGGCAAATAACAACATCAGCACTCTATGAAAAATGGTGTCATCCTAGAAGAGGTTAGAGGTTTGGTTAGGTTTCGGATTAGGATTAGAGTTATGGTTAGTGTTCGCTAACCCAAACCCTAACGAATTAGATTCACCTCGCACGTTTTTCTGTTGACTATTTGCGGTGTATGCGTATTGGGTGCTGAACGAGAAGCTGGCAGTTTTTTGGTTGTTTTCTAAGCAAGCAGTAGTTTAAACTACGTCATTAATTTATGAAACGTTTTGGAAATCTTGATCGTAAACTTTCCTCAGTGTAAATCTAGATCTATTTGTCGGCGTCGTTTTGAAAACAACACGCACACATACACCAGAACGCAGCATGGCAGACTTGCTTAGTTTCATTATCGAACTTCAGATTCTTTTTGCTGTAGACTACCGCCTTCATTCTTCAATCATTGTGAAGATTCTATAGACTTTAAAGGATTTCGCGCTTTCATTTTTGGTTTTACTGCATCATTGATATTGGCTAAAATCTCGCATTTACATTTCGTATTCGGCATAATAATAATAATAATAATAATAATAATAATAATAATAATAATAATAATAATAATGGATACTATGTACGCGCTTTTCCCCAAATCACCAATCAGGCTCAAAACGCGGCGATCTGTACAAACATACACGCTCACATGTTTCAACCACTCTGACACACACAACAAACACACATCTGTCACTCAAACATAATAGCAGTGAGATCGCTATTAGAAGGTGGAAAGGAAATCGAATGTTTATTTCTGAAATTTTTATATTGAGTGCATCCAATACCAATTTTGAAGGCAGGTAGGAAATTGGAGTGCCCGGAGAAAAACCTTGGTGACCTCAATAGTCTCATAATTAATTCGCATACGTTTGCCCCTTGCGGGAAACGAACCCCCGATCTTCGGCATAGGAAACCGGCGACTAATCCACTGCGCCACGAAGTCACTACGGTATACACAATCCTAAATAAGTCAATCAATAAATCCTACCTGGTGACGACGATCTGCAAACTCGTCGCCTAGTGACGACTACCTGCAAACTAGTGTTCTCTTTCAAACAGTTAGGAGCTAGTGGGTTCTTAGAAGGAGTTACATTACATTACATTACATGATTATTACGGAACTGCTACAAGCAGGAGGAGAAGCGATGATTGATGCCCTCACCATTATCTGTAACAAGATCTGGCAGAGTGGGGAGTGGCCTATACCATGGACCCAGTCGCTTGTCATCACTCTTCCCAAAAAAGGTAACCTTCAGGAGTGTGAAAATTACCGCACCATCAGCCTCATCAGCCATCCCAGCAAGGTCCTCCTGAAAATAATACTCAACAGGTTGAAACCCCAAGCTGAACAAATCATAGCTGAAGAACAAACAGGATTCAGGGCAGGGCGAAGTACCACTGAACAGATTTTCAACCTCAGAATAATCTGTGAGAAATACCTACAGCACCAACAACATCTATATCATGTGTTCATAGACTTCGAGAAGGCGTTTGACCGAGTCTGGCATGCAGCTCTATGGGCAACAATGAAAGTGTACAACATCAGCCCTAAAATTATTGAAGTCATCAAAAGCCTGTATGACAAGGCTACCAGTGCAGTTCTCCAAAAACAGCGCCATCGGGAACTGGTTCAGAACAACAATCGGTGTGCGTCAAGGATGCCTACTCTCTCCAACACTCTTCAACATCTTCCTAGAGCGCATCATGTCAGATGCTCTTGCAGATCATGAAGGCACAGTCAGCATAGGGGGTAGAGCAATCTCCAATCTTCGTTTTGCGGATGACATTGATGGATTGGCTGGAGAGGAACAAGAACTTGAACAGCTGGTACAGAGGCTTGACACCACCTCCAGAGCTTATGGAATGGAAATAAGTGCAGAGAAGACCAAAATGATGACCAACAACACCAATGGCATCAACACTGACATCAAAGTCCAAGGCCAATCCCTCAACACAGTGCATAGCTTCAAATATTTAGGAGCCATTGTATCAGACAATGGGTCTCAACAGGAAGTCCTCTCCAGGATCGCACAAACAACTGCTGCCCTGACAAGGTTGAAGCCCATTCGGAAAGACAGGACCATCAGTCTACATTCCAAAGTAAGACTGCTGCGCTCCCTTGTCATCTTCATCTTCCTATATGCTTGCGAAGCATGGACCCTCACAGCAGATCTCCAACGAAGAATACAAAGCATGGAGATGAGGTGCTACAGAAGACATGTGGGCATTTCCTATACCCAACACATCACCAACGACGAAGTCCGACAGACCACACAAGCCATTGGACAACACGATGACCTGCTCACAGTGGCGAAGAAACGGAAATTCCGATGGTATGGCCACGTCACCAGATCACCAGGCCTTGCAAAGACTATTCTGCAAGGCACAGTGCAAGGAGGTAGAAGAAGAGGGAGACCGAAAAAGAGGTGGGAGGATAACATTCGAGAATGGACTGGTTTGACACTGAGCGAAGCCATCAGGGCTGCTGAGGACCGAGAAAGATGGAGTATGCTGGTTAAACGATCATCTGTGGTGCCCCTAAGACCTACGGGTTACGGGACAGGATAGGATAAAATAGGATTATTGCTTTAGGTCCAGCGGGCTCTTCCGAGCCAAATCAGGACCAACTTAGAGGGAGTTAGAAAGTACACTTTCTGAGAGGGAGTTAGAAAGTGTATGTCAATCATTTGGTCATGTTTAATGAGCTTGATTTCTTCTCTCTGGTTTTGACTGTTTTTATATTAATAACCTGTCCTCGATATTTTGCAGACTGGAAGTAATAGTCAGATGGGTTTCAGGTAGATGAGACGGGATATGAGCTAAACCTTTACCAAAAGGCCTAAAGCTTTGCTGCATTGGGAGTAAAGGTCTACAACCAAATGGCGCTATTCCGTCGCCAGCGTCGGTTGAGAGTAATTTTTCTCTCGCTGACCGTCTTTGTCCTCGTCATGTGTTTCGTGCGCAACTTCTCCCTCTCCAATCTCACGTCAGCGTCCTCAGGGATGCTATCAGCCGTTAACATCGACGTGCTGCCGTCGTCACGAGGCTTCTTGGTCAAAACGCCCGCTTGTAGCATTCCCGATCTCGATCCTTGGGATGAGTCTATTGCTTCCTTCGTCAAAAGGAGAGGTTGGTATCGTGCAATAACTTAGTCATTAATGAGATTGCAGGGAACTACGAATGAATGCAAAGAACGGCAACGAGACGATAATGACGTCACTTCCTCGTTGTATGTACTTGGTGATCATGGTAAAGCCTTATTTATATGAAGAACCATGCGTATAAAAGTACTACTGTATTAAGTATATATGCTGTGCCTTGTGTATTCTACCCATTGATCCGGATCAGAGTGTTACGAAAGAGAAAAATAGGGACTCCAATGCCATAACGATGAAAAACATTCGGCTGAGACGGAACGTCGGGCTTAGGAGAATTTTATACCGAAATTAGGTCTGTGCCGACGTGCTCTTTCTAATATTTATTTAAAGCAAGAAGCAGCTATGACACTATGCATAAAGAAGCACTGAACGGCTTCAAAAATGATATTTTTTTGGTAAAAATATCTTAGACCTATCTGTGGGTTAACCGATTTTGATGAGTAGAATTACAGCCGTAGATATCTCTACGACGGAGTACCTGACGGTTCTATAAAAAAAAAAACCAGCAAGTAAAATAGCGCTGAATCAATGGCTTCCTCTATCAGTCTATGTTGTTTGACAACAACAATGCATTGCAATGAAAATTCATACAGTGCCTTATATTTGGTTCATTATTTAGTTCCTGAGTGATGGGCAATGAATATGAGTTATTTCAAGTTGTTGAAAACATTTTCCAACCGTTTGTGGTGGACAAATGTCCATTTAGGTCTAGGTACCCTCCGAACAGACAGTGTTTTTCATTTCAGATCAGTGGAAACTGAACCGCCTAGACGACAGATAAAACGTACCCAGCGTTCCGATTAAATAGGAAAATAGGAAAACAGATTTAGAAGTGCAGGTGAATTTTCTCGTGAAAAAAAAAAAAATCAATTCATAATCTGCAAAACATTTTTTCTTATGTCAACCTACAAGTGGTGACGTCAGTTGAGCGGCTGACATGTTCCAACTGCCCTTCACTATGACTCGGCTCTGTGCACTCATTCTTAGAGTGGATCCAGGTATTTTCATAAAGACGTGGGAATAAATATTTCAGTATCAAATGCTATCACGAATTTAAAAAAAAAAAGAAGTCTGAAGACAGAAAAGTAGGGGATTTCAAAGCATAGTAAATGCGCGCTTATGAAGCGGTATTGGTCCTCTGAGTGTACTATAGAACTCAGTAAGTACCGTAGATGCATCTAGATCTAGATGGATGCGTAAAGTGACAGACATAATTGTATTTGAAAAACAAACTTGCGTATTCTAGAGAAATTACAATTTATTATTATTATTATTATTATTATTATTATTATTATTATTATTATTATTATTATTATTATTACTGTGATATTTATTGCAGGAAAAATTACATATATAGAAAAAGAAACCGAAGCATAGTTCAGTACTGTAGGTACCTATGGTGTAAGTAATAAAGATTATAAGGAGTTCAGATTTCTTTTATTTAAAGTCTATTCAATTATTACAATGATTTTAGACATCCACTCATACCCACACTCATACACACACACACACACATATACACACACAGAGGAAGAAGAAGAAGATGATGATGATGATGATGATGACTATCATCTCCTTTATTAATATTATTATTATTTTCAAGAAGAAATTAAAAAAGAAAGACAGAACCGCATTACTCATCTATTAAATAGATATGAATTAATTTAAAATCACATATACAAATTATAGTACAGTATATATATATAAAATAGATGAGCATTGCGGTCTCTCTCTCTCTCTCTCTCTCTCTCTCTCTCTCTCTCTCTCTCTCTCTCTCTCTCTCTCTCTCTCTCTCTCTCCACTTGTAGTGCAAGGCTCGTACACTGACTTTGATGAGCTCCCTTTTCAGCTTCCACCTCACTTGTTCAAAACAACAATTCGAGTGTATTTTGAGCGTGAAAAACTGATAACAGTTACCTTGTACTACACCACCAACACCGTGCTAGTACAAGGTAACTTCTGTGCAGATTGGAGAGGGAAGGAGCTCAGAGCGCTAGTGGCATTGATAAACACCCTTGACAGCCACCTTACTGCCGCGCAACGAGAGGAGGCCAGGCAATCCATACAAAGGCTACCTCTACCTCCAGCTTCAGGGGCAGTCGCTAAGCGCCAAGCAGCTAAACAGCCAACACGGCGCTCCAGCCGTCTCCGAAGGCAGCAACGTGACGTTGATGAGGGTCACTCCCAAACCTCCCTACAACTAATGTCTGCGCCCTCATCACCTCTTATCTTAACAAGCCCTGCTTGTCGTCGTCAGTATCAGCAGTCGGACCTCAAGGGACCGGTTGATAATTGTATTTGTGCCATTTCATCGGATGTTGATAGTATGTATCCCGCCTCTGATACTTGTGCGGTTGTAAACTCTGTTGATGGGGACGATGAAATTGAAGCCGCAACCTGCGGACCTCTCGGTCCACTGCCATCATCGTGCCTGTCCTACGTTCATACCTCTTCTGAAGAACCCCTCTCTCAGCTGTCTCCTCTAGTTGCTGTTGATGAAGAGACGGATGACCGCACGGGCGGCAAGTCAGGTGTAACCCTTCAGTCTGACCTGATTGCTCTAAATCAGATCACACTTACCTCTTGCAATGTAGGGGTTCAAGTAACATGTAACAGTCATGAAGACTGCGTGCCTCTTGAGGAATTTAATCGCGTAACAAACAACTTACGTGATGAAATAGCAGCACTTCGTTCTGCCATACGGGAAATGAGGTACTCAATGAAGATTGAGATGAACGACTTGGAGTTGCTGGTGAAGAACAAGGAGCGCCCTGACACTGCTTACCAGTCTGGTACTACAAGCTACAGGTCCTCACATTGTCCATCAAGTCACGCTCAACAGTCTCAACCTAAACCCTCTCAGTCTAGCACGATGGTTACACCCATACCACATCCTCGCAACAAACCCTTTCAGCCTAACTCAGTGGTTCACAAACCAACACCACAGCCTCGCACCAAAACATCCAATCCCAGCTCTGTGATTCTCAAACTCACACCACAGCAACCCACCAAACGCTCTTTCCAACACAGCTGCCCGGACCTAGAACCTAAGTGTGCTTTGGACGCTGATGGTGACTCAAACATGCAAGATGACATCAGTGTGTGTACGGATCGTTCAGTACATGAGATTGCGTTTTCCGATACACGCTCTTCACTTGGCAAGCATGCTGTATCTTATAACACTAACTCACCTGACTCGTCTGATAATGACTGGCCACAACTCTCAGGTCTGAATTCAAATACAAAAACATTGATTCTGGGCGATTCTGTGGTAGCAGGCCTGCATGAAGCCAAGATGTCAGTAGCAAGCGAGAAATCCCAGGTTATTACAATTTCTGGGCTGGACAGGTCATCCCTTCTAACAGCGCTGCGGGGGTACGGCTATTCACCCTGATGTCACTCTCTTGGTTCTGCATATTGGCATTAATGACTGCAAGCGTGGCTATGTGCTGGGTAACTCAACGTGGCGTGCAGTCGTTAAAGAATGTCGTCGTTGTTTCCCAACAGCTAGAATCATGCTATCTACCATTCTACCACACCGTGATGGTCATGATCACATCAGCTCTTGTATCAAAAACTCAAATCACTGCCTAAAACAAGTTTGCCAACAATTCACTGGAGTTGATGTAGTCGACAATGACACTGCCTTCTACACTAAGAAAGGGGGTATTAAAACAGGTTGGATGAGGGACGCTGTGCATCCGAACACTCGGGGTAGCAGTGGCCTGGCTGTCAACATCAAACGTTGCTACTCTGCATCTCTTATGCAGACCCCGCGTCGTCCTCAGCTGAAAGGCGACACTAGCCAAAAGTCAGTAGTACAGTCAGTCTGTGGTCAAGTTCTCCATTCTCAACAGAGCAACGTTACACCACGTCCATCGGATGAATCACGGCAAAATCTAATGCTAATCCAAAAGCCCAAGCCACTGTATTCGGCGGTCGTGAGAGGTTCCAAATCGTACGCACCCACCTTGTCGCCTGCTGTTCCCCGCCAAAAGTTACCACAGCCGCTGTTAAACAACCCTGTGAGGCCCATGTCAGCGCACAATAGTCAACTGAATCGTCAGCAGCAACAGCAACTGCAGTTTCACAATGAGACACCTTTAGACCTCTCTAATCAGAGTCATTCCTCACCCCTAAACGACAAGGAAAAAAGCATACTTTTTGAATACCTTGTCCGACTCCTAAACTAAATGTTTCTAGGTCTAATAACCTGACTGTAGTTTATTTTTAATGGTGAATAACGTAGGTGCAGTCAACTTTCAAACACGACATGCATAGCCTACACTCAAACACAGAACACTTTTGTACTCGATCCTCTCCCCTCCTTTTCATTATGTACAGCCAAACTGTAACATTTCTGATAACATTCTTGAGCATTTATTCTTTGTGATAGAAACCCTTGTGTAACCTTAAATTTGTAATAGTATATATTTTATATTATTAGGTTTTGTTCTCTCTCTCTCTCTCTCTCACACACACACACACACGCACACACACATTGTATTGTGATTTGATATTCCCATCTACTGACTCTAGTATTTGTTGTTAATTTTAATTGCTTATGCCAATTCCATTTTAATTTAATATATAATTATATTGTAACTGTTCTGATTCTTTTGCACTCATCCATACCTCCTGTCTCCCAACTACTTTTATTTTTTACATTTACTTTTTCTGTTAAATCTCCTCTCCCAATCCCTGTCCACCTTCCTCCATTGTGTTACATTCTATAGAAGAAATGTCACTTACAACATGGCCTTCCAAAGATGGTTTTCGAATTGGCCATCTTAATATATGTCATGCACTCAACAAAACACATGAAATAGCATCAATTTTAAACAACCATAATACACCATTTCATATATTTGGCTTTTCTGAATCTTGGTTATGCACTCAGACTGTTGATTCTGAAATGGCGATACCAGGTTATTCTTTAATAATACGTCATAGAACAAGAAATCAAGAAACTGGTTTATTAATATACATTAGTGAAACGCTTAATTTCAAACGTCTACATTACCTTGAGCAGCATCAAGTTGAGTCTATTTGGCTTGAAATAAATATAAAACATTCAGCCCCAATCATCGTCGGATTCTTATACAGGCATCCTGATGTACATGTGGACTGGATTAGTAACTTTACTTCAATGATCGATGAACTGTTATTAGAATCTAAAGATTTCTTCATTTTAGGGGATTTTAATATTGACCTGTTTAAACCTAATAAACACTGGACCGATACTATTAAACTGTGCAACTTTGAACAACTAGTGTCAGGACCAACCAGAGTAGCTGCGACTTCAAGCACACTCATTGATCACATATATACAAATAACAAGACGCATGTTGTAGAAGTTTGTGTTCCAGTCTTTGCTTGCAGTGATCATTATCCTGTTTGTTTGACCTGGAAAAAGAAAGGAGCTAAAATACCCAAACCAGGACATAAAACTATAACATACAGATCTTTTTCCAAATTTATTACAGATGATTTTCTCTTTGACCTCAGCAACAGCGCTCTCTCAAATGTTTATAATTTTACTAACCCTGATGTTGCTTTAGCGTACTGGTATGACACATTTATGAATATATACAATAAGCATGCTCCTATATATACCAAAAGAGTTAAGTACTATTCCAAACCACCGTGGCTAGACACAGAACTGCAAAATGCCATTAAATTAAGAGATTATTTAAAGAAAAGTGGTAAAGAAGATGAATACAAAAAACAAAGAAATGCAGTAACTTCACTCAAAAGAAAAAAAAAGAAAGCATTTATTACAAATTTAATCTCGTCCAAAAACAGTTCTAAAACGATTTGGAAAGCAATTAATCACTTAACAAACAAATCCAGTATATCACCAGTGATTAAAGATATTTCTCCTAATATTCTGAATTTACATTTTGTTAAAATGTCTGATAGGATTATTACTATTGACAAATCAAAAGAAAACAATCTAGAGAAATTAGCAAACTTTTGTCATTCTAAGAACATTAAAAGCAAACTAGACATTCCTTATTTGTCTACAGAATTTGTACACAAAGCATTAACAAACCTTAAGCAAACAAATTCAAGAGGAATTGATGAATTGGATAGTAAAATACTAAAATTGTCTGCGTCATTTATTACTGACACTTTAACGTATATATACAACCTATGCATAGACAAATCACATTTTCCTATAATGTTCAAAAAAGCTAAGGTTATACCCCTTTTCAAGAATGGTGATAGCACTGACCCATCGAACTATAGGCCTATTTCGATTCTTTCTACTCTCTCTAAACCTCTTGAAAAGCACATAAATAATAATATTCTTGATCATTTCACTGAAAACAGCCTCTTACATGAAAATCAGTCGGGTTTCAGAGCTAAACACTCTTGTCACACAGCTCTTACATCAATGATAGAACAATGGCTAAATAATATTAATAAGGGACAATTTTCTGGAACATTATTTGTTGACTTCGCAAAAGCTTTTGATGTAATAGACCATGACCTTCTTCTACGTAAACTAAACCTATATGGCATTCATTCCAAATCTCTTGAGTTTCTTAAATCGTTTATTTCGGACAGAGAACAGTGTGTTTATGTAAATAACCAAAAGTCACAATTTGAAATTGTTACAGCTGGAGTACCGCAAGGATCTGTTTTAGGACCGTTGTTATTTTCTATCTACATAAATGATCTCCCCCTTTATATTTCTACTTCTTGTGAACTCTTTGCTGATGACACTACATTACATTCTCAAAATAGAGACTTGAATAAACTCTCCTCCTCATTACAAAAAGGGGCTAGTGAACTACAGGAATGGACTGAATACAACCACATGGCCCTCAATCCAGACAAAACAAAATCCATGCTAATTACAACAAGACAGAAAAGACAAAATGTATCAATAAAACTTCTTCCATTAAAAATTGGCAATACAATAATTGCTGAAGTACAGTGTCATAAACTACTTGGAGTAACTATAGACAATAATTTGTCCTGGGTAAAACATATTTCAAATATTAGTAAAACTATTTCTAAAAAGACTTACCAATTGTCAAGGATAAAGCATTTATTAAATTTACATTCTCGTAAACTATTTTACTCCGGTCAT
The DNA here is from genome assembly GCA_036898135.1 of Oncomelania hupensis. NCBI lineage: Eukaryota > Metazoa > Mollusca > Gastropoda > Littorinimorpha > Pomatiopsidae > Oncomelania > Oncomelania hupensis. The sequence continues at coordinate 62,565,550 of CM072518.1, forward strand.
ATTCAATCATTTATTGATTATTCTTCTACTATTTGGGATTCTGCCAGTGGCAATGCAATGAAACCTTTAATTAGAATTCACAAACGTGCAATTAAACAAATTTTGCTGAAACAAAAAATCTCTCCAGATGACTATAAACGGATCAATATTCTACCCCTTACCGACAGACTAAAATTTAATAAAGGCGTTTTCATGCACAAGGTCCTTTCTGGCAATGCACCTTCCTATCTTTCTTCTCTTTTTTCAAAAAAAAACTGCCAGATCGTCCACAAAATTAAATGTTCCAATTCCAAGAATTGATCTCTACAAAACTAGTCTAGCTTATTCCGGTTCCATTTTGTGGAATAACTTTCCTGAAGATCTCCGCACTCCAGCATCTAAATTTACATCATTTAGAACACGTCTCCTAAAACACATTAAAAATTAAATACACATTAATTGTTAATGTTGTTGATTGAGATTAACAACATTAATTTGATTTCAATTGTTTGAAAAGGATTTTATCTAATGATGACTTTGTTTATTTGTTATTGTTCCATGATGTGAATGTTATAACCTTGAGTTGTATTTAATAGTTATTGTTAAAGCCCCAAGGGCAAGATGTAAAAAAGTGCATCCAGCGCTTATTCTTTTACCCTTGCAAAATAAAATTGTTATCTTATCTTATCTCTCTCTCAAATGCCTTGGGCAATACCGGACTTGAAGCCTTTAACCTCAAATACTCATTATTATTGCGCGAAAGGACGTCAATCCCCACATTTTGTCAACGCGTGTTTTTTTCCCCCCACAATGCTCTTTCGTTGCTGCACTGACCGGGCATTCGATCTCGGTTTGTGCGCAACCGACTACATTATGTTGTCGTACGAAGCCTCACGAGGGAACGAACGACGAGGATCTTTCGTTGCCGTATTCATTCGTTCGTTAGTTCCTGCAACCTCTCTGTTAGCTTACTGATTGTTACGTGAAATGTTTTTGATTCATGTGCATAGCAATGTGAGTCTATGTACTCCCATGTGAGAGATATAAAATCCAAACTTGTTGTATTTAGAGTTGACAGATTGACTTTTCATATATGTTCCGTTTTTGTATTGATCTTGAAGATCAAGGTCATTTTAGACCTTGCAAAAATATTTGGAAAATCCATTTTAAAGGTCATCGTACAATGCCATGGCTGTATATTTAAACCATAGTATGCAACAACAGTGGATTATTTGATCATACCTGAGCATGAGAGGTTACATGAAGGTAAAGGTCATCCTAAGGTCAAGGTCACCGAAGGTCAATGTCACTGTTATTTTGGCATAATAAAACTTTCGCTGTAGTTTATTTGATAGTACATGAGTGTATTTGAAGCCGGAGGTCAAGGTCAAGAGCATAGAAAAATCAAAGATCATTTTAATGCCACCGGTTCATTTTGTGTTTTGTGGATAGTAATTTTCATGTTAAATATTGCAAGTTCCATAAGGAGCATGTGAATCATATGGGCTTTGCCCATCTAGTTATGTTGTATTATTTACAAGAAAAAGATACAGCACCAACGAACTCCCAATTATATACCAAAGTGTTCGTCTGACATTTATAATAAATAAATTATGACTACAACTCAGTAGCAGTATTCTTAGTCAGTACTCCCAATTTTATTTTATATATATATAAAAAATAAAATTATTTCTTATAAATGTCAGACGAACACTTTGGCTTCCTCTTTATTGCCTCGATCTTCAGACTTTAACTTCCGTATTGTAATATGTAGTCCCCCCCAGTAGCCATTTTAAATGTAGTGTCCACGTCAAGTTGACATTGATTAACAATACTACGGAGAGGGAGAAAAACGAGATTTAGGGATTTTTTTTTTTAGATGCGTATATTTTCACTGTGTCTTTTTTGTCCTAGGGAGTATGACGTGCACAGGGAAGCAACCTGTGACGTACGTAGACGGCGTGATACTGCGGATCAACAGGACGTACGTGGAACAAGAGTTGTACGGCGACTTCAACCACTGCCGCTATCAGTCCGTCAGAAGGCTGCAGCCACCTGCCGCTAGCGACTTCTCATTCGAGTACAGCGACCTTGGCGAAAAGGTGCTCTTACAGTGGTTGTGTTTTTGCATTTGGACGACGATGACGTCCACGAATAAATATAGGAATCCATTTAAATTATTGTCTATATTATCATATTACAAGGAGAGTTGTTATATTTATTGTTGTTGTAACGTTCGAATATGACGATTTTAATAATGATGTTGATGATGATGATGATGATGATGATGATGATGATGATGATGATGATGATGATGATGATGATGATGATGATGATATGAATGATGACGGTGTGCCAATGTGCAATAACTGGGTCATGACTCTGTTGGGAAAAACACATGAATGTTTCACATGCGACAGAAGGCTGTTTTGGGTATTGTACTGCCTGAAGCATATTGCATTCCACAATGTAGGCCTATCTCAGGTTCTAGGCATATCTGTGAGCAGGTATCAACGGATGTGGTGATGAAGGATGAGTTCGTGAGGATCTACTGCTACAGCAACTCTGAAGGCGTGCTGTCCACCACCTTCCATGCCTTCATCTTGCCCAAAGAAGACGTGGAGCGCCGCTGTTCACTGAATCTGATGAAGCATTTGAAGAAGAACGTGCCCTTGGAGCTGCTGAACGTGCAGATGGTAGGGGTGGACTCCGTCTCACGTCTTAACTTCATGAGGCAGATGCCCAACACGCGGCAGTTCCTGCTGCAGAATCTAGAGGCTGTGGAAATGCTGGGATACAACAAGGTGCTATTGCCATCTAACCAACCAGAGATCTAGTTATGCGAGACAACTACTGACCAGTGTTTTACGCAAACCTTTTGTATTTCTTGTTTTATTTTTTCACTAGCCCGCAGTCACTTTCTTTCGCTAAACCCTTGTTCAAAACTACGAAGCCTGCAACCTCTAGGTTTTATAAATACGTTTTGGCTATGAATTCTCTTTCAAAACGTGAGGGTCGTTCTCATTTCATTTGATTTGCCAAATACGTTTGTGGATTACTTTTTTCAAATGAAGATGTGGGGAGGGGTGGGAGGGAGTTGTAGTGGAGGGGATTACACCACTTAGAACGATGATTATTAAGGTTTATGGGGATAATCGGGAGGAAGGAGATACATAAACATATTCCTGAAAATTACTAATACAACCTCCATCATATTACGAGTACTCTGTTGTAGCGAGAGAGAGAGTTGGGATAACATGGGGATAACATGCTGTGTCAAACCTTTTACAGGTCGCAGATAATACGTTTGTGAACATTGTCCCCATGACCACGGGCAAGTTTGTCAATGAGCTGCCTTGGGACGAGACCATGGCGAAAACGCCCTTTGACAACTACAGTTTTATCTGGAAGGATTTCAGCAAAGCCGGCTACCGCACGCTCTACGCCGAAGATGCTCCCCTCATCTCCATTTTTACCTATAGCAAATCGGGTACGGACAATCGCACAAAAGTTGTAAACACGTTGATGTCAGTCGTTCGGGATTATAATACACTAGGTAAAGGGTGTACCAGAATCAGGGTGAAGTTGGCAGCCTGTGAGAATGAGGTATTGTTTGGGAGAAAAGTGACCGAAGACACGAAAGAAGAATGGAGGTAGATGATGACAGCCATGCTCTCTCTCTCTCTCTCTCTGTCTCTCTGTCTCTCTGTCTCTCTGTCTCTCTCTGTCTCTCTCTCTCTCTCTCTGTCTCTCTCTCTCTCTCTCTCTCTCTGTCTCTCTCTCTCTCTCTCTCTCTCTCTCTCTCTCTCTCTCTCTCTCTCTCTCTCTCTCTCTCTCTCACTTTCTCTCTCTCTCGGCTAATACGCGCGCTTTACACAAATATTATTGTGTGCTCCTCTTCTGTCCAGGTTTCCTCCAGGCACCGGCAGACTACTACAACCGAGCGCTCGCAGTGGCCATGGAGAAACACGGCAGTGTCTGGAATCGTCAACACTGCATCGGCAACATGCTGGAAACCACCATGATCCTCAATTATATCACAGACTTCTCCAAGCTCTTCTCCGCCACTCCTCAACAAAACAGGTACGAAGTACACAAGGGACATTCAGCAAAAAAAAATCTTTCAATCCATTCAGATGAATTTAATTTTACCCCACCCCCTCACACACACACACACACACACACACACACACACACCCACACACACACACACACACACACACCACCCGGCAGAAAGCGTCCAACATTCCCAAGCTGATCCAACAGACCTCATACACAAATAAGGAGTCTTGTCCCGGAAGAGTTTTCAAGAAAAAAGATAGATGACTGGTCTAGCGAAGAAGAAGATAGTATAGCAGATTGATAGAACAGAGCAGGAATGAGAAAGAGCCAATGAGAAAGACAGCGACAGTGGGAATTTAAAGCACTAAATTTCCAGAAAGTGGGGTAACCTTTTTTTACTGAAACCCCCGGCACCCCAACGGGTGTAATCCGTGAGAAACGAATCCTAACTGACCTTTAAAAAAAAAAATGTAGGTCCGTCCGTCTGTCTATCCACCGTCCGCCAGCTGTCTGTGCAAAACTTGCAAGTGGATTAATATCTCAGATCCTATTTCCACTCTCACAAACAAACTTGGTAAGAAGGTGTACATACCCATGAGACCTCATAAATGATCAGGGAATGAAGGACTTCAAGGCCAAGGTGGCAGTGTCAACATAATATTATGTTAGTCAAAACAAGTACTTAGAACCAATTTCAACTATCACAACTAAACTTGTTAAGATGATGTGGCCGCGTGGTCTAAGGCGGGACTAACATACCTTGTCCACTTGGCTCCTGGCAGGTGTGGGATCAATCCCGCCTCTGGGCGTTATTTTTCTACCAATATTATTTACTTTCTACTCGGGCAACGTCTCGGGGGTTTTCTCCGGTACTTCGATTTGCTATTAGGTAGGTTGGATTTGGGCGCGCCACAGGCTGCGACTTCCCAAGGGAAGGCGGCCAAGAATTTCCAATAAAAAGGGACAATAAAGTGTCCCCCCAAAAAAATGAATGAATGACTTCACTTCAAGGTCAAGGTCACCGGGTCATCAAATGTTAGTCAAAAAATGACAATTTATTTACAAATTTCACGTTTTTTCTAGATTATTAATATTGAACTTATGATTCTTTACAAATTTTGTTAACCTCACTCCAAGGTCAAGGTCACTGGAGCTGTCCAAATTCGGTTAGTATTGGTACTTTGAAGTGACCTTGACCCTAAACTATGAGATATAAAATTCAAATTTTTTTGGAGCCGGAGGTCAAAGTCATCTCAAGGTCAAGAGCATAGAAAGGTCAATGTCGGTATTACTTTGCATTTTAATGCCACTGTCTTATTTTGTTCTTTCTGGGCACTAATTTTTAACTAATTGTTAACTATTGCGAGCACCATAAGGAGCATGTCAGTCATATGGGCTTTGCCCTTCTTGTTAATCAGCTATTGGAATCGTCGTTTTTTAACCCCGTTGGGGTGCCGGGGGTTTCAGTATAAATAGTATCCCCACTTTCTGGAAATTTAGTGCTTTAAATTCCCACTGTCGCTGTCATTCTCATTTGCTCTTTCTCATTCCTGCTCTTTTCTATCAATTTGCTATACTATCGTCTTCTTTGCTAGACCAGTCTCCTACATTTTTTCTTGAAAACTCTTCCGGGACAAGACTCCTTGTTTGTGTTTGAGGTCTGTTGGATCAGCTTGGGAATATTGGACGCTTTCTGCCAGGTGGTCACTAGGGCTTCCTATGATGTTATTATTTAGCAATGTAGGCATTTTATATGTATGTGTTTTGTTGATAATTTATAATGATGTTTGTATTCTATTTTGTTTTTGTAAACGGGGGTTCGATAAGTTCGGGTGAAGCCTCAGCCGTCCCCTGCGTGGGATGTCTTTATTGTAAAGTGACTGGCTGGTGGAGAGCTTTCGGTTTTACCACTAGGGTTGTTTCAGCAGATCTTTTATGCGGATTGGGGGTTGTCCGGTCCTGATTTGGCTCGGAAGAGTCCGCTTGACCTAAAGCAATAATAATGTAATGTAATGTAATGTTAATGGTTTGCATGTGTTTTAGAACAGTAATTAGGCCTTACTAGACAGGCTACATCAATTGTTTCAGGTTAGCGTGGTTGTTAAATCAGTCATGACACGCACAGACCTAGAATCATTTTTGAATGGCGTTGCTTACAGATGCATTTCGAAGTCATGCGTGATTATGTAGAGACCCAAAAGCCAAATTGTCCTGCAGCGCAACAGGATTTACTTTGGATCTGATAATAATAGTCGGTAAAATCTACATAAATCAGAGTTAGTCCAATAATCCCAGCTTACTTAACGCAATGCCATATTGTGACGACACGAGTTTTCGGATGGTAGGGAGAGATACACTTTTTACGAAGTTACACTTCTCCGTATATCTGCTGTACATAGAATAGCGTGACCGATTTACTTTTGCGTATGAAAGTGCAGTTTCGTAAAGTCCGTGCGATTCGTAGTAGATAGGGAGTCGGCCAATTTCGAATAGGGGTACGCGTAATAAAGAACGTGCATACTGACGAGAGCTCGACTGTTTTGCTTGTGGCCGGCGCAGATTTTGAAGGGCAGAGTGGTTTGAGATGCTATTGCGTGAGGAAGGAATTCTAACGAGACAGCAGCCCTGTGACAGAGGTCATCGTAGTGTAGGGTACTGTTGGAAGGGTGTGTGTATTGTTTTACAGCCACCCAAGGTCTTATGCCCTCGTCGGGATAAGGATGTGTAGAATTCGAAGGAAGATGGTAACTGCCATTCGCCAGTGAGTGTAGAGTTCCATACTTAAGGTGCGTGTGGTTCTCGATTGAACACCCACCAAAACTTAGTGTCTGTAGCAGAGCTAAGGTGTCCTCATCCTCAGAATAAATGTTATTTGGACAGTGAAATAACGTGCAAGAGCAAGAGAAAGAGACTCTCAAAAGACTAATCCATTGTGTTGTGCCAATGTTGTGACAGTGTTGTGTCGTGTTGTGGTGTTGGGGTAAAGGGCGTCACGAGCCGAGGCCTGTAAGGTAAGCAAACCCTGTCGTTCAATTCTCTAGTGGCGCGCTCCGAGCACTGCGTACGTGTATGAGTGGTAATGAGTGTGGGGAAGGGGATGTATTTTAGGATGTGTAATGAATTTTGTTGATTTTATATGATTTTCCTATGATTTTCTTATTGTATATGTGATGGGGAAAATGTCGTTGCTGTTGTTGTTATGGAAGTGGGTCAAAGGCGACGATGGGGAATATAGAGAGGGAGAGAGAGAGTGAGGGTGTATGTATGGAAAGAGCGATAGAATGTAGTATGCTGAAGAGGGATGAAGTGATGATTATGAAGGAAGCATGTTTACAGTGTGGATGAAGGGAGGTAATCGTGATGTGCTATAATTGTTGGGGGTGACGGTGGTGATGAAGGGAGGTGGAATGAATCAGGACTGTGAGATGGTAGTGTGGTTGCGATAATTATGTATATTTATATAAACATTGGTTTGTAAAGAAGATGCGAATTATTTAGCATCAAAGGGTGATTTACATTATTGAAATCTGTGTATAGTATCTTATATTATTATTATGATATTCATAGCTATGCAGGTCAAGATGGCGGACGGAGGACGGCGTGTTATGTTATATTATATAGTGTTTATTGTTTGGTGGGCATATTGTTAAGACTATGTATATGTCAACAGGTGTGGGCTGATGAGATGATGATGATTATTACATCTACGTGTTTATTTCTACGCATTATTCCCACGCTGTTGCCTTTGATGTGCCTGTTGTGCTGTACTGATGTTGATGTTGTTGCCGCTGACTGGGTCCTAACCAGCCTGGGATGTACCTTTGCCTCTACGACACAGTAGTGTTGTGGTGATTTCTTACACTGCTGCAGGTTTTGCCTGTGTACCGAGGCAACACGCTTCCAGGGGGTTTTCATGCCTAATTCATGCACACACAGACTCACATTACACGCACCTAAAAACATATCCATTTAGTTAGAAGAATCATCCACTTTGTGAAAGAGACTGTTAGCTCTCTGAGCTACTTAACAAGAACATTGAGACATTACTTCTGTGCCACAGCTTTGTCTAGCTAATAGTTCATGATTCAACGCCATCGCTTATTATTTGAAGACTTGCATTTTGAATTGATTTGTTGATTTTGATTTTCTGTATACACTTTGTAAAGAAACTGTTGTTATTTAGTTCTATTTGGGGTTTGTTGCAAGGGGAGGTAATTGTTAGTTAGTATTGGGACGGGGGTCTGTTTAGGGGTTGAGGGAAGGTTAGTTCCCATTTGTCCTGTGTTTGCTTGTTGATTGTTGAATAAAAGAGTGTGTGTTTGTACTCTGGCATTTTGTGTTAGTTTATTTTGTTTGAGTTTATTCTTTTCACTCGCTTTATGAGCTGACGTCACTGAACCCGCTCGGGGGACGTGACATTTTTGGTGTCAGAAGTGGGATAAACTCATTTATTTTGTTAGGGTATTGCCAGAGGTGTATGTTGTGGGTTTGAGTTGTTGTGTGAAAGGGTACGCAGCGGGCGGTTGGCGGGAGTGTGGGTGTATTGCACTAGGGAACACACTCGGAGTGCAGCATTAACGGGGAATTGGATTGCAGGGTTCACTTGCTCGCCTTCAGGGGTACGACGGTGAACGATTCCTCGGCTCCTGTGACTGTTGTGTTGCGTATTCATTCTGTTAGGTGTTTGTATCAGTTAGGTGTTATTTGTTTTGTGTATACTAACATCTGTTCTTCCCTTCTTTTCTGACATGGCTACGCGGGAGGCTCGAGCCGCGATGCGCCGCGACGCTAGGACTCGTAAGGAGGAGGCCGAGCAGGAGGAGCAGGACTTCCGTGATGACGGCTCTGTGACAGGGTTGTTGGAGGAACCTTACGCAGTGAGTACTCAGACCACTATGCCTAAGATGTATGCCAGATCGCCCGGTGCACAGAGCAAAGTCGAGGTCGCGCTCAGTGATAGCGAGAGATTTAGACAGATTGGGGAAAGTCTGGGTTTCCGTGATGGAGCGTTGGCACACTATGTAGTTAGTGAGATGAGAAGGGAAGAAGAACGGAGGGAGAGGGAGGAAGAAAAGAGGGAGGAGAGGGAAGCGAGGGCAGATGAGAGGAGGCTTTTGGAGCTTAGGCTAGAGACGGAACGGGTAGCTAGAGAGGCAGAAAGAAGAATGCTAGAAATGAAGCTAGAGGAGGAGCGAAGAGCCAGAGATGACGACAGAGCAGCTCAGAGAGAGAGGGAGAATAGGGCTAGAGATAGAGAGGCAGCATACTCAGTCAAGTTGAAACCCTTGGAGGAGAGGGAGGATGTGGAGGCCTACCTCCAGATGTTCGAACGGGTGGCAGAGGTTCAGGGTTGGAGGAGGGAGGTATGGGCGGTTAGGCTAGCGCCTTTGTTACAAGGGGAAGCCCGAGATACGTACCTTCGTCTGACGCCTGAGCAAGCCCAGGATTTCGACATTGTGAGGAATGCGCTGTTGAAACGCTTCAGGAAGGACGCCGACTACTATCGTAGGCAGTTTCGAGAGGCCAAGAAGGAAGCTGCAGAGACGTTTCCTCAGCTAGTAGTAAGGCTAGGGTCGTTAGTGAAGAAGTGGTTTTCGCTCGCCGGCAAAGACATCACCGACGTAGGGCAGGTACTAGACACTTTCATTGGTGAGCAACTTTTCTCCATTATGACTACCGAGCTAGAGATCTACGTGAGGGAGAATTTACCTGAGACTAGCCATGCCGCAGCAGAGTTGGCGCAGCGCGTGGTAGATGCCAAGCGGGCAGCATCAGCACCGGCACCCGTATTACCCAGTCAGAGACGCAGTTTTCCCAGACGACCGGAGGCTCCTCAGCAGCCTAGCAACAGGGGAAGTCAGGGTCAGAAGGTAGGGAGGACGGAAGGGGGTAGTGGGGTACGCCGTTGCTACCGATGTGGGTCGGAGAAGCATGTGGTCAGGGACTGCAAGGTCAAACCTCAGACAGTAGGCCAGGTTACAGTGGGACGGACTATTTCCACGGAGGCCGCACCTCGGGCTAGCGTGTGTGCAATCAAACCTTATGATCCATGGGGCCAAGGTAGGGCGAACGGGCAGGACGTTCGGGTATTGAGAGATACGGGGGCGGAGATAGGGGCAGTCGCGAGCAGGTTAGTCAAACCAGCTGATTTGACGGGTCGGACTGTCGAGATTTGCTTGGCGAATCGATCGAACGTGGGTCTGCTACCTACAGCTTGGGTGGAGTTGGATTGTGCGCTGGTCAGGGGGAGAGTAGAGCTGGTGGTTTTCGAGGACGGGCCCGATATCATCCTGGGTAACTGGGTAACGTTTGACAGCGGGGAAAAGAGTCCTGTTTCCTTGTTCGGAGGTGAGTGCGCAATGGCTGCGGCAGTGCAGACTCGGGCGCAGGTGAAGGCCGAGAAGAAGAGGGAGGTACCCTTAGCAGTGGTCGAACCATCCCAGATCTCTGTTAGCACCCCAGAGTTAATCAGGATGCAAGAGACCGACGAGACGCTCGCGAAGGCGAGAACGTTGGCACAGAGTGGTGGGGCGATAGCGTCAGGTAGGGCGTCAGCTGAGTTTCGCAAGAAGAAGGGGGTGTTGTACCGGGTACACACGAAGAGAGGTAGCCAGGTCACGCAACTGGTAGTCCCGAAACAGTTGAGGGGGGGGATCCTTCAGTTGGCTCACGATCCACCCATGGCTGGGCATTTGGGAGGGAAACGTACCAGGGAGCGGATCTGGGGGACATTCTATTGGCCGGGAATGTGTGCCGAAGTACGGAGGTATTGCGCCAGTTGTCCAGAGTGTCAGAAGGTAGTACCGAGGGGACGGGTGAGGAAGGTACCATTACAGCAACTTCCGCTGGTGGACGAGCCATTTCAGAGGGTGGCGGTAGACATTGTGGGACCCATCAAACCCAAGTCAGATCGGGGTAACATGTACATCCTAGTGGTAGTAGACTATGCCACACGCTATCCCGAGGCTGTACCGCTCAAGGGCATAGAGGCAGAGAGGGTGGCAGAAGCGCTGTGGGAGATTTGGTCGAGGGTGGGCGTTCCTAGGGAAATTTTGACAGATCAGGGGACGCAATTCATGTCTGAAGTCATGCGGGAGATGAACAGACTACTGTCGATCCATGGGAAAGCCACCACGCCGTATCATCCACAGTGCAACGGTCTGGTTGAGCGATTCAACGGGACGCTAGTGTCCATGCTCAAGAAGTTAGCCACAGAACAACCTACAGCGTGGGACCGCTACATTCCAGCGCTACTATTTGCATACCGAGAAGTAGCACAGGAGTCTACAGGGTTCTCTCCCTTCGAGCTCCTATATGGAAAGACCGTGCGGGGACCGATGGCTGTATTGCGAGACCTCTGGACCAAGGAGATACAAGAGGAGGAGGTGAAATTGAGTAGCCAGTACGTGGTGGATTTGCGTAATCGCATCGAGGAAACCTGTAAGTTGGCACAAGGAAACCTCAGAACCGCGTCAGCCAAGCAGAAGCGGCACTTCGATAAGAAGGCGAAACGGCGTTTGTTCAACGCGGGGGATCAAGTGTTGCTGCTGTTACCAGAAAAACACAACAAGTTGCAGCTAGCATGGCGAGGACCGTACGAGGTGATCGAACGTGTGGGAGAGTGCGACTACCGGATCAGGATGCGTGGGAAAAGTAAACTATACCACGCCAATCTCCTGAAGAAATTCCATACCAGAGCGACGGTGGCCACGATCGTCGTAGACGACGAGGGGGTAGAGGAGGAGGAAACTATGCCGGTGTTTGGGGATATTCCCGTAATCACCTTGACAGCATCAGAGACGCCCCGCGACGTGAAGATGGACGACAACTGCCCAGAAATACGGGAAGAATTGCAGGAGCTGGTGTGGCAGTTTGAGGATGTCCTAACCGACTTGCCACTACGCACTACACTGGACGTGTGCGAAATACGTGTGGACAGCGACATTCCAGTGAGGACGCGGCAGTACCCACTTCCCCATTCGTATCACGAGACCATCAAGAAGGAAGTGGAAGCGATGCTAGCGATGGGCGTCATTGAGAGGGCCAGTTCGCCATACAGCTCGCCCATCGTATTAGTAAAGAAGAAGGAGGGCACGATGCGTTTCTGCGTTGATTTCCGGAAGTTAAACAAGCACGTCGTATTCGATGCGGAACCATTGCCGAACATCGACTACTTGTTTTCCAAACTGTCAGGGGCCAAGTATCTCACCAAGATCGACTTGACCAAAGGTTACTGGCAAGTGCCTATGAACAAGGGAGATAAAGCGAAGACGGCATTTACAACGCCAGAGGGACAATTTCAGTGGACCGTAATGCCATTTGGGCTGAAGACGGCGGGAGCAGTCTTTTCTCGCATGATGCGGAAGTTATTAGCACCCCTGGGAATGTCGGAGATCGACAATTTCGTCGACGACTTGTTGGTAGCCACCATTACCAAGCAGAGACACCTGGAATGCTTGGCACGTCTTTTCCTTAGGTTGCGTGAGGTGCAGCTATCCGCCAAACCATCAAAGTGTTACCTGGGTTTCCGAAGAGTAGAGTATCTTGGGCACGTGGTTGGACAGGGAGAAATTCGTCCTGAGGTGTCAAAGATGGAGAGAATCCGAGATGCACCACGACCAACGACCAAGCGGCAAGTGCGCTCATTTTTGGGTTTAGCCGGATACTACAGGCGGTTCGTACCCAACTTTTCAGCGATTGCTTCACCACTACACGATCTGACCAAGGGAGGCAAGCCAGGGGCGGTACAATGGACCGAAGCATGCGAAGCTGCATTTTGCACACTGAAGGAGAAGCTGTGCTCTGACCCTGTGTGCTGTCTGCCGGACTTCACCCTACCGTTTGTGCTACAGACAGATGCGTCGGAGGACGGAGTAGGGGCCATTTTGAGCCAGGACAGGGGACAGGGATTACAGCCTATTGCGTGTGCAAGCAAGAAACTGTCGAAACCCGAGAGGAACTATTCGACCATTGAGAGGGAGTGTCTAGCGTTGGTGTGGGGTGTGCAGAAATTCAGTCAATATCTGTACGGACGTACTTTCGTAGTGCAGACTGACCATATGCCACTGCAGTACCTACAGCAAGTGAAGAACACCAACAGCCGACTGATGAGATGGGCACTTCAGCTGCAACCTTTCTCAATGTCTGTGGAGCACATTTCTGGGAAGGACAACGTTCCAGCAGATTTCCTCAGCAGAAACGCTCAGTAGGTAGCATAGGGGGGTAGTGAGAAATTCGCGTCGTAGTTAAGGTTCTTCAAGGTGTTAAGAACTGGGGGGGGGTTGTGTGACGACACGAGTTTTCGGATGGTAGGGAGAGATACACTTTTTACGAAGTTACACTTCTCCGTATATCTGCTGTACATAGAATAGCGTGACCGATTTACTTTTGCGTATGAAAGTGCAGTTTCGTAAAGTCCGTGCGATTCGTAGTAGATAGGGAGTCGGCCAATTTCGAATAGGGGTACGCGTAATAAAGAACGTGCATACTGACGAGAGCTCGACTGTTTTGCTTGTGGCCGGCGCAGATTTTGAAGGGCAGAGTGGTTTGAGATGCTATTGCGTGAGGAAGGAATTCTAACGAGACAGCAGCCCTGTGACAGAGGTCATCGTAGTGTAGGGTACTGTTGGAAGGGTGTGTGTATTGTTTTACAGCCACCCAAGGTCTTATGCCCTCGTCGGGATAAGGATGTGTAGAATTCGAAGGAAGATGGTAACTGCCATTCGCCAGTGAGTGTAGAGTTCCATACTTAAGGTGCGTGTGGTTCTCGATTGAACACCCACCAAAACTTAGTGTCTGTAGCAGAGCTAAGGTGTCCTCATCCTCAGAATAAATGTTATTTGGACAGTGAAATAACGTGCAAGAGCAAGAGAAAGAGACTCTCAAAAGACTAATCCATTGTGTTGTGCCAATGTTGTGACAGTGTTGTGTCGTGTTGTGGTGTTGGGGTAAAGGGCGTCACGAGCCGAGGCCTGTAAGGTAAGCAAACCCTGTCGTTCAATTCTCTAGTGGCGCGCTCCGAGCACTGCGTACGTGTATGAGTGGTAATGAGTGTGGGGAAGGGGATGTATTTTAGGATGTGTAATGAATTTTGTTGATTTTATATGATTTTCCTATGATTTTCTTATTGTATATGTGATGGGGAAAATGTCGTTGCTGTTGTTGTTATGGAAGTGGGTCAAAGGCGACGATGGGGAATATAGAGAGGGAGAGAGAGAGTGAGGGTGTATGTATGGAAAGAGCGATAGAATGTAGTATGCTGAAGAGGGATGAAGTGATGATTATGAAGGAAGCATGTTTACAGTGTGGATGAAGGGAGGTAATCGTGATGTGCTATAATTGTTGGGGGTGACGGTGGTGATGAAGGGAGGTGGAATGAATCAGGACTGTGAGATGGTAGTGTGGTTGCGATAATTATGTATATTTATATAAACATTGGTTTGTAAAGAAGATGCGAATTATTTAGCATCAAAGGGTGATTTACATTATTGAAATCTGTGTATAGTATCTTATATTATTATTATGATATTCATAGCTATGCAGGTCAAGATGGCGGACGGAGGACGGCGTGTTATGTTATATTATATAGTGTTTATTGTTTGGTGGGCATATTGTTAAGACTATGTATATGTCAACAGGTGTGGGCTGATGAGATGATGATGATTATTACATCTACGTGTTTATTTCTACGCATTATTCCCACGCTGTTGCCTTTGATGTGCCTGTTGTGCTGTACTGATGTTGATGTTGTTGCCGCTGACTGGGTCCTAACCAGCCTGGGATGTACCTTTGCCTCTACGACACAGTAGTGTTGTGGTGATTTCTTACACTGCTGCAGGTTTTGCCTGTGTACCGAGGCAACACGCTTCCAGGGGGTTTTCATGCCTAATTCATGCACACACAGACTCACATTACACGCACCTAAAAACATATCCATTTAGTTAGAAGAATCATCCACTTTGTGAAAGAGACTGTTAGCTCTCTGAGCTACTTAACAAGAACATTGAGACATTACTTCTGTGCCACAGCTTTGTCTAGCTAATAGTTCATGATTCAACGCCATCGCTTATTATTTGAAGACTTGCATTTTGAATTGATTTGTTGATTTTGATTTTCTGTATACACTTTGTAAAGAAACTGTTGTTATTTAGTTCTATTTGGGGTTTGTTGCAAGGGGAGGTAATTGTTAGTTAGTATTGGGACGGGGGTCTGTTTAGGGGTTGAGGGAAGGTTAGTTCCCATTTGTCCTGTGTTTGCTTGTTGATTGTTGAATAAAAGAGTGTGTGTTTGTACTCTGGCATTTTGTGTTAGTTTATTTTGTTTGAGTTTATTCTTTTCACTCGCTTTATGAGCTGACGTCACTGAACCCGCTCGGGGGACGTGACACATATGATAACGCATTCAATGAAAAACAAAACTAACATCAATTAATAGAGAAATCAACGTAGATCATTGTTTTTCTGACTGTCATAGTTGGAAAGGATAGGGAGAGGAGTTTGTTTTATTGGTATTGTATTTATTATGTTTGTTTGTTTGTTTTTTTGTTGTTTTTTTTACTTTGCAGCAACCTGACCCAAAATGACAGCAACGGGAAGAAAGACAGCAGCAATGGCAGCAGGACACTGAACAACAAGACACCTCATTTTGGTTTCACATTCATCACTCGTCTGACGCACGATGAGGCGGACGCTGCCGGTGCCGCTGACGAACCTCACCTGCAGTTCCTCAGGCGCTTCCGCGACGAAGGCTACTTGAACAACACCGTCCTCATCTACTACAGCGACCATGGCAACCGCTTCGGTACCTCCCGCAGCACGTACGTCGGGAAAGCCGAAGAGAGATTGCCCTTCTTGTTCTTCGTCTTCCCGCCCTGGTTCCGCTTCCGCTACCCTCGCCTGTACGCCAACCTGCAGACCAACGCCAAGCGCCTGACCACGCCTTTCGACGTGTACGAGACGCTGAGGGACATCCTGTACTTTGACGGGCAGGACCGCCCTGCCAGTCTCGCCGAAAGGGGCATCAGCCTGTTCCGCCATATTCCGGCCATGCGTTCTTGCGAACACGCGCATATCCTACCTCACTGGTGTATGTGTATGAAGCGGAAGCAACTGTCGGTCACTAGCGCCATTGTAAGGAAAACGGCGCGGGCGCTGGTGCGGCAGATCAATCAGATGTTAAAGTACAGCTTTGCTCTGTGCGCCAAACTGACCCTCCGTCACATTCACGGAGCGGAACAGATTACCGCCATCGACGACGTCTTACGTTTCAAGCAGAGCGTGAATGATGTGATCAACCGAACGGTGCAGTGGGGTGAATGGGTAGAATCTCTGGATATCTATCAGTTGACGGTAGAGACCAAGCCAGGGGGTGCACTATTTGAGGGCACTCTGCGCCACGATAAGGATTTGGACAAGTTTGACCTGGCCGGGGAGGTCAGTAGGATAAACGCGTACGGCAATCAGTCACACTGCATGAACAGCTTTAATTTGAAGAAGTTCTGTTTCTGCACCAACAACAGATAATGGTGTTGGTCGTTGGGGCGTGACTGGAGCAAAATGACGGTAACAGAATTTTGCGTAATTATGAATTCCTTGAAGTTTGGTAGTACTGGACGAGCACGTTTGTGACTTTCTCTATGTGTGTGTGTATGTAAATGCGCGTGCGTGTGTGTGTGTGTGTGTGTGTGTTTGCATGAATGTGTGTGTGTGTGTTGATGTTTAAGGCATCTTGTTTTAGATGTATCGTTATTGCTTGACTTAAACTCTTTCACAACGCCGAGTAGTGTTTGTGTGTACAAAGGGGTGTGGGAAATTTGCTGAAGCTCATTGTTCAAAGTTGTTGGTTCGTTTTTAACCTTTGTTGTAATTACGTTGTGAGTGCGTGTGAATGTGTGTGTGCGTGTTGCGGAAGTTCATTGTTCAACGTTATTGGTTTGTTTAACGTTTGTTGAACTAATTTCCTTATTTGTTTGAGTGTGTCTGTATTTATGCAGACACTACGACAATCACACAAGGCATGCAGAAAAAATAAAACAATTCCGCGCGAACGCGCGCGCGAGAAAGAGAGAGATAATTGGTGCAGAATGATGTGGAAGACCACCAACAAATAAACAAAAAGGAGTTATTTTTCAGGGTTGTCTTTATTTAACAAAATACAAAAAGGCCTTTTGATGATAAAAATGTTCCATTTTTTTTTTGTGAATGAAAAAAAACAAATGATACCTTTTGATTAATGCGTGAATGGGATGAATGTAAGATGACTAGATCGTTAATTGCCAACGCCATCTCTTGCAATCCACTTGTGATACATAGAAATGACTACTTCATTGAGTGAACAAATTTTGGTCACTGTGTTACAGCCGCATACAAAGTTAGATCTGTCCAAGGCCACTGAAGTAAAAGGACTTAAAATCTAAACAAAGAAAATGAGGGCTGAATAAGAATTTAGATCTTAAAATGATGAGGAATTTGAATGTGTCTGTATTTATGCAGAAACTACGACAATCTTAGTTTACTGTTTACAATCACACAAGGCATGCAGAAAAATTAAAACAATTCCGCGCGAGCGCGCGCGCGAGAAAGCTATTGGTGCAGAATGGTGTGGAAGACCACCAACAAACAAACAAAAAGGAGTTATTTTTCAAGGTTGTCTTTATTTAACAAAATACAAAAAGGGGCTTTTGATGATAAAAATGTTCCATTTTTTTGTGAATGAAAAAAACCAAATGATACCTTTTGATTAATGCGTGAATGGGATGAATGTAAGATGACTAGATCGTTAATTGCCAACGTCATCTCTTGCAATCCACTTGTGATACATAGAAATGACTACTTCATTGAGTGAACAAATTTTGGTCACTGTGCTACAGCCGCATACAAAGTTAGATCTGTCCAAGGCCACTGAAGTAAAAGGACGTAAAATCTAAACAAAGAAAATGAGGACTGAATAAGAATTTAGATCTTAAAATGATGAGGAATTTGAATGTGTCTGTATTTAATTATGCAGAAACTACGACAATCTTAATTTACTGTTTACTGTTTACAATCACACAATGCAAGCAGAAAAATTAAAACAATTCCGCGCGAATGGTGTGGAAAACCACCAACAAACAAACAAAAAGGAGTTATTTTTCAGGGTTGTCTTTATTTAACAAAATACAAAAAGGGGCTTTTGATGATAAAAATGTTCAATTTTTTGTGAATGAAAAAAAACAAAAAACAAATGATACCTTTTGATTAATGCGTGAATGGGATGAATGTAAGATGACTAGATCGTTAATTGCCAACGTCATCTCTTGCAATCCACTTGTGATACATAGAAATGACTACTTCATTGAGTGAACAAATTTTGGTCACTGTGCTACAGCCGCATACAAAGTTAGATCTGTCAAATGTCACTGATGTAAAGGGACGTAAAATCTAAACAAAGAAAATGAGGACTGAATTTAAGAATTTAGATCTTTAAATGATGAGGAATAAGGAGGTTGATATCGTCCCTCGAGATTTGAAATGTCTATTCATGTACAATGATCTTAAGTCATTAAAACCAAAACTTTAGATCATACACTGAAACGAAAATAAAAGAGTATAGATCTTAAGTTGGTGCACGGTACATATAAAATGATGCATGTGGTAGGATGGGAGAGCGATGACAGATTAACATTTGAAGTTCTTGCAGGAGCACTGATACGGGAGATAGAGGGACAACTTCTCCACTTTGCCTAGGTCGGGCAAGCTCCTCTTCCAGCGCTGCTGATAGGAACTGGGCCTGGCAGCGTAGAGCTTGTCCGTGGTGTACAAAGGTTCTTGATGCTCGGGATATACTGGCTGAGATGGGTAGGTTTGATGTTTCACAGGAGGCTGATAAGGCCTGGGCTCTGGCCTCGGTTGAGGCTGAGGCTGGGGAGGATGATAAGGCTGGGGCTGAGGGGGATAGGGATTGGGCTTGGGATAAGGCTGTGGCTGGGGATAAATGGCTGGGAGAGGCTGAGGCTGAACGTAAATGGGCTTTTGGTAGGGCTGGGGGATATGTTTGCAATAAGCCCAGACGAATTGCCATTCGTAGTCCTCCTCACACTTGCTGATGCCTGGCTGAGTCAGCTTGCAGTAGTGACAGTCCCGGTTGTATTCGTTGCTGAAATCAAGTACATGCCTTGTTACCTACCGTAACAGTTACGTTTCCTATTGACGGCGGTACATAGGCTATATGATCTGCAACTACATTACCAGCACCAGCTAACTGCACCATCCCGACCCTCCCTTCTTGTTTCACACGAGCACAAAAGTATGACGGCCTACTAGCGCCAAAACCGAGTTACCATTATCACGAGATAATTAAAATTATCACGTGTTCTGTGTAATTTACAGAGATACCGGTAATCCGCAGTGTTAATTAATAATTATCAGTATTTGCCATGCTTTCCTAGCGCCAAAACCTGATAATTACTAATATCATGAGATAATTACAATTATCAAGAGATAATTACAATTATCAAGCGATAATTACAATTATCACTGACAATTATAAATATCAAGATGAACATGCGCGGCCCGATACGCGATGCGCATGCGCGGCAGCGGCATTGTTCCCAGCACGCCTGGGGTTTTGGCCCTAGTAAAGCGTGGCCAAAAATGAAAATTAGTAATTAACACTGTGAATTACCGGTATCTGTGTAAATTACACAGAACACGTGTTAATTACAATTATCACTGATGCATGCAAGTTTTGCAGGTTTTGACGCTAGTAAGCCGCCTTACCAGAATTAAGCATGATCACGTGAAAATTATAATTATCAAGTGAAAATTGTAATTATCATATGATAATTACAATTTTCAGTTTTGGCGCATTTACAGGCGGATTGATAGAGCCAAAACTGAAAATTAAACATGATCACACGAACATATTTGTAATTTTCAATGATAATTGTAATTATCTCTTGATAATTGTAATTATCCCATGATATTTGCAATTATCACATGATAATTGTAATTATCAGGTTTTGGCGCTAGTAGGCCGCCATACCAAATGTCAAACACTTTTATCTATTTAAAGATTGCAGTTCTCATGTTTCTGAGCTCATAAATTTGGCAGTACTCCTATCCAGTCTTTTTCTGAGCATCTGATCAGTTCGTATGTCGGCTCGCGACGCAACATGAAGGAACGCGTAAAGTACTTTAGGGGAAGTAATTCTCATCGCATTTGACCAACGGAAGACATAAAAAGAAAGAACGGAACTGAAAAGAAAATCTCACTTACACTTAACGCGGGCAAAAACAAAGAAAGAAAGAAATGCAAATATAGAATACGATTAAAATAACAGATTATTTTAATCAAAATTAAATTAAACAAAACCAAATAAAAATAGGGAGAGGGAGGGTATGGGGGGAGGGAGGGGGGGAGGGGATTCAATTAAAACGAGTCTCACTTGCACTTGGCGTAGCGCACTTGCTGCACCTCAGGCTTGATGACGTAGCACTGCTTGCCGTCCAGCTGGAAAGCCTTCAACATGAACCGCTCAGAGGGACACACCACTGATTGGGGTTCGTAATAGTGGCCGGAGTTTGGAGGACGGCCCGTGGGTACTCTGTAGGTATAAACACACGTAATAATTACATTTACAATCCATTTGGGGAACACCAGTAGCCTTCATGCAGTGGCATGGGGAAAAATATTATTGAAAGGCAGGCGATAACATTGCAGCCTGTACAGTCAGTGGCTAAAAGCCCCGTTGACGATGTAACGCGCATTGTGGATGGGATTTTTTGGGTATTATTTTCCATAGGGCGTTAACTTGTGAGAGATAGACTAGCTAAAATAATTTCCTATCTGTACGGGGATTGGGCCACGAAAAGTCATTATCTATAGAACGCACAACACAGAACAGGTCTCGACTGCTATCTGTAGGTACTAACTCAATGAGCGGTTGCTGTAGTTGAATTTTTTTTTCTCTGGTAAAAATCTTCATCAATTTTTTTAAAATTATTAGGCTAGTGAAAGTTAACGAAAATTCATCTACTCACTTGGTACCTTGAGCCAAGATTTGGTCTAGCATGGGGTTCTGTGACATGGCCTGATCAATTTCATTCCTGGAACGGAGAGAACGATTCAGTTACCAACAAACAAAATAATTTTAAGTTTATAAAACCATTGTTATATACCTCATACCTGTCAAGGGGTTTTCGGGTTGTGGTGTAGCAATTTAACAGAAAAACCATAGTAAATGGAGGTTTGGTGTAGCACTAATGTGAATCACGCGATTCGCAACAAAACTGGAAACTTCTGCCTCCAATATAAACACACACATCCAATGTGTTTACAAATTTATGGTAACATCTTGTTAATGCACAACACTTTAGTTATTACCATTATCATTATCATTATAAACATTTTCATGTACGTTTTTCAAAATAAAAGTGAAAAAGCAAAAAAATAAAAATAAAATAAAATAAAACATACAGACAGAAAATAAGCTAGGCAATCATAAAAAAACAAAAACAAAAACAAGGGAGACAATCACTGACACATTAAAAAGCAGATGAACTTTTTTCCCCCAAACAAATTTGCTTATTCACAAAACATGGTTCCTGGTCGTTTGATTTTTTTAGGTGGAGGGTTTGCCATTTTCTTTGTTCAACTCCGTCTGTCTCTCCCTCACAAAGACTGATTGTAGACTGAAGTTCTGAACGAACACGTGTTGCGGAAGTGCGGTGCTTTTACTAAGTGTCTTTAAACCGGACTCGACCGGAACAGACTACTTTCGCGCGAAAACCCCTTTGGTTAAAAAATATTATCGTCACTTTTGAAAAATTGCGTAGCAGCTTTGTGATACGCCGTAGCAATGGGAAAATGTTTAAAATGCGTAGCGCTACGCAAAAATCCGTAGCACTTGACAGGTATGATACCTGGTTGTAGGCCTATCTTTCTTGAAGCGTTGTCTTGTTTTTCTTCTCCTCTCTCAGTCGGGAACCCCTTGATTCGATTCCCGGCAATGGTAGGAGACCTTTATTTTATTTTATTTTTTTAGTTTAAAAAATTTATTGGTTTATACTCTCTGTGTTGAAACAGCGGTACGTTGAAGAACCCAACATTTCTATCAATAGGGCAGGCGTTGGCTCAAATGACCTCCCGTCTGCGATAATGCCAATGTTGATTGGTGCAATCCTTCAACGATCATCCATTCGAATAAGCACTGTCTAGGTCGGTCAGACGGGCTGTGTTGTCTAGGGCGTGTGACCGTGCGCTGGATGTTTCAACTTGACATCTTGATTGCCTAGAATTAGATCCCGATTTTTGGCTAGCGTTTTGAGCAGCTCATTGAGCGTGTAAGTGCCTTAAATGTATAAAAATGATCCATATTACCAAACCAACTTTCACGGATGTTTGAGTCTGAACCACAGGCGCTTGTATCTGGACACGCGAGCGCCTATGCCTGTGACGCGTCTCCCTTTGGTTATCTATAATACATAACCAAAGGGAGACGCGTCACAGGCATAGGCGCTCGCGTGTCCAGATACAAGCGCCTGTGGTCTGAACCTATAATAAACTGCTAAAACAACTGATATTAATATAGAACTGGAAGCTTACATTGATACAATCAGGCCATAGAGTTAAGTTTACTAATGATGTGCGAAAGTGGGCGCCTGGTGGGGCTTGAGTTAGATACTGTATCAGCCAACGCCTTGAGCAGCTCTTGAGCTGGAAACGCGCTATATAAGAATGATTAAATAAAATTGATTGTACATTACCAAGGGTACGTAGCAGCGACGTGGTCGAGTTTGTACTGTTCGGCGTGGTCGTTGTATGTATAGCAGGCGTTGCCATCGCCGTGGACAGCAGCTACCAGACAGCATATCGCCACCAACAACACTGCAACCCTCTTGTTCCTCTGTGTGGGACATCACCAAATAAATAACTCGTATTTTTAAATTAAAAAAAATTAAATTTTGTTTTTGAAATCCTTTAAGTAGTCCTATCCTATCCTATCCCATAACTCGGAGGTCGTAGGGGCACCACAGATGATCGTTTAACCAGCGTACTCCACCTTTCCCTGTCCTCAGCAACCCTGATTGTTTCGCTCAGTGTCAAACCAGTCCATTCTCGAATGTTGTCCTCCCACCTCTTTTTCGGTCTCCATCTTCTTCTACCTCCTTGCACTGTGCCTTGCAGGATGGTCTTTGCAAGACCTGATGATCTGGTGACGTGGCCATACCATCGGAGTTTACGTTTTTTCAGTAGTCAAGCTTAATTTTTCAGAATTTCAAAATGAGTATTTTAAAAACGACTTGTCAAATTATTTGACTACACCAATCCTCTTTCGTCTTGTCTTACTCAAAATCGAAAGGTCTTCTGCACACACTTGAATCAACCATCGGACATTGAAAATGAAAGACTTTCAGTGAAGATGAAAAAATAGGAACCTGGTCGAACCGCTTCAATAGCGCTGGGATTGGAAAGGTTGTGAAGAACAAAACTTGGTGCTCTCATGGAGGTATGCGAGCAGCAGACACATGTTAACGTTCAAGATCCCGTTCTCGCCCAATCGTTGATACACGTGTTTCGGGTCTACTTGTATTGTTAATGATCGTCTACCAATTTCCACGGTTCATCTCTGTATTGGTAGACCTACATCTCCTTCCATTCCCTCTTCCGGCCACCTCTCTTCTTGACAATAAGGTGCGGCGTTAGTCTTACAGTAAGTATACACTCTCGATATAGCTTGGGGACAATTCGGCCATTTTTTTTATAAACACATATGAAAGGTTGTTTTATATATATATATATGAAAATTCGTTTAAAGAAATACATCAGTGTTATTTTGAGACTATTAACAACATGAACGACCAATAAATAAATAAAGAAATAAATAAAAAGTAAAAAACAAACAAACAAAACCTGCCAAAAAATAAAAATAAAAAACATTAAAAAAATAAATTTTCAAAGAAATCTGTCTATTAATTTCAGAGAAAAGTACGCTAATGTCACCTCTGGACGGACGGACAAAGCCAAAAATGATAATTACCGAGAACTGAAAAACAACAACAACCCCGTATCATTCATTATTTAAACAGATTTGAGATGACGGCTATTATGGCAATGAATGATAGCAGCGATGTCCAAAACTAACAACTAATGTATCAAGCCATATAATAACATTCATACCATCTTGATGTTGTCGCTGTTGTTGCCACTCTCGAAGTTTCGTAGTAGACGGTGGGACTCTCAAGAGCTGGCAAACAAACACTGGACTTCAGACTTCTGTGATGAAGTATAAGTAGCAGGTACACACACCGACAGAACCTGCCGAACGCGCTCCTCCGAAGCGGCTTTATAATGCAAGCACCCCCGCCTAGCGATGGCATTCTCTCCTCTCGCATTTGAGCATTTACTGGACTCTTGCTGCCACGTACAATTGCGTATTTGAGACTTCGGGAGCGCTTTTTTACACAGCCACATAATCTCTGTGTGGTGTACCGTATTTAAAGTGAGTTTGAGCCCTAGATAAAACGGTTTGTCCCCTATACGCATTGTGTCCGGGGACGTTAATCTACCATAACATAACATAACATAGATAAAACTTCCACAACTTGCACACACACACACACACACGCACACACACCTACACACACACGCACACACACACGTACACACACAACTAATTAACTCTAACAAAGATTACTATTTCCTTACATTTTCATATTTTTTGAATGTTTGATATTTGCGAAATTGGAATGTAAACGTCGTGTCCGATCGTTCTGAAGAGCGTCTGCTATAAGTAATAAGTGACTTATCTCCCTTTGAATACGTACCCGTAAAGGCGCGCACACATAAAGTCCGCAGAGTGTAACCCCAAAGGCAAACTCAAAGTGTTTAGTAGGCCTACTACGAGGCTTTGCCGTGATTGATTATGTGCGACAAAGACTGTGTTTGCTGTGTCAAGTGACGCTGAATGACAATTAAGTAAACGGGATATTTATTGTTAATGAAGCGCTGGTGACGTCCTCTTGAATCCCAGAGGGCGTTTAAGTTGTTTGCACACCTATCGGAGAGTTTTGACCTCAATATATGGATTAATACGCTCTTCTATGATCATACTATCTAGTGTAAAAGTTTGACCCCTCCCTCCCAAAACTCCCCTCCCCACCCTCCAACCCAATGCAAAGATTTAAACCATTCAATGACAAATTTAAAAAATACAAAAATAAATAAATAAATTTGGGAGGCCTCTTTTTTTTTCTTTCGAATTTAATGAAAAGCAACTTCGCAGCAGGCCGTATCTGTTGTCGCCCAAGGCACTTGTGTGATACCCAGCAATAGCATTATTTTAAACCCAGTTTTGTTGTTTCCGAGTGTTGAAAATCATCCCGAGAGGACAGGAGGCTCCGAGATCCAGACGCCAAACGGAGTTATAAAATGAAAGGTGAATTGATGGCTGTATAAAATAATCTATTAAAGAAGAAGAACAAGGACAAGAAAAAGATGATGATGATGATGATGATGATGATGATGATGATGATGATGATGATGATGATGATGATGATGATGATGATGATGATGATGATGATGATAATGATGATGATGATGATGATGATGATGATGACGACTTACCCACACTGTACAGAGTGGAGCTTGTTCTTAGAGGAGATCAAAGAATGTACAGCTTCACAGCTTCAAGCTGTACAATCTTTGAGAAGATCTAATACAGATCGATGTTTACACATTTGTCACGCAATAGTTCCAGTCAACTTTTACAGAATCCTATCCTATTCCGTAACCTCGAAAGTCGTTGGGGCACCACAAATGATCGTCTAACCAGCGCACTCCATATTTCTCTGTCCTCAGCAACCCTCATGGCTTCGCTCAGTGTCAAGCCAGTCCATTCTCGAATGTTGTCCTCCCACCTCTTTCTGTCTCTCTCTCTTCTTCTGCCTCCTTGCACCGTGCCTTGCAATGTGGTCTTTGCAAGGCCTGATGCTCTGGTGACGTGGCCATACCATCCTTTATAGTCCCCACAAACACCTGCAAGGAAATTCTTCGTGCAGTGTCCATCTTCATGCAAAATTTCAAAGCAATGAAGTTGTAACATCAACACATATAGATAGATAGATAGATAGATAGATAGATAGATAGATAGATAGATAGATAGATAGATAGATAGATAGATAGATAGATAGATAGTTAGATAGATAGATAGATAGATAGATAGATAGATAGATAGATAGATAGATAGATAGATAGATAGATAGATAGATAGATAGATAGATAGATAGATAGATAGATAGATAGATAGATAGATAGATAGATAGATAGATAGATAGATAGATAGATAGATAGATAGATAGATAGATAGATAGATAGATAGATAGATAGATAGATAGATAGATAGATAGACATTTTGGAGAATTTATTTCAGATTAACAACAGCCAAACAGCAGAAACCAGCAAGATAAGTTGGTGGTTAACTACTGTTCTATAGTCGGGAAAAAATAATATTCGAAAGTACTTATATGCAAATAGTGTAGTTGGGAACTGGAACGCTCTCCAAAATTAGCTGAGAATGTCAACTCATTCAAGAACCATCTGGATAGCAACCCAAAATGTATCAAATAAGTTTAAGGAATATGACGATTACAGGTAACATTTTGTCACAATTGCGCACGAAAGTTTTGAAGGAAAAGGCGAGGAATAGGTCGGGAGGCTAAAACAAAAATAACCTCTATCTACTACTACTACTACTACTACTACTACTACTACTACTACTACTACTACTACTACTACTACTACTACTACTACTACAGCAAAGTTACATAGGTTACTGCGTAGCTGAGACAAGCCGATGCTTACGTAAGGTGAACGTAAAGCACTTGGCTACCAATCTCAGCTGCTCAGTGTGACCACTGCATCACGTTTTTATACAGTTCAAGGAAATCATTTTGCACAAACTCTCAGTCAGGATTACACAGAATGCATAACGGTGTCTTTCGTCCACGCGCATGCACACACACAAAGTTAAAACATAAACGTTAGCATCACCACATAACTGTTTTATGGTGGTATTAGGGTGTAAAACTTTATTACAAAACCTGTCCTCCCATTTCGTTCCATTTCCTCATCAGGTACGCAAACTAAACGTGTCGAATCGTGACCCTGCAGAACAAGAAACGACACGACGCGACGATGATGGTGGATCTTGATGCAGTTAAACGCATTCCATCTTCTCTTCCACTACACCTCCAGTACCCTAATAAATTTGTATTGAAAACCAGCTCTACTAAGTCTGCCTCTCTCTCTAACAAACAAACAAACACACACATACAACCACACACACTCAAAACAAGACTGGAGGCAACAGCGGTCATTACATTTCGTAGAGGCTGTGACAATTTTACTTTGTGACCGATCCAGAGTAGAACGGTTGATTATTTATTGACCTACTACATGAAACCAACTATCTGCACTAGTTCCATGCAAAACAAACAAACAAACAAACACAACAAAAACGTATTGACCATAAAATCCTCCTGTCAATTGCTTTTGCATGTGTGCACGAGACTGCTCCAGGATATCTGTCTGAGTTGTTTTCTATGTATGAGCCATTTCGTCAGCCTCGCTCTTCTTTCCAGTCCCGTTTCCACCTGCCATCCTCTGAGGAGACAAACAAAAACAAAAAGATCTGGTGCCCGATCCCTATAGAATGCACTCCCCAAGTTATATATGAAATGCGCTACCTGATACTGTATGGAGTCGTTCAAGAGAAGACTGAAGACTCACTTGTTGACATTGTAGTAACTTAGTGAACCAAGCACCTCTCTCACTTCTGCTGTCCACTTCCATCTCCCCTACTCCTACATTAAACTTTATCTTTCCTGTCGTTTAAAAAAAAAAATTCTCCTTATCGCGCACTGAGCATTCGACAACGTATGGAGACACGAGTATTATAAATGGACATCATCATCTTCATCATCAACCAGTTCAATCTTTTTAGCAAATCCTGCCTACAAGAGCTCTGAATGCAAGCCTTTTTGACCGTTGTCCGGCAACAAGAATGCCGCATCACCGGCTTAAACACTTTTTATTTTAAAAAAATGACATTATTATTCCCCTTGCATAGTAAGGGCAGCGACCATCCAAAATATTTGTATTTGTTTTGTAAATCATTACGTTGCAGCTTTTGCATGTGTTTACCGTGAGACTGATTTATATATTTATAAGTCACTGGTTTACTATGCCGAAGGTCGCGGGCTCGATTCCCGCAGGGGACAATCTTATATGACTTAGGTAGGAGACTATCCAGGTCAACGAGGGTTCCTATGGGTACCGGCCAGTTGCCTCTCTCCCTTCAATAATGATTTTGGATGCAGTCTATGTAGTTTAGATTTCAACACCAACAACAAAAATTGATTTCATTTCAGCCTTTTAATAGCTTTACGTGTTTGTGTGATGAATGTTGGTGTGCCGTGTATGTACTAGCGTCTGTAACATGTGAGCGTTTAATGTGGATTACAGATCGCCGCACTTTTGGGTCTGATTTAGGAATAAGGCATGTATAACAACCATTACTATTATCAATTGCTTTCTATCTTACTCTGTCACACAATGATGACGATTACATTACATTACATCATTATTGCTTTAGGTCCAGCGGACTCTTCCGAGCCAAATCAGGACCGGACAACCCCTGACCCGCATAAAAGATCTGCTGAAACAACCCTAGTGGTAAAACTGAAAGCTTTCCACCAGCCAGTCACTTTACAATAAAGACATCCCACGCAGGGGACGCTGACGCTGCACTATAATTTATCGAACCCCCGTTTACAAAAACAAATACAAACATCATTAATATATTATCAACAAAACACATACATATAAAATGCCTACATTGCTAAATAATAACATCATAGGAAGCCCTAGTGACCACCTGGCAGAAAGCGTCCAATATTCCCAAGCTGATCCAACAGACCTCACACACAAATAAGGAGTCTTGTCCCGGAAGAGTTTTCAAGAAAAAAGGTAGGTGACTGGTCAAGCGAAGAAGAAGATAGTATAGCAGATTGATAGAACAGAGCAGGAATGAGAAAGAGCAAATGAGAAAGACAGCGACAGTGGGAATTTAAAGCACTAAATTTCCAGAAAGTGGGGATACTATTTATACTGAAACCCCCGGCACCCCAACGGGAGTAATGATGACGATGGTGGTGGAAGTTTGGCTGCTTCTGCTGGTGATAATGATTGTTCAAATGTTGAATCCATAAGAGAGAGAGAGAGAGAGAGAGAGAGAGAGAGAGATTCAATAGTTTATTACAAGAAGAAAATGATTTTAGCATTAATTTGCTAATCTTACAATCAGTCCTTCTTTCAATCACTCACACATTTACTTTAATCATTAATCCGCATTCATGCAAAGACAAACATTGATTTGAAATTAAAGGAATAAACAAGCTAACTTCGTAACAAGGAAACTAACAAAACGAAATATAACATATTTAACTGGAACCATTTAATTTAATAAAGAGAGAGAGAGGTTTGAGGGACTTAGTGGGAAGAGAGGGGGGGGGGGATGAAAGAGGAAAATCAATTGATGTATGCTAGAATGTATGATTTTTGAAATTATTAAGAAATATATTGTAAATCTTGTACTTGAAGCTGTTTAACGATGTGCATTTTTTTAAGTTCAAAAGAAAGAGTGTTCCATAACAGGGGGCCTTTAAAAGAGAAGCTAGATTTAAAAATGTCAATTCGTGGTTTTGGAAGTCGGTAGTTTTCAGAATGGTATTGTGTAGGAAATGACATTAGTTGATCACGTAAGTAAGAGAGAGAGAGAGAGAAAGAGAAAGAGAGAAAGAAAGAAAGAGAGAATAAAAACGCTCCACACACAAAATATTTGTTCATTACAAACTTTATAAAAACAAGATCACAGATAACTTTATTCTTTAACTCACAAACTAAGTGATTCTTGGAACAAATCACAGTTCAAGAATCACTAAACAGTAATCAACACCATCATAACCATTATTTTAAGAAAGAACTAGAACCCCCACCCCTCCTTACATAACCCTAAAATTGATTGATTGATTGATTTATTGTTGCTTTAGGTCCAGCGGACTCTTCCGAGCCAAATCAGGACCGGACAACCCCCGATCCGCATAAAAGATCTGCTGAAACAACCCCAGTGGGAAAATTGAATGCCCTCCTCCGGCCAGTCACTTTACAATAAAGACATCCCACGCGGGGGACGGCTGAGGGTTGACCTCAACTACGCGAACACCCCGGTTACAAAAACAAAATAGAATACAAACATCATTATAAATCATCAACCAAACACATACATATAAAATGCCTATAGTGCTAAATAGTACATTCATAGGAAGCCCTAGTGACCACCCGGCAGAAAGCGTCCAACACTCCCAAGCTGATCCAACAGACCTCATACACAAACAAGGAGTCTTGTCCAGGAAGAGTTTTCAAGAAAAAAGGTAGGTCATTGATCTAGCGAAGAAGAAGATAGTATAGCAGAGTGAAGGACAGAGCAAGAATAGGAAAGAGTAAATGAGGAAGACAGCGACAGTGGGAATTTAAAGCACTAAATTTCCATAAAGTGGGGATACTATTTATACTGAAAACCCCCGGCACTCCAACGGGGGTACTGTTGCCGCAGTGAAGCGTCTTGCCTATAAAGGAAAGACAGGTTTTCAACTGTGGCTTTCACTGTTCCCTTTATAGGTTTGAACAATCTACAGTGGCAAGATTGCTCATGACCCCAAGGGGTAACCCTAAAATAAACAGCAACTCAGCAACAAGCATTTAAAAAAAAAAAACTCTGTTCTTTGTTCATTGCCGTCCACTGGGCCCTCTCAGTTCATCCCAACCCGTCACCACGTAATATTAAAGAAAAGTCGAATGTAATTAAACCTCATAAACAAGCTACTTGTACACCAAAACATTTCTGGTTAACTAGCATGGCAAATAATGATTTGGAGAAGAAGATGAATACAAAAAACAAAAAAGACAGCCTTCAATCTAATTACTTGCTACAGTAACAAGTTACTTAGGTATTCATTGCTTACAGAGTCCAGCGGACTGCAAAGAGCCGAATCAGGACCACAAAACCAAGACCACAACTTCACTGAAAGAGGACTCACCCCTGATCTGCATAAAATATCTGCCGAAACAACCCTAGTGGCAACACTGAAGGCATTCCACCAGCCGGTCACTTTACAATAAAGACATCCCACGCAGGGGACGCTGAGGTTATACTCTAATTTATCGAAACCCCGTTTACAAAAACAAAATAGAAAACAAACATCATTATAAATTATCAACAAAACACATACATAATATATAATGCCTACATTGCCAAATAATAACATCATAGGTAGCCCCAGTGACCACCTAGCAGAAAGCGTCCAAGATTCCCAAGCTGATCCAACAGACCTCACACACAAATGAGGAGTGTTGTCCCAGAAGAGTTTTCAAGAAAAAATGTAGGTGACCGGTCTAGCGAAAAAGAAGATAGTATAGTAGATTGATAGAACAGAGTAGGAATGAGAAAAAACAAAGGATAAAGACAGCGACAGTGGGAATTTAAAGCACTAAATTTCCAGAAAGTAGGGATACTATTTATACTGAAACCTCCAGCACTCCAACGGGGGTACTACAGTAACAAGAGATTTTAAAAATAAATAAATACTTCCAAATACGTTTGTAAATGTTGTTATACATAAATGACTCTAAGCTTTACAAATACACTTCTTACAAAACTTGGGTTAAATCAAATGCTATACGTCATAGAGTATCCGTATCAGTTTTTCAAGCAAGCGTACACTTGATTGATTGATTGATTGATTCTTGCTTTAGGTCCAGCGGACTCCTCCGAGCCAAATCAGGACCGGACAAGCGTACACTGCATGTCCAAACATCAAAACACAGATATATGGAATTACAATACGAAGACGTCAAATGAAAGCTGGAGCGCAGTAGTTGTTAGAACTTCACACAATTATTTCTTTAATTATTATTTCCTATTATTATTTATTGACCTTATTTTGTGAACTGACTTCTTCACTTTCCTAAAGTGGACAACTCTCAACAACCCCCCCCCCCCCCCCCCCCCCCTCCCGTCTGCTTTGTAAATGTGCCAAATTATCCTCTTCATTTCCCACAACTTTCCCCGGGAAGTATGCTGCTTGTACAAATCACTGCCTAGTCGAAGCTTAATCATTATTACGACAATAGAATTTGGATCCATTGGTGCGTAACAAAGGTCTTGAGCCTCACCATAGAAATCATCGTTATGATTATTTTCAGTAACATTTTGATGTGTAGAAAAGATCTTGAACATCACAAAGGAAACTATCATAATTAGATAAGATCTTGAACATCACAAATGAAATTATCATAATTATGTTCAATAGTATTTTGGTGTGTAGAAAAGATATGAACATAACCATGATAATTACTGGTCACAATTTTCTTTTTTTAAAAATTACAACTTCTTCTATTTTTATGACCCGCGTGTGCTTGCTGGATAAACGATTTATAGCACAGCAAGCTGCATAAAGTAAACATAACAAGAGAGATTACAGTATGGACACAATCATTTGCTGCAGTTGCTACTAGTTCTAAAAGTTCTAGCAACTACCGGCGCCTGCTAGAAAGTGCACTTTGGAATACTAGTGCTATAACAATTTCTCTTTTTAGTTCTGGACAGACCAATTATTAGTAGCAGTAGTAGTTACATTGCCATAAAACTTAACATCGCACTGAAATGTACCTAAAGGAACATAAAAACATCTTGTTTCACCACAATGGAGTCAGTCAACACAGAGAAATTCAAATACAGAAAATTGTGTACGCATGTGTTTCAATCCAAAGCAAAAAAACGAACAAACAAATATTTTTTCCTGAAACAGCTAATCCAAAGAAAAAAACAAAAGAAACACAAAACCTATTTTTCTGGACTGTAACAGTGTCTAACACATTAGTGTAATAAACACCAGACAAAAATAAACACACACACAAAAAAAGAAACATAAACATAATGCTAACATGTTTTTGATTTTAACATGCACAGATCAAGCCAAGGTAAAACATAGCATGAGCAAAATATATTGAAGCTTTTCAACAACAAAAATCAAGTGTTCACATACACTGCTGTGTCAACAAAATAAATCAATCCATTTTCTAAGCACAGTTCAATCCATGGTACGTGGTATAATATCACCTTAACATAATTGGCACACACACAAAACCCAAATAATTTTTCAGAGAAAACAAAGATCGATTTTTGCATAAACAGCACTTTCTGTTCCTTTAACATTTGTGGGGCTTTTAAATTCAAATATGTGCATGAACATTCCAGTTTACACACACACACAATTGCACATGCAGATTTACATTAAAATAAAATTGACATACACACATACAAACACCCACACACAATCACGCAGGCAACACACACGCACTCACTCACACACAGATGTAACTGCCCAGGTCCTTCTGCTCCTGAGGTTGGGAGTCAGGTCACTAGAAAACAATTATGGATACACTTTGGGTAAAAACCATACAGATTTATACACGGTAAAAATCACAACACAGGGAAAACTGCGCTGAATAAAACACAGCAATAGACAACAAGTTTTGTTCATCCTCTACATTGAATTCTTGCACAACTGAAGAACAAACAAACCAAAACTATTTTCTTTTTAATTGCAGCACACATTTTCCAAGAACCTACCATACTATATGTACTATATGGAAACGAAAAAGTTTGTGTCAAACACTGGTAGAGAGCGGTTTGCCTTGCCTAAAAAAATGGACAGGTTGTAAGACCTGGCTTTTAGATTTAAGCCATTTATTCTGTTAAAAGTCAACCCATCCAGTTCAAGGTAACAGAGACTGGAGTAATATGGCAGCATCTTGCATATAATCCTGAACAGATGCTATCCTACCATGCCACATCTGCAGCCATCAGGTTCTTAAATAAATAAATATATAAATAAATGCAAATCAGCATTTACAGTAAGTTAGTACGTTTGTATGGGGATCACAACAGGACCGAAATCAATCACAAAGAATGCTTCACTCAAAATACAATGTTATCAAAACTTCTAAGGTGTTGAAAAAAAATTGTAATCCATCGAAAATGCTTAGCTCTTAGTTGTTAGCTGTTTCTATCTCATCCACATAAATGTTATCTCTCTGAATTTAAAAAAAAAAAAAGCTGTGCTGTCAAATATAAAATTTGAAACATCTGCTATCATGACATAAAATATTCACAGAACGCATGCCAGTGATAGAAATCAGTACCACCACCAACAATTTTTGTCCTCTTGATATTTCATGTGATCGTATGGCATCAAATAATTTGAATGACACGCACATGTGCACACTTATACAATTCTATAAATGAGCAATTATTTTCTTTCAGTCAAACAGCTGGTTCCACCTCCACTATGTACATTCAAACAAACGTATAATCCCACTTTCTTTCAAAATGTGGCCATCACACATTGGAGTTATTTGGTGTGACCATGTCCAAAATATTTTATAAATGGATCTTGAATAAATATTAAATCAATGAATAACAGAATTTATCTAACGCACCTGGAATAAATATATAAATAAATATATGAAATATTTTTTTTTTAAATTAGGCAAGTTATTGAACTGTACTGCAAATTATTCATTTCCTTAAATGAAAACAGGATGCAGAGTTGAAAGAAAGATGGTGGTAATACTGAAAGGCCTTAAACAAACAATATAGAAGACTTTTTTTTCTCCCAAACCAACAAAAACCAAGAATAATCATTCAAAACATTGTTCAGCAGAACATTTTTTCTGCAACATACACACAAAGCCATGTAAAAACGCTGCTGTTATGACTTTCATAAAATACCACATTGGTTGTTTTGACATTTTAAAAAATGTATCAATTTCTTTGAAGCTAACCCTAACCCTTAACCTAACCCCAAGTCTAACAGCCCTAACCCTAACGGAACACTGTTTGAGGTCAAAATAAGGGAGCCGTCAAAAGAACGTAGGTAGAGTATAAAGAGTATGTAACAATAAGGGCATTTCTACATTCACACACACAAAGTTAACAAAGCTTTCTCTACCAACCTCCAACAAAACAAAAGCTTAAACGTTAAACCACCCTGCACAAGTTTGTATTTTATTGCCATGTTTCAGTCTTTCAGCTTTGGCTTAATTCAATAATAATGATGATTGCATTTGATGATGAACCACAACATGTAACCGAACTGAATCAAACATAACAGAATAAATAAATACCTACATTGTTCAATGAATAAGAAGAAATAATGCTTAGAAATAAATTAACAAATACAATACAAATACTACAATAAAGAAATCAAATAATTAATAAAATAAAAATATATACAAAATATAAATTTTAAAAATATATACGTATACTTCCATTAACTCATCACTGACTGGACAGAGTCCAAAATCCCTGGCCAAAAAGACAGTGTCAACCAGCTGAAGATGCTTAGAGCTACAGAAAAAGAGAAAGCCTCAGCGTCAACAACGAGGCATGGTGAGCCAAACTGACAGCTCTATCAAGACGGCAAAATATATATTTTCACTGAGTTCTCACTGCGATACTAAAAAAAAAAAAAAACACTTCACACAACAAAACAGATTATCAACAAAAGATGGAAAAGGTATTCGCTGTGGTTGAAAGATCACCACTTGGCGGCCCATCATCTCTCTCAATCTCGCTAAGTGCGTTTACACAAGATGAAAATGGAAAAATTACATAGATGCGTAAAGTGACAGCAACGTCTCGGATCAAACTGTCACCACCGCCAAACCCTTCATTGTGACCTTATGGATTGCAAAACAAGCAAATTATAAATTATTCCAAACAGATCAATGATGTGTCAAAAGATGAGGTTTTGTTTAGGTAGTAATTGTATGTAAGGGAGAAATACACACAAAAAACTAGATCACTGTTAAGGAATGGATGGGGACTTTTTACAAATACAAAAATAGCTTTGAACTTTGAAGAAAAAAGAAATGGGGATTGTTTAGGGAAGGGGGGTGTAGGAAGAGGGGAAGTGGGATGAGGAGGGGGAGGGGGAGGGGGGGGAGGTGTTGTACTCACCCAATCACTGTGAATCAGCTACACCTCTGTGTGCATGAGAAATTAAACTAGCTGCAGATCGTAACAAGGAGCTAGAACATTGGTGGGGGTCAAGACCTGCTCCCGGCTGCCACGTGGCCGATCAAGTAGATGTTGTCATAGAGGTGGCCGGCGAAATCTCGGTCCACGCCCTGGGCCGCCCGGCAGGTGTTCTTGATGAACTCGCGCTTGGACATTTTGTTCTTGACGTGCGGGCTGGTGAGGTCCACTGACAGCATGATGAGAGAATAGCACAGCACAAACACCGTGTCTGAGACAAAAACAAGTACGCTCATGTATAAAACAGAAAAATCCAACCGACCCTAATCCATATAATTTTGAGTCGAGGTGTGTAGCAGCAGTTTTCTGTGCTAAAAAGGTTGTGGAGGTTTTCGCCGAACAGAACATTATTCTAAAGAAGAAGAGAAAGAAGAAGGGTGATAAACAAAGCAGGTCAGAATACTGTAGTGTACATCGCATAGGTTAAAGACATAAATAGCCCAACTGAACTGGGCATCCTTTTTTTCATTTAGTACACACACGCTGGCGGTGGTTGGCCTTCATTGAAGCTTGCTAGACAGGTTTGTGTCCTGGAGGCAGGCCCAAGCTGACAGAAAGAGAAGACGGTCGTAGTGCTAGTCACAATGGTGCTGAGTGTACAACTACTTGATCAACATTTAGGTCATTGCTTTAACAACAGTATGCTCCCCAAACCAAAATATATTACGCTGCAGAAGAGCAACACTCATTTGACAAACCTTTGGTCAGGCCCAGCTTCGGATTGCAGGAGCAGAAGCGTTCGGAGAAACCGTCCATCATTGTGGCCAAGTACTCTCCCCTAGTGTCCGGCGCCGATATGTCACGAAAAAACTGCCGCAGCGCATTTGGCAGAAACTGGTTCTGAAAGTTCTGGAGGTGAACCAGCTTCTGGAATATATCTTGTCTGGAACATAAGTGGGAGAATTCATCAAGAAAATATATTACCCCAGTGTACCAAAGAATAAAAAAGTGTCGATGTTAGCACAGAAATTTGCCGCAATCATTCACCCAAAATTTAAATACTGCGCGAGTGAAAGAACACATGTATAGATCATGATGAAGCAGAAACTTTGAGTGAAAAATTACCAACAGAGAGTCTATGTTACTTGTTAGCAAAGAAATCTCCCACAATAATTCAGCAAAAATTAAAATACTGTGTGAGAGAGTAAATTTATAGATCATGATCAATAAGAAGGCTTTAGAGAAAAATTACTATCAGACATTCTCACTAGTTTATTAAATGTTTTATTATCAAGTGAAAAATAGATGTCACCTTAGTCATTCATGAACTTTAAACAAGGGAGAGAATACAATGACTGAATATACAACAATGGAAAACAAAGCAGTTTTTTTTTACATGTGCCATCAATAATGCATGTTAATGAGATAATTGTTCATAAATATTCAGAAGTCTTCATTTATCTGTATATATTTTCTGTAAATGTTAAGCTTCTGAGGAAGTATTACTCTAAAACAAGAGTTAATTTACCTTTGTTCTAAATATTCTCTTTTCTTGCAAGGCCACAATCGTTTGGTCGTGTGCAAGAAGCGAGCGATTTCCATTGGAGTGTCATCAAGAATACGCTTGCTCGTCAGGAAATGAATAGCCTGGAGACCAAAATTAAATCATGCATAATTAAATCACACATAATTATCAAGAACGTTCAGTGTTCCCTCCACCAAAAAATAATGAGAGTCCTTGGGACTCCCAGGTATAAAATTTTAAGAGTCCTTGTGCAAATTTTGTGAGTCCCCAAATCGGAAAAAGAAATGAAAAAACAAGTCCAAGCCTCACTTGTTTTCTTTCTTTTTTTTTTTTACTTTGTTAAAGCGTCACATTAGTTATTATAATCATATAAAACCAAAAATATTTAAACATGTATTAAATGTTTGTTTAAGCCTGAGTCGCTTGGTTGCTGCTAACTCCTTCAGAGCACCCTGCACAACAGCTTCCGTATTTTCGATAATGACAGGATCTGTACTTGATATTGCTGTGGATGAACGGGTTTGGGGCCCAGCCAACCAAGTTAGAAGTGACATGATCGTGTATGATAGAATCAAAGAATGGATTCACGAAGATTTCTTCTGTTCAGTGAATGGATTGCTTGGAGGAAGTTTACAATGCGCGCGCATGCGATTTTTAAGGACGACAACTCCCGGTACAATCTTTAATCGTCTGCAATGGCAGTCTCAGTTGGGTTCTGATTCCGATTATGCCGTGAATTAGTTCGCCACTCGTTGGTCATACTTTTGACTTCAGCGATTCGAAAAATATATGTGCGTCCACAGGACGCACACATGCAAATTTTTCTGCGTCACTTTTCATATTTTGTGCGTAATTGACGCACTACTGTGCGTAATCGGGAACACTGACGTTTTTGTCCGTTAGTGGTCACGTTGCCTGCAGATTTTATTTTTTAAATGGTTCTTATATAGTGCTTTACCAGCTCAAGAGCTGCTCAAGGTGCTGGATAAATAATCATATTTTACATAATAATAACCAAGAACCTGCTTCAAATACACAGCATGATTTAAAAAAAAAATCTTATATGAGGAACCTATGGACAATTCTAAATGTGAAATTTCTTGAACACCACGCAAATATTCAGCTAACTTTAAACAATGCATACACACAAAATTAGCACATATGTTTCGACTCAGTTCTTTCCTCTAAAAAATTACTGTCTACAGTTTTAATGGTGGGTGAATTTCTGTAAGTTAGTAATGCCCTCATACCATACCGTGAAGGGGTCTGTATTAAATGTCAATGAGGCTTCATCCAGGATCATAAACAGTTTCTTGAAGGACATGTCCTGCACAGATGACATGTGGGAGTAGATAGACACACTGCCCCATGAGTTGCGACACAGGCTGAAAACACAAGCAATTTAGTTAGTTAGTTATTCATTGCTTACAGGGTCCAGAGGACTGCAAAAAGCCGAATCAGGATCACAAAATCAAGACCACAACTTGGCTGAAAGAGGACTCACCCCTGATCCGTATAAAAGATCTGCTGAAACAACCCCGGTGGTAACACTAAAGGCACTCCACCAGCCAGTCACTGTACAATAAAGGCATCTCACACAGGGGTTGCTGAGTCTATACTCTAACTTATCGAACCCTTGTTTACAAAAACAAAATAGAATACAAACATCATTATAAAATATCAACAAAACACATACGTATAAAATGCCTACATTGCTAAATAATAATATCATAGGAAGCCCTAGTGACCATTTGGCAGAAAGTTCCGGAAGAGTTTTCAAGAAAAAAGGTAGGTGACTGGTCTGAATGAATGAATGAACATTGAGGTTTAATGTCTACACCCACCATTGGCGATATGGCAGACAGGGATAATCATCCCATGGAAAGAGGGGTAGGGACCTGAATCAACACTGAACCACCAAAGCAATCATACTGCTAAAATGCACCGTGAAAATTGCCACATTTTATATCGCCCACCACGGGATTCGAACTTGGGTCATCGGTATGCCTGGCGAACCCTCTACCAATTGAGCTACGTTGGTGGGACAAATGACTGGTCTAGAGAAGAAGATAGTATAGGAGATTGATAGAACAAAGTAGGAATGAGAAAGAGCAAAGGAGAAAGTCAGCGACAGTGGGAGTTTAAAGCACTAAATTTCCAGAAAGTGGGGATATTCTTTATACAGAAACCCCTGGCACCACCACAGGGGGAGAAAACACATGCAAGAAAAAGCTATACAGTGCACTCTGAGCATACAGATACTGCCAGCATGGATAAGCTGCACTTTATAAGCTGTATATTATTTGAAGCAAAAAAAGTTATGATATGAAGAATCATATAAAAACTTTTTGGTCAAAATGTAATTTCGAGTTCATGTATTATGGAAAACTTATTCAAGGTGATAACCGTAACACACACACACACCCACATACACACACACACAAAGCAAACATTTACCTTTGCCACAGTAGCTCATCATTTGCAAGATGATCCCACACACACGCAGCTAGACAGAGATCTGTTGGATTCAGGTACGACAGAACCGTCAACCCAAGTTCTGGTGGCAGCTCTGACAAGTCTGGAAAACAGGATGAGGCATGTCTGTGGTTGGATGGAAGGTGTCGGCTATGTGGAAAAGATCCACCCTGCTGCTGTTGCTGCTCTAAAGCGTATAAACGCTGCAGCACTTGACCCATGAAGTCTGCCTAAATACGTCTCAACTCCAAAAGGCTGGCAGGGAGTGATTTCAGTCATGAATACACTCGCCGCTGAAAACAAATAAATGCAAAATATTAAGTTTCTTCTTCATCACAACTGTTCGACAACTGATTAACACATTTACAGATCAACAGAAATATCACGGTCTTATTGTTTTGTTTTTGTTTGATTTCATAACTATTTATAAACAAACCCTTGAAAAAAAGAAAGCATTTACAGGTCAGTACAGTATGTTGAATGTCAAATAACAAATGCACCAAAAACCTACTCTCTCATACATTTACCTCAAAGGCTAAATGCTTTCTAATGTGAATGTTCATAATGATTGCAGGTGTGTTTTGGAATGACACCTTCCACCTCGGGTGGAAAAATTGACGTGGAAGCGATCCAGTAATTTGTAATATGTGATTGGTCCAAAGTCTTCACCGGAACAGGAAGCACTTTTGCTTTCATAGGCCTATTTGTATGTGAATAGCATAGTTCGCTAAAAGCCTTTGGCCCTCATAATCGATCTTGATGAGGGTCCCAAGACCCAGACCCCTGGCCTCAGTTCCTACCAATTTAGAATTTTTTAGCCTCCAGTTTGGTGGAGTAGATTCTATCCTTAAATAACTTGTCCATACTAGCCTTGAACACACCTTGATTTAGCATCCACAGATGGAGTACGCTGGTTAAACGATCATCTGTGGTGCCCCTACGACCTCCGAGTTACGGGATAGGATAGGATAGGATAGCATCCACAGCCTCGGCAGTCAGGTTAATCCAAGGGTTTATGCCTCTATTTTTAAAATACTTATTAAATTTGCGAATATTATTAAAAGTTTTAGTAAGTTTAAATGTGTGACCTCGATCGTGTTAAACCAATGTCATTAAAATTTAAAAGAGAACAAGTAGTTAAAGGATCATACAATTTGTACACAATTTTAAAAATTTCGATTAAATCACCTCGCTCTCTCCTATACTCTAAACTGGGCAACCTCAGTGACTTCAGTCTCTCCTCGTAGAAGAGTCCTGACATTCCACATATCTTCCTGGTGAATCTGCGCTGAACACCCTGATCTCATCAAATCAACACGCCTCCTCAAGTATGGACACCAGATGGGGTTAGAGCACTCCAAGATGGGACCTATAAGAGCCTTAAAGAGGGGTTACCATTATGTTCTTGGACTTATAACTTATAGTTCTTACAAGAAGGGCTGATGTTTTGTTGGCTTTCTTTTCTTAACAGTGATTCTCAAAGCTGGACTCTGTATCCCCAATCACTCCAAGATCTCTCTCGGCACCAGTCGTCTCAATCTTACACCTTTCTTTGCCATCACTCATAAAATACTAATGATGGGGATTATTTTTGCCCAGGAATTAAGTAGCCATGTGTCCGTCCATTCAACCAATTAACTTAATGTCAATGCATTTCTGCATTCTCTCCTTAGACTCCTCACTTTCATCAACTTCTCATAAAGACGAAAAAAGCAGACTCAAATGGCATAGCACCTTTAAGAAAAAATGGCCTCACATACAGTGAAAGCAAAGAAAAAGCAGACATCCTTAACGAACAGTTCTGCTCAGTATTTACGCAGGAAGATCTTGACAACCTACCAGATCTTGGCAACAGCCCCTACCCCGATATGCCCGACATTAACATCTCTCTCATCGGAGTGGAGAAGCTGCTGCAGAACCTAAACCCAAGAAAGGCTGCCGGACCTGACGGCATCCCTTGCCGCCTCCTCCAGTCCCTGTCAAAACAGCTTGCCCCTGCCCTCACCACACTCTTTACCACCTCTCTTAAGACTGGCCAGATCCCCACTATTTGGCGTCACGCCACCGTTCAGCCCATATTTAAAAAGGGCGACCGCAGTCAACCGGCCAACTACCGCCCAATCTCCCTCACTTCTGTCTGCTCTAAACTTATGGAGCACATCGTCCGCACAGGCATTACCGACCACCTCACCAGGAACGGCATCCTCAGTAACTCCCAGCATGGGTTCCGTAAGAGGCGTTCTTGTTTAACCCAGCTCATTCTCACAACTGACGATCTAGTACATGAGCTGGACAAGGGAGGACAGACGGACACCATTCTCCTAGACTTCGCCAAAGCATTTGACAAAGTGCCCCACCAACGCCTCATCATCAAGCTCCACCATTACGGCATCAGAGGGAAGACCCTGAGCTGGATACAGAACTTCCTGGCTCAAAGAACCCAGCAAGTTGTTGTGGAGGGGGAGTCGTCTAGTATGGGCCAGGTGACCTCGGGTGTCCCCCAAGGATCCGTCATCGGCCCGACGCTCTTCCTAGTCTACATCAATGACCTGGGCAACAACATCAAGGCCAACGTCAGGTTATTCGCTGATGACACCATCCTTTACCAGCGCATCAAGACTCAACAAGATGCTGTCTCCCTACAAGAAGACCTAGCGACCCTGGAAAAGTGGGAGGAGATGTGGCAGATGGAGTTCAATGTTGCCAAGTGCCATGTCCTATCTGTTACCAACAAAAAGAAACCTACCCGCTCAAACTACACCCTCCACGGTCACACGCTCGAGCAGGTGGACAGTGTTAAGTACCTCGGTGTCGAGCTTACAGAGAAACTCCACTGGGGGAAGCATGTTCACGCTTTGGCTGCCAAAGCGAACCAAACCAGCGCCTTCGTCTACAGAAACCTGAAGGGATGCCCCACTGCCGTCCAGACGCACTGTTACAAAGGCCTAGTCCGACCAGTCCTGGAATACGCTTCCCCAGTGTGGGATCCCTTTCAACAGAACTTGAGCGACACCCTGGAACTGGTCCAACGAA
Source organism: Oncomelania hupensis (assembly GCA_036898135.1). Lineage (NCBI taxonomy): Eukaryota > Metazoa > Mollusca > Gastropoda > Littorinimorpha > Pomatiopsidae > Oncomelania > Oncomelania hupensis. The sequence goes on from CM072518.1 coordinate 62,608,761, forward strand.
GAGCGGCCCGAAGGATCCTGCATGACTTCAGTCCCCGGTCTAGCGCCTCTGCGCTTGTCCGTCAGCTAAACCTGCAGACCCTGTCTGAGCGTCGCAAGATCGACAAAGCTGCAATGCTGTATAAGATCATCAGTGACCAAGTCGATATCCCTGCTGGTTCACATCTTAAACCAGCAGCACGTGCCACCAGAGGACAGCAGGCGAAGCTCCAGGTGCCCCAATCTAGAATCAATGCTCACCTACATTCCTTCTTCCCCTCCTCTATCCGTCTCTGGAACTCTCTCTCTGATGAAATCACAACCACTAAGTCAGTCCCCGCCTTCAAATCAGCAATGGAAGGATGGCTCCATTTGTAAATATCTCATTGGAAAAAAAAAATTATATATATATAAATTATAATAAATAAATAAATATAATAATAAAGTATTTTGTTAAAGAAAAGCCTTATTAAGGGGCTACCTGTACCTATTATTAATTTCTTAATTATTTTAAATAAACTATTAGTGTATCATAGTTTTGTCCTCCAAACCCCACTGTGTCCCCCCCTTCCCCTAGTAGAGGGGGTGGGTGCCTGAATGTTTTTTTTTTTTTTTTTTTTTTTTTTTGTGGTTTGTTTTAACGTGCCAGCGCATGCTCCCGTCGAGTCCCACACATGTGTATTGTTCCCCAACATTGGGGTTTGCACATTAATCTGAAGAAGAAGACTTCTGCATATGCCTTTGTGTCATCAGCAAATATCTTTATGTCACACTCTACCTTCTCTGGCATGTCATGTATAATATTAATAATTAATGTCGGCCCCAACACGCTCCCCTGAGGGACACCGCTTGAAACATTAATTTTGTCAGAACTGTTATCGTTAACAGTCACGTACAGTCCTGTCAGTCAGAAAACTCCTTATCCATAAGTGGGCTGCCACTTATATCTTTTAGTTTCTGTAAAAGTCTGAGATGTGGAACAGTATCAAATGCCTTTCTAAGATCAAGATATACTGCATCGACTGGGTGACTTTGTCATCCAAGGAGGACATCCAGTCATTTATTGTCACCAACAACTGAGTGACACATGACTTACCCCTCGAAAAGCCAAACTGGTCACCATGTATAAAGCCATTCTCGACGAAGTGAGTGCACAGCAGGAATCTTCCTTTCTCTCTGGTGCACAGTGCATCTCTAACGCTTCCCTCAAATACCTTGCAGACAACCCTGGTGTCGTTCATAACTACTAGAATGTACCGGAATTCGGAATAGTTCGTCGTTTAGAATATGAAAAAATAAATTTTATGTAATTTTTTTTCCATTTTATGTTTTTGTAGACTAAATTTCAAAGCTGGTTTATGTCAAATTTAATAATTTTGGATATTCCGGTAGTGTGTGGAACTGTTATGATTTGTCTCCCTTATATTGCCAATGCTAGGGAAAGATATGGAGTGTGTGGAGTGTGTTACATTTAGTGTTGAGATGTGCGATATTGCTATTTATTTCATGAGGGTTTGGGTTCTAACTGCTTAACTCAAAGTACTCATAGCAAGAGGACAACCAAGACCAAGTGTCGTTTTCATCAACTTTCGTAACCGTTCGGAAATTCCCGATATCTACTTTCGCTTCTTTTGTCAATTTTTGAGAAACTGAAGATGCTTAAGGCATTTTCAAGCGAGAAAGAATCAGATACACAGATATTGTGATATAAGCGGTTAAACAACCAATATTATGGCCTTGGTAAGGATGTACATTTGTTTGTACATTAAAAAGATTTGTACGTGAATTTAGATATATTTGTTTACATTTAAAACAGCCATGTTTTGCCGTTGACTTAATTTTCCTTCCTGATTTGTGTCTGGATCTATACAGTCAATACTATATCATATAAATTTGTTAAAGCCAGCACTTAATGTAAAGTTCATTTTAACATGCATGCAGTGATGTATTACAGTGTTTATTATTTGGGTAGAAACTATATAAATATATGAGCCAGTTGATCCCTAATCGCATCCATGGAAAATCAATAGGCCATTTGGGGGTTCGAACAAGCCAAAGAAAGAGACAATCAACACTTTTAAGTCTGAAGTAACTGCCTAATAATTATAATTCATACATACTAAATATAGCTAAATGTCCATGCATGGATGCATGGAAATTTCCTTTTGGTAGGTCTAGGGAAACGTCACCGCGGACAGAATTAATGCTGGAAATGTCATTCTGATTAGATTACAAACGGAGGTCTAGTCTGTGCACGCATGCATTCCATCGCACAGACTTTAAAGATCTTGATGCTCATGTCCTAGATGAGTAAATGCTGGATGCACAAACATATTCAGCAAGTACTATAGCTAGGTCTCAAGATTGTGCTCAGTTGTCTGGGCCTCAGACAGTGCGCTCAAAAGCTGCAAGCGGGTGACTCGAGCGTGTTGAGTTAGATCCTGTATTGGCCAGCACCTTGAGCAGCTCTTGAGCTGGAAAAGCACGCTATATAAGAATGATTAAATGAAATAAATGTTGCACTGTCTGGCGCACTGGTTTGAAAGGTGTTGCACATACTGTCAGGCAAGGCAATACCCTCCAGAATTGAACACTGCATTGTACAGTATTTATTTTATTCTTTTTATGGAACTATTTTAAGCTTTAGCGCAAAGTTAATTTGAAACTGTATAGGTGTTGTTAAGGCATGGTTACAGTTAGTGGCTGCATGAGTGATCTGCAGTTGATTTTGGTAATGACTTTACTCATTAGCATGATGCCGTTCATTCCACACTGCCACTGCATGCAAGTTGCATTCAGTCCAAACTCAGACACAGAGAAAGCATTTTTATATATCATGACAGTCATTTATAGATGCTTACTTATAATTTGTTGCTTGTTTGGTTGATTTTATTTTTGTTATTTCCTGTCAGTTTACCTTTTAAGTATGCTCTCTTTTGTGTTGCGCTTGCAATATAATAGGCCAGTTTCCACTTCTCAGGCAACCTTGACGCTAGCTGAGTGTCAGAGATCTATCAAGCAACAATAGCCTGTGACACTCAGATTGGGGTCAGTGTCGCTTTCGGGTTGACTGCTTCCATAAGTTTAGTAGCAGCCCAATAGCGGCAAAAGAAAGCAGCGTTTAGAAAGACTTTACGGCCTGTTTCCTCCCCAACTTACTGCTGCTACTTACTACTACTAAAAGGTCTATTGAATATATTTGCATTGTATAAATTAAATGGATAGAGGGTCAGATATCACACCCCTCCTACATTTTCTCCACTGGCTTCCTGCTTGACACCACCTCCAGATCCTGTGGAATGGAATTTTAAGTGCAGAGAAGGCCAAAATGATGACCAACAACACTAAAGGCATCAACATGGACATCAAAGTCCAAGGCCAATCCCTCAACACAGTGCATAGCTTCAAATATCTAGGAGCCATTGTATCAGACAATAGGTCCCAACAGGAAGTCCTCGCCAGGACTGCACAAACCACTGCTGCCCTGACAAGGTTGAAGCCTATTTGGAAAGACAGGACCATCAGTCTACACTCCAAGGTAAGGCTGCTGCGCTCCCTTGTTATCGCCATCTTCCTATACTCTTGCAAAATATGGACCCTCACAGCAGATCTACAATGAAGAATACAAAGCATGGAGATGAGGTGCTACAGAAGACTTCTGGGCATATCCCATTTCCTATACCCAGCACATCACCAACAACGAAGTCCGACAGACCATCACACAAGCCATTGGACAAAATGATGACATGCTCACAGTGGTGAAGAAACTGAAACTCTGATGGTATGGCCACGTCACCAGATCCTCAGGCCTTGCAAAGACCATCCTGCAAGGCACAGTGCAAGGAGTCAGAAGAAAAGGGAGACAGAAAAAGAGTTGGGAAGACGACATACGAGAATGGACTGGTCTGACACTGAGCGAAGCCATGAGGGTTGCTGAGGACAAAGAAAGATGGAGTACGCTGGTTAAAAGATCATCTGTGGTGCCCCTACAACCTTTGGGTTACAGGATAGGATAGGATTGGCTTCCTGCATCTTAAAGGATTATCTACAAAATCTGTACTTTGTATTACAAGTGCGTCCATGGATTAGATCTTTCCTAACTCACCCAGAACTTTTACTTCTACAAGGAATCTATAAATCTTCGTCCTTCCTCTGACACTATCATGCTACAAATACCTGCTACAAACTCGACCTCCTCCGCAGGCTGTTGATCCCTCTGAGTGTTTGGAACTCTCTTCTTCTCTCTCTTCGCAGCTGTCTGAACATAGCAACTTCCAAGTCCAACTTGAAAACTCATCTCCTCCGGTTCCTTAAAAATGTCTGATCTTGCCTCCCATTACCATCATCATTCATTCTTTTCTGATTCAGACAACAGCTGTCACACCACACACCCTCCCCCCTCACTCCTTAGCTGCTCCCCTCCTTGTAAATACTTGTAAATATTCTTTTTCATGTTTGTATTATGTCTTTGCATAATTTATTAATATCTCGTTTTTGTTTGACTTCTTTTCGTATGTATTTTGATGTTAACGTTAAAGTATAAATGCGTGAGAACTGCTCTTTGAACTGGTGTCATAAGAAAAAAGCGCTATTTAAATACCATTATTATTATTATTATTATTATTATTATTATTATTATTATTATTATTATTATTATTACTATTATTATTATTATTATTATTATTATTATTATTATTATTATTATTATTATTATGGAGGGTCAGATCAGGGCCTTGCCCTGACATCGGCAGTATCATTGGAGAATTTTGCACCCCACCCCTTCCCCAACCCCTTTTCTTTAAAAGTGTCCTAATTTGTGGCAGTCTGACACTGCCAGAGCGGCACCAAGTACATTGTTCAGACTGTGTTGACAGCACTTCCAGTCCTACCTAACAAGATCCCAGGACCCAGTGAAGTTTACAGTGGAAGGTGAAAGGGAAGAGGAACAGGTGTCACTCAGGGTCAACGAGGATATTTTCAAGGCGAGCGGGCAACTACACAGTCACGCCACATTCTCAGGTATTTGTGACAGTACATCAATTGGTTATCAGTATAATGTGGCGATTTGAGGGCACACTCTAGCAATAGTTCATGTTATGCAACATCAGGTGGTGGAGTGGGGGGGCGAGGGTTAGTGCTTGGATGGGTGACCATACTTGGGAGGCAACCACCAAATGACGCCCATGACCACCCCCCAGTCCACCCCGCTGTGAATGAGTACCTGGATCTGTTTAGAATCCGAGAGAAGGTAAAGCAGCGAGGGAGAGGAGAAAGGTGCTGCCCTCATTAAGCTGGCCTAGTAAAGGGATGTCACAAACACAATGACCTGAGAGGTTACAAAGGACACCTTTACCTTTACTTTAGTGGTAATTGCCATGTTAATGTTTATAGAGTGTTTGTTTGTTTGTTTGTTTGTTGTTTTTTTAAAATAAAGCACCATTTCCACACCTATGGTTTATTGAATCGGCAAGTTCTTTGACCAAAACACAGTGCTGTTGTTTACAAATACTGTTTTATGTAGGACAAAGCATTACATGTACATACCAGTCATGTTCATGTCTAATGATTAGTTCTTCTTATTTTACATTGCATTATTCAGTTTATTAGTTTAATCCATTCTACTGGTATCCCATGTTGTACCAATAGCATCTTGAGTTTTAATCACAGTTAATGACATCTTCTCTTTCTCCTTCATCTGAGAGTTGATGTCGCATATTGTGCAATCTGAACACATCTCTTTGATTGCTGATTTCTCCCCTCCCCTTGGCCCTGCTCCTATCACCACCACCACCCCTCTCCTCCCCCCCCCCCCCCAAATCTCTCACCCTCCTCTGTAAGCCCTGAGAATGCTGCTAGCATAAAGAACAATGCCGCGCCTACATCATCATCATGAGATTTATACATTTTTCAATGTCTTGGTAATTTTTGTTTGTTTTCAGCAGATAAAGAGACTCACCTATTCACGCTGGAATGGCCTCGCCTGCAAGTACAGAATGCATCCACTCTGTCTCGCTGGCGACTCGTCATCACCAAGGCAGCTGATGACCGCATCACTAGCTTCCACCGTGGTACAGCAGAGAAGCTCGGACTGAACTGTTGGCAAATTGTCAAAGTACGTAATATGCATATTCTACTTTGATTGGTTTATTTTAATTTTATTTGTTTTTATTAATTTTATTATATTTTATTTTAATAATAATGATAATAATAATAATAATAATAATAATGATAAAAATAATAATACTGGATGCTATATATGCACTTTTTTCCCCCAAATCACCAATCAGACTCAAAGCATGGCGATCTGTACCAATATGCATGCTCACCTGTTTCACCCACTCTCACACACACGCGCAACAAACACACATCTGTCACTCAAACATGTGGTGTAAAGGCAGGGAGATGTTATAAAACGGAAAGGAAATTGAAGTTTTATTTTGAGAATTTTTTATATTGACTGCATCCAATACCATTATTGAAGGGAGGGAGGAAACCGGAGTACCTGGAGAAAACCCTTTTTCATATTATTTGTTTTAATTAATTAACTAATTAATTTTATTTACATTAAAAAAGTTTTTTTAGTTTTTGTTTTTTTTAAACAGTGGTCGGGTAGCACAGTTGATAGGGTGCTAGGTTTTTATGCCTAAGGTTGCCAGTTCAAACCCTGCCTGGGACAAACTTACCTGACTTTAGGTTCGAGACTTTTTGAGGACACCGAGGGTTTTCTCCGGGTACTCTTTTTTTTCTTCCTCTCTTCCTTTACTAATGGTATTGGATGCAGTCAGCCTAAAACTTTCCAAAGTAAAAATTGGTTTATATTTCGAGTTTCCTAATAGCAGTCTCTTCAGATCACAGTGCTTTGAGTTCAATTGAAGAAAAAAGCGCGGTGAGAGCATCCTGAATTATTATTAAGAAGCTAATCCTGCTTCATTACACTTTCCCGTCATTTGCTTGCACTGTGCCTTTTTGTTGCTTGAAAATTATAATAAATTTGGAGAAAATATCTTTAGGATTAAAATGTGAATGGTTCTTCATTAAGTGATCTTTTGTTTGACTTTAGCTTTTCTAAACCAAAAAGTACTTCAAGCAGACAACAGTTTGTAAGATATTCACTATATGCAGTGTAGTTGTAGCTATGCTAAACAGTTTATATTATTTATCTTTATTTACCGTCCGGGAAGCTCACCAGTTTTGCAGAAACCACAGATGGAGTTGATAATGAGATACCATAGAAGAAGAAGAATAGAAGAAGAAGAAGAAGAAGAAGAAGAAGAAGAAGAAGAAGAAGATGATGATGATGATGATGATGATGAGGAGGAGGAGGAGGAGGAGGAGGAGGAAGAGAAGGGGGAGGAAAATGAAAGTTGGAATGATGTTTTTCTTTTCCAGAATGTCGTGAAGGATTGCAAAAACAATTTTGGTGGGCGTCTGCTGTCCATGTCCATCCAAGAAATTGTGTTTGCGCACAGCAGCCCAGAGAAAGCGGAACGGATGAAAAATTCCAATGGGATGGTGGACATCATGAACACACTGTTGGCTGATGTTGAGGTCTGCATGGGAACATTCCTATCTGTTAATTTACAACCTTCAGATATGAAAGCACACTCATGAGTATACAATATTCCACACAGCACAGCCGAGACTTGATAAGGCATTTACTTATTTTAACAGCTGTTGACTGGATTGGAAATTTGGCTGTAATCCTTATGCTGTCGTTTTAAAAAATTGGTTTTTTTCATTAACCCTTTTTAGCTAGTGAGAAGTATGAAGAACCGTCTATTATAGACAACAAAGCACCAAAAAACAGTCAAGTTGTCAATGAAAGACTACTCGATGTTGTTTCCAAATAATGTAAGAAACGATTATATTGTGGCAAGAAAGTGCGTTATAGAGGGTCAGTGAAATGTTCTCTTTGTCCTTTACAACCGCACACCAAACGGAGACCCATCGGTTCTAGCATGTCTCGAGAACAGAGCAGAAGAAGAAATCCTCCCGATTCTCCGAGAAGAAGTTGAGGCAGCAGTGCAATCGCTGAAGAAGGGGAAGGCAGTAGGAGTGGACAGCATACCCGCAGAACTGCTTCAAGCAGGAGGAGAATCGATGATTGATGCCCTCACCATTACCTGTAACAAGATCTGGCAGAGTGGGGAGTGACCTACACCATGGACCCAGTCGCTTGTCATTACTCTTCTAAAAAAAGGTAACATTCAGGAGTGTGAAAATTACCGCACCATCAGCCTCATCAGCCATCCCAGCAAGATCCTCCTGAAAATAATTCTCAACAGGTTGAAACCCCAAGCTGAACAAATCATAGCTGAAGAACAAGCAGGATTCAGGGCAGGGCAAAGTACCACTAAACAGATTTTCAACCTCAGAAAAATCTGCGAAAAATATCTACAGCACCAACAACATCTATATCATGTGTTCGTAGACTTCAAGAAGGCGTTTGACCGAGTCTGGCATGCAGCTCTGAGGGCAACCATGAGAGTGTACAACATCAGACCTAAAATTATTGAAGTCATCAAAAGCCTGTATGACCAGGCTATCAGTGCAGTCCTCCATAACAGTGCCATCGGAAACTGGTTCAGAACAACAATTGGTGTGCGTCAAGGATACCATTCTCTCCAACACTCTTCAACCTTTTCTTAGAGCGCATCATGTCATATGCCCTTGCAGATCATGAAGGGATAGTCAGCATCGGAGGTAGAGCAATCTCCAACCTCCGTTTTGCGGATGACATTGATGGATTGGTTGGAGAGGAACAAGAACTTGAACAGTTGGTGCAGAGGATTGACACCACCTCCAGAGCCTATGGAATGGAAATAAGTGCAGAGAAAACCAAACTGATGACCAACAACACCAATGGCATCAACTTGGACATCAAAGTCCAAAGCTAATCCCTCAACACAGTGCATAGCTTCAAATATTTAGGAGCCATTTTATCCGACAATGGGTCATGACTGGAAGTCCTCTCCAGGATTGCACAAACAACTGCTGCCCCGGCAAGGTTGAAGCCATTTGGAAAGATAGGACCATCAGTCTACATTCCAAGGTCAGACTGCTGCGCTTTCTTGTTCGCTCCATCTTCCTGCACGCTTGCGAAACATGGATCCTCACAGCAGATCTACAACGAAGAATACAAAGCATGGAGATGAGGTGCTACAGAAGACTTCTGGGCATTTCCTATACCCAGCACATCACCAACGACGAAGTCCAACAGACCATCACGCAAGCCATTGGGCAACATGATGGTGACACAGACAGTTACAGTGGTGAAGAAGCAGAAACTCCGATGTTGCTGATGACAGAAAAAGCTGGAGTACGCTGGTTAAACGATCATCTGTGGTGCCCACCACCCCCTTTCTCGCCACCGTGACTGTGTGGCAGAGCGTTTACTTGGCACACCGATGAACCAGGTTTGAATCCAGCGGTGGGCAAAATAAAATTGGCCATGCATTTCTCACTGTCCATCTTAGCAGTTTGATTGCTCTGGTGGTTCAGTGTTGATTTAGATCTCTACCGCATTGCTCTGGGATGGTTATCGCTGCCTACTGTATGGACAAAAGCGGGTGTGGACGTTAAACTTCACAGTTCCTTCTTCATTTGCATGTGTGTATTTCTTTATTTTGGGTCCAGGTTTCGTTTAGTGACATTTTGGTGGACTGGGAAGTCGGCATCACCCCAGTGACAGTGTCCATGTCCTACGTCCCCTCCTACAGCCCTCTTCAAGGTCAAGGTGAAGGTCAGGAGAATTTCAACAGTGTTCTTATGACAGACGCTGACTCGCCCTCTTCTGAGTATGTCACTTGTACATTTTTAAAATGTTTAAAATTTTGTCAGTTTTGTGAGATGTTTTACTCTTGCATAATCTTGATGATGATTGTCTGGCATGCACATTTATCATTCAGCATTATCACACATAATTGGTCACCTGTCGATAGGGATTTCTCTTTCAGTGCCTAATGGATTGGTTTTCACATAATATACTGTGTTTTATACTTATGGAAAAGTTGAGGCAGAAAAAGGGGAAGATGAAGATAACACAACAACTCATCCAATAGAGACTAAGTTTTCAAGTTTATTTAAAACTTACAGTGAAACGAGGCTAAAATGAGAAGGAACAAAATTTGAAAAATATGAACAAATACGTTCTACTCTGTTGATTGCTGTGCCATGCCTGCTTGCTTTATGAAATATCCATGTATTTGATTACAAATTCTCTCTTTGTGTTCCAGGAATTTTGGCGCTTCTAGAGCGGATATGCTTACAGGTGGTAGGTGTTATTGTTCAAGTCACATGTTAGCGTTGGTCTGTAAAATTTCGTTTTTACAGCTTGTCAAAACTAATAACAACGCGAGCATTATTTTATTTTTTTTATTAAAGAGGCTTACCTGTTTGTAACTATGATGTTCAATTTTAATGTTAGAATGTTAGGGCAGTGCCTGAAATGCCTGAAAGAATTGCATTTAACGTGCATTTCTGTTGTTGTTGGGGGGCAGGGGAGGGGGAGAGGGAGGAGTGAAGCTGGTGGGTGGGGGTGGGGTCATAAATAATGACTGGGACTGGTTAATTATACATTTTGTTGTTGGTTACAACATAAACAAAAAACAAAGTGTTTATGGTTGATAAGTAAACTCTTGATGATGTTGATGTTAATGATGATGTCGATGATAATGATGATGATGATGATACTAATTTCTCTGCCTTTACACTACATGTTTGAATGATAGATGTACAGTTGTTGTGTATATAAAATGTGTGTAAGGGTGAAGGTGCATGTTGGTACAGATTGTCAGCATGCTTGCAATGGTTGGAGATTTGGAGTGAAGCACGCCTATATAAATAGCATCCATTATTATTATTATTATTATTGTCAATATTCCACGGGGCTTTGTTCATGGCACATAATAACGCAATATAAACTCGTTGATTGTTATCATTGTTAAGAAATGATACGCAGCAATACCATACCCAATGCGATCCACGATCTGTTTTGCTCTACCCAAGTGCCAGGTTTTCAGAAAGTACTGAAAAGCATTATGGCGGAACTGAAAAAATCACAGGAGGGATTAGACAACCTGGCTCGTGACAGTCAAAGACGCCATCGCTTTGTCTGCCAGAAGATCGAGGAGCTGAATGGTTCCGTCAGAAAGGTCCTGCAGAGGCTCGGTCAGGCAGACAGCGAGAGAATGGGTGGACAGAGTGAGCAAGAATCGGATTACACCGACACCACACAGGTAAATGTTAGATCCTGTATCAGCTGGTGCCTTGAACAGCTCTTGAGCTGAAAATCGCTATTTTAAGACCGATTAGTTACATTTTTATAATAAAATAACAATATTTCTCCATGTTCGGTATTTTTGGTGGAGTTTTGTTTTGTGGGAATGACAAGATTTGGATTGCCAATAATTGATACATTATATTATGAAACTTACCTGGAAGGTGAAGTTTATTTTAATTATTTTGAAACTATGGGAAGAGTTATATTGACTTATTCACATTGAAATTTTGAGGTTCTTTTTGAACATTGTAAGAGAATGCCAGAGGTTGAAGGGCAGAGAGTTCCAAAGAGTTGGGGCAAATACAGAGAAAGATCTCTTGCTAAAGGACTGGAGCCAATAACTAGGAATTGAGAGGAGATCTGCATCTTGTGAACGGATTGATCAAGCAGGTTGGTAAGGGCAGAGAAGTTGTGAAAGTTAGGAAGGACAGGAATCAGTGCGCAGACAGTGAAAGCAAAGAGAAGCAACTTTGTAATCAATACAAGCCTTTACAGGCAACCAGTGTAAGGTTTTCTGAGCAGAAGTTGCACTAGAATGACGCGGTTGACAAAGAACGAGGTGAGCAGCATTGTTCTGAATGAGCTGATGTCTGGAAAGTTTATTATATTGTTTGAAACTGTGTGTGATATTGCGTGCATGTTTGTTTTAAATTCATTTAAATTTTTTGTAATAATAATAATTAATATATAAAAGGTTCCTACCCTTCGGATTTAAGTGCATTGGAAGGGTAGGGATGGGGCTCCCCGGGGATGAGACACGCACGAAAAAAAATAAATCTCACACACAGATGTACACACCTATGTGTACACACACACACATATGCATACACACCCACACACACGCACGCACATATATACAAACACACACTCACACATTGCACACATTGACACTGACGCCATCTACTCTGTGCTGATGACTACTGGTAGTACTGCTGAAAGAGGTAATTAAGTTTTGATATTGGACTTGAAAGATGTGAGGGAGTCTGGCATTAAACCATTGTGTTTGACTCTGGTGTCTTTGTCACAACTTTGGCTGAATCTGAATGTGACATTGCGAGGGTGTGCATCGTGCTTTAATTGAGATTAGATTGTTTCCATAGGACATGCTCAAAACACCACACTGAGCATGCTAAGATAGAAGAGCTATTACTGAAGTCAAAGCTGACCCTGTTGTAGGTAACAGATGCAAGTTTCTGTAGACAATAAAATGGCTTACAAAAATTGAGGTGAAACTCCTCAAACTTTGATAAAAATCAGTCAGCAAATCCAAGTCTCCCAGAGATTTTACTATTATTAGTGTGAATAATAATAATAATAATAATAATAATAATAATAATAATAATAATAATAATAATAATGGATGCTATTTATGTGTTATTCCCCAAAATCGACGATCTGAACCAACACAAGCTCACATGTTTCACCCACTCTGACACACACAGACAACAAATGCACATCTATCACTCAAACATGTAAAGTTATACAGGCAGGGAAATCACTATTAGAAGACAGAAATTAAATTGTTAATTTTTTTTAAATTTTACATTGACTGCATCCTGTACCATTATTGAAGGTAGAGAAGAAACCTGAGTACCTGGAGAAAACCCTCGGTGACCTGAATAGTCTCATACCTAAGTCACATAAGTTTGCCCCTTGTGGGCCACCGCTGAAGTACCCATGAGGCACAGGAAACTGGACGTCTTGGGTGGCCTGAGTAAGATCCTGTAAGCCAGCACCTTGAGCAACTCTTGTGCTGGAAAAGCGCTCTATCATATCGATAACATTAACATTTACACAAGGGTGTTCTTTTTCTCTCTTGGGCAGGCGGACAATAATTCAGGAGGAGGAGAAGAGGATGAAGAAGAAACTGTGCCCTCTGCTCAGCTTTTTGAATCTGCCAGAAGACCGTTTTTCCCGGATCAGGTCTCCAGGTTTGTCTGCTTCTAGTTGCTGTGGTAATAATATGAACAAAGCTTGTATTCCACTACCATAATATGCTGGCATTTGTCACTTACCAGGATTTATGCCTTGAGCATGTTGACAACAAGGCCTTGCATATGGATAACAAGTCATTATAATCTGTGTGATACGAATATAATATTTTGATAAGCTGTCCTTTTTATGTAGCCTTTGTGTAATGTAATACGATATTAATTTTTTAATATATTTTTTTTATTTCCAAAATTGCTATAATGAATAGAGACATTGTTGTTCTTGAATGTGTATGAGTGCATCATCAGCCAAATGAAATGTTCTATGCGTTTATATTATGTGGGTGTACATTGTCTTTGTGGTGAAAGAGATGGAAGAGACTGTGGTGTATATGTGTGTGTTATGATTGAGACGCGCACGATAGATCCGGTCATTTGGTTTTGCAAAGCATGCAATGACAGAGTGTATTTACCTTTGATTTGATTTTGCGTTGTTGCTAGAAGAAGCTTTGTATAATGTTGATACATTTCGTTGGTCGATATTGTTGAGAATTTTCTGTAATTACTTGTTTACTATCGAGTGAAGCTTCAAGATAGATCTGGTAATAGCTAAGCGATCCTTCTAACTTAATGACGTAAGACAGTGAATAGTTCCGGTGACGAGATTTATTTTGATTGGGTGTTATTGCGTCATGCTGGAATGTTTGAACTTTTTCTCGATTACAGAGAGGCTATATAAGTAATGCTCTGTCTGCTTGTGGCGTGATTTATGATGATTTGTGAAGTGATTTTCGGAAAGCGATCTTGTATGCAGTTGTTGATGTTTGCTGAATAAAGTTGGAAAACTTTATATGACGACTCCTGCCTTGTTGTTGAGTGAACAGGCTGCGTGGATAAACAAATTTGAGTTACACTTGTTTAGATTCAAGAATCGGGGCTGAATCGGCCATTGATAAATAACCGTGTAACAGTGTGTGTGTGTGTTGTGTGTGTTTCTTTGGGTGTGAGTGTGTGTGCGTGGGCAGATGTCAGAATATAGTTGAAAGTATAATGTGTAACTGTTGTGGAAATGTAGTTTTAGCAGTTGTTGATTTATGATTTTATGCATTACTTTTATTTTTATTTGTTTTAAAAAGAACAACAAAACTGTTGATTGGCTTGAGATGCAGTGTGCTGTAGCAATTCTCCATTGTGGGACATAAAGGTTATATGGGACTGGGCTTGACGGGACTGGGCTTGACGGGACTGGGCTTGACAGTGTTGTTATAAATAATGTTTTAGCAAGTGTGTGTTTTTTTCCCACAGATATACAGGTAACGACGAATATAGAAGTAATGGTGAACATGCTAACAGCGGCAGAGGTAGTCAAGGCAGTAGCAATTCTCAAGGTCAGGGCTTCATGAATGGCAGACATGACCCAGGACCGACACATAGCAATGGGTAAGATTTTTTTTTTTTTTTAAAGGTCTCTGTATCGAGATGTGGTACAAGATGAGAGTTTGTCAGGTGCCTGTGTATGACTTCAACCTTTTTCTTTCCGACCTTCTTAAGGTATTATTTTTTGTTTATTGTAATCAGTTTTTATTTGAGTGAGGAAATGAATAACATGGGGTTGGTGCAGTGCAGCTGAAAGTGATTGTGAAGAAGAAAAAAGAAGCAGCGTTGTTGCCGTTTTATGATTTTTTTTTTTTCATGCTTCGTTGCCCAGGTCACACAGAAGACAACACGAGATACCCCCAGAATTTCCCTGTGAAGGGCTTGGAGCTTTCACAGATGCCCCCAAACCCTCTGAAACATTCAGAGGTAAGATATGTGTACTTATACAAAAATTATCCATGGAAACAAACAAAAAAACCAACTTATTTTCTGAGAGAGATCTGAGATAGGTTTTAGAAAAAGGACAGGACTGTTTCAAGGCTGACCATAATCAGTTTGTTATGAAGAGATATAATACCTAAGAACTATGAATTTTCAATTGATGACAATTGAAAAAAACCAACAACAACAAAACATGTACTGATGATACAAACAGACATTTGCTTGCGACTTGTGTGCAATGGATGGTGACAAACTAGAACAATACAACTCGGAAAAATGAAATAAAAATAAAAATAAAATAAAATGGAATAAAATAATATAAAATAAATAAACCAAACTAAATAAATAAAATATTTCAGTTTGTTGCTGATTCAAGTGCATACTGAAATGTGTGTTGTTGAACACAAACCAGTCACTAGCACAGGGGCCATGAAACTGGCTGGTCCCCTATTAGTGCCTACAGTAAGCGGTTCGGTGCAGTGTAACAGTGATTTGTTGTTCTCTCTATGTTTTGTTTTCCAGACCAGCCTCTGAGTGGATCAGACCTAGAGAACAGAAACTTGGACGAAGCTGTAGAAAGGGCGTACAGACATGGTACGTTCGGTGAACACATTTCCCTCAGGCAGATATTTATGTAACGTGGGTGCTAGCATTCACATCTGCACACGATGCATATCTTCTCACATGAAATGCGAAGAGACGAGGGAGCAAATTACAAGTAGAAACACCAGAACAAGAAGCTTGTAAAATTGTCAATATTTTGATTATTCAAAGCCCTTGTCAAGACACAACAGTTATCCAAGGAGTTTTGTCACACGTGTCAGTCTCAATCTACATATACTGAAATATAACTGAAATAACATGAAAATGAAAGGGAAATAAATGGTTTCCTATTTTAAAAATACCGCACGTTCCTTCTTCAATAACTGCTCGAGGGTGCTGGAGCACATGCTCATGACATTTAGTCTGTGGTACAGCCACTACAAGACCACGCTTCAAAGCAATAGTTTATACAAGGGAGGCAACAAGTTTGAGGCTAGCAGACGGAATAAATTCAAATTTTACAAACAAGTCAGCTTTGTTCCTAGGTTAAGTTTATGAATGGGTGACTGGGGTTTAGGTCATACATTACAATATAATACAATACACTACATTACAATGGTACTGTCCCATAAAAAAACAGAAATGTGCCTTATAATATGTGACCACTAAGTTTTAGTTTTGCAATGACATGTTGCAAGATATTTGGTGTGGGTCATTGTGCATATAAATATATATTTGCTCTATGTCGTTTATTTCTGTGTATGCTTGCATGTGCATACTTATATGCATGCTGACTGGTGTGTGTGTGCATGTGTGTGTGTGTACTTGATTGTGTGGGTGTGCATGCCTGCATGTCTGACTGCACATGTGTATGTGTGTGTGTTTCAGATGATGACCCACCGCCCAAAGCGAAGTCATACTATACAGTGCTATGCCTCGACATCTCCGAGAGCATGCGAGACAATGGCGCTTTCGAAGAGCTAAAGGATGTGGTGAACATATTTATAGATGGTATCCATATTTTGTGGCTATGCTTTTACAAATTTCTTTGTTAATGTTTTTTGTTGATATTTTCAATTTAGATTTAAAAGCGTAACATCAGGACAAATAGAGTGTGTCCTAATCGCTTTGCTACAAAAACAGAATTATCACTATGATGATTGTGGTTGTTCAATGGAAGAAGAAGAAGGAGGAGGAGGAAGAGGAGCAGAAGAAAAAGTAGAAGAAGAATTGGAAGAAGAAGTAGAAGAAGAAACAGAAGAAAGAGGGGAAACAGAAGTAGAAGATGATGAAAGAAGAGGAGCAGAAGAAGTGGAAGAAGGAGAAACAGAAGACAAAGAAGGGAGAAGGGGAGTGGAAGAGGAAGAAGAAGAAGAAGAAGGAGGAGGATGGAAAACAAATGAATAGGAAGAGGAACCCTGAACATTGATTAAAAAAATTAATAACAAAATTAACACTAAACTAATGCTCTAAAACAATGGATTTTCTACTTTGATGGAAATATTAACAAGATCTGATTTCAATTTGAGAGGCTGTAACTGTGAATTATACGAAATATATCAATAATGATTGATTTGTAATAACTATAGCAATATTGTGTTTGACAATGACATTTTATTGCATTGTCCTGCAGTAGATGCAGCCTGCATAATTTACATGTCTGCAGTGGGTCAACTTTTGTAACAATGTTATTTTGTTGTTATGGTTGCCGTTCAACCTTACATTGTTAGAGCCTTGTTTCAACTCGCTCACAATCACTTTCTAAACAAAACTTTGTTGATATTGGTTAGATTTGATTGTAAGCTTTTGTATGTCCAGGTGTGATAATGAAGTAGTATGAAGTCAGAGTATGTAGGTGGAGATCAAGGCATTCAAATAAAAGGTTGCACTTACTTGTGTTCTGCAGGTGTGGAGGATATGGTGAATGACACTGGAGTGGAAGAGAATATAGGAGTGGTAACGTTTGGTGGGACCTCCAACGTGGTGCAGAATCTCACCAATGACTTCAAGAGGGTCCGAGACGCTGTTGGTACGCATGCATGGGCAACATTCAGTTTTAACATTCAATGCTGCGTTTCTTTCACTGTCTCATTGATGATGATGATAAAGGTAACTATGCACTAGTATTTTTCTCCGCAAGAAGTATACACTAGCTCCTATGGGGAGTTGGACGTGGAATAATAACCAGAGGATCTGGATGCACCCATAATCTGTAAGAACGAAATGAACATTGCAGTTGTAACATCTACACCCACCATGCATTGGCGATATGGCAGACGGGGATAATCATCCCAGGGAAGATGGGTTAGGGACGTAATTCAACACTGAACCACCAGAGCAATCACACTGCCAACATGGACATTGAAAAGTGGTCACTTTTATCTTGCCCTGGCATGAGATTTGAACCTGTGACCTCGCGGTGTGCTAAAGGAAGCAGAATCTTAGATATTCTAGAACAGCCTGTCTTTTGTTCTTGCTTGTGGATTTGGATGCATGTAACTGGTTTGGGAGATTGTAATTGTTGTGTAGGCAAATGCATGTATTTTGGAGTTAATAATAATAATAATACGAGAACTTATAACACGCACATATTTTACCACAAGGCGACTCAAGGCACACACATACACATTCTTTCACATTAACAGTTCAAGCACACTAATACACACTTGCACATAAATTATACCAAGATGACAAGGTATTAATACACACAGAGACACGGCACCAAAAAATAAGCATGAAAAAATTCAAATAATTATTAGTACATGACCATTTACAACTGCTGTGATTTAGGCTTGCAAGTGAGGTGGGTTGGAGTGATGGGGGAGAGGTGGTGCAGCGGGGCACTGTAGTCTGAGGATTATTTAGAGAAAAGAAAAGTCTTGATGTCAAATTTTAATTTCTTTAAAGACTGTTGTTGACAGAGGGTGTCGCGAAAATACGCGTCTCTTCTGTCAGCTTTCCTGACAGCAACGGTACATCGTTTGTTTTATTTTTTCGTGATGTTTAAATGACAATATTTTTGGGTGCCTTTGGATTAAATTCTAAAGACTCTATGTTTTGACGTCGGTGTATCATTACGTCATAGACCGATTGCGTCATAGTAGAGAAAGGAAAAAAACAACAACACCAAGTCTTCACAGGCAAGCGATCGAAGAATCAGTGCAAGTGACTCCTTATAAACGGCATTAACTGTGCAAGGCACACCAGTTGAAGGAAACGACCAAGGGAGATACCAAGAAGTACCTGGGATACAGAGTGAGTCAGCCTTGGGTGGAGAGGGTCCATCAGTTTTCACCTGACTCAAGTATCCAAAGTCATCAACTGTACGTTACCCGTGTCAGAAGCCATCTTTGCTTTCACGAACCGTTGGGTTCATTCTTCATGCGCCATCGTGGGCGCAATCAGTGCAGGCCGAGAGTCGTATGCAAGTCGCCGAGAAACGAACACATCAAGTATCCATGACATCACAGCAAAGACAGAGACAATGAAGTACCAGAGTATAAAGAGACAATGACATTACGTTTATCTCAAGTCTCTACAGTGAAGATAAGTGATTTGATTCTATTTCATCACGATCAGCAGCTGAAACAACTCTGAATTATCCATCCAGTTACAAATCAATCACACCTGTCTTTACTATCATGTTTCATCATTCATAAACATCATCAGTGAGTGAATAAGTTGATTTGCATTACCATCACACTCTGAGTGTACACATCTATGGTGCAAATGCGCGCATGTTTCTTATCTTTGATGCTGTAACTCTATCCTAAATTGCACACACCACCTATTTATTAAGAATTCGGAGGCAACCGCGGCAGGTGGTGCAGCACCCCCTGAAATCACTGCATATTTTGGGGTAAGGGCTGCATAAGGATCCTCCCGTGCGTTGACAGAGGGGGAGAGGTAAGGAGTTCCAGTGGGTGGGGGCTTGAAAGGAAAAGGAGCGTTGTCCTGCAGTTTTAAGTTTTGTATGAGGTTTGTTGAGTTGGAGGTTGTTGTTTGAGGAGCGGAGTGGTCGGGAAGGTTGATAGAGTGAGAGAGAATCAGAGCGATAGGTAGGAGCAAGCTTGTTGAGGCATTTGTATGTAAGAATGTTGAGGCATTTGTATGTAAGAATGTTGAGGCATTTGTATGTAAGAATGTTGAGGCATTTGTATGTAAGAATGTTAAGCCATTTGTATGTAGGAGTGTTGAGGCATTTGTATGTAGGAGTGTTGAGGCATTTGTATGTAAGAGTGTTGAGGCATTTGTATGTAAGAGTGTTGAGGCATTTGTATGTAAGAGTGTTGAGGCATTTGTATGTAAGAGTGTTGAGACATTTGTATGTAAGAGTGTTGAGGCATTTGTATGTAGGAGTGTTGAGGCATTTGTATGTAAGAGTGTTGAGGCATTTGTATGTAAGAATGTTGAGGCATTTGTATGTAGGAGTGTTGAGGCATTTGTATGTAAGAGTGTTGAGGCATTTGTATGTAGGAGTGTTGAGGCATTTGTATGTAAGAGTGTTGAGGCATTCATTTGTATTTGAAAGTGTTGAGATTGTATTTAATCCTTTGAGTTGTGAAGGAAAATATGGATTTGTGTTTATTTATTTATTTATTTTATTTATTTATATATTTAATGGCTCTTCTATTGTGCTTTTCCGGCTCAAGAGCTTAAAGTGCTGGCTGATACAGGTTCCAACTTGAGCCATTTGAGGTTTGAGCTGTTTGAGGTTCGAGCCGTTTGAGGCCCCCACTGGGTGCTTTAGCCTCATTATTTTGATGCGCAGATGAATAAGCACAATCCTATGTTATGAATGAACTGATCTCAATAAATTCTCACTGTAAATTCTTGATCAGGGTATCGGCACGGTGGCCAAGTGGTTAGAGTGTTGGCTTGCGGATCTGAAGGTCCCGAGTTCAAGCCCAGGCCGGGGCATTGTGTTGTGTCCTTGGGAAAGACACTTTACTCCCGTTTCCTACTCCTTCGGATGAGAGTATAAACCAAGGTCTAGTCTAGTCTGTGTCACATGCATTCCATCATAACGGACTTTAAAGATCCTGACGCTCATGTCCTAGACGGGTGAGTGCCGGTGACAAGAACACACCCAGCATGTACCTTGGGTAAAGCGCTTCACTTGGGGCTGCTGTACTTTTGAAAAATGAAAGTGCCCAAATTTCACCTCGGTGATAATAAAGTTGTTAAAATTTTAAAGGTAAAAAAAAAAAATCCCATTGACATAGGTGTGAGACTTTTCAGGCCACCAAGGGTTTTTTCCAGGTACTCCGGTTTTTCCTCCCTCCCTTCAGTAATGGTGCTGGATGCAGTCTGTCCAAAAATGTAAAAATAACATTTGATTTGCTTTCTGTCTTCTGGTAGTCACTCGCTCTTAACACCACATGTTTGAGTGATGAAGGTGTGTTTGCTGTGTATGTGGGAGTGCCTGTAACATGTGTGTATGTTTGTTACAGTCCGCTGAGCTTTTGAGTCTGATTTAGGAATATGGAGTGTGTAGCCTCCATTATTATTATTATTATTATTATTATTATTATTATTATTATTATTATTATTATTATTATTATTATTATTATTATTATTATCATCATCATCATTTTGTTTTATTGTTAATTACTCCTCTTTTGTTTGTTGTAGATGCCATTGAACTGCGTGGTAAATCACCATTCGTTCAAGCCCTTCTTGTTGCTATGGCAGCGTTTGTCAGGAAAGGTGAGATTTTAAAAAGGTGCAACCGTATTTTCAAGCTACATTACACTTTTTACAGTCGAATGCTTTGAACACTTTTGTTTAAAGTCATGGACATAACAGTGTAGTAATGATGTGTATTATATGAATTGTTTCTAATGATTCTGATTCTTGCTCCATAGGTGCAATAAAAGAATGTTATTGTTATCATCATCAAGAGTAATTTTATCCCAAAAAGAGAGGAAAATTTAACAAAATTGTTATGTACTTTTTGTATCTGTAGTTTTATTGTTCCATGTACTGTGCAGTTTCTTAATTATGCATGTGCTTGTACGAGAGTAAGAGCTTTTGAGCAGACTTTTTTAGTCTGGAATCGCACTTTTACAAAACTAATATTATTATGATTATGATTATTATTATTATTATTATTATTATTATTATTATGATGATGATTATTATTATTATTATTATTATTATTATTATTATTATTATTATTATTATATTATATTTTATTATTATTATTATATTTTATTATTATTATTAGTTTAAGAAATTGTACGTAAGAAACATAACGAACTAAGATTTGTAGTTCTGATTTGTTCAGACTTTTGGGGGTCATGGAACAGAATACCTTACTTAAGTTTACCGATTTCTACGTGTATGATGCTTAAATTTATTACAAGGAAATGGGTGTGCAGCGCATGTCACATGAACATAGGATGCAAAACCACACTTAGAACACACATTGCTGACGTAAACAACCAACAATTAACTACCGCTGCAAGATCAGCAAATCATAATAGAATTACAAACCCTGTTTAATTTCACCGAACATAATAATTATAAATAATTTGGGTTCAGTTTACTTTCTTGTTAAATGTATGCGTTTTAGTTTTGTTGTTTTGTAGCTGGCATTATCTCTGTGTCGGGCTTGTACGATGTGAAACCTCGCATCATCTTTATCAGTGATGGCTACCCCACAGAAAACCTTGATGATGCTGGGCTGGACGTTGCCAACAACAAAATCCATGTAGGTGTAAAACATGGTTGTTTCTGGAAGGAAGGAATCTTTTGCAAACCCTTTTCTTTTGAGATAAGGAAAACTGGCTTGCCCTTGCTGTTTTTCTGGCCATTAATATATTTTCTTGCCAAAGATTTCATAAATCAAAAATTCTTAGTTTATTATTTTAACCAACCCAGTTGTTTTTATCTCTTTACCTCCTTCTTTTTCTCCTCTTCATTATTTTAACCAACCCAGTTGTTTTTATCTCTTTACCTCCTTCTTTTTCTCCTCTTCATTGTCCAATCCAATGTGCGGTTTCTACTCAAAGAGAGCACAACTCTTTGCCTCCACCCCCTACCCCCCACCTCCCCCCCAATTCCCCCCCCCCCCCCCAAAAAAAAAGACAGGTGCTTGCGGTTGTGGAAAATAGTTACTGTTGTGAAAAAAAGATGTTCTCTTGATGATGATGTCCATTTATAAAGCGCGTCGTGTCCATCCATTGTCAAATGCGCAGTGCGTGATAAGGAGAAATTAAAAAAATAACAAAAACGACATGAAAGATAAAGTCAGGTGTGAGGGTAGGGGATGAGGGGAAGATAGGGGAGTTGAGTGGGGGGGGGAGGGAGGGGGATGGAGGATGAGGTGGACAGCAGAAGTGAGAGGTGCTTGGTTCACTAAGTTATTACAATGTAATTAAACCAGTGAGTTTTCAGTCTTCTCTTGAACGACTCGACGCAGTCTGCCTTTTTAACAGTTTCAGCGTATTCCATAACTTTGGGACTGCATGCTGTAGGGATTGGGCACCGGATCTCTTTTTGTTTGTCTCCTCAGAGGATGGCAGGCAAAAGCGGGACTGGGAAGAAGAGCGAAGCTGACGAGATGGCTCATACATAGGAACCAACTCAGACAGGTATCCTGGAGCAGTCTCCTGCACACATGCCAAAGCAATTGACAGGATATTATGGTCAATACGTTTGTTTAACAGGGAGCCGGTGCAGAGAGCCAGTTTATCACGAAAATCCATGCACACCCAGCTGAGAGTTTTGCTTTCCTGAGGATCACTCGGCGGACCCTTTTACTCTTCTCCCCCTTTTTTCCTCCTCTTTCTTCCCCCCCCCCCCTTGTTCATCTAATCCATCTTGTTCTATGAGTAATGTTAACTTTTCATTGAATTCTTCTATCCTTCTTCTTCTTTTTGGGGGTCATGTTCCAGAGAGTTAGTGCAGCTGCCTATTGGTTGGTAATGGAGCATTTTGATAGATTTCTGAACAAGGACATCTCTGACTTGCGTATTCATATCAGTGGGGTTTTCTGTGCGGTTTTGTTTGATTTCTGATTATGCTGTAGGGATTAGGCTATTGACCTGTGCTATGAGCTTGACTGAAGAAAGGTGTGCGCGCATGTGTAATTATTTGTATTATCTGTGGCTGTCCCTAGGTTCGCACCAGCCTGACACGACTGATGATGAACTTTGCCTCAAAGGAAAAGTACTCCAAAGTGCAGCCAGTCATTTTTGTTCCCGTTGGCGACAAGGCTGACAGGGTAACTGTACAACTTCAATCATTATTGTGGCCCACGCGGGTGACGAATGCACGAAAACAGATTTGAAAAAAAAAATTGTTTAGTGGCTACTATTATCTTTTGTTCTATTATTGAAGAGTGTTTTTGTTTGGAGTTTATCAGTGATTTGCATATTTATTACCCCAGGAGCTGATGAAAAGCATGGCGCAACTGAGTAATGGTGTATATGTGGAGCCTCAGGAAATACACAAGCTGTGTGGTTACTACATGGTGCAGGTAAAGACAATTAAATGTCTCTGTCCAGAAGGTTCTGCCTGTCTCTCTGTATGTCTGGCCTCTTGCCTCTGGCCTCCTCTATTCTGTTTGTCAACTTGTTTCTCAAGATGAAGAGACGGATTGATTTGCTTTGAACGAGAATTCTTCAGGACATTTATTTACAAGACGGAGAGAGAACACAAAAAGTGGAAAAACCGAAACAAGGGTTCTTGTAAAATCGCTTATATTTTAGTTGCTTGGGCTTCAGACTATGTTATGCACCCCAAAGGCTGCAGGTGGACACCTCAGGCGACTTGTGTTAGATCCTGTATTGGCCACCATCTTGAGACCATCCTTATATATCATGTGTTACCCCCGTTGGGGTGCCGGGGGTTTCAGTATAAATAGTATCCCCACTTTCTGGAAATTTAGTGCTTTAAATTCCCACTGTCGCTGTCTTTCTTATTTGCTCTTTCTCATTCCTGCTCTGTTTTATCAATCTACTATACTATAGTCTTCTTTGCTAGCTCAGTCTCCTACCTTTTTTCTTGAAAACTCTTCCGGAATAAGACTCCTTATTTGTGTATGAGGTCTGTTGGATCAGCTTGGGAATATTGGACGCTTTCTGCCAGGTGGTCACTAGGGCTTCCTATGATGTTATTATTTAGCAATGTAGGCATTTTATATGTATGTGTTTTGTTGATAATTTATAATGATGTTTGTATTCTATTTTGTTTTTGTAAATGGGGATTCGATAAGTTGGGGTGAAGCCTCAGCCGTCCCCTGCATGGGATGTCTTTATTGTAAAGTGACTGGCTGGTGGAGAGCTTTCGGTTTTACCACTAGGGTTGTTTCAGCAGATCTTTTATGCGGATCAGGGGTTGTCCGTTCCTGATTTGGCTCGGAAGAGTCCGCTGGACCTAAAGCAATAATAATGTCATGTAATATATCATGTGTTAAAAATCGGCTTTGAGTTGGTTTACGTTTTGCTCTCTAGCGAGTGAATGTGACTTTTTCTGAATACCATTTTTGCGCACTGTATAGAGAAAAGGTGATGCTTTGTACTGGTATCATTAGTTTCAAAGGAGTCTCTGTGTCAAGGAAGATACCACCATTTGTTTCATGGTACTTTTTCATGACCTAAATGCACTCTCTTGTTTGTTGTTCATGCAATTCTCTATTTCTCTCTCTTTCTTTAGCCCTCTCTCCTCTCTGTACATGCGTGTGTGGTGTGTGGTGTGTGCAGGCATGGTTTTAGTAGTAAGGGTGATCGGTGCTTTTGTTCACTTAGAGCGGCAAACTTTTCCAGTGCATCAAAGGCACATTTCAACAGATTAATACTGATAAGCATTTGTCTGTGTTTTCTGAAATTGCTATGGGACCGCCAAGCTGGTCTTTTTTTGCCTCAAAGACACATTTCAGATCTCCTTAAATCGCTGCCAGAATGCGACTTCCTGTTGCTGGTAGGTGGGTAACGATGTTTTTGTTTTACCACCAGTGCAAATACCCAGCTATTTCTGGATCTGACTGGACGAATTTCGACATCAAAGGCAGCGCAGTCAACAGATCAATACTGATAAGCACGGGTCTAGGTGTTCTGAACTTGCTACGCCTATTTCGCCTGCAGCTGGCCTTAATTGCAATTACAATTGCTTCAAAGACACTTGAGATCTTCTTAACCTTCCATCAAAACGTGACTTTTCTAATGTCTTGGGAGTCTCAGTTTCACATAGGAAATTCGGTGAAAGTAACACCTTACGTTATGCTTAACTTCCTAAAAACTGATGCGTGGGTGTTGGTGGAGAGGGGAATGGGGGTGGGAGGGTGTAGAGGAGGAAGAGAGGTTTAGTGGGGGTGGAGGAAGGAACCTCAAACAATATTACAAAACTATTCCTTCAAAATCCTCTTCATAAATGCAGTGATAATGTATCGAGATGCAGTCAGTTGTCCATGTGGCCATTCAATTGAGTAATGTTCTTTATGGCTTTCTATCTCCCTTAAAACAGAGGCTCCATCAAAACTAATAGTACTTGTTACTGCAAGCAGACATGCGTGGCTTTCAGAAGAGTGCATTTTGAGCAGCATGGTTTGTTTTTTTTAAACGCTGTATTTGCATGTGAATGTATAAAAGTTTGCAAAGTGTTCAGGTTATACACTTCATTTTAAACAGACATACAAACAACACATTGTGGAACCAAAAAAAAAAAAAATATATATATATATATATTGTGTTTGGTGTCATTGTTTAGCAAAATCATTTATCTTTCAGAATGTGTTAATAGTGATCAAAAAAATGTAATGGAGTCAAAAGATATTGATATTTTAAGAAGAGTATGTGTTTTTCTGGCTTCTCTAGCAGCAATGCTATAAGCGATAGGCGAACTCATCAGATGCACCGGAAGTGCTTTTCATGCATGGTTTAGGTCCAAATACGCAATAACGATGTCCGACCTAAAGAGCGACCAGTATGACACTGCGGGAAGAGGGGGAGGTGGGCAGGGAGGAAAATGGATCAAAACAACGATCCCAAAGTTGCAATATGGTTGGTCTGTCAGCGATCTGTCCTTTGGACGCCATGTCTCAAGACCCACTAAATAGATCTTGAGCGAGGTTCACAGGTGCATTACCTAGGTTAGTGGCCTGCCTCCTGTACCATCATTATATTTGATCCACCACGAAGGTTCAAGTACATTGGAGCCGTTTTGTGTGCAACAAGATCTCCAAAATAGCTGAAGCGATTTTGTTGAAGTTTGGTATACAGATAATTCCAATGGTGGGCCATCCTTCAGTAGCTGTTCCGTCGCCAGTCAGTCGGTCAATCCATCGCTGCGTATTTCACTTTTTGTTCAAAACACGCTTTTTTGCCTTATCTCAAGAATAGCTGAACCAAAATGTCTCATGTTCACTTTGCAGATACTTTTGACTACTGCTAAGCATATCAGATTATTCGTACTTGTACTTTCTTAAAGGTCAAGGTCACTGTGCATCACCTTTTTTCTAAACACGTTTTGTGCTGTATCTAAGCGTACATTGGCTGAGCTGATTTTGATGAAGTTTTGCTTGCAGATAGTTTATATAGTGGCCTAATCATTCCATGTTTCTCTTTGGTTCATTAGCATAAAGGCGAGTCACAACAAC
Source organism: Oncomelania hupensis (assembly GCA_036898135.1). Lineage (NCBI taxonomy): Eukaryota > Metazoa > Mollusca > Gastropoda > Littorinimorpha > Pomatiopsidae > Oncomelania > Oncomelania hupensis. Next base: position 62,635,914 of record CM072518.1, read on the forward strand.
GGCAAGAACATTAAAACTATAAAATAAAATAAAATTCGCTATGTGTGTCAGTGTCTAAAAATATATTAGAATGGCTTATTTACCTTGTGAAGTTCTAATAAGGCCACCGCTTTTTGTTTTTGCAGGAAACAATTGGGAAAACCTTAGTGTGCATGAAAGGCGACAGGGAACAATCCCCTGAGCAGATTGGAGCCCTAGCGACTAGTCTGATGCCTAACATGACCAAGGAACAAAAGGTTTACCTGAATTTCATTAGCATGATTATGTGGCATGGATTTCATTAGCATGTTTATGTAGCATGGATTTCATTATCATGATTACGTAGCATGGATTTTATTATCATGATTATGTAGTATGGATGTCATTATCATGACCACGTCGCATGGATTGCATTATCATGATTACATTGCATGGATTGCATTATCATGATTACGTAGCATGGGATTCATTATCATGATTACCTAGCATGGATTTCATTGTCATGATTACGTAGTATGATTTCATTGCCATGATCATGTAGTACTATTTTAATTGTCATGATTACATAGTATGATTTCATTGTCATGATTACGTAGTATGATTTCATTGCCTTGATTACGTAGTATGATCTCATTGTCATGATTACGTAGTATGATTTCATTATCATGATTACATAGTATAATTTCATTGTCATGATTACATAGCATGATTTCATTGTCATGATTATGTAGTATGATCTCATTGTCAGAGATGAGAATCTTCCGCCTTTTAGTGGAAATCCGCTCTTTCGGAAGGTCCCAGGGTCATTTTTGAGATCGGTTTAAATCCGGTGAGAAAATTTTAGTGTATATGATTAGGGTGAGTTGTTGATTTTCGATCTCGCAGTTTATTCCCACTCGTTATTCCCATGCGGATTGTTGTCATTTGGTTCGCTCTCACTTCGTTTTCGTCGATCCACCAAGCTGCCTTAAAAAGCCGAGATAACTCGATTTCTTTCTTCCGTGTGTCCTGGTAAACGTACGTGGGGCTCTCTTAGATACTAGCCATCGCATTACGGAAGTGACGTTGCGTATCTAAACCTCCCGTTTTTCTGCGCATAAGATTCCGGCTGTTCCCAGACACTCCCGCTGATAGTGACGTCACTCAAATAGGCGCTTGAAGCCCTTTCTCATGCGTTGAGTTGTAGTGCGAACGATGGAACAGCCAAAACATCAAGTGGTTGATCAGCCATTGTCTAGAACAAAGCGCGACTTGTAAAATGCTTCGAAAACTAAATCCTGGAGAAAAGGCTCTTGCTACCCACATCTACAGTGGTGTTAAAAACAAGTGGAACTTTTTTAAGTGGTTAGAAGAAAAGTTGAACACAACAGTCTTAATTCATTTGAAGGACAAAAAGATCGAAAGAAATGTGGAGTTGAATGCAGAGGCAGAGAAACAAGCCAGACTGGCTCATAAGAAAGCTCTGACTGCCCGACTTCAGGTGTTGGTGAGGAAGAGAAGTGAGATTAAAAGTCAAAAGCCACCAGCCAGGAAAGCAAGAACTGGTTGCCTGGCTTCAGTTATAAAATACATGCACATGTACATGTACATAGTTCATTCAATAATTGTGTGTGTGCAGACTGTATTAGTGTATAGCATGTTGGTACCTGCCAATTTTTATTTATACTTTTAACAATTCTTCAAAAAAACATGAGAATGTTGTATACACAAAGAACTGTAATCCTAGTGCATGACATAATTGTAAACTTCAGCCTGACTTCAGTGCCTGACTACAACTTCAAGGCTGAAGTTGTTCATAATGTATATAATTATAGCATCAGAACTGTTTTAGGAACTATTGCCTGAAACCATCCGTATTTCTGCCTTCCTTTTTGTGGTTTTTCCAAGACATTATCTTGAAATTGTAAACCTTGTTTGAACAGTCAATCGAGGTATTTATGATTTTATTATTTGGTGTGACCGTAAGAGTGTCAGTGAGGTTTCATACTGATTCTATGTATAAATGTACAACTCTGTTTTGGACAGTAATTATGTGCATTGGTAAAGCCTTGTCTTGTCATTGGTATTTAAACCATTCTTGTCTGCAGTCAAAATGAATGTTTGTTTTAATACAAGGCTTAACTGATGTTTGAAATAAACTCATTAGGCCTATGTGTTGAACTGTGGAGAGCTAACAACAGCATTTTAGTACCACAAAAACAACTGATCTGACCCCATAAAATAAGGCTCAGAATGCATAGATTTGAACCATCTTTTCAACAATTTTCCGGGGGAGCATGCCCCCGGACCCCCCTAGCATCGCGTACCTGCTTTGCAGGTACGCGCACTCGTGGCTTCGCCACTCGACAGACTTTGGGAATTTTTCCTCCTTTTTGTCATTTTAGGATTCTCATCTCTGCATTGTCATGATTACGTAGTATGATTTCACTGTAGGACGAATGATTGAATGTATATTTTCTGCCGGTACTCGGGTGTCCTCCCTCCCTTCAATAATGGTATTGGATGCAGTCTGTCTATAAAATGTCACAAATAGCCTTTGGTTTCCTTTCCATCTTCTAATATAGTGCTCTCTCTGCCTTTACACCGCATGATTTAGTGATGAGTGTGTGTGGTGTATGTGTGAGATGTTTGAGTGATGAGTGTGTGTGGTGTATGTGTGAGATGTTTGAGTGATGAGTGTGTGTGGTGTATGTGTGAGATGTTTGAATGATGAGTGTGTGTGGTGTATGTGTGAGATGTTTGAGTGATGAGTGTGTGTGGTGTATGTGTGAGATGTTTGAGTGATGAGTGTGTGTGGTGTATGTGTGAGATGTTTGAGTGATGAGTGTGTGTGGTGTATGTGTGAGATGTTTGAGTGATGAGTGTGTGTGGTGTATGTGTGAGATGTTTGAGTGATGAGTGTGTGTGGTGTATGTGTGAGATGTTTGAGTGATGAGTGTTGTTGGTCTATGTGTGAGATGTTTATGTTTATTACCTCTAACAAACTGAAATTTGTGTGTGTGTATATATTATATAGGCATGTTGATGGTTTGCGAGCTGTTGGTTAGAAGACTGGAACCGTAGTGTGGTTGTGGGTATGCAGATGTGATAGTGGCCGATTGGAAGATTTCTTACCAATGGGGCAGTGTGAGGTGTCTGTGGAAGTAAAAGTGTGCGTGATTTTACTGTTCATGAAAACGTTATTTTATTGCCCTGTGATAATGTGATCTATGCAGAATGTTATGTTATATTACTGTTGCCTGTATCATTGTCCTTGTATGTGGAATGGTCACACAACACACTACACACTACACACCACACACTGCACACCACACACTGCACACCACACACCACACACTACACACCACACACTATATTTCCTTGTGATCTATGAGGACACTAAATATATCTTGAATCTTGAATCATTGTAAATCCCGATGCCTGGTGCTTGGTCTGATGTCTTCTTATGTCTCATTTCAACTGAGCTCGCTCACACAGTACCCCCGTTGGGGTGCCGGGGGTTTCAGTATAAATAGTATGCCCACTTTCTGGAAATTTAGTGCTTTAAATTCCCACTGTCCCTATCTTTCTCATTTGCGCTTTCTCATTCCTGCTCTGTTCTATCAATCTGCTATACTATCTTCTTCTTCGCTAGACCAGCCACCTACCTTTTTTCTTGAAAACTCTTCCGGGACAAGACTCCTTATTTGTGTGTGAGGTCTGTTGGATCAGCTTGGGAATATTGGATGCTTTCTGCCAGGTGGTCACTAGGGCTTCCTATGATGTTATTATTTAGCAATGTAGGCATTTTATATGTATGTGTTTTGTTTATAATTTGTAATGATGTTTGTATTCTATTTTGTTTTTGTAAATGGGGGTTTGACAAATTAGAGTGCAGCCTCAGCGTCCCCTGCGTGGGATGTCTTTATTGTAAAGTGACTGGCTGGTGGAGAGCTTTCAGTTTTACCACTAGGGTTGTTTCAGCAGATCTTTTATGCGGATCAGGGGTTGTCCGGTCCTGATTTGGCTCGGAAGAATCCGCTGGACCTAAAGCAATTAACAATCATGTAATGTAATGTAATGCCCACACAGTGTCAGGCCCTACAGGCCATTATAGGCTGCTCTCGAATCTGTTTGAGATAAAATCAGAGATGTGCACATAAATGTGAGCAGTATCAGGATCACGTTACATTTTGTTTAATGCAAATGCAGTACTATTGTACTAAAATTGTAAGCCAATAGGCATTATCCCTAAATAAAACCGAAAGTAGAGTTGCTTCCCCTGAAATGCGGTACACAATACATGTTGACAGCTATCCTAAATAAACCGAAAGTAGGTCAATGAGAGTTGCTTCCCATGAAAAGCGGTACAAAATACATGTTGACAGCTATTTAGGAAGTACTCCTATTTCAATTGAATAGGGAGTTACTTTTCAACCACTCTGTATTTTGACAAATTTGCAGGAGAACATTTGTGTTTACATCAAGTTACAGGGCTTTCAAACATTAAACTCTGCAGTACCGGTCTTATGGCAGACCTGGTATTTATATTTATTCCAGCATTTACATGTGATGCGGTAGTTAACATTTGAAGTGACCTGGTTTTGATGGCTGGCGTGCTGCTGTAGGAATCTTCAACTTTTGGCTACAGTTGCTCTGCCTTATAGCTTATTATAGGTTGGGATCTGTAGGGTGATGTTTAAACACCAGCTGACCTCTTTTCACGCTGTCTTGTTGTTAGTATTTTATTGATTTGTTATTTAAAATGGCACGCGCTTGTACAATTGTTGGGTGAATGATTATATTTGTAATTTCTCTGGGTATACTCCGGTTTCCCCTCTCCCTTCAATAACAGTATTGGATGCAGTCAGCCTATAAAATGTAAAAAATAATGTTTGATTCCCTTTCCATCTTCTAAGAGAGCGATCACACTGCCTTTACATTGCACGTTTGAGTGATAGATGTGTGTTTGTGGTGTATGTGTGAGATGTGTGTAACATGAAAGGTAAGCTTTTATGTGGCACAGACAGCTGAGTTTTGAGACAAATTGAGGGAAAATGCATGTTTGGCATCCATTATTATTATTATTATTATTATTATTATTATTATTATTATTATTATTATTATTATTAAGAATTCAAATTACTGACTTATTTACTTTCATCAGGATGAGGTTATCCGGGTGGTGCAAAAAGAAAAACAAAACCCGAGCAAAAAGCACAGTTCTCGGCCTAATAACCTGGTGGGTGTTTATGAGAATACGGGTAAGTCATTCATTTGCCAAATTACTGGACATAAATTGCACAGATTTATCATTGATTTTGCTAAATTACTGAACATACTGAACTGTGGGTTCGGGCAAATAGAATAGACCCAACGTTTCCCGGCGTGTCGTAAGAGGCGACTAACAGGGGTGATGTTAGCACGGCATCACTGGGCGAAAGTCTTCTACACAGAAGTCACTGGCCAGGGCGGAGGAACCTCACGTTACTACAGGTTCAACGACCACGTGCTCAGGGCCAAGGCGAGCCACACTGTATTCGTGGATTTCGGCTGTGGCCAACAGCCTGGAGAGGATTGGGCCCTGCCAGGTCTTTTTTTGCCCAAGACACAACACATGATGAGGCTATCCACTAATTCCATGCCGGATCGGTCGTCGCCCGGCTACACAATGACCGCGCCTTCCGTTGGCCACCAGGACGGAGGTGAAAAGTATGCTACTGATGGACAAATTAGCAAGATCCGCACGAGAAACAACATCGTCATAGGAACCTGGAATGTCAGGACCCTAACTGCGGAAGGAAAATTAGAAGAACTGGCCCACGAACTGGACCACTATCGATGGAACGTTCTAGGTATCAGCGAACTGCGCTGGAAAGGCCTAGGTGAAACAACGACTGACAAAGGCCACAAGCTCTATTTCAGCGGTAGAGATGACAGGCACGAACACGGCGTTGGATTCTTGGTCCACAAGAACATTCTAGCCACTGTCATGGGTTGCCGCCCAGTCTCCAGTAGACTCATTACCATCCGTCTGAGAGCAACCCCTTTCAACATTACCATCATCCAGGCCTATGCCCCAACATCAGACTATGAAGACAGCGAAGTGGAGGATTTTTATGAAAATATACAGGCGGTCCTTGACCAAGTGCCGAAGAAGGACATAGTCATAGTGCAAGGCGACTGGAATGCCAAGGTTGGCCAAGATGCGCACCACAACTGGGGAGACACATGCGGACCCCACTGCAACAACGAGACAAATGACAGGGGTCTGAGGCTATTGGAGTTTGCCAGATACAACAATCTGGTACTGGCAAACACGCTTGGTCTCCACAAAAAATCCAGACGATGGACATGGCACAGTCCCGGCGGGGAACATCACAACCAGATCGACTACATCATGGTCAAGAAACGCTTCAGATCAAGCATCAACATTGGCAGGACACGCACTTTTCCAGGAGCAGACATTGGAAGTGACCACGATCTCGTGATGATGTCTTTCCGGCTCCATTTGAAGAGAGTAAATACAGCAAAGTGCACTAGGCTGAAGTTCGACCTGGACAAACTGCAAGACCCGGAGGTGGCAAAAATATTTCAGGCCACAATTGGAGGGAAATTTGCACCACTGCTTATTTTGGGGGCAGGCGAAGTAGATGTCAACACCATGACCAATACCTTCAACTCAGCTGTAACAGATGCCGCCACTGAGATCCTTGGCAAGCACCGACCAAAGAAGAAGCCGTGGATCACACCTGAACTTTTGGATCTGTGTGATAAACGAAGAGAGTTAAAAAAGAAAAAGAACACCTCACAGGGAGCTGATGTCTACCGAAAAATCAACAATGACATCCGAAAAGGCATGCGCACAGCAAAGGAGAACTGGATAGAAGATCAATGCCAGGAAATAGAGAACAATCTGAACAAGAACAACAGCAAGAAGGCCTACCAGACTGTGAAGCGGCTGACAAGTGTTAAACAGCCCAAAGTCTCCACTATCCAAAGCAAATCTGGCATTTGCCTTACAGAAGAACAAGAAGTCTTGGACAGATGGACAGAGTACTGCTCTGACCTTTACAACCATACACCAAATGGAGACCCATCAGTTCTAGCATGTCCTGAGAGCAGAGAAGAAGAAGAAATCCTCCCAATTCTCCGGGAAGAAGTTGAGGCAGCAGTGCAATCGCTGAAGAAAGGGAAGTCAGCGGGAGTGGACAACATACCAGCGGAACTGCTACAAGCAGGAGGAGAAGCGATGACTGATGCTCTCACCATTATCTGTAACAAGATCTGGCAGAGTGGGGAATGGCCTACACCATGGACCCAGTCGCTTGTCATCACTCTTCCCAAAAAAGGTAACCTTCAGGATTGTGAAAATTACCGCACCATCAGCCTCATCAGCCATCCCAGCAAGGTCCTCCTGAAAATAATACTCAACAGGTTGAAACCACAAGCTGAACAAATCATAGCTGAAGAACAAGCAGGATTCATGGCAGGGCGAAGTACCACTGAACAGATTTTCAACCTCAGAATAATCTGTGAGAAATACCTACAGCACCAACAACATCTATATCATGTGTTCATAGACTTCAAGAAGGCATTTGACCGAGTCTGGCATGCAGCTCTATGGGCAACCATGAAAGTTTACAACATCAGCCCTAAAATTATAGAAGTCATCAAAAGCCTGTATGACAAGGCTACCAGTGCAGTCCTCCATAACAGCGTCATCGGGAACTGGTTCAGAACAACAATCGGTGTGCGTCAAGGATGCCTACTCTCTCCAACACTCTTCAACATCTTCCTAGAGCGCATCATGTCAGATGCTCTTGCAGATCACGAAGGCACAGTCAGCATAGGGGGCAGAGCAATCTCCAATCTTCGTTTTGCGGATGATATTGATGGATTGGCTGGAGAGGAACAAGAACTTGAACAGCTTGTACAGAGGCTTGACACCACCTCCAGAGCTTATGGAATGGAAATAAGTGCAGAGAAGACCAAAATGATGACCAACAGCACCAATGGCATCAACACGGACATCAAAGTACAAGGCCAATCCCTCAACACAGTGCACAGCTTCAAATATTTAGGAGCCATTGTGTCAGACAATGGGTCTCGACAGGAAGTCCTCTCCAGGATCGCACAAACAACTGCTGCCCTGACAAGGTTGAAGCCCATTTGGAAAGACAGAACCATCAGTCTACATTCCAAAGTAAGACTGCTGCGCTCTCTGGTCATCTCCATCTTCCTATATGCTTGCGAAGCATGGACCCTCACAGCAGATCTCCAACGAAGAATACAAAGCATGGAGATGAGGTGCTACAGAAGACTTCTGTGCATTTCCTATACCCAACACATCACCAACATTGAAGTCCGACAGACCATCACACAAGCCATTGGACAACACGATGACCTGCTCACAGTGATGAAGAAACGGAAACTCCGATGGTATGGCCACGTCACCAGATCATCAGGCCTTGCAAAGACCATTCTGCAAGGCACAGTGCAAGGAGGTAGAAGAAGGGGGAGACCGAAAAAGAGGTGGGAGGACAACATTCGAGAATGGACTGGTTTGACACTGAGCGAAGCCATGAGGGCTGCTGAGGACAGAGAAAGATGGAGTATGCTGGTTAAGCGATCATCTGTGGTGCCCCTACGACCTTCGGGTTATGGGACAGGATAGGATAGGATAGGATAGGAAGGAATAATACAAAATGTCATTCATTTGCTAAATTACGGGACATAAGGGTGTATATATATATATATATATATATATATATATATATATATATATATATATATATATATATATATATATATATATATATATATATATATATATATATATATATATATATATATAATTATATATATATATATATATATATATATATATATATATATATATATATCGTCGGTGTCCATTCAAAACCTCGTAACTCCGAAAAAGTCGTTTTTGCAATCTTTTCATGGTTATGTCCCTTGAATTTTTGCGCTTTTTTTATCAGAAGCTCGGAATTCATAGCTCAGTTAGAAAGCATCAGTAATACAAAATATCAAAACCTCGTATGTCCCAACAGGTCAAACGATTTGTATCAAAATCTCGTATCTCACTTACGAGGTTTTTATCATTTGGAATAAATTTCTAAAACCTTGTAACTCAACTTACGAGGTTTCATTCAAATAAATGACGCTGTTACACTCTGTTTGATGATGGTGTTTTCTATCAGTATCTGATTCAGCCCCGATGCTGAAGTCCTGATAAGGTGTAACTCAGATTCGTTTATTCACACAGCCTGCTCAATCAGCATACAAGTCACAAAGTCCACGTATGAAGTTTTCCGCTTTTATTCAGCACACATCAACAACTGCATACAATTCTCAATTCAACTCAACAACTTTCACAGCAACTCTCAGTTTCACTATCAACAACTTCACTATCTCAACAGCGACTCGGCACACGATTAAATAACCTCTCTCTTTTCTGGAACAATTGGGTACATGGTAGAAATGACGTACTGCCACCAATCGAACTAAAGATCGTCATCACTGACTTACGTCAATACATATTTTTATATCTTCCAGAACGACCTCTTGCTTCGACATGTATCGGGAAGTTTCTATCAAGAGTAAACACGCATATCCAGAAGATTCTCAAATAATATCGACTAACGCAAATTATCAACGTTATACAAAGCCTCTCCTAACAACAATGCAAACTCAAATCAAAGGTAAATAAACTCTATTATTGAATACTTTGCAAATCGAAACGATTAGATCTATCGTACACGCTTCCGGCATACTTTCGTTCGCGTTTCAACGTAACATAACCCCCCACTCAAGAAGAAATTTACCCAATTTCTTTCAACAACGTTGAAACGTAATGCACAAACAAAGTTCAGAATTAAAACTTATTTCAGACTGTCTGAACACTGTCAATGTTCTCAGCTCATTCACACAGAGTCAACGGTTTTCATCTTCAAATCTGTCTGGATATTGTCAATGTTCACAGTTTATCTACACGGTCAATGTTTTTTACTCACACACTCTGCTGAGGAAGTCCGCACCAACATTGTCTGATCCTTTGATAGATTCTACTCGCATGTTAAAGTTCTGCAAGTACATAGCCCATCTCATGATGCGACTGTTCACAAACTTGGCAGAGTTCAAGTAAGTTAGCGGCTTGTGATCAGTCTGTAGCACGAACTTCACTCCTTGAAGGTACAGTTCGAACTTCCGGATTCCCCATATGATGGCAAGGCACTCTTTCTCCATGGTCGAGTAATTTTTCTCAGCCCTGGACAGCTTCTTGCTGGCGTAACTGACCGGAAATAGTTTCCCTTCGTGCTCTTGCATCAGTATGGCGCCGATGCCTTCGTCCGCTGCATCTGTCCTTAAGACGAATTCCTTGGAAGTATCGGGCAGTCGTAGCACCGGATCCTTCGAAAGGAGGTCGCGCACAGTCTGGTATGCCCTCTCCTGAGACGGTCCCCACTGCACTTGGTTTGGACAGCCTTTCCGCACCAGGTCCGACAAAGGTGCTGTGATGGCTGAGTAGTTCGGTACGAACTCCCTATAATACCCAGCCAATCCCAGGAAAGATCGTACTTGCTTCTTTGTTTGGGGACGTGGAGCGTTCAGAATTTTGGTGACGTTTTCTAGCAGAAGCCCCTTTTGTCCTTCTTTCAGCGAATGGCCGATAAAGTCGACGTTGTCAGTCCCCAGAATGCACTTACTGGGTCTCACGGTCAGGTTAGCTTCTGTTAGACGGTGAAACAGCTCCCTCAAGGTCTGCAGATGCTCTTCCCAGGTGCGGGTGTGGACTAGCAGGTCGTCCCAGTAACACACGACGTTGTCCATCCCTTTGAGCATCTTCCTCATTCCTCTCTTCAGGGTAGCTCCGCTGTTGACCATGCCAAAGGGCATCCTTAGGCACTCGTACGTCCCATCAGGAGTTATGAAAGCAGTCTTTGGTATGTCCTGTTGACGCACGGGGACTTGCCAATAACCCTTGCTGAGGTCAATCTTTGAGAAGATTCTACTCCCCGATAATTGGCGGAAGAGGTCTGCTGCGGTAGGCATCGGCTCAGGGTCGAAGACGGTGATCTTATTAACCTTCCTGTAGTCGATGCATACTCGGTTGCTCCCGTCCTTCTTCTTTACGACCACGACAGGGGACGCGTAGGGGGAACTGGACTCCTTGATGATGCCCATCTTCAGCATCTCATCGATGTCTTTCTTCAAGGATTCACGGGCCTTGAAAGGGATCGGGAAGGGCTTGGATCGAACAGGGATATTCGAAGTGAGGTGGACTTCGTGTTCGACCAAAGTTGTAGAGCCAGGGACATCGCTGAAGTTGTGGGGAAACTCGCCCATAAGGTCCTTGAGCTCCAACTTTTGACCTTCCGTCAAGCTCGGTCCTAGCTTAACATCATCGATGCCTTCTTTGCTGTGGAAGTCTCCCAGTTCCAACAGTTCTTCGCTGTCAAAGCTGTCGTCGGTCACAGCTGCTGTGGCCGCGTGCACAGTTTCTGATGGCCTTTCCACATACAGCTTAAGGAGGTTGGCGTGGTATATCTTGGAATGCTGGCCGACCTTCACCTTATAGTCGTTGATCCCCACCACGGTCTCCACTTCGTACGGGCCTTTCCACTGCATCAGCAACTTATTGTGATCAGTAGGTAGCAGCACCAGCACTTTGTTGCCAGGTTTGAACTTCCTGCTCACGGCCCTACGATCGTAGTAGTGCTTTCCACAGTCTTGGGACTTCTTCAGGTTTTCTCTGGCTATCTCGAGAGTCTGCTCCAGTTTCTCCCGTAGCTCAAACACGTACTGGTAGCTGTTCTTCACCTCTGGGGTGTCTACTTCTTTCGTCCACAGTTCTTTTAGGATGTGCATCGGCCCTCGGATGGTTCTTCCGTACAGCAGCTCGAACGGAGAAAAGCCGGTGGACTCCTGCGGCACTTCTCTGTAGGCGAACAGTAAGGCGTTGATGTAACGATGCCATTGTCTGGGCTGCTCGCTGCACAGTTTCTTCAGGGTGGACTTCAACGTAGCATTGAACTTTTCAACAAGCCCGTTGCACATCGGATGGTAGGGTGTCGTAGTCAAATGCCGGATGCTCAGCAGTCTGTTCACCTCCTTCATGCAGTCGGAGACGAACTGCGTCCCGAGGTCTGTCAGGATCTCTTCAGGCACTCCAAGTCTACTGAACATGTCCACTAGCGCCTCTGCGACAGTTTCAGTGTCAATCTTCTTCAGTGGCACTGCTTCTGGGTACCGAGTCGCATAGTCCACTAAAGTCAGTACCCACCGATGACCTTCTTCACTCGGAGGTCTTATTTCGCCGATTAAGTCTAAGGCCACCCTCTTGAAAGGTCGGTCGATCAGAGGCATCCTCTGCATAGGCACTTTCGGGACCCTTCCTCGAGGTATGGTCTTCTGGAAAATATCACATGATCGGCAGAAACGGCTGACGTCCGCATGAAGTCCTGGCCAGTAGAACACCGCCTGGATTCTGTCCGACGTCTTCTTGATGCCTAGGTGACCTCCCATAATTGAGTCATGCGCTACTTCCATCACCTGGCGCCTTAAGGGTAATGGTACCAGTACTTGACGTAGTGGTTTACCTCCGTTGACCCTCGGGTGCTGGAAGATTCGGTACAGGATCTTGGCCTTCACCTCAAAATAGACCGTGCCACTGCGTTTGGTCACGTGATCTTGGCGGTTCCTGTACTTGTTTAAAGTGCTATCAGCTTCCTGGAGCTGAATCAGCTTATCTCTGTCCACGATGGCAGCTTTAGAGTTGTCGGCGACCTTCAGTGGCGTAGACGTCTTGTCTCTCTTGGCCTGGGCCCTGGTAGTAACAGCACCGACGATCTCTGGTCGGCAGGGCTGAGCCGGAGTAACCACATTGTCCCGTAGCAGCTCTGTAAGGTCTCCATCGGGAAATGGCAATGGATCCTCCTCCACAACTTCGACGTGTTGAGTTGAGGCAGGACTCCACTCTGGATCGGGGTCGTCGGGTCGTCTCGCGCCGTCGATATTCCCGATCATCAAATCATACAGCGGCTTCTTCAGGCAAACCGCTTCGACTTCGCCTATGTAGAAAGGGGTGTTGACATGAATCTTCGCAACTGGCGCTCTCACACATTTGCTGTCGGCCATAAGTGTCCATTTTGAATCGCCAGTGAACTGTTCTTTAGCGATTAGGTCTTCTCTGACGATGACCCCACTGCAGCCAGAGTCTCTTAAAACAGTCACTTCATGATTTCCGACGCGTCCCTTGGAAACAGGCATGTTCTGTACGGTCACCGCTGCGCTGGCGACGACGGGGATGGATTTCCCGTTGGCAAGGAGGAGTTGGCCATCAGTCATGCACTCTTGCACGTCCACAAGGGTAGCTGTGCGCTCGGTCTCACTCGGAAGAATGACGCTCCCGCCGCACACCTGATGGTCAGATCTACTGGTTTGCCGTTGATTGGAAAACCGCCTCTGCCGGTTGCCCGCCGCTGCATTGTCTGTTGTGCTCCGCTGTCCGCTACTTTTGTTTTGAGGACAAATAGCCGCCCTGTGGTCTGTAGCGTTGCAGGTGAAACAGCCTCTTGAATGCCCTTCCCTGGGAGGAGGCGTGGAGTCTGTCTGTCTCTGGCTCGTCTGGCTTCCCTGGATCTGGTTCACATGGTTTCCAGTCTTCTGAAAATGTTTCGTCGCGCTGGGTGGCCCCAGGGTTTTCCCATGAGCGATGAGATATCTTTCAGCAGCCTCAGTCACATCTTTAAGCGTCTGCAGCTTTTGTTCTTCTAAGTGGGTCGCTAGGTCCTTGTGACAGGCATTGAGAAATTGTTCCTTCACGATCAGGTCATGGAGACTGTCGTAAGACTTCGTTTCGCCTGATAACTCCACCCACTTGTGTAGATATGACGACAGGCGCTCCACAAACTGCTTTGGCGTCTCGTCTGACTTAGGCCGGCATTCACGGAAGCGTTTACGGTAGCCCTTCTCTGTAAAGTTGTAGCACTGCAATAGGGCCTCTTTCAAGACGTCGTAGTTTTTGGCGTCATCGTTCGACAGTCTGGTGTAAACTTCGAGCGCTTGCCTTGTCAGAAGTGCACTTAGTCGAATCGCCCAGTCTCGAGGTTGCCAATTGGAGCTTTCGGCGAACCTTTCGAATCTCGCCAGATAGCTGTCGATCTGGTCCTTCCCGTCGACGAAAGCTGGCAATTTAGGAGCCGTATGGTCGTTGGTGACTTGTGGCGCATGCTGATTGTTTTGGATACGCGCCATTTCTAGCTGGAACTCAAGACGCTTCAGCTCGAATTCTCTGTCTTCACGGCGACGCTGCTCTTCTGATTCTAGACGCTTCTGTTCTAGTTCTATTTCTTTTTCTAGACGCTTCTCTTCCAATTCTCTTTCTTCGCGCCTTCGCTGTTCTTCTCTTTCTTCACGCAATATTCTCTCCTGGCATTTGACGTACTCCGTCAGCTGTTTGCCTTTTAGATTTAGTTCAACCCCTTTCTGCCAGAAGTCAGCCATCTTGATGCTTCTGGAAAGTTCTTTTCTAGAAGGTTCTTTTCTGGAAAGTTCTTTTTCTAGAAAGTTCTTGACTGTAGAGTTCTTTTTCTGGAAAGTTCTTGACTGTGCTGTACCTTCCTAGACTGTTCTAGAACAGCACGTTTTCTGCAGTAGCGCTGATGCTTGTCACTAGTCGCCTTCGCTGACGCAGGCCCCGCTGTCCTCGTCGTATGCGACGCTGCACCACGCTGGTGTTGATGTACACGCTCCTGTGCTGAAGTAGACGCGACGTCCGCTCGACGCTCGCTGTAATACTGGCGATGTAGCTCCGAGACTGTCCCTCGACGTAGTCTTACGGTAGCCACGTAGTCCCGATCTGTTGTTCGCTCACGAAGCAACTCTTCAGCGACTACACGCCCTTGCAGTCAACCCGAATCTATCGGTGATGTAGTCCCAGTATGTTGGCCCCTCTCGACGCAACTCGTTGGCGGCTACCCTCGATGACTGCCTCTCGTAACGTTGACTCGCTTGTTGTAGCAGTTGAACCCTTGGCTATGGCGTGAATCGCGGCTTGACCCCCAAAATGTTACACTCAGTTTGATGATGGTGTTTTCTATCAGTATCTGATTCAGCCCCGATGCTGAAGTCCTGATAAGGTGTAACTCAGATTCGTTTATTCACACAGCCTGCTCAATCAGCATACAAGTCACAAAGTCCACGTATGAAGTTTTCCGCTTTTATTCAGCACACATCAACAACTGCATACAATTCTCAATTCAACTCAACAACTTTCACAGCAACTCTCAGTTTCACTATCAACAACTTCACTATCTCAACAGCGACTCGGCACACGATTAAATAACCTCTCTCTTTTCTGGAACAATTGGGTACATGGTAGAAATGACGTACTGCCACCAATCGAACTAAAGATCGTCATCACTGACTTACGTCAATACATATTTTTATATCTTCCAGAACGACCTCTTGCTTCGACATGTATCGGGAAGTTTCTATCAAGAGTAAACACGCATATCCAGAAGATTCTCAAATAATATCGACTAACGCAAATTATCAACGTTATACAAAGCCTCTCCTAACAACAATGCAAACTCAAATCAAAGGTAAATAAACTCTATTATTGAATACTTTGCAAATCGAAACGATTAGATCTATCGTACACGCTTCCGGCATACTTTCGTTCGCGTTTCAACGTAACAGACGCGCAAAGAAGTTGAGTTGACGTCACTTACGCGGTTTTTGTTATTGTCATCGTGGAAATGTCAGCTGCTTCTGGTCATTTTTTCTACATTTTGGTGAGTACTGATGATACATGTTGTCCTTTTATTCAATCATGATTTCTTCTAGATTAATATCGTCCAGATCTTCTCCATATTACTCTTCAGGAATAAACGAACAGGCACGTTATATCACACTCTGTGACTAAATCTGACACTGAATGAGTGCAGTCAAAGGCATACTATGGCATAATTCTAAATAATTTACAAAAGAATACAGAATATTATTGTGTGTTTTTAGTTTAATGCCCGTCACCCCTGCCATGGTATGGGCCGCCAACAACAGCTCTCCAGAGTCCTCTGTCCTATGCCATTCTTTCTAACTGACTCCAGGTGTAGCCCATCTTGGTGGTGTCGGCCTCGAGGTCGCGTCGCCAGGTGTTCCTTGGACGTCCTCTCTTTTGCTTTCCCTGGGGGTTCCACTTCAGCGCTTGCCGGGTGACGTTCGTCGCTGGTTTGCGTAGGGTATGCCCTATCCAGCCCCATCTCCTTTTCCTGATTTCATCTTCAGCAGGGAGTTGGCGGGTCCTTTTCAAAGGTTGGCGTTGCTGATGGTGTCGGGCCAGCGGATTTGGGGAATCCTTCTGCGGCAACTGTTGATGAAGGACTGGACTTTTTTGATGGTGGTCTTGGTTGTCCTCCATGTCTCTGCTCCATTCAGTAAGACTGACTTCACATTGGAGTTGAATACCCGTATCTTGGTGGCCAAAGACAGCTCTCTGGAGGTCCAGATGTTCTTGAGCTGAATGAAGACAGCTCTTGCTTTGTCGATCCTAGACTTCACATCCGCATCTGTGCCGCCCTGCTGATCAATGATGCTACCCAGGTAGGTGAAGGACTGCACTTCTTCCAAGGGACTTCCATTCACGATGACTGGTTCGGTACTGATGGAGTTGATCTTCAGGATCTTGCTCTTGTCCTTGTGGATGTTGAGGCCGACCTCCGACGATGTGGCCGCCACTGCATTTGTCTTCTCTAGCATCTGCTGTTGGCTATGGGAAAGAAGAGCAAGGTCGTCAGCGAAGTCCAGGTCCTCGAGCTGGTTCCACAGTCCATTGGATTCCGTTCCTACTTTCCCTGGTGGACATCTTCATAGCCCAATCTATGGCGATGAGGAAGGGGAAAGGTGACAACAAGCACCCTTGTCGGACTCCGGTTTTCACCTGGAAGTTGTCTGTGAGCTGTCCGCCATGGATAACTCTGCAGGACATGCCGTCATAGGAGTTCCTGATCAGATTGACCATCTTGGTCGGGATGCTGTAGTGGAAGGAGCTTCCAGAGGATATCTCGATCCACGCTGTCAAACGCCTTCTCATAATCGACGAAGTTGATATACAATGGCGAGTTCCATTCCAGGGACTGCTCCACGATGATGCGGAGCGTTGCTATCTGGTCCGTGCAGGATCTATTCTGTCGGAAGCCTGCCTGCTCGTCTCGTAACTGTGGGTCGACAGTATCCTTCATCCTTTCTAAAAGGACCCGGTTGAAGACCTTCCGAGGCACAGATAGAAGTGTGATGCCCCTGTAGTTGTTAGTTGCTGAGGTCACCTTTCTTGGGAAGCTTGATCAGGTAACCTTCCTTCCAGTCTGCCGGAACATCTTCTTCCTCCCAGATCCTCTCAAAGAGTGGGTACAGCATCTCTGCTGATGCTTCCAAGTCCGCGTTTAGAGCCTCTGCTGGGATGTCGTCTGGTCCAGCGGCCTTTCCGTTCTTCATCAGGGTGATGGCCTTCTTGATCTCTTCCTTGGTCGGTTTCTCACAGTTGATTGGAAGATCCACATTGGCTGGTTCAATGACTGGGGAATTCGTTGGTGCTGGTCTATTCAGAAGTTCATCAAAGTGTTCAGCCCATCTGTTCAACTGCTTGTCTATACTGTTCATGGTGTTTCCCTGCTTGTCCCTAACAGGTCTTTCTGGTTTGCTGAACTTTCCGGAGAGTCGCTTAGTGGTGTCGTACAACTGTTTCATATTGCCGCTGTACGCTGCCTGTTCCGCTTCAGCCGCCAGTCCATCCACGTAGGCCTTCTTATCTTTTTTGATGCTTCTTTTCACTTCTCTATGGGCTCCTGTGTAGTCTTCTTGGGCCTTGGCCTTAGCTGCTCTGGTTCTGCTGTTGTTGACTGTTGCCTTCCTCTTCTTTCTTTCTTCTATCTTGACCAAGGTCTCCCTCTTTCTGTTGATGTTTCTTTGGCCCCACAACTTCTTGGCATGACGATCTTTCACTTTCTGCCACCTGTTGAGTACACTGTCTTCTTCTTCTTCAAATAATTCCTGAAGCACTTCGAACCTGTTCCTTAGCGCCAGAATAAACTGTTCTTTTGTCTTTGGGTCTTTCAGAAGGCTGATGTTGTACTTCATTCTTCTGCCTGACGAATGTCCTCTTCAACTTCAGCTTCAGTTTCGCCACCACCAAGTGATGGTCGGACGCCACGTCTGCTCCTCTTCTCACTCTAACGTCTTGCAGGGATCTTCGGAATTTCTTGCTAATGCAGATGTGGTCGATCTGGTTCTCTGTCGCATTGTCTGGAGATACCCATGTACGCTTGTGGATCCGCTTGTGAGGAAAGGTGCTGCCTCCGATGACTAGGTTGTTGAGTGCACACAGATCCGCAAATCTCTCTCCATTCTCATTCATTACTCCTAAGGCGTGGGTGCCCATAACTGGTTCGTAACCGGTGTTGCTAGACCCAATCTTGGCATTGACATCTCCCATGAGGATGGTGATGTCCTTGTCTGGGTAGGTCTCAAGGATCTTCTGTAGTCTGCTGTAGAAGTGGTCTTTAACATCCTCTTCACTGTCGTTCGGTGGAGCATAGAACTGGACAAGGTTCATCTTGATCTTCCTCATCTTGGTACGGAAGAATGCTATGATGATCCTGGGGCCATGGTCCTCCCATCCTATAAGTGCCCTCTGTGCCTGATTGGACAACATAAAGCCTACTCCCTGCGTGTGGGGTGCATCGTTTTCTTCGTGCCCGGAGTACAGCAATGGTTCTCCTGTCATCAGTCGCCTTTGTCCAGCTTGGGTCCATCGTGTCTCGCTGATGCCTAACACTGTCAGGTAATTATTCCTCATCTCAGCTGCTACCTGTGCCGTCTTTCCTGATTCGTACATGGTCCGAACATTCCATGAGCCGATTGTGGTTCATTTAGGCTTATATTATGGTAATAAATGTTAATTTAGACTTTTGGTAGTAAACGTTCATGTATTATGGTAATAAAAGTCCATTTAAACCGTTTCGGTAATAACAGTTAATTAAGACTATTACGTTAATGAAAGTTAATTTAGACTATTATGTTATGGTAATAAAAGTTCATTTAGACTGTTATGTTATGGTAATAAAAACTTCACATAAGTGTAATGTGTTACTTAGCTTACATCTTATAATTCATTTCACAGGAAATTTCCGAGAAAGGATTTCGTGCTACTTTAAGTACAGGGCTTGTAGCCTACTGGTCAGAAGGACATTATTATGTCAGTGATGAATGCAACAACGCGTTCATTGATTGCTGGGTGTTACAGTGTTAATCTATCAATGGCCTATAAGCCTATTTCAATTTTGTAAAGACAGGGGTTGTGTCTGCATTATTGAATAAAACAACTTTGACTATGTTTTCAACTGCATTTTCGGTCTTTTATTTTGTATTAATGTTTCCTTTGTTGTTTGCTATTGTGACTAATCCTTATAACTTGCAACTTCAAACTCAAGCAAAACAGTCAAAACCTCGTAAGTTGCAACTTCCAGCTCATACAAAATAGTAAAAACCTCGTATGTGAACATTTTTGTCTATTTCACAAACAAACATGCGCTCTAAATCTTGTCACTATTACTACCAAATTTCCTGTTCAATACTGAATACAAATTATACTAAAACCATTTGTTTTGGTGACACCTGATTTTTTAAAACAGTTTTTTTCATTTTTCTCAAAACTGTATTTTGGGACATACGAGGTTTTGAATGGACACCGACGATATATATATATATATATATATATATATATATATATATATATATATATATATATATATATATATATATATATATATATATATATATATATATATATAGTCTTCCATGTTGAAGATTTTGGCAATATTGTACTGGACACTTTGTGTTAGTAGTATATAGATAATGCTCCAATATTTACTTAACAATCAACATGAACATGAACTCTTGTCATTCATGATGGAGATGTTATAATGAATAAATGTACTTTAGTACGCTTCATATTATATTAGCAAAGTATCTAAAATTCCAATGAATTCTCTGATGAATGATATTACAACTGTGGAATTTCTTTTCTAAGATAAGCAAGTATTCTTATTTTAGGATTGTTTTTAACCGATATGCTGGCAGAAAAAGTGAATGCAGGAGAATTGCTTCCCCTGGGCAGCCGAGTGATCCGAGGCCCCAACTGGCATTGGGATGACCAAGACCACTATGGACCTGGCACGGTCATTGGTCATTCTAAAAAAAGCGGTCAGTGGTCAAACAACAGAGATTTTCATGTACACTAGCTAGTATACCAATCAACCCATGTGTTACATTTTGATAGCCACTCATACGTATTATAGGAACTGAGGACTCGGTACCCTTTGCAGTTCCAATTATAATATTATCCAGCGTTGATGAGAAATTATTGACTTGTGCGCATGTAGCAGTGCAAGACTATGTATTTATTTAGTTTAATTTAAAACTTAAGAGTACTGTTGTGCAACATAATTGGTGATTTATTCACAGACATACATACAACCTTTGTTGAGTCATGGCTGAGTTCAATCCTTCTTTTAGAGTACAGTTATGGGACATAATTTAATCGGTGATTAATTCACCTACATTTATACTACCAACGCATACAGCGAGTGCAGACTGTTACTCTTTAGATTATGAAAGCAAGCATTTACGCCAAGATTTTGTGATTTACGCCAAGATCTTGTGATTTTTGGGAAACATGCAAGCACTGCCGTTTGGTGTGTGATTTAGCTTCCTACAGCAGACACACAGTTGTGTAAGCACGATTCTTTAGATTGTAATACAGATTTGCAGCAGGAAAATGAAAAACTAAAAGCCAAACACAAGTTGTTGAAAATGTTCCAAGTTTTCACCTTTATCAAATAAAAGGGCTTATTCGCGGTAAAATCTTTCAGCACAAAATGAATCCATAATATCGTAGATGTTAATGAAGATCTGTTGAATTGAACTTCATGTTTGTGGATGAACTGCATGTTTGTGGATGAATTGCATATTTGTTTATGTAAGCCTGGCACAGTCAAACTGGAAAAAATAACAGTTACTGTTTTTTCAGGGTGGACGTATGTTGCCTGGGACCATGGTAGTTCAAATGGTTATGCCTTTGGTCCCGATGGCGGATACGACATATGGAAGACAGAAGAACACCCACGTTGCATGGGTGATGACAATGACTTGCATATTGGCATGTCTGTGGAAAAAGGTAAATAAAGTTCTTGAGGTTTTATGATCTTTGTGGCTGGAATTGTGTACATTGTCTTTATCTATCAGTAGTAAATGGACAAAATGTTAATATTGACATAATCCAAATATTTAAATAATAATATGGACACCCTGTCCTTGAGACCGCGGAACAGCTTCTGAATTTCCAGATTTCAGAACACTTGTTGATGACATATGCGCCTGATGAAACAGTATTTAACTGTGTGTTTATCAGGCTACTTATCAGTACAACTTATGTTAATCTGATGAATAAAAATTGATACAACAACAACAGGCTACTTAATCAGAGAATGGCTTCTTCTGCAGTTATTTCTGCCAATTTGGAGGTCTCCCAGATCATTTTTGAGATCATTGTAAATCAATTGAGAATGTTTCACGGTATATGTATCATGTAAGAAGTTTTTGGTCACTAGAGTTTCGTCCTAAAGTCACCAGAATTGCATGTTTTTTGGCTTTGTAAATGTATACAATTCTTCAGCTTCAGGGGGCTTCACTCTCTGACCTATTGCCCCCTCCCCTACCCTATCCCACCCCCCCTCCGATCAGGGGAATTGCCCCTAAACCTCTATGGCATCCCTGGGCCCCACCCACAAAATGTTTGTCCTTTTTCGCTTTTTCTAAATCCCTTCTCTGCTTTATACTGAAACATTGACAGTGCTAATGTATGTTTGTATTGATGTGAACACTGGCGCTACATGTTAAAACACATCGTTCAAAGGGTCCAGCTGCTGATCATGTTATATATTGTTTAGAGTACTAATGTTATGCATGCTCAAATATGTTCTGTTTTGTATTCAGGGCCTAACTGGAGTTCTAGTGAAGGTTCTAGTGAGGAAAGACTGAAAAACATCAAGACAGGGATCATTATCCGAAAATCCAGACGGGAGAAGAAGCTTGTGGTAACATTTTTCTTTGAATTTGGTTGATCATTTCCAGTTTGGAACTTTGGTCCTTTTATTAATTAACAAAACCACACACGGTTTCCAAATGAAATGAGGCTTATAGCCCAGGACTAGTGGACATTTTAATCGAAAGGAGGGTTGGTAGAGGGGTGGAGAGCAATAACCATGTAATGTAATGTAAAGGGGTAGAGAGCAATAGCCATGTAATGTAATGTAGAGGGGTAGAGAGCAATAACCATGTAATGTAATGTAGAGGGGTAGAGAGCAATAACCATGTAATGTAATGTAGAGGGGTGGAGAGCAATAACCATGTAATGTAATGTAGAGGGGTGGAGAGCAATAGCCATGTAATGTAATGTAGAGGGGTAGAGAGCAATAGCCATGTAATGTAATGTAGAGTAATGTAATGTAGAGGGGTGGAGAGCAATAACCATGTAATGTAGAGGGGTAGAGAGCAATAACCATGTAATGTAATGTAGAGGGGTGGAGAGCAATAACCATGTAATGTAATGTAGAGGGGTGGAGAGCAATAACCATGTAATGTAATGTAGAGGGGTGGAGAGCAATAACCAAGTAATGTAGAGGGGTAGAGAGCAATAACCATGTAATGTAATGTAGAGGGGTGGAGAACAATAACCATGTAATGTAATGTAGAGGGGTAGAGAGCAGTAACCATGTAATGTAATGTAGAGGGGTGGAGAGCAGTAACCATGTAATGTAATGTAGAGGGGTAGAGAGCAATAACCATGTAATGTAATGTAGAGGGGTAGAGAGCAATAACCATGTAATGTAATGTAGAGGGGTGGAGAGCAATAACCATGTAATGTAATGTAGAGGGGTAGAGAGCAATAACCATGTAATGTAATGTAGAGGGGTAGAGAGCAATAACCATGTAATGTAATGTAGAGGGGTGGAGAACAATAGCCATGTAATGTAATGTAGAGGGGTGGAGAGCAATAACCATGTAATGTAATGTAGAGGGGTAGAGAGCAATAACCATGTAATGTAATGTAGAGGTGTGGAGAGCAATAGCCATGTAATGTAATGTAGAGGGGTAGAGAGCAATAACCATGTAATGTAATGTAGAGGGGTGGAGAGCAATAACCATGTAATGTAATGTAGAGGGGTGGAGAGCAATAACCATGTAATGTAATGTAGAGGGGTGGAGAGCAATAACCATGTAATGTAGAGGGGTAGAGAGCAATAACCATGTAATGTAATGTAGAGGGGTGGAGAGCAATAACCATGTAATGTAATGTAGAGGGGTGGAGAGCAATAACCATGTAATGTAGAGGGGTAGAGAGCAATAACCATGTAATGTAATGTAGAGGGGTGGAGAGCAATAACCATGTAATGTAATGTAGAGGGGTGGAGAGCAATAACCATGTAATGTAATGTAGAGGGGTGGAGAGCAATAACCAAGTAATGTAATGTAGAGGGGTAGAGAGCAATAACCATGTAATGTAATGTAGAGGGGTAGAGAGCAATAACCATGTCATGTAATGTAGAGAGGTGGAGAGCAATAGCCATGTAATGTAATGTAGAGGAGTGGAGAGCAATAACCATGTAATGTAATGTAGAGGGGTGGAGAGCAATCACCATGTAATGTAATGTAGAGGGGTGGAGAGCAATAACCATGTAATGTAATGTAGAGGGGTAGAGAGCAATCACCATGTAATGTAATGTAGAGGGGTAGAGAACAATAAACATGTAATGTAATGTAGAGGGGTGGAGAGTAATAACCATGTAATGTAATGTAGAGGGGTGGAGAGTAATAACCATGTAATGTAATGTAGAGGGGTGGAGAGTAATAACCATGTAATGTAATGTAGAGGGGTGGAGAGTAATAACCATGTCATGTAATGTAGAGAGGTGGAGAGCAATAACCATGTAATGTAATGTAGAGGGGTGGAGAGTAATAACCATGTCATGTAATGTAGAGAGGTGGAGAGCAATAACCATGTAATGTAATGTAGAGGGGTAGAGAGCAATAACCATGTAATGTAATGTAGAGGGGTAGAGAGCAATAACCATGTAATGTAATGTAGAGGGGTAGAGAGCAATAACCATGTAATGTAATGTAGAGGGGTAGAGAGCAATAACCATGTCATGTAATGTAGAGGGGTGGAGAACAATAACCATGTAATGTAATGTAGAGGGGTGGAGAGCAATAACCATGTAATGTAATGTAGAGGGGTGGAGAGCAATAACCATGTAATGTAATGTAGAGGGGTGGAGAGCAATAACCATGTAATGTAATGTAGAGGGGTGGAGAGCAATAACCATGTAATGTAATGTAGAGGGGTGGAGAGCAATAACCATGTAATGTAATGTAGAGGGGTGGAGAACAATAACCATGTCATGTAATGTAGAGGGGTAGAGAGCAATAACCATGTAATGTAATGTAGAGGGGTGGAGAGCAATAACCATGTAGTGTAATGTAGAGGGGTGGAGAGTAATAACCATGTAATGTAATGTAGAGGGGTAGAGAGCAATAACCATGTAATGTAATGTAGAGGGGTGGAGAGCAATAATGTAATGTAGAGGGTTAGAGAACAATAGCCATGTAATGTAATGTAGAGGGGTGGAGAACAATAACCATGTAATGTAATGTAATGTAGAGGGTTAGAGAACAATAGCCATGTAATGTAATGTAGAGGGGTGGAGAACAATAACCATGTAATGTAATGTAGAGGGGTAGAGAGCAATAACCATGTAATGTAATGTAGAGGGGTGGAGAGCAATAATGTAATGTAGAGGGTTAGAGAACAATAGCCATGTAATGTAATGTAGAGGGGTGGAGAACAATAACCATGTAATGTAATGTAGAGGGGTGGAGAGCAATAACCATGTCATGTAATGTAGAGGGGTGGAGAACAATAACCATGTCATGTAATGTAGAGGGGTGGAGAGCAATAACCATGTAATGTAATGTAGAGGGGTAGAGAGCAATAACCATGTAATGTAATGTAGAGGGGTAGAGAGCAATAACCATGTAATGTAATGTAGAGGGGTGGAGAGCAATAACCATGTAATGTAATGTAGAGGGGTGGAGAGTAATAACCATGTAATGTAATGTAGAGGGGTAGAGAGCAATAACCATGTAATGTAATGTAGAGGGGTGGAGAGCAATAACCATGTAATGTAATGTAGAGGGGTAGAGAGCAATAACCATGTAATGTAATGTAGAGGGGTGGAGAGCAATAACCATGTCATGTAATGTAGAGAGGTGGAGAGCAATAACCATGTAATGTAATGTAGAGGGGTGGAGAGTAATAACCATGTCATGTAATGTAGAGGAGTGGAGAGCAATAACCATGTAATGTAATGTAGAGGGGTGGAGAGCAATAACCATGTAATGTAATGTAGAGGGGTGGAGAGCAATAATGTAATGTAGAGGGGTGGAGAGTAATAACCATGTAATGTAATGTAGAGGGGTGGAGAGCAATAATGTAATGTAATGTAGAGGGGTAGAGAGCAATAACCATGTAATGTAATGTAGAGGGGTAGAGAGCAATAACCATGTAATGTAATGTAGAGGGGTGGAGAGCAATAACCATGTAATGTAATGTAGAGGGGTGGAGAGCAATAACCATGTAGTGTAATGTAGAGGGGTGGAGAGTAATAACCATGTAATGTAATGTAGAGGGGTAGAGAGCAATAACCATGTAATGTAATGTAGAGGGGTGGAGAGCAATAATGTAATGTAGAGGGGTAGAGAGCAATAACCATGTAATGTAATGTAGAGGGGTGGAGAGCAATAATGTAATGTAGAGGGGTAGAGAGCAATAACCATGTAATGTAATGTAGAGGGGTGGAGAGCAATAATGTAATGTAGAGGGGTAGAGAGCAATAACCATGTAATGTAATGTAGAGGGGTAGAGAGCAATAACCATGTAATGTAATGTAGAGGGGTGGAGAGCAATAATGTAATGTAGAGGGGTAGAGAGCAATAACCATGTAATGTAATGTAGAGGGGTGGAGAGCAATAACCATGTAATGTAATGTAGAGGGGTAGAGAGCAATAACCATGTAATGTAATGTAGAGGGGTAGAGAGCAATAACCATGTAATGTAATGTAGAGGGGTGGAGAGCAATAACCATGTAATGTAATGTAGAGGGGTGGAGAGTAATAACCATGTAATGTAATGTAGAGGGGTAGAGAGCAATAACCATGTAATGTAATGTAGAGGGGTAGAGAGCAATAACCATGTAATGTAATGTAGAGGGGTGGAGAGCAATAATGTAATGTAGAGGGGTAGAGAGCAATAACCATGTAATGTAATGTAGAGGGGTAGAGAGCAATAACCATGTAATGTAATGTAGAGGGGTGGAGAGCAATAACCATGTCATGTAATGTAGAGGGGTGGAGAGCAATAACCATGTAATGTAATGTAGAGGGGTAGAGAGCAATAACCATGTAATGTAATGTAGAGGGGTGGAGAGCAATAACCATGTAATGTAATGTAGAGGGGTAGAGAGCAATAACCATGTAATGTAATGTAGAGGGGTAGAGAGCAATAACCATGTCATGTAATGTAGAGGGGTAGAGAGCAATAACCATGTAATGTAATGTAGAGGGGTGGAGAGCAATAACCATGTAATGTAATGTAGAGGGGTGGAGGAATGGGGGAATTGTTTAAAATCATGTACTCTTTTTCTATAAGATTTCTCTGGTCCCGTCTCACACCGACTCAACCAAAGCTTTTAGGTTTTGAGGTTAGTTCAGCCAGGCTAGCTATTAATAGTTTCGCCGATAGCTTCGCCGGTGCTTCTTTCCTTTCCTTTCACTGGAAGGGAGGGTGTAGGCAAGCTATAAATAGCCAGCAGCCAGCAAAATGTGGGGGAACCAACGAGTGCTGCTCACATAGGCGTTGAGCTGGTGTGGTCTGCACTATCACCAAGGGTGTGTGTGGACATGAAACTCCAGTGTTCTTCATTCTCTTGCTTTTGAAGCTGTTTCAAGTGACTGACTGATAGTATATCAGACGACCAGATTGAATGTTACAAATAATAGCAAATAAAATGCTGCAGACTTTAAACGTGCTGTGCTCACTACTTCATTCTACACCGCTTTAAGCTTGGTGAACAGTTGAAAGCCAACATGTTTGTTGTTGTTGTTGTTGTTGTTTTTTCATGGATAGTTTGAACTGCATGAGTTTAGAGACTGCTTAAAGCTGTGTCAAGATTGTCCAGTTTTCTGTTCATGGATAACATTTTGTGAAATTGTTTGGGTAACATAATTATTATGTGTGTTAACTGTCCAGGTTCGATGGGACAATGGAGAGAGGCAGATTGTTCGTTGGGGTGCAGAGGACAAATATGATGTCATGTACTGGTACGTTACAAACGGTTTGCACAAACCTAAGAGGGGCGGAGTGGTGGGGAAAAGGCTTTCAAAAAAGGGAAAAAAAAAAAAAAAAGGAAGTATGGATAATTGATTTTCCTTAGTCTTTAAGACTAAGATTTTTGTCTGCCAAAGAAGCCATTGCAAAGGAAAGTCACTCCTTTGGATGAGAGTATAAAGTGAGGTGTCTAGTCTGTGCACGTGCGCACTCCATGGCATAGACTTTCAAGATCCTGATGATGCTTACAGCTCATGTCCTAGAGAGGCGAGTGCCAGCTACATTCACCCAGCCAGCACTAGGTCCCCTCTCTCCCCCCACTCCTAGTCAACCAGGATTGTGCTCAGTTGTCCAGGGAGTTACGACCATGCGCCTAAGGCAGCCTGTGGGCGCCTGGGACAGTTCGAGTGAAAGCCTGTGCCTTGAGCAGCTCTTGAGTTGGAAAAGCGCTCTATTACAACAATTCATTTTTATAAAGTGCTTTATTGAGGTTGAATGTTGAGCTAAACTAAAATCCTTGTGTGGAGATTTGAATTGTGTCATTGCTAGTTCGTGTGGAAATATGGTATCTTTCTTCATTCCATGTTCAGTTACATGTAACATGTTATTATTTATTTTGTACAATGTGTTGTGATCTCAAACCGTGTATCTTTTAATGTTCCATTTTATTTTATTTTTTTAATTTTTGGCTGCAGTGATCCATTTGGATTGCAGCAAGAGATACTGGAATATGACACAGGACCATTTCCTCAGCAAGGTATACAGTTTGTTAATTATGGTCAAACTACACAATCTATTTTGCGTTATTATTATGATGAATGAATGAATTAATAATTTGTAAATCTCGTAAATATCTCCACGCCTACAGGCATGATCGCCGAGCTGTGGGGAGGGAGGTGGACACACACACACATGCACTCACTCGCACTCCCACCCCCCCACCCTCCCCCCCCACACACAGAGGCAGGATAGGGGCCTAGAACTTAAATTAACACTTTCACTTCTTCACTATCGCTCAACACATTTTAGCAAGCAGACCAGACGTTTAACACTTACGCAATCTTTTGTGACAGTGACTTTTGAAAATGAGATTTAAGACCAGATAGTTTAACATCCAGCTTAGCAAGAAGAAAGAAATGTGTTTTCAGGTTTCTGCGAAATGATGATGTTGGATTTTCAAGAACTGTGTAAAATTTAAGTACGAGTGTTACCTGGTAACATGTTTAGAGCAGGAATATGTTTATCGAGGTAAGATTCTTGTAAGTGAAACAGCTTCTTGCATTTTGATCTAAAGTTGTACGTACACATTTGACTTTTGTTAAATGAATGGAGTTTCCTTTTCCTGCTTGTTTGTCTGAAGCTGTGACGTTTAGTTTATTTCCTCATCAGACCCAGCAACACCAAAGGTCCAAGGCAAACAGCCCAGTAACTCTCCAGGAGGAGCAAAGGCACCCCAGCATCAAGCCCACTTTGAAAATGGTCAGTGGCAGTGGAAGGCAGCCAATGGAAATTGGATAGATTTTGCTCCCGAGACTAGCGCCTCCATCGAGAAGCAGTATCTAAAACGCCGAGAAGGAACAGCGATGATCGTTAGAGATGGCACAAAGTAAGTTGATAGCTAGCTAAATAAAGAGAAGAGACGGTCAGTCAACTCCAGAGTCATGATTACGTACATTAGCAAGCGCTTTTTGTTTTGTTGCAACCTCTTCATCAGTTGGGATGAGAAAAGGGGAGTAAGGCCTGTGTGCAGATGCTGTCTTGTTTGGCGAGTACAATGCAGTCAGCACACTGTAGCAGAAATTCTGTGCACTGAACCCAATCTCACCACCAAGAGACTTGTTAACAAAGCTATAGAAATTGAACAGAGAGGTCAAGGCTCTGAACTCCCAGCAATTCTATGACAGCGTGTTAAAGTGAATTGTACTTCCCAAACGATATTGCATGTGCCCCGTCCTTACATTCCTTTTTTCTACTTAACTCATTCTGTCCCAAGCACAGACAAATCCGTACAGTGCAACCTAGTCATAACTGACCACGCACGAAGTTACCTTCTTTTCCTTTAATGTCCATCAGTCATATTCGACAATTACTGGCATAGGGTCCCTACGGCAAGGGTAGAGCTGTTAAACGCATCCTTGTTCGGTTCTAATCCACAAACAGTTAAGTTAGAAGTGTTGAACCCATTCTCTGAATTCCAGTGAACAACAAACACATGTGGTTAATTGATTCTGCTTCAGTTTGAGTCGTATTTTCATGAATTTCTCCAACGACGAGTCAGAAAGGGTTCTACTCTGCCAGAGAAGCAGTACATGCTGGTTATGAACTTCAGTAACAACGATTCTGATGATCCCGACAAATCATTCCAGAAACACACCTCAACATTTTATTAAAATCTTTAAATGAGTTCCAACGTTATAAGTTTTTGGTGCAGTTCCCCGTTAATTCTAGGAAAATGCCTCTGCACAGCTGGGCCCCGAGGTAAAGAGACTGCCTTACACAGTTGGGATACAATGAGTTCAGTGAGTAATATTCTGAGTTGACAGACTGCCTCTTCTCTCCATCCAGAACGGAAAAAACTTTTCTAACAAATTGATAAGTGTAATAAAGTCAAGTTGTTGTGTGCTAGCAAAGCATTCAGCAATTTCATTGGTGCGTGGAAACGTTGCTAAGATACGAGTTGGGGTATTTCAAATCATGGCCATGAAATCACAGAGTAGTTCAGAAATTGTTTTTCTTAATTTTTGTTTTGTTTTGAACAGATAGAGGATCTACATCACACAGAAGATCTTGAATAAAAGATGCATTCAGATTTTATGTTTTTTTGTATTGCTAGAAGAGATCTTATTGTTGATCATCAATGACTGACTTTCACTTATTTGTGGTTTGGGTGTGGGTTTTGTTTCAGTCGCAGAATAATGTTCAAGAGGATGACAGAGAAGATGATAGAAGGGGGACAAGAAACTGCTGTGCAACGAATACCTGCGTTACAGTCTTCATTGATTGTGTAGCATTACAGAATGTGAAGCAGTTGACTGATAGAGTGACGTAAAGTCGTTTTGAAGATAGCTCAAAACTCATATTTTCTCAAAACAAAAACACTGGTTTAAGTACACTTGAAACTGAAATGAAATGTATTGAATCATGATCTTTTACCTATTGAATATCAAAATATAACTAGCATAAAAAATATAGATGTTTCTGACTATTATAAAATATCAACGGTTTTGATATACAGTCATATTGGACAGTTTCTTTGAAATTTATAAAATATTATAATTTGTGCATTATATGATACTTTTCATTTGTAATATTTGTATGTGCGTGTGTGTATGAGCGAGAGGGTGTGTGTGTGAGAGAGAGAGAGAGAAAGAGAGAGAAAAAGAGAGAGAGAGAGCAAATGGGCTTTTTGCAGACAACATTGATGAAGATCGACATTGACAACTAGACTGTTAATGTGTGCTGATATGGGTTGAAATTCAGGTGAGAGACTGACAAATGACAGCATGGGTTTTTGTTGTTGTTGTTTTGTGCAGATACTGAAAGGTACAGAGGTGTTTTGGCAGATTCTGCATGGTTTGTGGTGGGTTGCGATCAAGGTGGCAGTTTGTCGTGTGTATGTGGGATGAATATGGGGAAATCGAGTTTGCCATTCTGCTGGCTTGACATATATTTTTATAGCACAATCACATGTAAGAAAGAAAATGTTTGATGTCAAGAATGTTGTACATTTTAAGTAAGAGATCAAGCTGGTAAAATTGTTACAATGCTAATGTTAAATCTTGTTAATTTTTTTTTTTATGTTGTTGGTCTAAAATCACTATGTGTACAGACCTTAAATTAAATAAATGAAAATGTTTTTCAAACACTTTGAGCATGCTGTCGTAAAGTGGAACAGTGGGCAGTTAACACAACATCATATGTTATATTTGTTCTCATAATTAATATCTGAAGAAATGAAATCAATATGTATTCAACTATGCATACTTAGTGGTTTTTGTATTTCAGTCTTATCTGGACATACGTGTAAATAGTCCAGTGGAGTCAGAAGGAAACCCTGTTGGGGTGCTGGGGGTTTCAGTATAAATAGTATCCCCACTTTCTAGCCCAGTCTCCTACCTTTTTTCTTGAAAACTCTTCCGGGATAAGACTCCTTATTTGTGTATGAGGTCTGTTGGATCAGCTTGGGAATATTGGACGCTTTCTGCCAGGTTGATTGATTGATTGATTGATTGTTGCTTTATGTCCAGCGGACTCTTACGAGCCAAATCAGGACCGGACAACCCCCAATCCGCATAAAAGATCCGCCAAAACAACCCTAGTGGGAAAATTGAATGCCCTCCACTGGCCAGTCACTTTACAATAAAGACATCCCACGCAGGGGACGGCTGAGGCTTTACCCCAACTACTCGAACCCCCGGTTACAAAAACAAAATAGAATACAAACATCATTATAAATCATCAACAAAACACATACATATAAAATGCCTATAGTGCTAAATAATAACATCATAGGAGGCCCTAGTGACCGCCCGGCAGAAAGCGTCCAACACTCCCAAGCTGATCCAACAGACCTCATACACAAACAAGGAGTCTTGTCCAGGAAGAGTTTTCAAGAAAAAAGGTAGGTCATTGATCTAGCGAAGAAGAAGATAGTATAGCAGAGTGATAGGACAGATCAGGAATGGGAAAGAGCAAATGAGGAAGACAGCGACAGTGGGAATTTAAAGCACTAAATTTCCAGAAAGTGGGGATACTATTTATACTGAAACCCCCGGCACTCCAACGGGGGTACTGTTGCCGCAGTGAATCAGTCATGCCTACAAAGGCAAGACAGGTTTTCAACTGGGGCTTTCACTTTTCCCTTTATAGGTTAGAACAATCTACAGTGGCAAGATTGCTCATGACCCCAAGGGGTTTTCTGCCAGGTGGTCACTAGGGCTTCCTATGATGTTATTATTTAGCAATGTAGGCATTTTATATGTATGTGTTTTGTTGATAATTTATAATGATGTTTGTATTCTATTTTGTTATTGTAAACGGGGGTTCGATAAGTTGGGGTGAAGCCTCAGCCGTTCCCTGCGTGGGATGTCTTTATTGTAAAGTGACTGGCTGGTGGAGAGCTTTCGGTTTTACCACTAGGGTTGTTTCAGCAGATCTTTTATGCGGATCGGGGGTTGTCCGGTCCTGATTTGGCTCGGAAGAGTCCGCTGGACCTAAAGCAATAATAATGTAATGTAATGTAATGTAATGTAAGTCAGAAGGAGCTAAATGTTAGTCTGTCAGTTGGTCTGTTGGGAGCCCTATTTTAAGAACGGCTGAACAGATTTTGACCAAACTTCATAGGAACATTACCTAGGTTAGTGGCCTGTCTCTCATGCCATCACGTTTGCTCTACCTCGAAGGTCAAGGTCACTGTAGCCATTTGGTTGCTAAATACTTTTTTTAAAATATCTCAAAAGTGGCTAAAGCGATTTTGTGGAGTTTTGGTGTACAGATATTTTCAAATCATAAGTAGCAGTCCGACCTAGCAGTTTGGTTGTGGTTCAGTCGTTTCAAAACACACTTTTTGCTTTATCCCAAGAAAAACTTAACCGAAATGTATCATTTTTACTTTTGTGGCTACTTTAACTACTGCTAAGCACGTCAGATCAGCCATATTTGTACTTTCTCAAAGGTCAAGGTCATTGTGCTTCACTATTTTCTAAACATGATTAGCGCTGTATCTAAAAGTTTCCTTAACTGATTTGGATAGGTTTTTGCTTGCAGTTGAGACAGTGGCCTATCATTCCATGATTTGATTTGGCTTTGTTAAAATAAAGCACAGTCACCACACCGTCAACAAAATTCACACTTTTGAAAACGCCGATTTTTTTAGGTTA
Organism: Oncomelania hupensis; assembly: GCA_036898135.1. Lineage (NCBI taxonomy): Eukaryota > Metazoa > Mollusca > Gastropoda > Littorinimorpha > Pomatiopsidae > Oncomelania > Oncomelania hupensis. The sequence continues at coordinate 62,669,277 of CM072518.1, forward strand.
CATTACATTACATTATTATTGCTTTAGGTCCAGCAGACTCTTCCGAGCCAAATCAGGACCGGACAACCCCCAATCCGCATAAAAGATCTGCTGAAACAACCCTAGTGGTAAAACCGAAAGCTCTCCACCAGCCAGTCACTTTACAATAAAGACATCCCACGAAGGGGACGGCTGAGGCTTCACCCCAACTTATCGAACCCCCGTTTACAAAAATAAAATAGAATACAAACATCATTTTTTTTTTTTTTTTAAAGAAATTTTTATTCACCACATACATGCATGTATAACAACCAAAATTTTTCATAAATATTCATACTTATGTTATCATACAAGCACATATACGGCTTTTTTTTTTTTTTTTTAGAAATAAATAGACATATAAGAGGTGTACTTTAGAAGAATACTAAAATAGATATTTATAAGAAAGAAAAATAATAAAAAAAAGAAGAGAGAGGAAATGAGAGAGAAGATGCACAGGGCTTTTATATTACATGTACATGAGCATCCACAAGCAAAGCCTAAACAAAAATATACATGAGTACATGTACAAAAAATAAGAAAAAGTCTACAAAAATATTATTACAAATTATCAAAAAGAGGCAAGTACAGCTGCCACATTGTACAGAAAACATTTAGACTCATCTGTGTGTTAGCAATGTACCTTTCCGTTTCATATCTGTTTCTCAGAGTGAATAAAAAAGCTTCATAGACAGGCAATTCTTTATTCATTTTACATCTGTAAATGTACGTTTTTGCTAACAAAATCATCAAATCCAATACATCATCAGTTACTGTCGCCTTGTCGCAACCAAAAATAACTAAATGTTCATTGAACCTAAGTGATGTGACATGTGAGCATTTGTTAACTAATGCATTTTGGAAACTATTCCAAAATTGTTGAACCGAATTGCATGACCAAAGAAGATGCTGGATATTTTCCTTTGCCATCCCACAAAAGGTACAGTTATTACTATTTTCTAATCCCATACTATGTAAAATTGTATTTGTACCTAATATTCTATGAACTACCCTGATTTGAAACCATTTAAGTTTAGTGTCTTTTATTTGCTTTATCCTTTTAAATATTTTTTTCCATGACATCCGTATATTTACTCGTTGCTCCCAACTTTTGCAACAATTTGGCTCATGTTCATTTTGTACCAAAATATCATAGAACGTTCCTGCCCCTTTGGGCACTGACAAAACAAATCTGAGTAGTTTGCTATGTTCATACCCTTGCAAATGCTCACCGGCCACATCGATATCTGTTGTACGTATGTATTTTTTAATAGCGTTTACACACCCAGAGTAAGTGAGAAAATTTACCGCAATTTTATACTTCTCACTAAATGTTTGTAAATCTAAAAACAACCCATTCTCCTTTAAGAAATGACCAATATTGTAAACCCCTTTCTCTATCCAGTTTGGAAAAAAAATAGTCTTTCCTCCAATCAAAATATTAATATTACAAAAGATAGGTTCACCTCTAAGTTCTTCATTTGTCATAATTTTTATATTTGTTCCTAACTCTTTATATGCTTTCACTACATCTAACCAGTACTGATTTACCTTTCTATCCATATCTATTATAGTACCCAGTTTATCAAGGAGTTCAAATTTATTTGATGTTTTTTTAACAATGTTTGTCCATTTATGATTGCTCAATTGTAATTTCCTTAGCCATGTTACCTTAAGAGCGCTCATAAACTTCCTCACATCTGGAATTCCAACTCCCCCATAATCAATACGTTTTACAGAAACTTTTCTACTTATTTTATCATTTTTTCTTCCCCAAACGAAGCAATAAACACATTTTTGTAATTCATTTACAATATCATCTGGTGGATTTGGCAACAGCAACCAAAGATGAACAAGTTTCGACAAAATAAGTGACTTTAAAACAGCCACACGTCCCAAAGGCGTAATCTGACGTTTTAACCAAACTTTAAACATATTCTTAATTTCTAAAAACTTTTCTCGAAAATTAATCTCTACACATTTCTTAAGGTCAAGTGTAAACCATATACCCAGTATTTTAAATCTTTCAGGATTCCACTCCATGTGCAGGTGGGGCATAAAGCGTATTTCCGAATTGTGCATACTACCTAACCAAATAGCACTGCTTTTATCAGTGTTCAAGATAAGACCAGATTTTTTACCAAAAATTTGAATAGTATTAATTGCTTCTTCAAAAGAATTTCTATCCCCTTCCATCATTAACTCTGTGTCATCAGCATATTGAACTACTTTATTTTCTATTTCATTAACCTTTATACCTTTTATATGCTGATTTTCTCTTATCATTATACCTAAAATTTCCACACACATGACAAATAGATAGGGGGAGATCGGATCCCCTTGTCTACACCCCCTCCGCACATGGAACCAGGACCCAAGTGTACCATTCACAAGGACCGATGATTTAATTCCATTGTAGAAAGTATGGATCCATCGACAAAAGTCAGTGCCGCATCCAAACGCCCCCAACACCTTAAACATGAAATCCCAGCTGACCGAGTCAAAGGCCTTCTCAAAATCTAAACATAGTAACAACCCCGGTTGATCGTTCACATTCAAGTAGTCAATTAAATCATAAATTAATCTAACATTATCTCCTAGATATCTATTACGAATAAATCCTGTTTGGTCTTCATGTATCAGAGAAGGTAGTACATTCTTAAGTCTATTTGCGATACACCCTGATCCTATCTTATAAACTAAATTTAGAAGAGAAATAGGTCGCCAGTTCTTAATATACTCTCTGGGTTTATCACCCTTTGGAATACAAACAATTACCCCCTCCTTTTGCGTAGATGATAATTCCCCTTTTAAGAAACCTTCATTTAAAGAGCGTACAACAAAATCACCTACCCTGGTCCAAAAAACTTTAAAGAACTCTACAGAAAAACCATCACTACCTGGGCTTTTCCCATTTTTTGTATTTTTTAATACCAAAGATGCCTCTTCTAAAGTGATAAGACCCTCAAGTGAATTTGCCTCCAACTCAGTCAGTCTGGGAATACTGTCAATAAGGTCGCCTATTTCACAGGGTTCAACTACCATATAATCATACAACCTTTCATAAAAACCATTAACTTCAACTAATATTTCCCCGGGATCTGTAGTAATTGTACCATTTTGTTTATGCAACTTAAGGATTTGTTTATTAGTATAATTACGTTTCTCTAGCGCACAGAAATATTTAGTAACCTTTTCCCCGTCAACAATCCACCTGGCCCGAGAACGGAGCAAAACACCCTCCATCTTCCGTTCCCTTAAAGAAATCAGTTCTATATTAGCTTTCTGCAATTCCTCTCTTTCTGACTCGTCTAATTTTAACTTTTGTTCTAATAGAGTAATTTTTTCCTCTAGTAGTTGTTCAGTTTCCTTACTTTTCTTTCTCTTCTTGGTAGCATAGGAAATTGTTCTGTCTCTAATTTTCATTAACAGTGTGTCAAGAAAGAGTTGGTCATTAATTACAAACTGTATTTCATTATTACTTATTTGACTAATAGTATCCTGATTATATGGACATGCCGCGTATGCTTTCTTTACTTCTTCTATAACTGAGTTAATGTCATCTAAATATTCCTTATCTTTTAACAACGAAGCGTTAAATTTCCATAATGACAATCGTTTTCCTTCTTTAACTTTTCCTAAAGACAATAAAATAAGCGAATGATCCGTTCTGTAGCCAGGCAGAACGTCGGCGTCATAAACATCAGCTGACATCAAATCAGATACCAAGAAAAAGTCAAGTCTACTTTGCTGAATGGGGCAATTTCTTCGCCATGTATATCTTCTTAATTCCGGGTTTAAGTCTCGCCATGTATCAGTCAAGTCTAGATTAATCATCATTTGTTCTACCTGTTCCTGGGCTTTGATATTGTTATGATGTTTATAGTTATCACAGTCAAGTTCAAAGTTTAAAACTAAATTCCAATCTCCTCCCATAATAATATTATCTGGCGCAATTTGTTTAATCTTGCTACATAATGTCACATAAAAGTCTGGATCATCTCTATTTGGTCCGTACACATTACATATAAGAAATTCTTTACCAAATATTTTCACCAAAATCAAAATGTAGTTTCCACCGTTATCCTTATACACTTTCTTGACATCAAATTCAAAGTTATTATTAAAAAGGACAGTCACCCCTCTTGACGAAGAATTGTAAGAAGCAAAGTAACAATCATAGCCCCACTCAGCACGAATATAGTTTTCCAGCTTTGCATGAAAATGAGTATCCTGTAACAGATATATGCAGAACCCTTTATTTCTTAAATAATGAAACACATCTCGGCGTTTTCTTGCATCAGCCAGGCCCTGACAATTCATGGATACAATAGTTACACTGGTATCAGCAGAAGCCATAAAAAATAAAAATGATTATACCACGATCAAGCACAAATGTGGCAGAACAACATGACCTCAAGCAGCCAGAAACAAAAACACTTTTCCCTTGCCTGCAAAAACAGCACATGCCAGCAAAAGTACATACGGTGAAAGTCAACTCTCTCGAATACAAACATCATTATAAATTATCAACAAAACACATACATATAAAATGCCTACATTGCTAAATAATAACATCATAGGAAGCCCTAGTGACCACCTGGCAGAAAGCGTCCAATATTCCCAAGCTGATCCAACAGACCTCATACACAAATAAGGAGTCTTGTCCCGGAAGAGTTTTCAAGAAAAAAAGGTAGGAGACTGGGCTAGCGAAGAAGACGATAGTATAGCAGATTGATAGAACAGAGCAGGAATGAGAAAGAGCAAATGAGAAAGACAGCGACAGTGGGAATTTAAAGCACTAAATTTCCAGAAAGTGGGGACACTATTTATACTGAAACCCCCAGCACCCCAACGGGGGTATTTTTTTTTTTAGGTCATGTGTGTGTGTTTGTCTAGAAATACATTTGAATGGCTACTGGTTACCTTGCAATTCTTACAATGACATACTTCCTCGTTCTGCTGCTGCAAGTAAGTGGTGGGGGAAACAACAGAATTTGAGAGAAGTTGTCCTTTGTGATAAGCAACCTGAGAAACTGTGGTTGGCAGTTTGTGTATGTGTGGGTTTGTGTGTGTTTGACGCTGAACATTATTGTTGTAGAAGTGGAACAGAACTATCCAATTCAACAAATCTTTATTATCTCTTACAAGCAATTATGACAGGCGTTAAACATTGCTCCAATAAATAAAAGACATTCAGATTTCAAAGACGTAATATATACAATGTAAAAATGCATGCCCACATAACACTCTTCAAATCTAAGGCACTCGCATTTCCCCTTACTCACACATTTTGTCTGACATTATTAAACTAACATTATTTAACATGAAAGTGCAACACATGTAAACATGTATGTTACAGCATAACATATGTCATAAACAAAAGTACATCTAGCACGCATCCCTTTCAAACACACAACCCGCTGACAAACCAACATCTCAATCCACATTATTGATCAGGGTCACTACAGTCAGAATGAAACGGAAATGGACAATGCGGCACTTTAAATTACAAAGACGCCTTCCGGAAGGCAGAGCCTCAAACAGAGCTGACAAGAGGGTGGGTAGGATCGTCTTTGATGCTGATGGGCCTTGCTAAGAGGACCCTTTTCTGGAAAAGTCTGTACTTGGAAATATGAAGTTTGGCAATATTTGTAATTAATAGGTACCTTCAAAGGCTAAGGATAATGTCAACTGTGATGGGAAATGTTGATTGGAAACACCGAGTTATTCGTTCATTTTCTACATCATCATCCAGTGTTGAGAAACGGGAACTTTTTGTACAAATGTACAAGTTGAAGCACGCGCTGCAAACTTTTATATACACACTTAAAGGCCACACATTCTAAGAATTTGTTTACTTTAGGCAAAACGGGTTTACTTTACCCTAAGAGGTGCACCATTATTACTTTAAACAATGTGAGCTTTCGTTGCTCAAACCCACCTCTACAGTTTGAATGTTCTTTTTCGGTACTGACAGAGTGGTTTCCCCTGTTTTAATATTACATCAATACCGTAGTCGTGTGACCTTTGACCCTATTTCTGAGTGAACCACATCACTTGAAGAGTGCGTCTTGGGTGTCTGGGTTAGTGTAAAGTCTATTTTATGAACCCCAAACGAAAAACCTTACAGAGCAATTTCTTTTTTTTTACGGGCTTTGTATCTTACTAACTTTCGTTGATGTTATTTTTAGCTCAAGAATGTAGGTTAGCCGTTGCTATTAACAGGCACAAACACTCCGGAATTTATTCCTTTAAAAAAGAACTATACTTTGTAAAGAGTGTTGTTTTGTTTGTTGTAAGCTCATTTTTCCAGTGGGACAACACTCGCTGTGAATGATAAAAGGATCCTTCACAGGGAGGAGGGGGAGACAGGTGGTCAAAGCAGACCCCATTAAACACCGCCATTGCTTGAACTCGTACACTATGGATGGCATTATAATCAGGCAGTGTATCACAATATCTTAGAGGCTAGAAGGGCAAAGCCCATATCACTACTCACATGCTCCTTAGAGAACTTGCAATATTTAATATGAAAATGAGTGCCCAGAAAAAAAAAAGAAAAAAAATCCAACGATGGCGTTACAATGCAAAGTAATACCGATGTTGATCTTTCTATGCTCTTGACCTTGTCCTTCGGCTCCAAATATACTAATATACGATCGAGTGCAGCAAAAGTTGGATTATGCCAACAAAAAAAACGGTGACCTTGGGATGACCTTGATTTTCATGTGACCTCTCATGCATGTCTGATCAAATAACCCAATGTTGTTGCACACTATAGGTTAAATAGAGCCATTCCACTGTACGATGAATTATTTTTTGTATGTTTTAAGAACTCTTAGTGGTTTCGTGAAAAATGGACGTTTCAACTAAAGTTGACTTCGTGGGTATATTTAGTTTATTACATGGCTTTGTATGACATCCAACATGATGTGATGTTGTGAAAGAGATTTTAATCAACCATTTTAAATGTGAAAATGGGGATCTGCACTTGTTTTTTGAGATTTAGAACGTAGCTTGACGCCGGGTATTGGCAGTATGTCAAGTTCATCTGGACTACCGCCACAGAAAGAAGTTGTTTCACGGCAACAACGAACGTAGTGCGGAATAACTTTCACAAAGGAAATGACTCACTTCCGAAAAATCCCTAATAATGTCAAGCGACACGCCAAATTTTTTCTGCCTTTTTGTGATTACAGAATTCTTGACTTGATGTAATAATAAAACATTAAACAGGAGTATTAAAATCAAATCCTTGCTGAGGGTATCTGACTAGAAACTTGCTGAAGGACATGGATGATACATCAAGATGCTTTCAGAATAGGCCTACGTTTAATTTCGTGCTCTGTCTGGGCATCGTCAATAGCCTTTTCCACCATCCGTTTGAACATGATTCGCCATCTGCAAAAAAGCAGGAATACATGCATTAAAATCCAAATTTTAGAAGTAAAATTGTGATGAATAAACATACTCACTGGTGCAACTAACTTAACATTGCCTAGCAACTGCCCTCACAACGGAAGTTGTAAGGTAAGAAAACAACCTGTGGGTTACTTCCCCTCCCTCCTTATTCTGCACAGCTCACAGCCAGCACTGAAACCAATCAGATCTTTCTTGGCTGCAAAGTGGGGAGGATGGAGGGAAGGCCCTAGAAGCAGAAGAACCTCTTTTCTTCTTAGAAAGTGGGGAAAGGAGAGAAGGCTGTGAAGACTGTGCCTCCTTGCAGGGAAGGGAAGGGAAGGCAGCATGGGAGCTAAGCCCGCTTGGAAGAGCGGCGCTCGGTCATACCCACCAAGAACAAAAAAAGCGAAAGCACAAATCTTACCTTGCTACACAAAAAAACCCCACACCTAGATGCCTAAGTTAAGGCTCGTCGAGAGGTACCAAGACTAACAAAAGGCTAAACCCTTGAACAAAGGACAAAGGTGAAAACGGTTAAATCCAAAATACTAATAGCTAAAAATAAACTGAAGTGTAAATTGAAACGAGAGGGCATACACTACACGTCCACACAAAACGAATGCCAAAAAAGATCTGATTGGTTTCAGTGCTGGCTGTGAGCTTGGGGTATTAGAAGCACGCTCAGCATGTGCAGAATAAAGAGGGAGGGGAAGTAACAAACGTGTTGTTTTCTTATCATACCACTTCCATTGCGAGGGCGATTACTAGGCAACGTCAAGTTAATTTCACCAGTGAGTCAGGGTATAATATGTGAAATTAATATAAGAGGTGTCTGGTGATGCATATGTATCTCTTCAAGATAAAGAGAAATGCTAAGAAGCTTAATATATTGTAAAATTGTGAAATCATTCCTCTAATATTCCCTTCAATAATGGTATTGGGAGAAGTCTGTCTAAAACTTCAATATTAAAATTCGATATTTTTTCCGCCTGCTAATAGCGACTTGCCTTCACACCACATTTTTGAGTGAGGACTGTGCGTTTGTCGTTTATGTGAGAGTGTCTGTACCATGTGAGCGTGTATGATGGTAATAGATCACCACACTCTGTGTCTGATTTAGGAATAAGGTGCCTGTAGCATCCACTATTATTATTATTATTATTATTATTATTATTATTATTATTATTATAATTATTATTATTATTATTATTATTATGCAAGGATACTCAATTTATTGCAAAATAGTACGCCTATTAACCTAATATATTCTGCAAAAAGACTTAAAACTTCAGACTTCAAACTATGCAGAACTTTTCACTGCCATGCAGCAAGCACAGCGAAATTTGATGCACGATGGAAGCCGCAATCAAAATCCACTCAGAAGTATCACAGTAGTCGCTGTTTTGCTTCACAAACATAACATGCGTATCTCTCCCATACATTTGTAAACGCATGCGCAACAGTGTTGCCAGGTATTGTACTGTCCCACACTCCCACAGCACCAGCATAAGGGAACATAACCTCTACCTCATAAATTAGTTGAACTCTTTCTATACTTTGCAAAGCTATAGCATAGTGCCAGTGCACAATGCTTTTATACTGACATACGCATACCTCTACTTTCAGAAGTGGTAGTGTGTAGACTCAACGTAGTATACGAAACTAAGATAGAAAAAAACCCTCATATTTTCATTTTAGAGTACGCTTGCAACGTTTGTCTGGCATTGACTACTGTTGTTTCAAAGTGGCCAAAGTGGTGAAGAAGAAAATGATGAAGATGATGCATAATTTCAGTGCTGTAGGTACATGCTACTATTAGAGGGGAGGTAACGCTGCTTTTCACAACAATCAGGGAAAGTTCCATTATTGAATTGTTGCCTCCCTTATACTATTTCTAGCCTTTTTCGGCAGGAATCGGATATGCAAATTTGAGGAGGGGAGAGAACGGTGTATTAAAAAAAAAAAATCAGTAAATAGCAAAGATAATTGTATCAAACTTGGCTAGTCCATTCTAATTTCTTTATGGACCTACACTTTCAAATCTCTACAGTTCTGGATCTGGATCTGGTCGTATAGTTGCAGGAACCAATGTCGGTTATCTTTGCAACTGGGGGAAGCGCATGATTTATAAATTCGTGGCCCTAATATAAAGGCAGGGTGCACGGATAAAACATAAATAACCTCAGTGTCTTTAAAAGCTGGCTAAAAACAGATCAGTGTGAGCGTTCAGCGGAGGGGGGGGGGGGGTGAGAGCCCTGACACCTTCGTCGCCGATGATGCTGCGACGGCTGGTCGGGCTGGTCTGGCTGGCAAGTCTGTGTCACTCAGCTGATTCCACTCAGCTACAGTACGGACAAAAAAGGAATTCCTGTACTGGTCAGTTTTGCTGGTAGGGATGATGAAGCCTCGTGTGTTGTTCACAGCCTGTCGTTCGATGATGTTGATGCTGTCGAACCCCTGAAACCTCGTGGGGATGACTCTTCGTCGACCGCCGACAGCAGGGATGAGGAACTTCTCTGGAGGTAGCGCTGGGACCAACCCCTCTGTGACCCTATTCAGAAGGTTGAGGCGTAGTTGCCTACGGCGCTCTTCTAGTGGGGGGAGGTTCAAGTCTCTGAGGATGTTGCTCATGCAGCCCTGGTTTCGGGACTTGTAGTCACGCGTAATGAAGCGGGCGGCCTGGCGCTGCACTCTCTCCAGTCTGTCAATGTCCTGTTGTAGATGGGGATCCCACACCGTTGCTCCGTATTCTAGCTTGGATCGTACGAGTGAGATATACGCCAGGCACCTGCACTCTTGGGGGCAGTTCCGGAGGTTCCGGCGTAGGAAGCCCACTGTCGATGCTGCTTTGCTGCATGTGTTGGAGATGTGGGCGGACCATTTGAGGTCAGCTGACAGTAGGATGCCAAGATATGGGCTCTGTTGTACCTGTTGCAGTATTACTCTGTCTAGGCTATATAAGTAGGATGACTTATTTCTGATGGAGAGGATGTAGCACTTCTGCGCATTAAAGCGCATGCCCCACTTGGTAGCCCAGATTTCCAGCTGTCGGAGGTCGGCCTGGAGCTCGAGGTGATCTTGGAAGGTGCGTATAGTCCGGTAAAGGAGGCAGTCGTCAGCAAACAGTCTGACTGTAGACCTCACAGACTGTGGTAGATCGTTGATGTGGCAGAGGAACAAGAGGGGTCCCAACACCGTTCCCTGTGGTACGCCTGACTCGACTGGCGCCACTTCCGATGCCTCTCCCTCCACCACCACTCTCATCGTTCGCTTCGTCAAGAACTGGGTCAGCCATGCATGGATTGGTCCACGCACACCGTAATGGTCCATCTTCTGCATAAGCTTGGCGTGTGGAACGGTGTCAAACGCCTTGGAAAAATCAAGTATGGCGACATCCACCTGGGCCCCATTATCGAAGGACTTCAGTAAATCATTCGATGTGGTGAGGAGTTGCGTCTCGCAGGAGTGGCCAGATCTGAATCCATGGTTCCGGTCGGTTAGGATGTTATACATTTCAAGATGGTTCCGGAGGTGCCGACAAATAACATGCTCCAGGAGCTTACAGGCCACTGAGGTTAGGGAGACTGGTCTGTAGTTTTCTGCCTGATTCCTATCGCCTTTCTTGAATACCGCCGAGATGTCTGCGGATAGCCAGTCGCCAGGGAGTTGGCCAGTTTCCAGCGAACGTTTGAAAATGATTGTCAGGGCTGGGGCGATGGACACGGCGCAGGTCTTCAAAATCTTGTTTGGGATACTGTCCGGCCCAGAGGCCTTAGAAGCGTTGAGGTTTTGGAGGAGTTTGGTGATGCCATGGATATTTATAGTGAGTTTCCCGATGCTGGGATAAGGAGGGGCTTTGATTTCTGGAGGGGGGGAGCCGTCATCCTTGGTGAATACGGACTTAAACTGGGTCAAGAGGATCTGGGCTTTGGAGAGGCTGTCACTGAGGAGGGACGGGCCCTTCTTTAGGGGAGCTACCCCTAGGTTGTCTTGGCGCCTGGATTTCACATACTTCCAAAAAGGCTTGGTGTCATTTGCCTGCAGTCCCTCTTCAATGGTGGAGTTCACGTAGTCCCACTCTGCCCGTCTTGTTTCGCGTCGGCATTCCCGCTGGAAAAATTTATAATTCGCCCAGTTCCCAGTCTTCTTGGCTTGTTTGTAGAGACGTTTCTTTCGTCTTAGTAGTTTCTTGACGCGCCAGTTGATCCAAGGTAGGTTAGAGTTTACCCGCCGGAGCTTTGATGGGATATGCTTCTCAACGGCCGACATTAAAGATGTCTTAAACTCAGTCCACATGGTCTCAATGTCTGCGTCGTCATTGTTCATGGTCTCGATCTTCTCGGACAAGGAATCAAAATCGGAGTTCAAGTCGTCCCACTTGGCTTTGGAGTACAAGTACACTCTTCTTGGTTTTTCTCTCACTCGCTGCGGCTGTGCGTCAAAGTCAGTTATTACTGCATGATGGTCAGAGATTCCAGGGATGGAGGTGGAACTCCTGGTTAACGTGGGGTTGGTGACAAACACAAGATCTAGTATGTTGTCATCTCTTGTTGGTTGATCATGTACTTGTGTGAGTTGCGCCGCAGTGCAGATGTCAACGAGGTTAAGCTGCACTTGTCGATCTGGCGAGTTTGAGGGTACACTAGCGTTGTCCCAGTTGATATTTGGGCAGTTGAAATCGCCAGCTAGTAAAACTTGTTGGCGCTTCCTTCCGCCTGTGATTCTTTGCAGTGTTTGGTCAAGCTCAGCGAGGTCCTTATGGGAACGATGGGGCATGTAGAAACATCCAACTAACAAGTCGTTGTTTCTCTTCAGGTGGATCTTGGCCCAGGTCATTTCGCAGTCTGCTTGTAGCTCTGGAGCTGCGGACGAGACCAAAGTCTTGTGTACCAAAATGAACACTCCACCTGCGATGGTGCCCCTGTCTTTCCTGTAGGCGACGTAGTTGGGGGGGAATGCCTCGCTGGACTTGAAATCCGGACCCAACCAAGACTCTGTGCCGCATACTACATCCGGCTTGGTGAAGTTGATGATAGCCAGGAATTCTGCCCGATTCCGAATAACACTGCGGCAGTTTATATTCAGGAGCCGGAGGTTTTGTTTCTCTGGTGGTAGGAGAAGCCGGGAATTGTCACCTAATGTGTCGTGACTCGGGGAAGGTCGTGTTTTCTCCGTCGATCTACGTGGTATTGAGTTGGACGTGTGAGGGTCGATGGATCTGTTGGAATCTGCGCCTGGCGGTGAGGCGCTGGTATTCTTTGGGCTGCTCGTTTTCAGGGGACTGAAATGATGGGAATGAAACGAGTCAACGGACAGGTTGGACAGGGGCTCGTAGACATTACTGATGTAAAGACAATAACTGTGAAAGGTGAAGGTGTTGCAGTTCATACTATCACATTTGAAGCATGCCCATGATGCTGTGGATTGTTGCAAGTGCTGGAAGTCAGCTGTACACAGCTCCAGGCACGAGCGGTGGTACCAGACAGAGCAGTTGTCGCAGGCGACGCAGTCTGTGCAAGATACATCTTTGTCGCACATACCACAGGGGTACGTACTTGCTTGTCGGTGCGGGCCTGGGTTGCAGTGCACATCTCCAGCAAGAAGTATTGCCAAGAATATAAGGGCACTGACCTGTCGCTGTTGAGTGCAAGGTTTCAGTGTTTTTCTGATGTTACCTCTTGAAACTAGAGGCCCTGGGAGTCTGATGTCAAAGTTTGCCGGTAGAGGATAGCTGATATAGCTGCAGAAGATCACAAGGAGGCAGAGGCTCGCAGCCATCACTGCCATTGTAGGTGATAGGCCCCTCCCCTGCTCCGCACTACACTTTTCTGGGTACCCTACTATGATTTCACTGTTACACGCTACATCGTTCACTGGTGACACTCGATGTTGTTTTTGTTGAACTCAAGATGGCGGAAGTTCAGGTCGGGTCTACAGTCACACAGAGTACCACAAATTTTCACTAAAAAAAACTCAATATTTTTGCCTAATTTCTCAAAAATCTTTGATAACTAGTTACTGTCACTGTTAGTTATAACTGTCAAAATGGCGGAAGTTCAGGTTGGGTCTACAGTCACACAGAGTACCACAATTTTTCACTAAAAAACTCAATATTTTTGCCTAATTTCTCAAAAATCTTTCATAACTAGTTTACTGTCACTGTTATAACACTGCATGTGTGTTCAAATAGGTCTGAAGCCTTGCTAGAACTGTAAAAATACATTTTGAAATCTCCGTGATGTTTAGAGACATGTTTCTTTTGGCGCATGCGCACTCCCTACCAGTTCTCGTTTAAAAAAAAAAATTTTTTTAGCAATTCATACAAATCATCTAGTATAGAATGATAAAAGTGGACACAACCCATGCCAGTACAGAATGAGTTAACACATGCAATTTAATCATCTTTTATTATTAACTGTGATTGCTTGTTGTGTGTAAAGTGTCATGTGATATTTTAATGTGCCAATGCTGACCACTGTAATTGCTCAATTCGAGATGAATAAAATTGTATTGTATTGTATTGTATTGTATTGTATTGTATTGTATGAAACTAGCAAGTGTTCTCTCTACACCAATGAGTGAACAAGGGCCACTTACTGTTTTCCATCTCGTTCGACCAGACAGGAATGATTCTTTCCGGTGGTGAGATTTTTCCGGTACACTTCTTCGATGGCGTCATGGGCTCTGCGGTCGTAAGGTTTGAGCTCTCTGTCCGTGTCGCGCCAGTGCCACCATCCATTTGCATCTGGCTCTGGTTCTGCAGTGATCTGACGACGCTCCTGACCTGTCCTGTCAGGCTGGACCGAAGCTGCAGCCGCCATAGGATCACTGACACGAAGAAAAACAATGGCAGTTACATGGAAGAGAACTCAAAAAGATAGAGATTAAGCACATCAGATTTAAAAACTATTCATATGGCCATTTCACCAGAGCATCAGGTCTTGCAAAAACCATCCTGCGAGGCATGGTGCTAAGAGGCAGAAGAAGAGGGAGGCAGAAAAAGAGGTGGGAGGACAACATTCGAGAATTAACCGGCTTGGCACTGAGTAAAAGCTAAGAGGGTTGCTGAGGACAGAGAAAGATGGGAGTATGCTGGTTAAACGATCATCTGCGGTGCCCCAACGACTTTCGAGTTACGGGATAGGATAGGGATAGGATAGGACAACTTGTCCAAGCCAAATAAGGTATACTACAACCTATTTTACAAACAAATTGTAGACAGCAAAAGACAGTGTTTGGGAACACGGGATAATCATGAAGAGGGGGATATAATAACTCAGTGTTCATAAATGTCTACTGTGTTCACAATCATGTAGAAAGGAAATAAAAACTCTGGTGTTCATAAATGTCTAATGTGTTCATAATCATGTAGGAAGGGAATAAAAACTCTGGTGTTCATAAATGTCTAATGTGTTCATAATCATGTAGAAAGGGAATAAAAACTCTGGTGTTCATAAATGTCTACTGTGTTCATAATCGTGTAGAAAAGGAAATAAAAACTCTGGTGTTCATAAATGTCTAATGTGTTCATAATCATGTAGAAAGGGAATAAAAACTCTGGTGTTCATAAATGTCATTACATTACATTACATAATTGTTGCTTTAGGTCCAGCGGACTCTTCCGAGCCAAATCAGGACCGGACAACCCCCGATCCGCATAAAAGATCTGCTGAAACAACCCTAGTGGGAAAACTGAATGCCCTCCACCAGCCAGTCACTTTACAATAAAGACATCCCACGCAGGGGACGGCTGAGGCTTCACCCCAACTTATCGAACCCCCGTTTACAAAAACAAAATAGAATACAAACATCATTATAAATTATCAACAAAACACATACATATAAAATGCCTACATTGCTAAATAATAACATCATAGGAAGCCCTATTGACCACCTGGCAGAAAGCGTCCAATATTCCCAAGCTGATCCAACAGACCTCATACACAAATAAGGAGTCTTGTCCCGGAAAAGTTTTCAAGAAAAAAGGTAGGAGACTGGGCTAGCGAAGAAGACGATAGTATAGCAGATTGATAGAACAGAGCAGGGATGAGAAAGAGCAAATGAGAAAGACAGCGACAGTGGGAATTTAAAGCACTAAATTTCCAGAAAGTGGGGATACTATTTATACTGATACCCCCGGCACCCCAACGGGGGTTCATAAATGTCTACTGTGTTCATAATCGTGTAGAAAGGAAATATAAACTGTGTTCATAAAGGAAGATTTCCCGTCAAAGTACCAGGCAGTGTGATATTGCCAATTTTGATGGGAACACCTCATTGGGAACACTGAGATATCAGCTCCTTTTCCACACTGCATTCAGCGCTGAGAAGAAGTCATTTTCATTATCAACTATTCATAAAACCAACCCAACAAAGTGAATACCGCTGACGATGGTCAAATGGAGGCTGGCTGTTGGAGCCTTGAAGTAAAATAGTAAAATCTTGGAAGAGATCAAAAAGAGGTCCAATGGAGATAAATCTTTTATTTATTTATTTTTTTAAATGCTGACAATGTTTTTAGGTCACAAACACAAATGTACACGTAAACATACATACAGTTGCACACACAACAGCACACACACACACTCACACAACTGTGTAGAAATGCCGTTTGATGACTTTTATGAAACTCTACATACGTTACTTTGACATTTTTACGAATTTGTCCTATTTTGAAGCTATCCCAAACCCTAACTCTAACCCTAACCCAAACCCTAACCCGAAGCCTAACACAACCCTAACCCTAATGGAACACTGCTTTGACATCAAAATAACGGGGTCCGTCAAAAGAAAGTACATAGAGGTTCAAATGTATGTCATAATAACGACGTTTCTACCTAGCCACCTACACATACACACACGTAGGGTAGCCTTTCAATTGCACTAGTTATAGTTTCACAGAGTAGATTTTGTGTGGTCCTCTTCTGTAGCACCACACCCTTAATCAACTCAACATCACTGTCTCACACTCTCACTTAGCACACACTAATCATTCACGCACACACATACATAAAGACACACACACACACATACTTGCACAGACACCGTTATTTGGACTTTCCTCAAACGCCACATACGTTGTGTGGACAATGGGTCGTTTTTCGACCCCCTTTTTAAGTACTTTTAAGTGTTCTAACCCTAACCCTAACCCTTTCCCTAACCCTAGCCCTAACCCTAACGTCCCAACAAGGAGGTATGTCCAAAGAACATATGTAGATGTGCACTAGTTTGTCCAAAGAACGCCGTGTAAACATGCGCACCTTCTCACACACACACACTCTCTCTCTCTCTCAGTTATGCACTCACTCTCTCACTCACACTCATCCACTCACTCACGCACCCATGCAAACAAATTTAGTTTAAACACACACACAAAAATCCTTTATACTTACAAGTAGTCAACTTCTTTAGTTCCATGCATTGACCATTGGTAGGTCTGAAATATTCCACCTGGCCAACGCACCTGTGCAAAATACCAGAGGAATGATTAAAATAATAGTTTATATATCCTTATTTTTTTCTTCTCATTTGATTAGGCTAATTTACCATTCCATTATACTGTTTGTCTGTTAATTTAGTCTGCGAAATTCGGGCTGCTTTCTCAGAGAAAGCATGGCAGCTGCAAGAGCAGTGCCATTCAGGACAAGGTGGGGTTGGGCGGTGGGGGGGGAGGTGAGGTAGGGAGGAACAAGACATACAGCACATGCTTGGCCTATTGCCGCTTCTGGCACTTGAACATCTAGGACATGAGTATCAGGATCGTTAACGTTCATGCGATGGAATGCATGCATTAACAGACTAGACCTGAGTTTAAATTTTCATCCTTATTGTGTAATCAATATTTCATCAGAATTCTTGGTGGTGGTGTTGTGTTCTTCAGGCTAGTCTTGATTTCTTTTTCTCTTTCTCATTCTCTCTGTGGTTCAGAGTAATTATGTGTTTCCCCCCTCCCTACCCCTTTCGTACCTCCTGCAAACTTGTTTTTTCCAACCTAGTTCCAGTCATTCGCCCTAAAAGGCAATCATCGAAGTCGAACGAAGCTCTCTGATGTGTTACGAAATGTTGCTTGCATGAGTACGACTAGTTGACATTAAAAATGATCGCTGTTGCTTCTAATTCTGTTCGATTTACACAGATTAGCATTTCGCAACGGTATACTTTGCTAATATGAGCATAATTATTATCGACCATATTTAATAGTTGCGTTCCTTGATTTGCATTTTGTTAGTTCTCAGCAGTAGGCTAATAACAGCATTCCCCATTTCCTGCCTAGAACCAAGTAGACACTGTTATACAGTATACATAGGCTTAATCTACATTATATAAGTCAGTCTCCACGCAGCGAAGAAGCTCACTAGCTGAATATAATTATTAGACCTGTATTGTTTGTTTTATATGTAAATAAATGTATAAACTATATCTATTCGAATTAATAATATTTAGGCCTATACTTTATAATATTCGAATCTTTAAATTTCCGGAGAAGGACGAGTAGGCTAAGCGAATTTTTTTTTAATAACTCGAGATCTGAGTTAAATTAATAGTTAGTTATTCATTGCTTACAGGGTCACAAAATCAAGACAACTCGAGATCAGAATTAAATTAATAGCTAATTAGTTATTCATTGCTTACAGGATCCAGCGGACTGCAAAGAGCCGAATCAGGACCACAAAATCAAGACCACAACTTCGCTAGTAGTAGTAGTAGTAGTAGTAGTATACTAGTTATTGAGTTAAATCTTTAATTTATTTATTTGTTTTGTTTGTTTGTTATTATTATTATTATTTGTTGTTTGTTGTTGTTATTATTATTATTATTATTATTATTATTATTATTATTCCTAATTTTAAAAAAGAAAAGAAAAGAATAGTGTGCTGCTGTGCGTGCTCAATGGTGTAAATATGGTCAGTGACGTTTTGTTTGTTTTTGCTGAAGTTGGGTGTAACCCTAAATATTCAGATGGTGTTACTGGTTATTGTTTTCTTATAGATTTACCAAAGTTTTCAGATGATTTATGGAAATTTCTGCCTGCCACGCAACATTTCTTTAATAGGTGTTTCTCATTAAAATACATATCATTGAAATACATATAACAAATTTACTGTATCAGTTAAAAAGAATAATATTAGTTAAATAAATAATTGCTTTGGTGCTTGCAATAAAAATGTCAATGTGTTTTGAGACCATTATAAACTTGCTTTGCCTTGTTGTGCTGAAGGGACATCAGCGTATCCATAGCGCTTTGAAGTTTTGTCATGGTTTTATTGTTGATATAGATGTGAAATCGTTGTATGTGTGCATTATGTGTTATGTATTACTTTTACTCTTTATTACTAATTGTTTCAGTATATTAATCCTCATAAAATAATAATACTAACTGCTTCAAAATGCGAATCTCGACTTGACTTACAGCTTGAAGCTGTGCAGATCGAAACATAAGTAGATCTAGAAGCAACAGCGGTTATTTTTATGCACGGATGTTTCACCACAGGCTCTGAAGTCTTTTCTTTTGTCTTTGTAAACTTGTGGGCCTCCTACATACGTACGTAGTATAGTATTTAATTGAGGCCTACGAAAGAAGAGAATTCCCAGCCTGTGGTTTCACGTAGTCCTGCCAGCATTCGTTCGTAAAACATCGGATAGCTTCGCTCGACTCGGAGAGCTTCGTTCTACTTCGGTAATTGCCTTTTTCGGCGAATGACTGGAACTAGGTTGGAAAAAACAAGTTCGCCTCCTTCCCTCCACCTCCCCCCCCCCCCCCCAAAAAAAAATAAAATAAAATAAAAATAACAACAACTGCAAATTAAATGAATTTAAAAAATCCACTAATACGATAAATAAACAAATGTATAACGGTACAAACCACAACTTTGCTTTGGTCTCTGGATTTTCTGACAACTACACCGATTCCTTCACCATGGCCTGCTTCAGCAGTCGACTCGTTCCAATCTGGACCTTCAACCAGAAATGTAACATTGCCAACATGAAAAACAAGAAAAAAAAACGCAACACCACAGTATCATTAAACGTAAAGAATACATTCAATCATTAGACCGGTTCCCACAGAACAGGCGACCCTGACGCTAGCTGAGTGCCAGAGGTCTATCCAGCATAGGCTGCGTGTTGGCATTTGTCCTCAACAGCCTCTGATACTCAGGCTGGGGTCAGCGTCGTCTCCTGGGCCGACTGTGCTGACCGCTTCTGTAAAGTACTAGCGCTGTGATGCAGTCCAACAGTGGAAGAAAGGTATTATTATGATGCCACAGCAATTACAGGTCACTCAGGAATGTGCTCGGTGGTCTGGGTGTCAGACCATGCGCCCAAAGGTGACAAGTGGGCGCCTCGGGCAACTTGGGTTAGATCCTGTATCAGCCAGTGCCTTGAGCAGCTCACGAGCTTGAAAAGCGCTCTATAACAATGATTAAATAAATAACAAGTACACCCCATGATCTGTGTCAAGTCATATTTGTTGTAAATGCATACACTCATTTTAGGTCGGGGAACAAGGTTGTATCAATATGCAATCAGCATCCTATCTAATCTAATCTAATCTAATCTAATCTTATCTTATCTATCTTATCTATCTTATCTATCTTATCTATCTATCTATCTATCTATCTATCTAAATCTTTATCTATCTTATCTTATCTAATGTCATGTAATGTAATCTATCTATCTAATCTAATCTATTCTATCTATCTAATTATTAATATTATTTTTATATTATTATTAATTAACGAGCTGTCCATACAAAGCATCAATATAAACCAGGCTGCAGAACAGTCCAAGGAAAAAATATCTGAAATCCGGCCGGGGTCCAGGGGCCGCCGTAAGGCCCCTGGTGAGGTCCAGGGGCGAAGCCCCTGTGGGGGGGGCTGGGGGGCTTCGCCCCCCTGAAGCTGAACGCTTCATAGCATTTGAAACCCTAAAAGAATGCTTTTCGTGAAAGATAAACTTGAATTTTTGTTGTTGTTGAGAATATTCATAGATTGGCAATATTATTATTAATATCCTCACAAACACAAAAGCAAAACTTACTTGAAAACTGGCAGAAAAGCACTCTTCATTTCAAACAGCAAAACAAAATTACTGGCGTACTGGAGTCTCAAAAGCATTGTGAAGCACGAGTTCATAGAAGTTACAACTCAGTATAAAGCATTAGTTTATTAAATTTTCAAATCAGAAGCAGGCAAAGTGTCAAGGTTAGTGTCAGCAATTCTACTTCTTGAAAAAAGAAGAAATTGATGACTGTTTTCTTTTGGTACTTCTAGGAGGTACAGGGGCAGTATTCTGTTCACAGACATCGTCTTCCACAACAAGAAAATCTGAATGTAGATTCATACAGTCTTTTGGCAGGTGACTTCTCAGAATCAGGACTGGGACATGGATGCTTTATGCCTCTTATTTCGCTCTGACTGCTAGCTGTAATCACATCTACAGTCGCTGCTTTCTTTACAGACTGCATGTGTGCTGACTTTGCTATTGAAGCCTGGATTAGCAGGTCCTCTTTGTCAGCTTTCTTGGAGGCAGGTACAGCAGCACCAACTCTCTCTCTCTTTTGTCAGTTGTCACAGCCCTGTTCCTCTCTTGCCGATCCTGCCTGCCTTTGTATGCATTTTTCATGTGGAAACACAATCTTTTGCATACAGGATCTCGAATAGGGTCTCTCTTCTTGAAGGTGGATCAGTGACCGGATTTGCAAAGATCGGGGAAAAAATTGCTACCCTCCCCCCCCAAAAAAAATCTCAGAACTTCAATTTTTTTTTCTTGGGACGGCAACCATTTTCCTCGGAAAATCGCGGATCCGAGGAGAGTTCTGCAGCCTGATAAACTCAAAGAGTTGCTCAGGGTTCCGGCCACTGAGATTCAGCATGCACAACAAAACAGTTCGCTGAGAGTGAGGATCAAACCCACATCATTGCCTGAGATGTAGGGGACATAAAGCTTGCCCTAGGAAATACAGAGCCACCCCATCCTGCAATTATTATTGAGGCCAAATATTTTTTTTTTTGGCATTGCCAAAAGGACAACTGGTGTTTAAAGTGGATCTCACCTATAATATTGAAGCAAATGTAACCATAGTCATGTTTGTGAAACCTGTCGGTAAAAGTATTTGTATGGTTATGACGATAGACCACCGCCTCTATAGCAACTTTAGTGAGACCCGAGAGTGAGCCCCTGTGGTGAAAAAGGAATTGAGGAAAGCAAACAGCAAAATGGGCTTTCCTGTTTGTGAACAGAGGAGGAGTACAAGACATGGTGGAATGTGTGCTTTCTGTGGCTGTGGAATTTCCGTTCAGTCACAAGACACGGTAATAGCGTGCACCCACAGCTATTACAAAAGGTGATGGATCAATTTCTATCAAGACCACCAGTGACTTTCAGGGCTTGTGACGTTAGTGGACTTTCGTGTTTCTCTGTTTGTGTTTTCAATGGCAGTAGGCAATCTCTGTAAACATAAACTTAGCTTGGGGTGTACGGTGGTCTGAGTGCGGTCCTACAGAAAAAGGGTAGGAGTGTGGACCATAGCTTGGCCACAAACTTCAACCTACAAAAGGTGTTACTGACAGGCCACAACCCACAAAAGGTGTTACTGACAGGCCACAACCCACAAAAGGTGTTACTGACAGGCCACAACCCACAAAAGGTGTTACTGACAGGCCACAACCCACAAAAGGTGTTACTGACAGGCCACAACCCACAAAAGGTGTTACTGACAGGCCACAACCCACAAAAGGTGTTACTGACAGGCCACAACCCACAAAAGGTGTTACTGACAGGTCACAACCACAAAAGGTGTTAATGACAGGTCACAACTCACAAAAGGTGTTACTGACAGGTCACAACCCACAAAAGGTGTTACTGACAGGTCACAACCCCATTTAAATGTCACCTCATAGATCCCAACCTAAAATAAAGTTTTGGGCAGAGCAACTGTAGTGTAAAGTTGAAGATTTTCTATAGCTGCACACCACCATTCCCAACCATAACTTTTACAGTGCCACCTTTCTGACAAGGGTGCACTTACATGGTTATAGAAAACCTGTCTCCATTGTATTTGTTAACCATCCTGAAGAGATATCTGTTTTTTATCATGCATATTATATTTGGAAAGACGGGACCATCAGTCTACGCTCCAAAGTAAAGTTGCTGCACTCCCTTGTCATCTACATCTTCCTATACTCTTGCGAAACATGGACCCTCACAGCAGATCTACAACAAATACAAAGCATGGAGATGAGGTGCTACGGAAGGCTTCTGGGCATTTCCTATACCCAGCGCATCACCAACGACGAAGTCCGACAGACCATCACACAAGCCCTTGGACGTGTTAACACGATGACAGCCCACAGGGGTGAAGAAATGGAAACTTCGATAGTATGGCCACGTCACCAGAGCATCAGGCCTTGCAAAGACCATCCTGCAAGGCACAGTGCAAAGAGGCAGAAGAAGAGGGAGACAGAAAAAGAAGTGGGAGGACAACATTCGAGAATGAACTGACTTGACACTGAATGAAGCCATGAGGGTTGCTGAGGACAGAGAAAGATGCCAGTGTATTGGTTAAATGATCATCTGTGGTGCCCCAACGACTTTCGAGTTACTGGATAGAATAGTTTAGGATCATATTTATAATGCCACATATATTGCATTGAATCTTACCATGTACATTGCACATTCAGACCCAACAAAAAACCCACCACAAAACCAACCTTTTTTCACAGTCATTCCGATATTCAAGTGTTCACTGGGGTCTTTGAGACGAGGGTGTTCTTCTGTGGGTTTGATGTGGTAACCTCGACGCCTGCTGTATGGGTAGCGGTTGTAGTCTGCGTTGTCCCACTTCACCCAATGAATGGAATCTGGTGAAATTAATGGATTGGAATTTGGATGGGTAATAATAAAACTGATAATAATAACAATAATAACAGTAATTTTAATAATAATAACGGATGTTGAACACCCGCTTTTCTCTAAATCACCAATCAGGCTCAAAAGTGTGGTGATCTGTACCAACATTCAGCCTCACAGTCACATATTACACACACACACACACTCTCTCACATAAACAAACACACATCTATCTCTCATGCATGATTAACCATATGGTAAATTATATATATATGTTGAGCTTGAAGTTGTAGAATGGATGGTCATATATATATGACCATCCATTCTACAACTTCAAGCTCAATGACAAGGCACTTATCAAGGATAAAATAAAAAATTAAAATTAAAAATAAATCAGCCTCAGTGCGACATTCATTCAAACCATCCACAGCCTTTTCACTACAGGTTAATTTTTCATAAATGTTTAAGTCACCGAGGGTTTTCTCCGGGTTTTTGGATTTTTCTCTCCTGTCAATAAATAGTATTGGATGCAGCCAATCTCAATTTCAAACTCACACTGCGTAGCTGAGACTGGCCCAATTCCTGCTGCTGGTCGTAAAGCATACCTATTACCTTAACAGGTGCTGTAATGTAGCTGCACAGTGACGTCTTCCCTTCCTTTTCAGTTCGGGACAGGGTATTCTCACCTTACTAGACCTCTCAGCCGCTTTTGACACAGTCGACCACCACATTCTCTTTAACACTATTCAACACTACTTTGGAATCTCCGGCTCGGTCCTGGCTTGGTTCCACTCACATCTTTCCGACAGATCACAAGCAGTCACTGTCGATGGCTGTTTCTCCAGCACAGCAGACTTGGTGTGCGGCGTGCCTCAGGGTTCCGTTTTAGGGCCGGTGTTATTCACTCTGTACACCAAGCCACTGCTTCTCCTGCTTAGAAGGCATGCTGTTGAGAGTCAGTCATTTGCAGACGACACACAACTTTATAAATCCACAGCCCCCTCTCTCATTAATTCCACTGTTCAGACTTTGGAGAACTGCATCACAGACATTAAGTCATGGATGACACGCAACAAGCTTAAGCTTAATGACGATAAAACCGAAGCCCTCCTCATTCACAAGCACAACACCTCCTCCTCACTCCCGCCTCTCCCAACATCGCTTACGGTAGGGACAACAAACATTCAGTTCTCATCCTCAGCAAGAAATCTCGGCTACATTCTCTCCGATGACCTGTCCCTCAACAACCACATCTCCAACATCTGTCGCTCTGCATACACGGCCATACGCCAAATCAGCTCCTTTCGCCACTATCTTACACTCACTGCCACCAAAACCCTAGTCTGCGCTCTCGTCCTTTCTCGTCTTGACTATTGCAACTCTCTCCTCGCTGGCTCCCCAAAACACATCATTGACAAGCTACAAAAGGTTCAGAACTCAGCAGCTAGACTAGTATTCCGAGCTAAGAAACGCGATCACATCACACCTCTACTACATTCCCTTCACTGGCTTCCTGTGCAAGCACGCATAGAGTACAAACTCTCTGTTCTCTGTCACAACTTCTTCACAGATTCTTGTCCCTCCTACCTTGCTGATCTACTGTCTGTCTACTCCCCTTCACGCACTTTAAGATCTTCTGCTGACACTCGCACACTCAAGGTTCCCGTCACCCGCACTAAGACATACGGCCAACGTGCATTCGCTTACTCCGCACCTAAGCAGTGGAACTCCCTTCCCTCCCATATCCGCAACATACAATCAACACAAGCATTCAAAAAGGCCCTCAAAACCCACCTCTTCAAACTTCACTATTCAGAATGATCTGTATCCCGCTGCCATTCTCTCCTCTTTGTCTCTGTCTGATCCGTAAGTGTATACATGGCTGTACATATTTATATTGTTTTTCCTCCTGGGCCTAACCGGGCATATAAATAGCTGTGAATATGTTTTTGCTATTCTATTTGTCTTTTCTGTTATTTGTGTACATAGTTGTAAATTGTAATTTGTGTACATAAGTGTAAATAATTTGTACCCTTACTGTTCTGTCTTTTGGTGTATTGTAGCGAAAGCGAGGTTTATCGAGTGCATGTACTTATATGTAATGACTATGTAAAGCGTGGTGAGTCTGGTCATAGGCTGGAGTATCCGCTATACAAAAATCCGTTATTATTATTAATATGCGATGAGGACTGTTGTATGGTTCAACGGCCACGTCAGTAATGAAGGAGGCAAAACCACTGCCGAAGCAGCAACAGTTTAAAAAAGAAAAATGAAAAAAAAAAAGACACGTCAAAGTGATAAGATGACATACGTTTCTCGCTATGGCTGATGACAGTCCCTGGGCCGCCTCTGTCCTGGTCTCCCCAATCCCAGTCTGGTCCACGGACCACTCGAGTGCCCAGCGCCAAGCGTTCGCCGCTGTTCACTCTTGCTGTTTGACAAACAAGCATGACAAAAGCCTGTTTGAAAAACATCCATGACAAAAGCCTGTTTCACAAACATCCATGACAAAAGCCTGTTTCACAAACATACATCACAAGAGTCTGTTTCACATCACAAAGTCATCAAATTGATACATTTACAGGAGAGAGGGTAAGGCTGCTGCACCCCCTTGTCATCTCCATCTTCCTATACGCTTGTGAAACATGGACCCTCACAGCAGACCTACAACGAAGTATACAAAGCATGGAGATGAGGTGCTAAAGAAAGCCTTCTGGGCATTTCCTATACCCAGCACATCACCAAGGATGAAGTCCGACAGACCATCACACAAGCCATTAGACAATACGATGACATGCTCACAGTGGTGAAGAAACGGATACTTCGTTGGTATGGACATGTCACCAGAGCCTCAGGCCTTGCAAAGACCATCCTGCAAGGCACGGTTCAAGGAGGAAGAAGACGAGAAGCAGAAAAAGAGGTGGGAGGACAACATTCGAGACTGGTTTGACTTGAGCAAAGCCATGAGAGTTGCTGAGGACAGAGAAAGATGGAGTACGCTGGTTAAAAAATCATCGGTGGTGCCCCAACATCTTTCGAGTTATGGGGTATGATAGGATAGGACAGGAGAGAACAAGAAACTTTATATTTTAACTTCCACTTCAACAAAATTGGTCAAAGTGATTGTTATATTTGAGTAATGAATACCATTACCTGTCTCAAATCCTAACAACATTTACAAAGCGTTTTCCAGTCACATATACATGTCTTAGGACATAAAGCACCATTTTACTACTACTACTATTACTACTACTACTACTACTACTACTACTACTACTACTACTACTACTACTACTACAATCATTTACTACTACTACAATCATTTACTACTACTACAATCATTTACTACTACTACTGCTACTACAATCATACATTCCACTCAAACAGTAATGCACCAATTAGCTAATCCTATCCTATCCTATCCTATCCCGTAACTCGGAGGTCGTAGGGGCACCACAGATGATCCTTTAACCAGCATACTCTATCTTTCTCTGTCCTCAGCAGCCCTGATGGCCACGCTCAGTGCCAAACCAGTCCATTCTCGAATGTTGTCCTCCCACCTCTTTTTCGGTCTCCCTCTTCTTCTACCTCCTTGCACCGTGCCTTGCAGGATGGTCTTTGCAAGACCTGATGATCTGATGACGTGGCCATACCATCAGAGTTTCCGTTTCTTCACCACTGTGCGCAGGTCATCATGTTGTCCAATGGCTTGTGTGATGGTCTGTCGGACTTCGTCGTTGGTGAAGTGCTGGGTATAGGAAATGCCCAGAAGTCTTCTGTAGCACCTCATCTCCATGCTTTGCATTCTTTGTTGTAGGTCAGCTGTGAGGGTACATGTATCGCAAGCTAATATAAACATCATATTTGTTTGATAAGACCCCACACACCTAATACCTGTTTCAATAAACAAATACCAAATATCCACTCCCCTTCCCCCCCCCTCCCCCTCTCCCAAAGCATGTACTTCTTTTTTGAATATTTGAACAAACAAACAAGCAATAAAGACTGTCGCTGTTGGCCAAAAAACAAAAACAACATCAAATGAAAAACCCCATTTCCATAGTTCAATGGGAAAGCGTTGGTCTGGCACACTGAGGACCAAGGTTTGAAGGTTATGTAATATGTACATAAGCGTGAGTACACGTACATGTTTACATGTTTATAGTACTGTTACATTTTATTACCTTTTGCTGACAGCAAATCCATGTTAGAATTTCTCCTTGGAGATAATAAAGTTTTCTGAATCTGAATCCGAATCCCCAGGTGGGCAAGATGAAAATGGCCATTTTTCACTGTCCATCTGAGCAGAATGATTGCTTTGGTGGTTCAGTGTTGATTTAGGTCCCTACCCCCTTCTTTCCTGCGATGGTTATCTCCCTCTGCCGTTTTGCTAATGGTGGAAATAGACGTTAAACTGTGATGTTCATTTAAGTGACACAAAACATTTGAGAACAATACAAAACAAGCAGACCTGTATCTTCAAAAACAGAGTCGATGTTGTTCGGTCGTGGGCTCTCAAAGCGTTGCCTGGACGGATTCCCCAGCTCCGCCAAAACTACGTCCTTCACTTGCCGTTTCTCCTCCTCGCTGATGTCAGGGGTCAAGGCCGTGATGGTGGCCACCACCTTGTCCTCGGTGTATTCATACTCTCGCTTCAGGCAGACCAGCAACTTGCCGATGGTCTCCTGCATAAGGAACACGGAAAGCAGGCGCATGTATAACGTCTCCGAATGGTAGCCAAGGGTGGACAACAAGTTTCTCTAGTTATCTCACCTGAAGTGATGGGACAGGAGTTTTAAGGATAGCGTCTTGGGTGGATCTCTTATTAGATGCTGCCCTCTACAGAAATAAGGGAATGATAAGAAAGCTCTAATCTCCCCTTCACACAGCACACAGCATCTAGAGAATACCATTTTGCTATCTTCAAAATCAAAAGAAAACTGAGATGGCAGTGTCTGCAAAACAGAATCAACTACAGAGTTACTGTTAGCTGGAAAACACAATTAACACCACACCCGCACAAAAAAAAAACACTTTATATTTCATCCCAAGTTGAACTCCCATGTTCTTACACTTTAGACCTGAAATGATTGCAAGACAAAACCCTTGCTTCTATTCCACTGGACACAACATTTCTAAAACAGAATAACAACAACAACAAGAAACTAGTCAAATTGGTCTACCAGAAAACTGAAAGAGGTGAACACTGACATTTTTAGTTTCAAAACTGATGTGTTGGGGAGGGGTGACAGGGAAGGTGGGGCAGAGGGACAGGGAAGTAGGGGAGGGGTGACAGGGAAGGAGGGAAAGATGGACAGGGAAGTAGGGGAGGGGGGACAGGGAAGGAGAGGAAGAGGGACAGGGAAGTAGGGGAGGGAGGACAGGGAAAGAGGGACAGGGAAGTAGGGGAGGGGGCACAGGGAAGGAGGGAAAGAGGGACAGGGAAGTAGGGGAGGGGGGACAGGGAAGGAGGGGAAGAGGAACAGGGAAGTAGGGGAGGGGGCACAGGGAAGGAGGGAAAGAGGGACAGGGAAGTAGGGGAGGGGGCACAGGGAAGGAGGGGAAGAGGGACAGGGAAGTAGGGGAGGGAGGACAGGGAAGGAGGGAGAGGTACAGGGAAGTAGGGGAGGAGGCACAGGGAAGGAGGGGAAGAGGGACAGGGAAGTAGGGGAGGAGGGACAGGGAAGGAGGGGAAGAGGGACAGGGAAGGAGGGGAGGGGAGGGGGCACAGGGAAGGAGGGAAAGAGGGACAGGGAAGTAGGGGAGGGGGACAGGGAAGGAGAGGAAGAGGGACAGGGAAGTAGGGGAGGAGGAGGAATGTCTGTTTTCTTCAGAGCTAAGTGGTCACCTTGGTTTGTTAGAAAACTGAAAGAGGGGAACCCTGTAAAGCTGGTGTGCTTGGGGAGTGGGTGGGTTAATTTTTGTCGTATCCTAGTTACATAAGCCTATTTCATATCTGACGTCATATCATGATGTGCATAACAAGGATGACGCCATTACAGGAGAGTCAATGTAGAACCGCCATCAGACAATCAGTGAACGACCAGATCTCTGTTTCATCTAAATAAATCTATTGTATCAACAAGCATTCAATGTTTACTTCGTTAGTCGTATGTGCCTGTGCCAATTTGGCTAAGTGTTGCAAGACCACAACAATGACAATAACAAAACAGCAGTCATTATTACAACACAAAACCATACCTGCACTCTGAAATAACTACACAGGCTGGTGATGTTCCCGGGCTCCATATACACACCGTCGCAGATCTTTGCCATTGCCTCCATGTATTTCTGTCCAAATAAACAACGAATTAATCATGAATCTATACACACTTCACCTCTCTATCTCTGTCTACTGGTCTATCTCTTCTCTTATAACAGACCTGCCTACTCTCCCGCTTTTGGCGGGAGACTCACGCTTTTGACATGCATCCTGTTGCTTTTGTTGTTATACTGTTATACTTGAAAATTGTTGTTGAAAAGGGTGGTTATCTTTTTGATCCCCTGTCTGCCGCTTTTACTCTGAGGGGGGTTGGCAGGTCTGTTATAAAACAGATCTACTGTATTTTATGACCTACTACAAGAGGACGCTTTTTTAAAATCAACTTCAACCCATGCATCTTATAATAATACCGTGCGCCTAATGTGTGGTAAAATCTGTCTGAACAGTCAGTCACTAGGAAGGGTTATCTGTCTGTCCTTGAACCATACTTTACAATCTGTATAGTTTTGTACACACAATACAAGTTGATTTTGTGACAATAAAAAAAAAGAGATAATAAAATAAAATAAATAAAATAAAATAAAATAATAAAATACAAGATTTTTTTGGAAGAAAGAAAAGATAATAAAATGTAAAAAAAAAAATAAAATAAAAAAATGAAAAAAAAAATAAAAAAAAATGAATAAAGTTAATTTTTTCTATATATAACAAGTTGATTCTGTGATAGACAATAAAATAAAATTTATAAATTTTTTAAAATACATAAATAAAATAAAACAATAAATAAATGAATTAATACATTAAAAAAAATAAATGAATAAATGCATTAATTACTTTATAACGGTAACCAACCTTATCAGCTCTCTCTCCAACAGGCACAAACACAACCGGATGCACCTTACTGAAGCTGTCGCTGCTTTTAAAGCTGATCAGCAAGCGTGACAAGGAGAGGCGAATCTGCAACAACAGCACACAATATAGCCTAATCCATAGACAAGTCAACATTCTCCTTGTGCATTCCCATGTAAACCAAAGCATAATTATGTGCCAAAAGCCCCACACATCACGGAACAAGAGTGATCTTTATAATATTTTAAACTGCTACGAAGTACAAAATGCTGAAACACGTTTCATTCATTCGATTTCATATTCCCTTTCTTATGTAACGCTTTTTTCAGATCAAAGAGCTGCTCAAGGCGCTGGCCGAAACAGGATCTAACTGGCTGCATTAGACCAATGAACACAATCCTGGATGACCGGGATGGTGCTTGCGGGTGCTGGGTGTATTTGGTTAGCTGGCATTACTTCCTCATCAAGACCATGAGCTTCAGAGTCTTTAAAAGCCTGTGCGATTGAATGCATGTATGCACAAACTAGACCTTGGTATATACTCTCATCCAAAGAAGGAGGAGGGGCATTTGCTTGTGCATCAAGGACATTTATTTGTTAAATTTCCGGCTCTCCAGACCGTCAACCAGCTCTGAACCACTGCCTGAAGGATATCGGTCAACGTTAAATGCTTCAACGTTCTCGTGCGGTCGCTTATACCACTGAGCCAACTGCGCTCTCCCAAACGGAGGCCACGGAGGGGACTTTAAAACCAAAAGAGGACCAGTGAATTAACCTGTGAGTTATATCTTCAGCAGCGAATACAGCAACACTCACACTGGAACTGTGGTTAGCCAGGTCCCGTCCTCCGTTCTCTGTGCTCTCGGTGGGATATCCGTCACTGATGAAAATGATTCTCGGTTTGACTTCCCATTCTCCGGACACCGACACTATTCCACCTAAATGGTAGAGAGAGACGATACACGACCAATTTACACTTCGGGGGAGAGAACAGACATGTCGCATAAAAGAAATACATGAATGGCATACAAAGCACCTAAATATCTGCATGAGTGATTGCAGTGCTGGTGGGAGGGAGGTGGAGACACACACACACACAAACACACATCGATAACTTTATTACAGTTACAACCAAAACTGTTTATTTTAACAATTGTTGTAACGAATTCAGCACAGTTCCATCAATGACGCCACACCCCAAACTGAATCTACCCCTCTCCCACAGCCTTCTAGAGCTGATTATGACACTGGTTGATAGGTACCCAGCAAAACTGGTTGATAGCATAGCTGCCAACCTTCCAAAGTTAAAAAGAGTAACATGTGGGGGGTGGTTCCGGGAGGGGGGTATGCCCCCCTCCGGAATAGCGGGGTGCAGGGGGCGCAGCCCCCTGAAGCTGAAGCCTTTTTTGCAATCTGAAAGGCACATTTCTCATCTCCTGAAACGAAAACTTATAATAATAATAATAATAATAATAATAACGTGTAAGCCGCAATGTATCGCTGAAATCGTTACGGCTTCGCATTAGTTTTCTCTGCGCTAGTCGAACTCGACGCCATGTTGACTGCAGCCGCTATGTGCATGCGCGAAATTCGCAGAAGAGCTCCCTTCCCGATTCCAGCCAGTAGGCCAGGCCTGGTGCGTTCAAAGGTGGTCAGCTAGGCGCGGAAAACGAGAGCACAAAAACTTCACTCGATAGACTAGCGCAACATGTTAAAAGCCAAAGTTGCTTCGTTTAAAATTTTTTTTTTTTTTTTTTTTTGGTGTGTGTGAAAAAACAATTTTTTTGGTTTTTTCCGTAACAGTTGGCAGCTATGTGATAGGTACCCAGCCACACTGGTTGATAGGTACCCAGCCACACTGGTTGATAGGTACCCAGCCACACAGGTACCCAGCCACACTGGTTGATAGTTATCGAGCCAGACTTTCACCCGACATGTTAGTCCGATAAACACACACACACACACACACACACACACATACTTGTATTCGATACAAAATGGGTTTCTTTAAGAATGTAAGAATCGGAAAGCACTTTTTTGACGGAAAGAACTCAAATTTCTTCTAGAAATGTAAGAATCTAAGTCAAAATTGGCTCTTTCCGTCTAAAAAGTTGACCTAGTTTGTCTCCTATAGGCGACGAAATAGGTCGAACTTTCTTCCAAATTTCTCCGAAAATGGACTGTATTTTCTCCATCCCGGATAGTGCACTCCTGTGTACTTAAAACACTCTCATGCACTACAACTGCACTCCCAAGCACTAAAAGAGCACTCCCGCGCACTTAGAACAAAATGGGGTCATGAAACACAATGGGTTCCAAGCAAATAAACCCACTTTGTAATCAAAAAGACAGTTCTGAAACCCATTTGGTCGCTTTTACAAGTTCACACCTACACACACACCTACCCAAGTAGAGTAGGGTTAAAGTACCTAATTTAACTCTCACCTTCTACATTCTTTTACACACAGACCAGACAACTCACATTCATGTAGTCTGCACACAGTGACTGTGGCAAACAGAATTAAAAATCGGTGGTCAAACATACAACTTTAACAGGAAGAAAATAAGACGTTTCTTCAGATTTCCACGTGACCATTTTAAACCCTATTCAGAGAATAATATTTCTTAGTCCTATATTAATAACTTAATTCATTTTCTGATTCTAATAAATCAATTTGTCAGCATAGTTGTATATAAGGTAATAAAAACATGATATCAATTGAAAAAATTATTCTATAATTATTTATGTGTGTAAATGATAATGTTATTAGGTCCCCACAAACAATTCAATGATCTGTTAACACTGATATGCATATCATTACTATGATTTCACCTTTTCCCACAAAAGCTGCCATGGAAACCAGTAATGCCTCCACAAATGGGGACTTTCCACCTGGCTGCATCTCATCTGTAGCAATACACACAAATGAACAAAGTCAAAGTCAAGTCAAAGCATTCTTTATTTTAAAAAAAAAAAAAAAAAAAAAAAAAGAGAGAAAATCCATGGGTTTTTGATCCACATAAACAATGATGTAAACGCACACACATTGGTAAGAACATAAAACACCTCCATTCATCATTCAACATATTAAAATTTAAATTTCTTCACATAGAAATAATTGATTGTTTTATATTATAACCTAACGCAGGAAATGTTTTTATATTATAACCTAATGCAGGAAATAGAGGCCTAAAGACAAAATGGCATAGATTTAAGTGGGTGTTTCATAAACATCCTCAAGCCATTCAAGATTCAATAGGCGTTTCATAAACATCCTCAAGCCATTCTAGATTCAATGGGAGTTTCAGAAACATTCTCAAGCAATTCAAGATTCAATGGGCGTTTCATAAACATTCTCAAGCAAGATTCAAGGGAGACAAAATGTTTGTGCAAAACACAGGTATTAATTGTCTCCCCTAAAGAGATGAGCCTGGAGTTTCATGACTGCAGCTTGGATATGGGCGGCTTGAACTAGACCCTGTATCGGCCAGCGCCTTTAGCAGCTCTTGAGGTGGAAACACGCCATAGGACAACGATTAAATAAATAAAAATAATCCTTATCAGATGGTCTCCTCTGGGGAATCAAGGGAAATAATAGAAAAGACCAATCTCCCCTTGTCGGCTGCCAATGGTTCTAAAAAAATGGACCTAAATTCTACTGCAAGTGTTTAAAAAAAAAAAAAAAAAAAAAAAGCTCACCTATTTTGTCTCGTATAATACTCAAATCGTTGGTAAGATTCTGTACGACGTTGGCGCGACCCCCAAAGGTCACAAGCCCTATGTTTTCCTCTACTCCTGTTGATGTCACCACGTCTTCCACACCTGCAAAAAATTATCAAACAGGACAGACATTTTTTTTTTTCACCCAATAGGGCCAAATAGGAATAATAAGGTGCAAGAACTGTTTTACATTACATTGGTAATTGCTTTAGGTCTAGCGGACAGGAACTATTTAAGAAGGAATCTAAAACATGTTTTGCTTCATTCTCAAACTTTATCTAGCCAACCTGGATCAGATGCCTGACAATATCTGTTCCTTGTTTTATCAGTCTCATTCTTGTCGCAATCAAACTCATGTATTTCAGCAAACTTCATATATATATATATATATATATATATATATATATATATATATATATATATATATATATATATATATATATATATCTATGTGTTCATTTCAAGTCAGAAGAACAAAGTGAGGGAGTGTTACCATCAATGAAAGCAAGAGCTGTCTCCTTCATGGTTTGAAAAGCGCCCCCATCTTTCATGCTCTCCGAGATGTCCAGGCACAAAATCGTGTCAAATGATTTTGCTTTCGGTGCTGGTATTCGATCTGAAAAATTATTATTTTTCCCCAAAAAAATGTATGAATCCGATTTTTTGCTTCTTTTTCAGTTTAAATGTTTTAAGCCAACACCATGACGACAGATCTTTACAAAATTACGAATACGGCAACTTTATTATTTCCATCAAAAATTACAGCACAGCGTACATAATAAAAATAAAACAAGGATTATAATTTACATAGTCAAACAGTCTATACATGCAACTGGTTGAATTTATTACCTGTTAATCAGACGTACAAAATGTGGTATAACATTGTTTTTAGTTCTCAAGGTACAAATCTTAGGAATTTGGAAGTGACGGCCGGAATGTTTAGTTGGGTATTTACATGTAAATCATAATGGAAAAATATTTGCTACTAACCGTCCAAGTAAGCCCTGTCCACAGACTGTTTGACAATCCTTGCCTCGTCCTCCGTGTCGCACTCTATCTTCATCAGTTCTTGGGCCACTGAAATAAAGCATCTGGATATTACAAAGCAATATTATTATACCAAGGCGCCACATATCAGCCATTCACACTTCGCCTCCGTTTTTCCAGAAACAATACCACCGATTCTTTCGGAGGGCATTTGAAAAAAATTTCTTTTTCAGAGCTGGTTGCATAGACACCTTTCTCCTCTTTCTTATTCTTTATAATAGTAACAATAATAATAACAGCAATAATAATAATAATAATAATAATAATAATAATAATAATAATGATAATAATAATAATAATACTGGATGCTTGCAACACAAGCCTTATTCCTTAATCAGACTCAAAGCTTGGCCATCTGTAACCAACATACATGCTCATATGTTACAGACATCCCTACCTATCCAACAAACACACATTCATCACTCAATCATGTGGTATAAGGGCAAGTAGCTGTTAAAAGAAGATGGAAAGGAAATTGAGTTTTGGATTTTTTTTTTAGATTGACAGTGTTATAGTTATTATTCTATTATTTTCCATCTCAAAACAAAATTCATTATTTTTTAATTTGTATTTCTCCTGTGGTGCCTTGTAGCACAGCATGGGTTGACCAAAGTCTTTCAATACACATCAAGCCAGAAGAATCACAGAACAATATGTAACAGTGATTTTGTGACAACTGTTGCCAACCATACTTTTTTGGTACAGCATGGAAGTTTACCTCCTTAGTTAGTTAGTTAGTTAGTTATTCATGGCTTACAGGGTCCAGCAGACTGCAAAGAGCCGAATCAGGACCACAAAATCAAGACCACAACTTAACTGAAAGAGGATTCAAGATCTGCCGAAACAACCCTAGTGGAAACACTGAAGGCAATCCACCAGCCGGTCACTTTACAATAAAGACATTCCACGGAGGGGACGCTGAGGCTATGCTCTAATTTATCGAACCCCCGTTTACAAAAACAAAACAGACTACAAACCTCCTTATAAAATATCAACAAAACATATACATATAAAATGCCTACATTGCCAAATAATAGCATCATAGGAAGCCCTAGTGACCATTTGGCAGAAAGCGTCCAATATTCCCAAGCTGATCCAACAGACCTCACACACAAATAAGGAGTCTTGTCCCGGAAGAGTTTTCAATAAAAAAGGGAGGTAACTGGTCTAGTGAAGAAGAAGATAGTATAGTAGATTGATATAACAGAGTAGGAATAATAAAAAACAAAGAAAGACAGCAACAGTGGGAATTTAAAGCACTAAATTTCCAGAAAGTGGGGATACTATTTATACTGAAACCACCGGCACCCTCACGGGGAGCTAGGGGGACAGAGAGGAAGGGGGGAGAGTTTATCTCCTTATGTTTTTGAATTGGATCCTAAGCTAAAATAAATCACGGCACAAATTATCACCAACATTTCAACACTCCAACATCAAATGAGAGAGAAAAATCATATTCTGTAAAACACTCTATGCATTGTCAAATGTAATAATCACGCATCTTAGAATTTGAACCAGAATCATAAATATTTCATCCTCTTAAGCAAAACCATCAAATACAGCTAATAAAGCTACTAACATGGAAAGAATACTGCAGTCACTCAACATAAAATTATGAAAGACTTATGGCTGTGCTCTCTCCAGGCGGCAATATCAAGTATTATTTCATAGCACCACAATGCAGGAAATAATCACCCAACCAATGAAAGTATCAACTGCCTGTGACTCTTACCTGATTTTGTACGATCAGGGTCCTGAGTCCTAGCAAAACTATGAAAGCTGGATTCGGTCAGAGAAGTTTGCGTAAACTGCCTGAAAATCAAATAATTGTATTATTTTAACAACACACTCACAAACACACACACAAAAAATGAATTAACAACTCTTTGGAAAACCATACTTTCCATTCCTTATTTCCTATAAAGAACTGCTTGTTCTCCCCTGCAAGATTTTCCCTTCTTTTCAGATGAACTCTTTCTATCCCAAGTATGGATAAATCTGTACAGCGCAGCCTCGTCATAACTGACCAAGCACGTATGGCGAGGGTAGTGCTTCTTCGGTTCTAATCCACAAACAGTTGACTTCAAAATGTTGACCCCATTCTCTGATTTCTGGCGAACAATAAACACATGTGGTTCACTTATTCTGATTCAATTTAGATTACATTTTTACAAATTTCTTCAACGATAGCGAGTCATAAACGGTTCTGCTCTGCTAGGGCAGTTGCAGAGCTGGTTATAAACAACGATAGTAATTACTCTGATGATCCGGACGAAACATTCCAGAAAAAACTCTCCACATTTTATTGAAAACTTTTCAGTAGTTCCGAAGTTATAGATTTCTTTTGTGTGCAGTACCCTGAATTCTAGGACAAGGCTTCTGCACAGCGGGGAAGAGGTAAAGTGGCTGCCTAGCGTGGCTGGGACAGAACGAGTTAGAGTTTTTTTTAAGTACATCTTACCTGACTCATTATCCCAATGTTAACATCTCATTCAAATCATACACACACACACACTTTCTTTAACAAATCTTTTTTTTTTTAAAATCAACACACAAATTACAATACAAAAAGACAAAATAACAACCTCGGTCTGCTTTGACCACTTCCAGTTCCAAAATGATGTGATTGTGTGTCTTGGCTAGCTCCGAAACCTCCATGGTCAGAAAGCTGCCGCGTGGATGACTGTTGTGAAGACTGTGAAGGCTTTGAAGACTGTGGAGAGGGTTGCTGTGAAGACGGTTGCTGTGACGACAACTGCTGTGTGGAGCGCTGCTGCTGTGAAGAGCGTTGCTGTGAAGACGGTTGCTGTGACGACAACTGCTGTGTGGAGCGCTGCTGTGAAGAGTGTTGCTGTGAAGACGGTTGCTGGGAAGACGTTTGCTGTGAAGATGGTTGCTGTGAAGATGGCTGCTGTGGAGACAGCTGTTTTCCATACTGACTGCTACGAGTAGTATCATGGGGTGTACCTAACGTAGGCTGTGACGGTGATTTGCCCTGCGCTGCACTGCTGCTGCTTGTACTTTGTTTGCTGATAACAGAAGGTAACAAACAATGAAACAAGACTTTAGCAAGCAATCTATCTGGGTACTTAATATAGGAACATATATGTAGGAGTACAGTTTGCAGCAAACTCACTCATTTGAAAATGAACATTCACATTAATAATATACATATACTCTTAATATTTTCTGTTTTGGGGTCCAAGAACCTGGAACAAATTGCCCCTCTTCTCTCTTTGCAGCAAGCCTACTCTCTGCCTTCAAATCTGCTCTCAAAACTCATCTCTTTCCGCTTCAGTGATACATCCAGTTTGACCACCTGTTCCCACTGACTGTTTTATTTTGACTTGCTTCTTCTCTTATTTGGAATTGTGTGTTTTTACATGTCAAGGATATGCGTATGTTTGTGTGTGTGCATGTTGTGAAGGTGATGGTATGCACCTAAACTATTTTTGTATAGATTTGGCGGGATACAAATGTTTGTGTTATTATTATTATTATTATTATTATTATTATTATTATTATTATTATTATTATTATTATTATTAAAATATATAAATAGTCTCATCTTCTTCTCAAATGAGTTCCATGCAACAGTACTCCTCTCAAACAATAAAACACAAAATAGAACAATCTGGCGTAAATAAACCTCCACTTCAAACAAAATTAATCCACGGGCTAGTTTATGGACAGACCTTAATGGATACAAAACAGAATCTCTATATTCCAATTTCCATAGAACCTTTGTTTTATAACCGTGTTTATAGTCCTTGTATTTCATAAAGGGAAACGGTATTTTACGTTGTCTCTTCTCCATTCAACGTCACAGGCAAATTGTAACTGATGTGATGCACAGATGTGTATTACCTGTTTTCAGTCTTTGCGTGAATATGAACTTTTTGACTTCACTTGATTTGAAACCTAAAGGCTATAAAGAACATGACATACCCAACAGACACGATTTGTTGTTGTTGTTTTTTTTTTAATGAAAGAAAGAGAACTTACTGTTGATGACTGTTCCCAGATGACGGGGAGTTTTTATCGCTGCTTGTGGGAGCTGCAGGCTTCTTTGTGCTAGACTGAGGTTCTGCACTAGGTGTGATGGGAGGGTTGTGAAAACCATTCACAAACGCTGGACTGCCATGTGTCTGTGAAGGGGTGGCTGGATTACCCTCACGGTTCTTCCTCTTGGATTCTGGGTGCTGACCACCGCTGACAGGCGGATGAACTCCCATATGAGACTGCTGACTTTTACCGTGGTCTTGGTGTCTAGGATGTGAACTTGATCGCAAGTATTCATTCGTTTGAGTCCTTTCT
This sequence comes from Oncomelania hupensis, assembly GCA_036898135.1. NCBI lineage: Eukaryota > Metazoa > Mollusca > Gastropoda > Littorinimorpha > Pomatiopsidae > Oncomelania > Oncomelania hupensis. Next base: position 62,708,705 of record CM072518.1, read on the forward strand.
CTATGAACAGGATTGCTAGAAGTCCCCGACCATTCCTGACTAGGAGGCATCTGCCTCGACCGCCTGCTCTCAGTGTTGTGTAGAGTGTTTTGACTCAGAATGTTCGTTCTGCCAACACTGAGAGTTCTGTTGTCCTTTGTATGTGCAGCTGCTCCCAGCTGAGCTGTCTGCCTAGCATGATTGCTTGAATCACTGGTAGGAGATCTCTCGCCCAGAATGTTGCCGCCCTCCTCTGTCTCTCTGTTGTTCACAATGGACGCACGGGTGTGCGCTGTTGTAGTGCTACCGTTGCTATGATTGTGATCGCTTTCCCTTGGAGGATGCACTGAGTATGTGTCTGCATCTCCTGATGTCTCAGGTCTGCCTGCCGCACTGGGTCCCTGTGAAGAACCTAATACAAGCGTGCCTTCTGAGACAGCAGTCTCCTGAAACAAACACCAATAGGTGGGTGCAGGCATCTGGTTTTAACAGGAAAATGTCTTACCGCTTACACAAATAAGACTCATATTCTCTTTCACAAGAAACAAAACCACATATGTTTTAAGTAAATCATCATCACCATCCTTATCCTCCTCATCATCATCATAGTCGTCATCGTCGTCATCACTATGTCTAAAAAAATGACATTTAAAAAGGATGACCAAAACATCTCTCCTTGCTTCAACACTAAATGCAAACTCACGTACAAAAATTTATATGTCAGAAGATGTAACAAAAATCCCACACTACCAATACTAGATAGATGTTGTAATTACTACTATCATCATCATCATCATCATCATCATCATCATCATCATCATCATCATCATCATCCATCATCATCAATCTTCATCATCATCGTCGTAAGCATCTTCATGATTATCATCATTGTCGTCATCATAGCACCATCAAACATCACTATAAAGTATAATGACCATTACTGTCATATTTTATAGTAACTTGTTAATATTCAAATAAAGAACTGATTGACAATGATTGTTATTATTTGTATTCTTATTCTTTTTGCTTTGTATGGCTAGAAATAACTTTCCCAATTGGACCTTTTGGGAAGAACAAATGTCTAATGCCTCAGGAGTTAAAACAACAAAATACTAAAAACCAAATGACCAAACCATTAATTTTCCACCCTAAAAGCTTGGTAATCATTATTTTGTTTTATTAACCAGATTATAATTATGCAATACCAAGAAAACTTATTTAACTCTACCGCAAGGAACAGAATCACAATTATTATTATTTTTATTTTTTTGGACAATTATTATTATTTTAAAAAATTATTAATTAATTAATTAATTTTTTTTAAATATCTAATATCAATTAATTTGTGAACAGACTACAAAAAAATGACTGAACTGAACAGAATCAGAAGAACACAAAACCACATTACCTGGAAAGGTAGTGGACGCGGAAAGAACAATGGAAGAGTGTTGCTTTCACTTTCGTAAGCACTGTCCTCCAATGATGGAGGCCTAGCTTCGGTTGGAATGGCGTACCCATGTTTATGGTACCATTCCAATGTTGCACACACATCTTTATGGCACTGTTCCACTTTTATGTTGGTTGCATGCACATCCTTATGGCATTGTTCCACTTTTATGTTTGTTGCACGTACATCCTTATGGCACTGTTCCACTTTAATGTCGAGCAGCCCCAGTTTCTTCAACACGTGTTTGAGCAACTGCTTTTCATCTGTAAAATAAAAATAAAAATTGGAAGTTACTTTTTTGGGGGTTTTGTTTCTAATTGAGTAAAATTAACAAATAAACTAATGGTTCAATATACTCTCTTTACTTCAGTACAGAAATAATGAATATGTTCCATGTAAGTATTTGTGTGGTTGTATCGATTTAAGATAATGGCAGAACTGTAACAAAAGATATGACATTTTGTAGAACAAAGGCCACACACTCATTTAATGCTTTCGACTCGACTTTAGCCTTTAATCTTTCGACATGGTCTGTTTGACCACTGAACACAACATAGGTTACAGATCCACATAATAGCATACACGTATACAAAAGTAATGTACAGCAATTTATTTATAAATTTAATCACTTTTAAACAGCGCTTTTCCAGCTCAAGAGCTGCTCAAGGCGCTAGCTGATACAGGATCTAACTCACGCCGTATGAGGCGCCCACTTGCAACCTTTGGGCACATAGTCTGACGCTCAAACGACTGAGCACATTCCTGGGTGACCAGGGATGGGGAGAAGGGACCTAGTGCAAGCTGGGTGTATTTGTGTAGCTGGCACTCGCCCGTCTAGGACACGAGCATCAGGATCTTTAAAGACCCTGCAACAGAATGTGTGAGTGCACAGACTAGACCTAGGATAATAATAAATTAAAATGTTATCTCTAAATTATTAAATAATTAATAAGCATACTTAACATGACTCAAAAAATGTGTTATTGGTGTTGCTATGTAAATGCTTATGAACCAGACCACAAAACAAAAAAAATCGTAGAGTTGCTTCCCCTGCACTATTAAATCCTGTGTGTCCGGTGTTACGGTACCTGCCTGTAGCGCTCACTGCAATGGCCACACACTTCAGCTATTATTTGGTTTAGCGGGAAGGAGGAGAGGCATAGCAATCTGCCACGCAAATTCAATCAATCTGTCAGATGCCAGGACGACACAAATAAGATTATAAGAACACTTAATACAATGTTATAATCTTAAGTTCATCACCTGCAGCATCGATGTCTTCATTGGTCAGGCACTCTTCACTGGGCCTGTAACCAAATGTATTAATAAATAATAATAACTTTGTAAAAAAAATTTTAACAGCTCAAAACCAGTGTAGTCAACAAGTATGATTGTGGGAGTCTACACAAAGACAAGACAAGGCAAACTGTAAGTTTGCTTTATGCTCTCACACGCACACACACACACGTGCACACTGGCAAGGATGAAAATTTACACAATATGATACAACATAATGAAATATACACAGACCTGGCATCTAAATATAACAAGACGTAATTGAAATATACACGGACCTGGTATCTAAGTATAACAAGACATAATTGAAATATACACAGACCTGACATCTAAATATAACAAGACGTAATTGAAATATACACAGATCTGACATCTAAATATAACAAGACGTAATTGAAATATACACAGACCTGACATCTAAGTATAACAGGACATAATTGAAATATACACAGACCTGACATCTAAATATAACAAGACGTAATTGAAATATACACAGACCTGGCATCTAAGTATAACAAGACATAACCGAAATATACACAGACCTGACATCTAAGTATAACTATAACAAGATATAACTGAAATATACACAGACCTGGCATCTAACTATAACAGGTGCAACTGAAATATACACAGACCTGGCATCTAAATATAAAAAGACGTAACTGAAATATACACAGACCTGGCATCTAAGTATAACAAGGCGTAATTGAAATATTTCTGGAAAAAAATGACAACATATCCAGCGATAACAAAACAAACAAAAATTTAAATAGTAGTCATCAATAATCCATAATAAACGACCCCACTAAACAAGCATTAGTAGATGAACATTAGTTGTAAATAAAGACCCCCAAATGTCTCCTATTCACATCTGTTTAGGAAGTTTCAAGTTCACCCCCGTTCCACATATACCCTCCTCCCCTCTCCCCCCCACTCTCCTACCCACCATTTCCTCTACCCCAGGATAACTAAATTGCTGTCTGGAAACAATATTACAGTATCTCAGTATTTACAAAATACACAGCAGCATTCATTCCCAGCGACTCATTCCATCACCCCTTTGGGCAAACGATTCTCAGACAAGTACAAACACGTCATGTTCACCTGTCCATGTTAAGGTCTAAAGAAGGGGATTATAATATCTCTAAAACTGTGAATGACAACTGGTGTTGTGTCTGTTATTTTCCTTTGAGCAAAGACCAACATCCAAATCTATCGTTGGCCGTGTTGCGACCGAGACGTGCAGGATAATTACAGTGGAACCTCCGGTATCCGGCTCTCTGGTATACGACTCCCTCCATTATGTGACCTGAAAACTTCTGACGGATTCACTTCCAATAATAAATTACCTCTGGTATGCGAAATCCTCGTTTATGCGACCAGCGACCATGTCTTAGGCCCTTTATACGACCGTCTTAGGGCAATTTAAAAGCGATATCAGTTAATTTGCTGTCTGTACCTTTCGTTTTTTCTCTCATGTTAGTGTACACCTGCTGTTGTCTGCTATTTCCGGTTCGCAAATAAGGGACATTACTCACCTACACTGGCTGTCAAAATGGCGTCGCGCAAGAGGAACGTTTTGAGTTTGGCAGAGAGAATGAAAGTGATTGAAAGAAGTGAAAATGGGGAGAGTTGTTTGTCTATTGCAAGAAGTTTAGACGTTGGGAAGACCCAAATTCAGCTCATCATAAAGGATAAGGAATCTGTGAAACTACGATGGGAGATGGAGAAAGTGGCGAAAAGGGAAACATCGAAACTGAGAGCTTCTGCACTGACAGACTTGGATGAACGCGTCTGGCAGTGGTTCGACTGTTTTCTATTTTTGAAGTTGTGAATAAAAGACAAAGTTAAAAATGAAACATGTTTACAGTTTCCTTTGTCAAAGAATACATGCTGGTGAGTGTGAAAATTATGACATACCCTCCGAGCCTGACCCCCCTCCCCCCCCACCTTACCCCTTGTTTCCGGTATAAGACCACCTCTATTATAAGACCGTTTTTTCTCAGATTTTGGACGGTCGTATACCGGAGGTTCCACTGTACTATCTATGTGTGTTTTGTGCACGAAGTGGACAATGACAGCTTTTATTTACCTTTGATGTGGTTCTATCCTATCCTATTCTATCCCATAACTCAAAGGTCGTTGGGGCATCACAGATGATCGATTAACCAGCGTTCTAGGTTGTTGCTAAAAAAGCCTTGAATAATGTTTGTTTGCTTTCTTCGGTCAATATTGTTAGCAGCAGTATTGAGATCTTTCTGGAATGGTTTATTTACCACTGACAGAAGGCTCCAGATCAATCTCACAACAACTAATCAAATCTTCTAACACTGTAGAATTTTCTATGATGTAACATTTTGCATGTTTCCTGTGACAACTTTTGTTCTGACTGGTTATTTATTAAGTTAGTCTGAAATGTTTTAAAGCTTTCTGCACTGTACAGACTGTATAAATTCGGCTCTGTAGCTTTGTACATTCAGTTTTTGATGCCGTTTGCTTCTTTCGCAGAATAAAGTTTGAGAAACTTTATAACCATGACTCTTGCCTTGTTATTGAGTGAACAGGCTGTGTGGATACAAAGAGGAGTAACACAGATTCTAGCATTAGGGCTCAATCGACATTTGGTGGGTAACAGGCTGTTACAGTACCTTGGAGAAAGAGACATTTCCATGGATCCTATGCTTCCGTCTGCCTCCAAGCTGTTCTGAGAAGGCAGAGACAGTTGCTGTCTGATGTCTGTTGATGATGACTCTGGTACCGGCATGTGAGTTATGCTTGCTGTGATTGTCACTTTCCAGTGTATACTGATGTCACAAAATAGATACTGCAAACAAAGCCACAAATTCACACACAAAATAAGAAGAACGGTTTCCATTGAGTACCAGTATGGACTAATAAATCTCTCACATTTTAATGTCTATGTTTAATGTGCATGCACGCATTACATCTCCCAGACTTTAAAGATCCTTATGCTCATGCTCTAGATGGATTAGAGGCCAGCTAACCAGACACACCCAGCTAGCACTAGATCCTTTCTCCCCTATACCCACTTGCCCAGGGTTGTGCTCAGTTATTGGTGCGTCAGACTAGGTGCCCAAAGGATGCAAGTTGGTGCCTCGGGCGGCTTGAGTTAGATCATGTATCACCCAGTGCCTTAAGCAGCTCCCAACCTAAAAAAGTGCTCTATAAAAACAAATACATCAAATAAACACTACGTCTCTTATGTCCAGTAAATAATGAACAAAGAAGCAGAGCGGCGCAAAGGTCCTCCGAGACTGGGAGAAACGCTTCCCATGAGTCCAAGGCCTGACTCCAACAAGCTGACAGCCACTGTTCGATCGGGCGTTTGCGCACTCCTGCGAGCAGGGTCTGATGGGAAAGGGATTCAAACGTCCTAACGAGGGAGGCCAGAACACTGGCTGAAACGACAAGGTGATCTTCCATGAACGACAGAAGGGGCTGTAACCTCTGAATTCAACGCGACCCAATGAATTCTCTTTCAGAAAGTTAAGTTGTTTCCCATCTCCGCTGCCACCCAGCTAAATTGTGGATACATTTTTTTGGTATGAAGATGTTTTTTCTGAGAACTTCATTTAGGCATCTTTTTATACTTTGGAACCTCAGTCCCTTGATTTCTTTACCAAGCCCAGCTGACACACTGACCAGCTGAGAACACAGCGACATGGCCATCTGTATCTATGGCACACATCCACAAATGCAAACCATTGGCAGCAGAGAAGGGGAGATAAATCTTTGCTATCATCCCCTCATTCCACGCAGGACAGCAACTAATAAGGATTTTATCCACCATGCTATCAATACACTCCAGCCTATCTCTTTAGACCAGCCAGCTTTATCACTGGTCACACTTACCTCACTTTCAGTTCAGTTTAGTATTTTAATGTTACGTCTGCTCACTCTAGGTGATATCAGACAAGCTTACGTACGTCAGTGTCAGCCCACAGGTAGCTCAGGATCTCTGCAACCTCTTTCTCCTTCGCGTTGGTTTCTTCTGCTGACTTCATGTCATTGTGCCCCAGCGTGATGCCCCAGAACGAAACGCTCAGGAGGTGAGCGTGGAACTGCTTCGCGCACTTGAGTGCCACCGTTGTCAACATTTCCCATTTGTGGAGACCCATTTCTTTCAACGAAGCTTCCATGAACTCTTGCTTCCTCTGCAAAAATAATGAGACTTCGGCGTAGAGTGTTAGGGTTGTAACAGTTGGACCATGTTGCAGGGAAAAAGGATTTTTTTAAAAAGTGCTTATCTTTTATCATCGTGCTACATTCATTATATAAAATTTGTTATTCATTTGACAAACTTAACACAATTTATTGGATTGATTTTGGGAAGACACAACAACTGCTGCATGATGGAGTTTTCAGTTATATCAGGCATTTTGCCAGAATGCAAAATACACAGTATTTAGATTGGAAGAAGAAAAAGAAGAAGAAAAAGAAGAAGAAGAAGAAGAAGAAGAAGAAGAAGAAGAAGAAGAAGAAGAAGAAGAAAAAGAAAAAGAAGAAGAAGAAGCACGAGGAAGCGAATAATAATAATAATAATAATAGTAATAATAGTAATAATAATAATAATAATAATAATAATAATAATAATAATAATAATAATAATAATAATTATTATTATTATTATTATTATTATTATTATTATTATTATTATTATTAATGGGTGCAATGTGATTTTTCCTAAATCACTATCAGGCTCGAAGAAAACAGTAAAAAGCAGTATTAGTACAATACATTATACATTATATAACTACTCACAGACGAGATAACTGAAGATAAAAAAGTTAAAACCCAGCAGTCTCAAAATGTTCTCAAAACAAGTATTTTACTAAAATTTCATCAGGAATTAAAAAACCACCTGAAAACTAATGTATCCATTAAAAATTAAAGAAGCCCAAAGATGAACTCCGAAATATTTTGGAGTTTGTAAGCGTAATATTTTCTTTGTTAAGTCTACTGTGCATGCGACGTGCCTCTGTTTGTCTGGGAGCCTGCACATAGGGTGTCCAGACAGACTTGACCAAACTGTCAAGATGCTTGTCCGGCCAGTCCAAAGCCAACAACTGAACTGTTTCTCCATCGGCAATATCTGTGAAAAACAAACAGCACATTATTTAACAGAATTAATTTTAATTTGTGTCTCGTATTCTTCCAGATTCTGTGGTACAGTACCCTGCTTCCTTTTCAATTTCAGCATGCCTCAACAATCCTGACTCACCACACGCCGTAGCTCAGGGGTTAGAGAGTACTTGCCAGACTCTCCGACGACCCACTGTTGCTTGTGGTTGGCAAGATAAAAGTGGCCTTTTTTTTTACTGTCCATCTTAGCAGTATAATTGCTCTGGTGATTCAGTGTCGATATAAGTCCCTATCCATTTTCCTTGTGATGATCATCCTCATCTACCATGATGGGTGTAGACATTAAATTTCAATTATGTCCATTCACCGCAATCATCAGGTTGATTATTCTGTCTCATACTGCAGCATTATTTGGCAGTCATAATTGTTCCATACAAACTACAACACCAAGCAAATAAATTTTAAATACAACAAAGGGAGAAGGGTAAACGTGAGCAATTTTTCAAATGTCCAAAATTATATTACATTGGCTACTGTTACACTCTGTTTGATGATGGTGTTTTCTTTATCAGTATTTGATTCAGCCCCGATGCTGAAGTCCTGATAAGGTGTAACTCAGATTCGTTTATTCACACAGCCTGCTCAATCAGCATACAAGTCACAAAGTCCACGTATGAAGTTTTCCGCTTTTATTCAGCACACATCAACAACTGCATACAATTCTCAATTCAACTCAACAACTTTCACAGCAACTCTCAGTTTCACTATCAACAACTTCACTCTCTCAACAGAAACTCGGCACACGATTAAATAACCTCTCTCTCTTTTCCGGAAAGATTTCGAATACCGTAGAAATGACGCACTGCCACCAATCGAATAAAAGATCGTCATCACTGACTTACGTCATTACACATTTCTTCTCCTTCCGGATCGTTCCTTCAAATTTCTACAATTATCCCGAATCTTCGATCGATAGTAAACAAGCCGATCCAGAAGATTCTACAACAATATCGACTAACGGAAATTATCAACGTTATACAAAGCCTTTTCTAACAACAATGCAAACTCAAATCAAAGGTAAATAAACTCCATTATTGAATACTTTGCAAAACGAAACGATTAGATCTATCGTGCGCGCTTTAGACACACTTTCGTTCGTTTCAACGTAACATAACCCCCCACTCAAGAAGAAATTTACCCAATTTCTTTCAACAACGTTGAAACGTAATGCACAAACAAAGTCCACAATTGAAACTAATTTAAGACTTTCTGAATACTGTAATTGCGCTCAGCTTATTTACACAGAGTCAATGGTTTTCATCTTCAAGTCTATCTGGATATTGACAATGCTCACAGTTCATTCACACAGTGTCAAAGTTTCTCATTCTCAAGCCTGTCATTATCAATATTCTTCGTCCACACAGTCAATGTTCTTTCGTTCGCAAGGAATCGACGCCCTCGTCAGTTGCGGTCATCATCGGCCCAGGGTCAAAGACGATGATCACGTGGGCTTCCCTGGAATCAGTGCGTCCTCCGTTGTCTCCTTCTTCCATCGGATGTCCGACGCAGTCGACGTTGTCAGCTCCCAGAATGCATTCGCTGGGTCTCACGGTCAGGTTGGCTTCTGCGGGACGGTGGAACAGCTCCCTCATGGTCTGCAGATGCTCCTTCCAGGTCTGGGTGTGGACTTCATGTTCGACCAAAGTCGTAGAGCCTGGGACATCATTGAAGCTATGGGGAAACTCGCCCATAAGGTCCTTGAGCTCCATCTTTTGACCTTCCGTCAAGCTTGGTCCTAGCTTAACATCATCGATGCCTTCTTTGTGTGGAAGTCTCCCAGTTCCAACAGTTCTTCGCTGTCAAAGCTGTCGTCGGTCACAGCTGCTGTGCTGCGTGCACAGTCTCTGATGGCCTTTCCACGTACAGCTTAAGGAGGTTGGCGTGGTATATCTTGGAATGCTGGCCGACCTTCACCTTGTAGTCGTTGATCCCCACCACGGTCTCCACTTCGTACGGGCCTTTCCACTGCATCAGCAACTTATTGTGATCAGTAGGTAGCAGCACCAGCACTTTGTTGCCAGGTTTGAACTTCCTGTTCACAGCCCTACGATCATAGTAGTGCTTTCCACAGTCCTGGGACTTCTTCAGGTTTTCTCTGGCTATCTCGAGAGTCTGCTCCAGCTTCTCCCGTAGCTCAAACACGTACTGGTAACTGTTCTTCACCTCTGGGGTGTCCACTTCCTTCGTCCACAGTTCTTTCAGGATGTGCATCGGCCCTCTGATGGTTCTTCCGTACAGCAGCTCGAACGGAGAAAAGCCGGTGGACTCCTGCGGTACTTCTCTGTAGGCGAAAAGTAAGGCTTGATATAGCGATGCCATTGTCTGGGCTGCTCGCTGCACAGTTCTTCAGGGTGGACTTCAGCGTAGCATTGAACTTTTCGACAAGCCCGTTGCACATCGGATGGTAGGGTGTCGTAGTCAAATGCCGGATGCTCAGCAGTCTGTTGACCTCCTTCATGCAGTCAGAGACGAACTGCGTCCCGAGGTCTGTCAGAATTTCTTCAGGCACTCCAAGTCTACTGAACATGTCCACCAGTGCCTCTGCTACAGTTTCAGTGTCAATCTTCTTCAGTGGCACTGCTTCTGGGTACCGAGTCGCATAGTCCACTAAAGTCAGTACCCATCGATGACCTTCTTCACTCGGAGGTCTTATTTCGCCGATTAAGTCTAAGGCCACCCTCTTGAAAGGTCGGTCGATCAGAGGCATCCTCTGCATAGGCACTTTCGGGACCCTTCCTCGAGGTATGGTCTTCTGGCAAATGTCACATGATCGGCAGAAACGGCTGACGTCCGCATGAAGTCCTGGCCAGTAGAACACCGCCTGGATTCTATCCGACGTCTTCTTGATACCCTAGGTGACCTCCCATGATTGAGTCATGCGCTACTTCCATCACCTGGCGCCTTAGAGGTAACGGTACCAAGACTTGACGTAGTGGTTTCCCTCCTTTGACCCTCGGGTGCTGGAAGATTCGATACAGGATCTTGGCCTTCACCTCAAAGTAGACCATACCACTGCCTTTGGTCACGTGGTCTTGGCGGTTCCTGTACTTGTTTAAAGTGCTATCAGCTTCCTGGAGCTGGATCAGCTTATCTCTGTCCACGATGGCAGCTTTGGAGTTGTCGGCGACCTTCAGTGGTGTAGACACCTTGTCTCTCTTGGCCTGGGCCCTGGTAGTAACAGCACCGACGATCTCTGGTCGGCAGGGCTGAGCCGGAGTAACCACATTGTCCCGTAGCAGCTCTGTAAGGTCTCCATCGGGAAACGGCAATGGATCCTCCTCCACAACTTCGACGCGTTGGGTTGAGGCAGGACTCCACTCTGGATCGGGGTTGTCGGGTCGTCTCGCGCCGTCGATATTCCCGATCATCAAATCATACAGCGGCTTCTTCAGGCAAACCGCTTCGACTTCGCCTATGTAGAAAGGGGTGTTGACATGAATTTTCGCAACTGGCGCTCTCACACATTTGCTGTCGGCCATGAGTGTCCATTTTGAATCGCCAGTGAACTGTTCTTTAGCGATTAGGTCTTCTCTGACGATGACCCCACTGCAGCCAGAGTCTCTTAAAACAGTCACTTCATGATTTCCGACGCGTCCCTTCGAAACTGGCATGTTCTGGACGGTCACAGCTGCGCTGGCGACGACGGGGATGGATTTTCCGTTGGCAAGGAGAAGTTGGCCATCGGTCATGCACTCTTGCACGTCGGCAGGAGTAGCTGTGCGCTTGGTCTCACTCGGAAGAATGACGCTCCCGCCGCACACTTGATGGTCAGATCTACTGGTTTGCCGTTGATTGGAAAACCGCCTCTGCCGGTTGCCCGCCGCTGCGTTGTCCGTACTGCCCCGCTGTCCGCTACTTTTGTTTTGAGGACAGTTAGCTGCTCTGTGGTCTGTAGCGTTGCAGGTGAAACAGCCTCTTGACTGCCCTTCCCTGGGAGGTGGCGTGGAGTCCGTCTGTCTCTGGCTCGTCTGGCTCCCTTGGATCTGGTTCCCATGGTTTCCAGTCTTCTGAAAATGTTTCGTCGCGCTGGGTGGCCCCAGGGTTTTCCCATGAGCGATGAGATATCTTTCAGCAGCCTCAGTCACATCTTTAAGCGTCTGCAGCTTTTGTTCTTCTAAGTGGGTCGCTAGGTCCTTGTGACAGGCATTGAGAAATTGTTCTTTCACAATCAGGTCATGGAGACTGTCGTAAGACTTCATTTCGCCTGATAACTCCACCCACTTGTGTAGATATGACGACAGGCGCTCCACAAACTGCTTTGGCGTCTCGTCTGACTTAGGCCGGCATTCACGGAAGCGTTTACGGTAGCCCTTCTCTGTAAAGTTGTAGCACTGCAACAGGGCCTCTTTCAAGACGTCGTAGTTTTTGGCGTCATCGTTCGACAGTCTGGTGTAAACTTCGAGAGCTTGCCCCGTCAGAAGTGCACTTAGTCGAATCGCCCAGTCTCGAGGTTGCCAATTGGAGCTTTCGGCGAACCTTTCGAATCTCGCCAGATAGCTGTCGATCTGGTCCTTCCCGTCGACGAAAGCTGGCAATTTTGGAGCCGTGTTGTCACTGATAACTTGTGGCGCATTCTGCTGTTGCTGGATACGCGCCATTTCTAGCTGGAACTCAAGACGCTTCAGCTCGAATTCTCTGTCTTTTTCTTGCCGCTGCTGTTCAATTTCTAGACGCTTCTGTTCTAATTCTCTTTCTTCACGGCGACGCTGCTCTTCTAATTCTCGTTCTTCACGGCGACGCTGCTCTTCTACTTCTAGACGCTTCTGTTCTAGTTCTATTTCTTTTTCTAGACGCTTCTCTTCCAATTCTCTTTCTCGTATTCTCTCCTGAGACTTGACGTACTCCGTCAGCTGCTTGCCTTTTAGATTCAGTTCAACCCCTTTCTGCCAGAAGTCAGCCATCTTGATGCTTCTGGAAAGTTCTTGACTGTGCTGTACCTTTCTAGACTGTTCTAGAACAGCACGCTTTCTGCAGTAGCGCTGATGCTTGTCACTAGTCGCCTTCGCTGACGCAGGCCCCGCTGTCCTCGTCGTATGCGACGCTGCACCACGCTGGTGTTGATGTATACGCTCCTGTGCTGAAGTAGACGCGACGTCCGCTCGCCGCTCTCTGTAACACTGGCGATGTAGCTCCGAGACTGTCTCTCGACGTAGTCCTGCGGCAGCTACGTAGTCCCGCTCTGTTGTTCGCTCACGAAGCAACTCTTCGGCGACTACACGCCCTTGCAGTCAACCCGAACCTATCGGTGATGTAGTCCCAGTGTGTTGGCCCCTCTCGACGCAACTCGTTGGCGGCTACCCTCGATGACTGCCTCTCGTAACGTTGACTCGCGTGTTGTAGCAGTTGAACCCTTGGCTATGGCGTGAATCGCGGCTTGACCCCCAAAATGTTACACTCTGTTTGATGATGGTGTTTTCTTTATCAGTATTTGATTCAGCCCCGATGCTGAAGTCCTGATAAGGTGTAACTCAGATTCTAGATTCGTTTATTCACACAGCCTGCTCAATCAGCATACAAGTCACAAAGTCCACGTATGAAGTTTTCCGCTTTTATTCAGCACACATCAACAACTGCATACAATTCTCAATTCAACTCAACAACTTTCACAGCAACTCTCAGTTTCACTATCAACAACTTCACTCTCTCAACAGAAACTCGGCACACGATTAAATAACCTCTCTCTCTTTTCCGGAAAGATTTCGAATACCGTAGAAATGACGCACTGCCACCAATCGAATAAAAGATCGTCATCACTGACTTACGTCATTACACATTTCTTCTCCTTCCGGATCGTTCCTTCAAATTTCTACAATTATCCCGAATCTTCGATCGATAGTAAACAAGCCGATCCAGAAGATTCTACAACAATATCGACTAACGGAAATTATCAACGTTATACAAAGCCTTTTCTAACAACAATGCAAACTCAAATCAAAGGTAAATAAACTCCATTATTGAATACTTTGCAAAACGAAACGATTAGATCTATCGTGCGCGCTTTAGACACACTTTCGTTCGTTTCAACGTAACAGCTACCTTTTGTCATTTGTATCTCATTTGCTTTACAAGTTCTGTATTCTGAATAGCAAATGCTGCATACTAGTAGTAGTAGTAGTAGTAGTAGTAGTAGTAGTAGTAGTAGTAGTAGTAGTAGTAGTAGTAGTAGTAGTAGTAGTAGTTGTTGTTGTTGTTGTAGTTGTTGTTGTTGTTGAATGGGGCAAAACCCTTCCTAAACTTTTATCAATAAGTCAGTGGGTCTGCTGAGCATGTAATTTTCCTACGCATTTCACGCATCATAGCAATAAAACATATTTTAAAACTCTGGCTGTATGTCCAACTGGTTTTTAAAAGTATTTATGCTTGGTGCATTCTTAAAAGGAACAGGTAGATTATTCCAGGTAGTATAGCAACTCTGTTAGAAAAAGAAAACTTTCTTACATTAGTATTGGAGTGCTGCATAAATACTTTCCCTTCGGACATGCATGCAATATTGCAATGAGGCGACGCAAAGAAATTAGATCATTTTAAATCATCCAGTCCATTGTAAATTTTGTATGCTTGTATCAAATCCACTCTAATTCTACAACCATACTATGAGTGCAGTCCTAGGTACTTTAATCTTTCATGATGGGACCTATCCCTACAGTCCTACACTATATGTACTATCTCAATCACAACAAACTGTCCTTTTAATGCTGGATACCACACCGGCATACTCAATGTGAGGCCTAAGCACCGACATGTACAATTTACAGTAAATGTCTTCATCTAAGAAACTGAAAGTCCTTTTAATTACTCCTATAATTTTGTTGGTTTTATTGACACAATTTTTGTATTTTGTATATGTGGATTTTGAATTTGAACAATATTTGCATGTTCTACCAAAAAATCTTGCAATATCTGTTCTAAAGTTTAGGACACTTAACCACAGAATGCCAGTGCAGAGAGGCAGATATTTTAACATTCCTAGACATGAACGTGTATGTCAAAAATGTAATAGTGGAGATCTTGGTGAAGAGTTTCATTATTTATTTTTGTGTTGACATTTTTGTGACTCGAGAAGAGAATTATTAAAATCATATTATTATAGATATCCCAATGTCATCAAATTTCAAGAATTATTGTCATCTAATAAAAAGTCAGTATTATTAAAGCTTGTACGTCTAATAAAATTAATAATTAAACAATTGTAACATTGTTGTCCCATGTCAAAAATTAATCTAGTTATGATATTTACAGGTTGTGTGTAACAAAAACAATTTCAGTAGTTTGTCATTGATACGTTTACATTGAATTGTATTGTTAGTTATGATTCATAGTTGCTACCCCCAATCAATTTCTTTTTTCTTCTTTCCCCCTCTCAATCGCTCCCCCCCACCACCCTCCCCACAATCCCTCTGTGTACATAAATAGTTTAATTTTAAAAATTTAGAATGTTATATAACTAATTATTTTGCATGTTTGTGTATATCATTTTAACTATGTCCATGTGCCCTTAACGGTTTTTTTTCTGGAATAAACTTGCCGTGCCTTGCTTTGGATCAAAGGAGAGGGTTTTGTAATATCCAAATCTTTCTCTTCATCACATGTCATAAGTGGTCTATTATGACTGTGAACTTTCATGTATATTTATTCTGAGGATTGTACTTAACTACATGCAACACTTTACACTTTTCCACATTAAAATATAAATTCCACAGGTTTGACCAATCTTGTAAGCTATCAAGATCCTGCTGTAATGTAACACCATTGCTAGTAACGTCATCTATCTTTGTGTCTTTCTCAAATACTTTGCAAGTGCTCAGTACATTCTGGTAAGTCGTTTATAAAAATTGTAAATAATATTGGGCCTAAAATGATATCTTGGTACTTTAATTTTACTAGATGTCTCACTGCCAACCCTTACTTCTTGTTCTCTGTAAGTCAAAAAGTCACATATCCAGTCAGCAATATTTGCGGTGAAACCGTAAGCTTTCAGCTTGCATAAAAGTCATTGGGGGGTATCATATCAAACGTTTTCCGAAAATCAAGGTAAATAATATCCAATGAGTTCTTATTATCTAATAAAACAGTAATATTTTCCATAACTGGCAGCAACTGAGTGACGCAAGATCATTTTTTCTGAAACCATGCTGACAGTTTGCAAACAATTTGTTCTCGATAAAATGGCCTACAATAATATCCCGAAATAAAGACTCCAATGTCTTACCAGCAATACAGGTTAAACTTACCGGTCAATCATTTCCAGCATAAAACCTTGACCCTTTAAAAAAAAAATTGTAGTCACTTCCGCTGTTTTCTAGTCTGCTGGGACCTTGCCATTTTCTAAGTCTACTAAATGGTACAGCTAATTTTTCACTCAACTCCTTTTAAAACTGTAGGAGGATTGTGATCAGGACCCTGTGCTTTAGAAGGGTCTAACTCTTTCAATTTTTTCTTAACTGCATCAAGTGTTGCTCTAATATCACTTTATAAGGGTCTATCTTTCAATTTTTTTCTTCACTGCATCAGGTGTTGCTTTAATATCACTTACCGATATGCCATCTGATTTACAACACTTGTTGGGCATCGGTGCATTTCCAAAGTTCTCTACTGTAAAGACGCTTGAAAAGAAATTGTTCCAACGTTTCACCCTAATCTTTATCAAATATTGCATAAGTGCCATCCTCCTTCTTCAGTGCACTCACCCCTGGGTTGCTATTGGTTTTCTGTTGTATTTACTTCCAGAATTTTTTAGGATTTTTCTTACAGTAGTACTATTAATATCTATCTTATGTAATACAATTATTAGAGGAATGTCATATTAAAACAAACAAAACTGTTACTGACTTGCCCATGCCTCTGTGTGTTTGTGTTGTAGACTGCCATCCACTTTGTAGATGTTCTGGTTGATCGACAAGGTCACATTATACACCTCAGTAAGAGTCAATGGTATATGTTTCATTGCTATCATCTGCAAACAAGCAAAGAAAAAAGGAAATGGTTTGCCATGTTAAACTTAAAGTATAGCATTGCCATAGAAAGCAAGATACGCCAGTGGAGCATCCACAATCAGTGCGTTTATTCATTTTTTTTATGTAGGATGTTTTGTAGGAGTTGCTGTTTTCTGTGGTGGAGTTGGAGACAGAAAACAAAAATATTCATTTTTAAGGGTCACAACTTCTTTTTTTTAGGAAATTTATTTGTGTGTGTGTGTGTGTGTGTGTGTGTGTGTTTGTAGTGCTGCAGCTTTGACCAAATGCATTCATTGTGTATTCACTTGGCAATAAAATATCTTGTTCCTATCCTATCCTATCCTATCCTGTAACTCAAAGGTCGTGGGGGCACCCACAGATGATCATTTTACCACCTTTCTCTATTCTCAGCAATCCTCATGGCTTCGTTCAGTGTCAAACCAGTCTATTCTCGAATGTTGTCCTCCCACCTCTTTTTCTGTCTCCCTCTTCTTGTGCCTCCTTGCACTGTGCATAGCAGGATGGTTTTTGCAAGGCCTGATGCTCTGATGAGGTAACCATACAATCGGAGTTTCCGTTTCTTCACCACTGTGAGCAGGTTATCATGTTGTCCAATGGCTTGTGTGATGATCTGTTGGACTTCGTTGTTGGTTATGTGCTGGGTATAGGAAATGCCCAGAAGTCTTCTGTAGCATCTCATCTCCATGCTTTATAGTCTTTGTTTAAGATCTGCTGTGAGGGTCCATTTTTCGCAAGCATATAGGAAGATGGAGATGACAAGGGAGCGCAGCAGCCTTACCTTGGAATGTAGACTGATGGTCCTGTCTTTCCAAATGGGCTTCAACTTGTCAGGGCAGCATTTTTTAGTGCGATCCTGGAGAGGACTTCCTGTCAGGACCCATTGTCTGATACAATGGCTCCTAAATATTTGAAGCTATGCACTGTGTTGAGGGATTGGCCTTGGACTTTGTTGCCCATGTTGATGCCATTGATGTTGTTGGTCATCATTTTGGTCTTCTCTGCACTTATTTCCATTCCATAGGCTCTGGAGGTGGTGTCAAGCCTCTGTACCAGCTGTTCAAGTTCTTGTTCCTCTCCAGCCAATCCATCAATGTCACCCACAAAACGGAGGTTGCAGATTTCTCTACCCCTATGCTGACTGTGCCTTCGTGATCTGCAAGGGCATCTGACATGATGCGCTTCAGGAAAATGTTAGTGTTACGTTGAAACGCGAACGAAAGTATGTCGGAAGCGTGTACGATAGATCTAATCGTTTCGATTTGCAAAGTATTCAATAATAGAGTTTATTTACCTTTGATTTGAGTTTGCATTGTTGTTAGGAAAGGCTTTGTATAACGTTGATAATTTTCGTTAGTCGATATTGTTGTAGAATCTTCTGGATCGGCTTGTTTACTATCGATCGAAGATTCGGGATAATTGTAGAAATTTGAAGGAACGATCCGGAAGGAGAAGAAATGTGTAATGACGTAAGCCAGTGATGACGATCTTTAGTTCGATTGGTGGCAGTGCGTCATTTCTACATTGTTCGAAATTCTTCCGGAAGAGAGAGAGGTTATTTAATCGTGTGCCGAGTTGCTGTTGAGAGAGTATTGTTGTTGATAGTGAAGCTGGAGAGTTGCTGTGAAAGTTGTTGAGTTGAGAATTGTATGCAGTTGTTGATGTGTGCTGAATAAAAGTGGAAAACTTCATACGTCGACTTTGTGACTTGTATGCTGCTTGAGCAGGCTGTGTGAATAAACGAATCTGAGTTACACAACTATCAGGAATTCAAGCATCGGGGCTGAATCAGATACTGATAGAAAACACCATCATCGAACTGAGTGTAACATTTTGGGGGTCAAGCCGCGATTCACGCCATAGCCAAGGGTTCAACTGCTACAACAAGCGAGTCAACGTTACGAGTGGCAGTCATCGAGGGTAGCCGCCAACAAGTTGCGTCGAGAGGGGCCAACATACTGGGACTACATCCGATAGGTTCGGGTTGACTGCAAGGGCGTGTAGTCGCTGAAGAGTTGCTTCGTGAGCGAACAACAGAGCGGGACTACGTGGCTGCCGCAGGACTACGTCGAGGGACAGTCTCGGAGCTACATCGCCAGTGTTACAGAGAGCGGCGAGCGGACGTCGCGTCTACTTCAGCACAGGAGCGTATACATCAACACCAGCGTGGTGCAGCGTCGCATACGACGAGGACAGCGGGGCCTGCGTCAGCGAAGGCGACTAGTGACAAGCATCAGCGCTACTGCAGAAAGCGTGCTGTTCTAGAACAGTCTAGAAAGGTACAGCACAGTCAAGAACTTTCCAGAAAAAAAAGAACTTTCTAGAAGAAGAACCTTCCAGAAAAGAACTTTCTTGAAAAGAACTTTCCAGAAGCATCAAGATGGCTGACTTCTGGCAGAAAGGGGTTGAACTGAATCTAAAAGGCAAGCAGCTGACGGAGTACGTCAAGTCTCAGGAGAGAATACGAGAAAGAGAATCGGAAGAGAAGCGTCTAGAAAAAGAAATAGAACTAGAACAGAAGCGTCTAGAAGTAGAAGAGCAGCGTCGCCGTGAAGAACGAGAATTAGAAGAGCAGCGTCGCCGTGAAGACAGAGAATTTGAACTGAAGCGTCTGGAAATTGAACAGCAGCAGCAAGAAAGAGATCGTCAGTACCAGTTAGAGTTGGCGCGTATCCAAAACAATCAGCATGCGCCACAAGTCACCAACGACCATACGGCTCCTAAATTGCCAGCTTTCGTCGACGGGAAGGACCAGATCGACAGCTATCTGGCGAGATTCGAAAGGTTCGCCGAAAGCTCCAATTGGCAACCTCGAGACTGGGCGATTCGACTAAGTGCACTTCTGACAGGGCAAGCGCTCGAAGTTTACACCAGACTGTCGAACGATGACGCCAAAAACTACGACGTCTTGAAAGAGGCCCTATTGCAGTGCTACAACTTTACAGAGAAGGGCTACCGTAAACGCTTCCGTGAATGCCGGCCTAAGTCAGACGAGACGCCAAAGCAGTTTGTGGAGCGCCTGTCGTCATATCTACACAGGTGGGTGGAGTTATCAGGCGAAATGAAGTCTTACGACAGTCTCCATGACCTGATTGTGAAAGAACAATTTCTCAATGCCTGTCACAAGGACCTAGCGACCCACTTAGAAGAACAAAAGCTGCAGACGCTTAAAGATGTGACTGAGACTGCTGAAAGATATCTCATCGCTCATGGGAAAACCCTGGGGCCACCCAGCGCGACGAAACATTTTCAGAAGACTGCAAACCATGGGAACCAGATCCAAGGGAGCCAGACGAGCCAGAGACAGACGGACTCCACGCCTCCTCCCAGGAAAGGGCATTCAAGAGGCTGTTTCACCTGCAACGCTACAGACCACAGAGCAGCTAACTGTCCTCAAAACAAAAGTAGCGGACAGCGGAGCAGTACGGACAATGCAGCGGTGGGCAACCGACAGAGGCGTTTCTCCAATCAACGGCAAACCAGTAGATCTGACCATCAAGTGTGCGGCGGGAGCGTCATTCTTCCGAGTGAGACCAAGCGCACAGCTACCCCTGCGGACGTGCAAGAGTGCATGACTGATGGCCAACTCCTCCTTGCCAACGGAAAATCCATCCCCGTCGTCGCCAGCGCAGCTGTGACCGTCCAGAACATGCCTGTTTCAAAGGGACGCGTCGGAAATCATGAAGTGACTGTCTTAAGAGACTCTGGCTGCAGTGGGGTCATCGTCAAAGAAGACCTAATCGCTAAAGAACAGTTCACTGGCGATTTTAAATGGACACTTATGGCCGACAGCAAATGTGTGAGAGCGCCAGTTGCGAAGATTCATGTCAACACCCCTTTCTACATAGGCGAAGTAGAAGCGGTTTGCCTGAAGAAGCCGCTATACGATTTGATGATCGGGAACATCGACGGCGCGAGACGACCCGACGACCCCGATCCAGAGTGGGGTCCTGCCTCAACCCATCGTGTCGAAGTTGTAAAGGAGGATCCATTGCCGTTTCCCGATGGAGACCTTACAGAGCTGCTACGGGATAATGTGGCTACTCCGGCTCAGCCCTGCCGACCAGAAATCGTCGGTGCTGTTACTACCAGGGCCCAGGCCAAGAGAGACAAGACGTCTACGCCACTGAAGGTCGCCGACAACTCTAAAGCTGCCATCGTGGACAGAGATAAGCTGATCCAGCTCCAGGAAGCTGATAGCACTTTAAACAAGTACAGGAACCGCCAAGACCACGTGACCAAGGGCAGTGGCACGGTCTATTTTGAGGTGAAGGCCAAGATCCTGTATCGAATCTTCCAGCACCCGAGGGTCAACGGAGGTAAACCACTACGTCAAGTTTTGGTACCGTTACCCCTAAGGCGCCAAGTGATGGAAGTAGCACATGACTCAATCATGGGAGGTCACCTAGGTATCAAGAAGACGTCGGATAGAATCCAGGCGGTGTTCTACTGGCCAGGACTTCATGCGGACGTTAGCCGTTTCTGCCGATCATGTGACATTTGCCAGAAGACCATACCTCGAGGAAGGGTCCCGAAAGTACCTATGCAGAGGATGCCTTTAATCGACCGACCTTTCAAGAGGGTGGCCTTAGACTTAATCGGCGAAATAAGACCTCCGAGTGAAGAAGGTCATCGGTGGGTACTGACTTTAGTGGACTATGCGACTCGGTACCCAGAAGCAGTGCCACTGAAGAAGATTGACACTGAAACTGTAGCAGAGGCACTGGTGGACATGTTCAGTAGACTTGGAGTGCCTGAAGAAATTCTGACAGACCTCGGGACGCAGTTCGTCTCTGACTGCATGAAGGAGGTCAACAGACTACTGAGCATCCGGCATTTGACTACGACACCCTACCATCCGATGTGCAACGGGCTCGTCGAAAAGTTCAATGCTACGCTGAAGTCCACCCTGAAGAAACTGTGCAGCGAGCAGCCCAGACAATGGCATCGCTACATCAACGCCCTACTTTTCGCCTACAGAGAAGTACCGCAGGAGTCCACCGGCTTTTCTCCGTTCGAGCTGCTGTACGGAAGAACCATTAGAGGGCCGATGCACATACTGAAAGAACTGTGGACGAAAGAAGTAGAGACCCCAGAGGTGAAGAACAGCTACCAGTACGTGTTTGAGCTACGGGAGAAGCTGGAGCAGACTCTCGAGATAGCCAGAGAAAACCTGAAGAAGTCCCAAGACTTTGGAAAGCACTACTACGATCGTAGGGCTGTGAACAGGAAGTTCAAACCTGGCAACAAAGTGCTGGTGCTGCTACCTACCGATCATAATAAGTTGCTGATGCAGTGGAAAGGCCCGTACGAAGTGGAGACCGTGGTGGGAATCAACGACTACAGGGTGAAGGTCGGCCAGCATTCCAAGATATACCACGCCAACCTCCTTAAACTGTACGTGGAAAGGCTACCAGAGACTGTGCACGCAGCCACAGCAGCTGTGACCGACAACAGCTTTGACAGCGAAGAACTGTTGGAACGGGGAGACTTCCACAGCAAAGAAGGCATCGATGATGTTAAGATAGGACCAAGCTTGACGGAAGGTCATAAGATGGAGCTCAAGGACTTTATGGGCGAGTTTCCACATAGCTTCAATGATGTCCCAGGCTCTACGACTTTGGTCGAACATGAAGTCCACACCCAGACCTGGAAGGAGCATCTGCAGACCATGAGGGAGCTGTTCCACCGTCCCGCAGAAGCCAACCTGACCGTGAGACCCAGCGAATGCATTCTGGGAGCTGACAACGTCGACTGCGTCGGACATCCGATGGAAGAAGGAGACAACGGAGGACGCACTGATTCCAGGGAAGCCCACGTGATCATCGTCTTTGACCCTGGGCCGATGACGACCGCAACTGACGAGGGCGTCGATTCCTTGCGAACGAAAGAACATTGACTGTGTGGATGAACTAAGAATAATGGTAATGACAGACTTGAAAATGAAAAACGTTGATTGGGTAAATGAACTGTGAACATTGACAGTATCCAGAAAGACTTGCAGATGAGAAACTTTGACTCTGTGTGAATGAACTGTGAACATTGACAATATCCAGACAGATTTGAAGATGAAAACCATTGACTCTGTGTGAATGAACTGAGAACGTTGATAGTGTTCAGACAGGCTGAAATAAGTCTTAATTCTGTACATTGTTTGTGAATTACGTTTCAACGTTGTTGAAAGAAATTGGGTAAATTTCTTCTTGAGTGGGGGGTTATGTTACGTTGAAACGCGAACGAAAGTATGTCGGAAGCGTGTACGATAGATCTAATCGTTTCGATTTGCAAAGTATTCAATAATAGAGTTTATTTACCTTTGATTTGAGTTTGCATTGTTGTTAGGAAAGGCTTTGTATAACGTTGATAATTTTCGTTAGTCGATATTGTTGTAGAATCTTCTGGATCGGCTTGTTTACTATCGATCGAAGATTCGGGATAATTGTAGAAATTTGAAGGAACGATCCGGAAGGAGAAGAAATGTGTAATGACGTAAGCCAGTGATGACGATCTTTAGTTCGATTGGTGGCAGTGCGTCATTTCTACATTGTTCGAAATTCTTCCGGAAGAGAGAGAGGTTATTTAATCGTGTGCCGAGTTGCTGTTGAGAGAGTATTGTTGTTGATAGTGAAGCTGGAGAGTTGCTGTGAAAGTTGTTGAGTTGAGAATTGTATGCAGTTGTTGAAAGTGGAAAACTTCATACGTCGACTTTGTGACTTGTATGCTGCTTGAGCAGGCTGTGTGAATAAACGAATCTGAGTTACACAACTATCAGGAATTCAAGCATCGGGGCTGAATCAGATACTGATAGAAAACACCATCATCGAACCGAGTGTAACAGTTAGCGATTGTTGGAGAGAGTAGCCATCCTTGAAGCACCCAGATTGTTGTTCTGAACCAGTTGCTGATGGCGCTATTGTAGAGAACTGCACTGGTAGCTTTGTCATACACTGCTTTTGATGACTTCAACAATTTTAGGGCTGATTTTGTACACTCTCATGGTTGCCCACAGAGCTGCATGCCAGACTCGGTCAAACGTTTTATTGAAGTCTACAAACACATGATATATGGTGCTGTATGTATTCCTCGCAGATTATTCTGAGGTTGAAAATCTGCTCAGTGGTACTTCGCCCTGCCATGAATTTTGCTTGTTCTTCATGATTTGTACAGCTTGGGGTTTCAACCTGCTGAGTATTATTTTCAGCAGGTAAGACAGCTGCGCTCCCTTGTCATCTCCATCTTCCTATACGCTTGCGAAACATGGACCCTCACAGCAGATCTACAATGAAGAATACAAAGCATGGAGATGTGCTACAGAAGACTTATGGGCATTTTCTATACCCAGCACATCACCAACGACGAAGTCTGACAGACCATCACACAAGCCATTGGACAACACGATGACCTGCTCACAGTGGTGAAAAAACGGAAACTCCGATGGTATGACCATGTCACCAGATCATCAGGTCTTACAAAGGTCCTGTTCTATCCTATCCTATCCTATCTCGTAACTTTGGGGTCGTTGGGGCACCACAGATGATCATTTAACCAGCATACTCCATCTTTCTGTTCTCAGCAACCCTGATGGCTTCGCTCAGTGTCAAGCCAGTCCATTCTCGAATGTTGTCCTCCCACCTCTTTTTCGGTCTCCCTCTTCTTCTACCTCCTTGCACTGTGCCTTGCAGGATGGTCTTTGCAAGACCTGATGATCTGGTGATGTGGCCATACCATCGGAGTTTCCATTTCTTCACCACTGTGAGCAGATCATCGTGTTGTCCAATGGCTTGTGTGATGGTCTGTCTGATTTCGTCGTTGGTGATGTGCTGGGTATAGAAAATGCCCAGAAGTCTTCTGTAGCACCTCATCTCCATGCTTTATATTCTTCGTTGTAGACCTGCTGTGAGTGTCCATGTTTTGCAAGCCTATAGGAAGATGGATATGACAAGGGAGTGCAGTTGCAGTTGAAAATTAGCAAGTCACCAGGACTAGATTAAATTAATCCTCGGGTGTTTAAAGAACTAGCGAATGTATTGGCTTTGCCTCTCAAGATACTTTTCGATAGAACGATGAGGGATGGTATGATACCTTATGAGTGGAAGTAGGCAGAAGTCAAACGATCTTTAAGAAAGGTGACAAAAGTTCTCCAGGTAATTATCGCCCTGTTAGCCTCACCTTGGCTGTCGGTAAGGTATTTGAGGGATTCATTAGAGATGCACTGTGCTCTCACTTCATTGAGAACGGCCATCTCTAGGATGACAAGTTTGGTTTTTCCAAGGGTAGGTCAGTTGTTGGTGACAATAAATGACTGGATGTCCTCCCTGGATGAAGGCATCCCAATTGACGCAGTATATCTCGATCTTAGGAAGGCATTTGATACTGTTTCACATCCCAGACTTTTACAAAAACTAAAAGGATATGGTATAAGTGGCAGCCCACTTGCATGGATTAGGAGTTTTCTGACTGACAGGACTCAGTATGTGACAGTTAACAGAAATAGTTCTGACAAAATAAGTGGTACAAGCGGTGTCCCACAGGGGAGTGTGGTAGTTATTCATTGCTTACAGCGTCCAGCGGACTGCAAAGAGCCGAATCAGGACCACAAAATCAGGGCCACAACTTGGTTGAAAGAGAACACCCCTGATCCGTATATATAAAAGATCTGCTGAAACAACCTTAGATGTAACACTGAAGGCACTCCACCAGCCGGTCACTTTACAATAAAGGCATCCCACACAGGGGATGCTGAGGCTATACTCTTAATTTATCGAACCCCTGTTTACAAAAACAAAAAAGAATATAAACATAATTACAAAATATCAACAAATCATCCTACATTGCTAAATATAATATCATAGAAAGCCCTAGTGACCTTTTGGCAGAAAGCGTCCAATATTCCCAAGCTGACCCAACAGACATCATTCATACACAAATGACGAGTTTGGAAGAGTTTTCAAGAAAAAAGGTAGCTATGACTGACCTAGCGAAGAAGATAGGATAGTAGATGGATAGAACAGAGTAGGAATGAGAAAGAACAAAGGAGAAAAGACAGCGACAGTGGGAATTTAAAGCACTACATTTCCTGAAAGAGGGGATATTATTTATACAGAAACCCCCGGCACCCAAATGGGGGGAGGGGAGCGTTAGGGGCCAACATTATTTATATACTTTATAAATGACATGCCAGAGAAGATAAAGTGTGACATAAAGATATTTGCGGATGACAAAAAAGCATATGCAGAGGTTGATGAAAGAGAGAAGTCTAAGGAGAGAATACAGAAATGCATTAACAAGTTGGCTGAATGGACGGAAACATGGCTAAAAAGAGAATACAGAAATGCATTAACAAGTTGGCTGAATGGACGGAAACATGGCTACTTAAATTTAATAGTAAAAAATGTAAGTTGTTGCATCTGGGCAAAAATAATCCTCTGCATTAGTATTTTATGAGTGACGGTAAAGAAAGGTGTAAGATTGAGATAGCATAGCATAGTTTGGCATGCAGGCTAAAAAGCCTTTGGCCCTCATAATCAATCTTGATAAGGGTCCCAAGACCCAAACCCTTGGCCTCAGTGCCTACCAATTTAGAATTTTGTAGACTTCAAATTGGTTGAGTAGATGCTATCCTTAAATAACTTGTCTAGACTATTCTTGAACACATTGAGTGATTTAGCATCCACAGCCTCAGGAGTCAGGTTATTCCAAGGGGTTACAACTCTATTAGTAAAATACTTTTTAAATTTGTGAGTATTGTTAAAAGTTTTTATAAGTTTAAATTTGCAGTGATGTCGTTTTCGTCAGCAAATCGGCCATTCGCCGATAAAATTCCAAAATGTCTGAAAGAGTCATGTTCTGATCGGCCTGCTGTTTTAAGGTTTTACGCCTCAATCGGCCACCCTTTGTCCATTTTTTGTTTGCTTGTCTCATGTCTGTTTCGTTGTTATTGCTTCTGGCCATATTAATTTCCTATCGGATAAGTAAAGGTGTTATGAATTATTGTCAAACATCACGTATACGCGTATTGGAAGCACCAAGCAGACAACACATGCATCAGCAGAGAGAGTTAGAGTAACTCCATTTTCGAAATGCCGCCAAAAAAGAAGCAGAAACTTATCAATGGCTAGCGCTTACTCTCGTTTGGTGTTGGAAAGAAGGAAAAAGAGAAAGAGAGTGGAACAACCTCTCAGACTGTGACAAATCAGGGTGATGCAGCGCCATCGAACACTGTGACTTTGGACCTGACTCAGACTGAAAGTGAAAGTGCCGCTTCCAGTTCCACCACACCAAGAGCAAAAGAGACTGAAAAATCTACCGCCGCCCATGGAAGGCTCATCACCCTTGGCTCATCTCTTCAGAGATTGAGGAACATGACTAGCCATGTCAGGTGTCATGCCAGTACATTTTATTTTGTTTTTGTTTTATGGGTTTGCATCAGGGATTCCATTAAGTTCACAGTTCAGTTGAAGAGTTTATTAGTCATCCATTCTAGTCATTTAATCAAGTTTTGTATTGTTTTGTTGTTAATAAATGTAAATGAAACTTTTTTCGTCAGTGTTCTGTGTGTGGTATTAGTTGCAACATTTTTGTTAAGTCAAAATGATGACCGAATATTTTTTAAAATGTCCTAAAGGTTTGTGACTGAATCGGCCAAATGGCCGATGATAAAAATTTCTAGCAATGTCACTGAATTTGTAACCTCGTGTTAAACCAACATCATTAAAATTTAAAAGAGAACAAGTGGTTAAATATCATACAAATTAATTGTGCAAAATTTTAAAAATTTCGATTATATCACCCCGCTCTCTCCTATACTCTAAACTTAGCAACGTCAGTGACTTCAGTCTTTCGTCTTAGGAGAGTTCTGACATTCCACATATATCTTCCTGGTGAATCTGCGCTGGACACCCTCCATCAAGTCAACATGCCTCCTCAAATATGGGCACCAGACGGGGTTAGCGTACTCCAAAATTGGAAGTATAAGAGCCTTAAAGAGGGGGACCATTATGTCCTTGGATTTATTACTTATAGTTCTTACAAGCAGGGCTGATATTTTGTTGGCTTTCTTAACGGGTACTCTCAATGTGATTCTCAAAGCTGAGCTCTGTATCCACAATCACTCCAAGATCCCTCTCGGCACCAGTCGTCTCAATCTTACACCTTTCTTTACCATCACTCATAAAATACTCATGTTCGGGACTGTTTTTGCTCAGATGCAACACCTTACATTTTTCACTTTTAAATTTAAGTAGCATGTTTCTGTCTATTCAACCAACTTGTCGATGCATTGCTGCATTCTCTCTTTAGACTCCTCACTTTCATCAACTTCTGCATATGCCTTTGTGTCATCAGCGAATATCTTTATAATAATAATTTATTTTGTATAGCGCAATTCAAACATAAAATGCTTCACAAAGCGCTTGATCACACGCAGCCACACACATATACAAACTCATAATAAATCTATTCTGCATTTAAAAACAAGACAACATGTAAACCTAGTAAAGGTAACAAACCAACAAATAAAATCAGTCAATCAATCAATAAACTTATATAAAATAAATGAATAATTTCACAGAAAATATTTAAGAGATGGACGTTAATACCAAAAGAGGCAGATCAACAATGCCTCATCTAAGATGTAAAGTGTAAATGGTGGTGAAATACAGCAGTTTTAAAAGTAGAATAATCGTTGAATAACTAAACATCGTTACAACGTATGACAGGCCAGATGAAGAGAATAAAAGCTTGTGTAATGGCATTAATCTGGTATAAAAAGAAAACATATTTGTGATTCACATAATAATAGTAACAACACCAATAACAATAATAATAATAATAAATAATAATAATAATAATAATAATAATAATAATAATAATAATAATAATAATAATAGCAGTTTCTAATTTCATTTACAGTGAAAACAAGTTAAGAGGGATCAAATGTCATTTAAAAAAGCAAAGCAATTTTAAGACAAGTACACGCATACGCACATGCATCCACGTACACACGCATTCACCCACACATTCACACACACACACACACATATTCACACACACACACACACACACACACACACACAAACACACACACACACCCCTACACACACACATTTCAGGTATCAGCGCAACAGGGTGTCCGCAAGGGAGGATGTTCTACAGGTGTAAGAGGAAGAGATAGGTTTTCATTTGGGCTTTGAAAGAGTCAAGAGATGGAGATTGGCGAAGGCTGCATGGGAGTTTGTTCCACAGGGTAGGAGCATAGACGGAAAATGCTCTTTTGCCAAATGTTCCAAGAGAGTAGCGAGGAACTGTCAGAAGAGAAGCAGTGATGCACATGTTTTGGGACCCTAATAGGACATGATGTCCTGAACACAAAAAAACAATAGGACATGATGTCCTGAACACAAAAAAGTAATAGGACACTGGAATTGTTGCCAAAAGGTCTTGTTGTTTATTTGGTAATACTGAACAGTAAAGAGGCACTTCGAAACAGTGAAAGTTCAATTCTTTAAAATGTAGCGTTTTCTCTTGCTTTCTGCGTTACTGTCTTTCAAAAGCTGCATAACACAGCCAAATTTCATGAGAGGCAGATTTTATTTTATTAGCCAGTTTACAGCTCATGCTGTGGTGATCACTGCCTCCTCCTGATTTGTCAACATTAGATCCTCACAAGCCTCTTCATTTTGTTGCTCTTGGGGCACTTGGATTGCTAGTTTGTGACTAGCTGTAGTCAAATGATCTTCCAATGCACTTTATTTTTTTTTAAAGTTAAAGCAGCCGAGAGTAAACGAGTTTTTCGCCACACCAGAACTTTTAAATACCGTACAGAACATGGCATTTTTTTCATCGTCAAATGTTACGTCTTCTGAAAAACGCGATCAACACGAGTAGGCCTACTAGTAGGCTGACTCGAAGTTGACGGTTTCTCGGCCTCGCGACCATCGGCATCGGAAGAATCCTCCACAGATCGTGTAGGCTCTGCTTCTTTTAATGTGCTGGGAGCTGAATTACCCGCAAATAAGACGACGATTGAGATTTGTTTTTTATCCGCCTTCAGTCCTTTTTTCGCAGGCATTTCCGATAATTTCGATCGAATATTTGGCTTACCAAAAGTACAAGTACAACGCCAACACAGATCCAACGATTGACAAAAACAAAGCTGTATATATGTTTCAAGGGCGCTGGTTGGCTGTGTTGCTTTGTGACTCGGGATAAAAATAGCAATCCCACGCAGGCTATGACAAGGGAGATAAGGCATGTATACGTTTCAGCATGCAGACGACGTTTGGTTTTCCGTCTAGCGAGGCATAAACATTTCGCCATCTATGCAAAATACGCGAAAACTATCGGACACGTGTCCGACTCGCCATCGTTTTAATCGGACAAGGTGTCCGCCTTGAGGTTTCACAATCGGACATTTAAAAAATCAAGCGGTCAATGTCCGGGGTCCGGGCAACTTGTGCATCACTGGAGAAGCGTCTTGAGAGCGAAGAGTGCGGGTTGGCTTGTAAGGGTTGAGAAGTTCAGAGAGGTAGACAGGAAAATGTTGGTCATGAAGAGACTGATAGCAAATAGAGGCAACTTTGTAGTCAACTCTGGCTTTCACTGGCAGCCATGCAATCATATTAAATCTTGATGAGGATGTCAGACTCAGACCCCTGGCCTCAGTGCTTACCAATTTAGAACATTTTAGACTCAAAAAGTTACGACTGTTAGTTATATAGTAAAATACTGCTTAAACTTGCAAGTATTATTAAAAGTTTTATTAAGTTTAAAAATAAAATTATGGCCTTGTGTTACACAAATTAAAATTTAAAAGAAAAGAATTGGTTTCAATTTCGATTAAATCACCAAGCACCTCTCATATACTCTAAACTGCATGGGCAGTACACAAATTAAAATTTATGTCACCTTACACCTTCTCTGGCATGTCATTTATAAAATATATAAATAATGTCGGCCCCAACATGCTCCCCTGAAGGACACCGCTTGTAACACCTATTTTGTCAGAACTGTTACCATTAACAGTCATGTACTGGGTCATGTCAGTCAGGAAACTCCTTATCCATGCAAGTGGGCTACCACTTATGCCGTAACCTTTTAGTTTCTGTAAAAGTCTGAGATGTGGAACAGTATCAAATGCCTTCCTAAGATCAAGATATACAGCATCGACTGGATGGCCTTCATCCAAGGAGGACATCCAGTCATTTATTGTCACCAACAACTGAGTGACACATGACCTATCCCTGGAAAAGCCAAACTGGTCATCGTGTAAAAGGCCGTTCTCGGCGAAGTGAGAGCACAGTGCATCTCTAACGAATCCCTCAAATACCTTACAGACGATCGAGGTTAGGCTAACAGGGCGATAGTTACCTGGTGAACTTATGTCACCTTTCTTATAGATTGGTTTAACCTCTGCCTCTTTCCATGGCTGGTGCTGAGGGATCTTGGGATGATTGTGGATACAGAGCTCAGCTTTGAGACTCATTGAGAGTATACTGTTAAGAAAACCAACAAAATATCAGCCCTGCTTGTAATGATCATAAGTAATAAATCCAAGGACATCATGGTCCCCAATCGAGGGTGTCCAGCACAAACTCACCAAAAAGATATGTGGAATGCCAGGTCTCTCAGACTATAAGGATGGGGAGGGGGGTTGCCCATGCAGTTTAGAGTATATGAGAGGTGCTTGGTGATTTAATAGAAATTGAAACCAATTCTTCATCTTCATCTTCATCCATTAGACGGCCTCAATCATCAGGTTGATTACTCTGCCGTACTGAACTGGGTTTGCGTAGGGGAAAAAAAAAAAAAAAAAAAAAAAAAAAAAAACTATTTATAGTTGTGGCACTCGTGACTTAAAGGAGTCAAGAGTATCAGCTGTCACTGTTGTTTTGGGCAGCTCGTTCCAGTCCTTGATGGTGTTGGGAAGGAAAGAGAACTGGCGGTATTTGGTTCTACATTGAATTTGGGTGAGCTGTTGGGGGTGGCTTCTTCGCTGACGTGGAGGGGCTGGGGACTAATTTGCTGGTATCGACGACTGCCTCGTTGTTGAGTATTTTACGTAGCATGGCAAGTCTAGCGACCTTTCTGCGGTGTTGGAGAGAAGGCCATTGCAGTTTGTCGATCATCTTGGAGACACTGGAAGTGTTGTGGTACCGGTTGACGACAAAACGTGCTGCTCTTCTCTGGACTGCCTCTAATTTGTCGATGTTAGCCTCTGTGTGGGGATCCCATACCGTGCAGGCATATTCCAGTATGGGGCGGACGAAGGTCTTGTAAGCAGTCTCCCTGAGGTGGGTGGCGCTGACTTTGAGGTTGCGCCGGAGGAAGCCAAGGGTCTTGTTGGCTTTAGCACAGATGTTAATGATGTGCTTATCCCAGCTGAGATCTTGACAGATGGTAACACCTAGATACTTGGCAGAGGTGACAGTTTCAAGTGTGTGATCATGTAGTTGGTAGTCCGTTGGTTTGATGGTCCGCTTTCTAGTGATGGGGAGGGTGGTACATTTGTCGGGGGTGGAAGGCCATGTCCCAGCTCTGTTCCCACTCTTCCAGTCGGCGTAGGTCTTCTTGGAGCTGGTTTTGGTCATGGTCTGTGGAGTTCAGGCGGTAGACAGCTGTGTCGTCAGCAAAAAGGCAGGTCGGAGAAGAGAGTTGTTCTGGGAGGTCATTAATATACACCAAGAAAAGTGCTGGGCCCAGAACAGAGCCTTGAGGGACCCCAGATCTCACTCTGGCCTGGCCTGATGCTGCACCGTTGACTACTACCACCTGTTGCCTGTCATGTAAAAATGCTCCAATCCATCTATTGATTTTGCCCTGGATACCATAGTGGTGCAGCTTGTGCAGCAGGAGGCTATGATTAACGATTAATGATTTTCTTTTAAATTTTAATTTGTGTAACACAAGGCCATAATTTTATTTTTAAACTTAATAAAACTTTTAATAATACTTGCAAGTTTAAGCAGTATTTTACTATATAACTAACAGAGTCGTAACTTTTTGAGTCTAAAATGTTCTAAATTGGTAAGCACTGAGGCCAGGGGTCTGAGTCTGACATCCTCATCAAGATTTAATATGATTGCCAAAGGCTGTTGGCCTAGGCTAGATATAAGCCGAACTATGCTATGCTAATGCAGACTATCTGTCCCCTATGCGCTCCATGTGCCCGGTGACGTTAATTTACCCAATCAAAAGCTAATGCAAAAAAATATCGTGTCACTTTTGAGTTTTTGTAACACTAACACATACATGGACCCTCACAGCAGATCTCCAACGAAGAATACAAAGCATGGAGATGAGGTGCTACAGAAGACTTCTGTGCATTTCCTATACCCAACACATCACCAACGACGAAGTCCGACAGACCATCACACAAGCCATTGGACAACACGATGACCTGCTCACAGTGGTGAAGAAACGGAAACTCCGATGGTATGGCCACGTCACCAGATCATCAGGCCTTGCAAAGACCATTCTGCAAGGCACAGTGCAAGGAGGTAGAAGAAGGGGGAGACCGAAAAAGAGGTGGGAGGACACACATTCGAGAATGGACTGGTTTGACACTGAGCGAAGCCATGAGGGCTGCTGAGGACAGAGAAAGATGGAGTATGCTGGTTAAACGATCATCTGTGGTGCCCCTACGACCTTCGGGTTATGGGACAGGATAGGATAGGATAGGATAGGAACACATACACTGAAACACTTATTGAAAACCTACCTCTCTATTTTTCGTATTAAAATGCTGTTGTGAAAATCGCCAAACAGGCTTCACAACCAATGTGCTTTGTTTAGAACATTCTCTCCGTATACGTCAGCATTGCTCTCCATTTTACTTAGAGAAAACAGAAAGCGGAAGCTGAATCGTCCCCTCTTTTAAAAAAAAAAATTAATTATTATTATGAGATCCGGTTACTTATTTTGCATTTTGTTCTCCATAACAAAATGCTATTGCACTCTAAAATTCATTTATAAACATTAAAAATAATTATATATAACTTTATTTATTGCCCTATAGGTATAGTGATACCAAAAAGCTATTTTAGTGTACAATTTTATCGTTAGCCTTGAGATTATAAATCTGATTCATGCGCACTAGCGTGCAGAAGAGGGATTTCCCGATACGACTTTCACTTTCATTAATGTTCAGCTTGTGACTGTGTTATTTAGTAATTAGTATTTACTCTTGAAAATCATTGCAGACTTCAATCATGGAAAATGGATTTGAAACTAGGGGAGCAGGCGATGACACACATAATTTGCAATTGATGGGAAGCGAAGAAGAACCAAGAGCTGACACAAGACTCGGAGTCAGAGGCACTTTCTCAGCAGGAAGTTTTGAGGATGTTCCAGGGTAGCTTATTTATTTCTTTGTTTGTGTTTATTTTGAAATCAAACTGTGCCATTAGGATAGGCAATAGATGGATACGTTATAAACTATAGCACAAGATTATTTTTTTCCTTTATAAACTGTAGAACAAGATTATTTCTAACCTAACTCAAACCATAACCCTAATGTTATCAAAGGATGAATGAATAGACTTTCTTTGTGAGAAAGTTGTTGGTGATGTGGACATGTTTATGTGCACATTTCCAAGCTGGCTTCATGCCAAACAATAACAATATGAATAACCCATGAGATTAGAGCCAGAAGGTCATTAATATGAATGTGACTTTTCATGAGATATAAACCTGGCACATAGGTCTACATATTCATGATGCTGTACGTGGTACTGAAGCACACTTCAAGCTGAGTTTTGGTAGTTTCAAACCTCTACTCGTGTGGTCATTTGCAGGCAGCCAAATGTAGAAACAGAGACAATGGACAGAAGTGGAAACAGAAGTACAACTAATGCCATGTCATCTTCAGAAATATCCAATTCAACAGGTAAGTTTTGATAAGTGAAATCTGTTGGGTTTTGTTTAAACTTTATTCATCACACATAAGCAGGGCAAATTTTGGGCTGCCTTCTCAACAAAAGTTAAATTTCTTCAACAATTTGAAGTTGTCTGCCTATATGGCATTGCAAAAAAGTGTGAAATGCGGAAAAAATGCACGTTGCGCTTAATTTTGTTTAGGAAAAGTGCTGTGTTCAGTAAATAATATACCCTGATTATAATTGTAGGAAAAGGTTCATTACCTAATACTGGATTAAAACGTAGAGAATTGAACTCTTACTTTTATTATTATTTTAGAAACAAAAAAATCAGTGGTTTGTTGTTGCAGATTTTAGTGCTACTTTGCAAGCCGTTTATAACATGGTGAAAGAATCGAAAGAAGCACAATCATCAACTGTGAAAGGTATCAAACTTGCACTTGTGTGTAATTTATGTAGTAGGAATAGTGTATTGGCTGCCAACATGCAACTCATTGGCAGTAAAATGTGTTAAATATTGTGATTAATGTCACATACTATACCATGACTCAAAAGTGCAATGTTATTGGCGTTGCTAGGTGAGTGCCCCTCAAGCGGAAGCTGACAAAAACAAAACAGTCATAGAGTTGCTTCCCCTGTACTACTTTCCCCATGCGTTTCGTGCTACAACACAAGTCTAAGCGCTCACGATAAAAGTCTGCATACCTCATTCCTTTTTTAGCACTTGTTGAGTGTGGTTGTGCCTACTCTTAGCTCTCTGTTTGCTGGCTTACTGTGTTCGCCCTGTAGTTTGTTGTTACTACCGCCGGCAGAGTTTAAAGGTTTTCCTTATCATGTCTAACGCAGCTGTTCGTCAGATTCTACCCCGTCTCTGCGTGTTTCTACTTCTTGGTCGGCCGTTCGTTCTAAGAAAGGTAGAGTTTCGGTCTCTTCGGTGCCTTCTTCTGTTGCTATTAGCGCGGCACCCTCTAGGACCAAGGTTTCTTCCACTCCTTCCGTGGTCCCCGGGTTGTTACCCCATGGTCGCGGCGTCTCTGTCTGTTACACTCGGTTTGATGATGGTGTTCTCTTTATCAGTATCTGATTCAGCCCCAATGCTGAATTCCTGATAAGGTGTAACTCAGATTCGTTTATCCACGCAGCCTGCTCACTCAGCATACAAGACACGGAGTCGACGTTTGAAGTTTTCCACTTTTATTCAGCACACACCAACAACTGCATACAATTCTCAACTCAACTCAACAACTTTCCAACTTACTATCAACAACAACACTAACTTATTTTTGAAACAGCGCGGCACTTAAATAGTCTCTTGATACTCCCGAATAACCTGGATCAATCTCGTATGACGCAATTTAACCAATCGCTTCTAACTTCGTCATTACTGTCTTACGTCATACATATTTCTTCTCCTTCCGGAACGTCCTCTTGCTTCGACATGTATCGGGAAATTTCTATCGAGAGTAAACACGCAGATCCAGAAAATTCTCCAGTAATATCGACTAACGCAAATCATCAACGTTATACAAAGCCTCTCCTAACAAAAATGCAAACTCAAATCAAAGGTAAATAAACTCCATTATTGAATATTTTGCAAAACGAAACGATTAGATCTATCGTACACGCTTCAGCCATACTATCCTTCGCGTTTCAACGTAACACTGTCCCTTTATGCCAGCCTTCTGTTCCCTCTTCGGCTGACAATACTTCTGAATTGCTACGTTGCGCTTCGCTCTTGTCCACTCCGGCGCCTCCTTCTTCGTTGTCTTCTACCTTTCAGGTTAGTAGAAGTGGTGGTTGTGAGGTGGGGAGTGGCGGTAGTGAGGTGAGGGGTGGCTCCTTGGTCTTGCCAGAAGTGTCCTTGGAGCCGTTTCTGGTCGAGGTTTATGACCAGAAACACACGGATGGTCACTCTAGTTTAGGACCAATTCCTTTTTCCTGCAGATACGCCCCGGCTGGTCCGGATAAGCTACCTGCCGAAGCCTTTCCATCTGCTTCTTGCAGGATTCAGACTGGGTCGGGACTTCTGGCTAATGTCGAGCTTGAGACTTTAAATGCACTGCTCGCAGTGTTACGTCCAGCTGTGACGGGGGGTGTGGCTTCCGGATCTTCCGGCTGTTCCCATACCTCTCCATTCCATCCCCCTTTGTATTCCACTTCCGCCTGCGGTCGTGAGGTGGGGGCTCTGGTTTCCGGTACTGGGGGTACGGTACACCCGTTGCTTTCTCCCGTTTCCGGTTTGGCTTCTCCCTTCCATCCCCCTTTGTTTGCCACTTCCACTTGTGGTAGTGGGGCGGGGGCTCTGGTTTCCGATACAGGGGGTACCGTACACCTGTGTCCCCCTTCAGCTTCCGGTTTGGGTCAAGCTTTCCCTGTTCACCCTTCGGTCCATGCCCCTTCCGGGTTTGCTTGTGGATCGAGGGCGCTGGTTTCCGGTTCGGACGGTACGATTTTTTCGTTGCCAACTTCCGGAACACATACTAGCTCCTCTTTGGACTTGGGTCGTGGCCACTCGGACCCTGGTCCCTCTTCTCGGGATCGCCGGGGTGGTGCTTACTCTTCCCGTGGCAGGAGTAGGGTAGGCCGCAGGCCTCAGCCGAGTGGGGTTTTCCCCAATGATTGGCCCCGACTGTCCACCCCCCAGCTGTTCTACTCCCTTTTGCAGGAGGCTTGACTCGCCAGTTTCTCTCTTGGCTTGTCCTTCCCTCCGCAGGCGGCTGGGTGCAAGAGGTGATTCGGTCGGGGTTCCAGCTTCTGTGGGGTGCTTTTCGGCCCCCTTTGCCCCTCTTCTTTTTTCGCATGGGGCCTCCTGCCTCAGTGCAGGAGTCTCTACCCCCAGGGTATCGAGGTTTTCAGTTCTTCACCCTTCCTTTCGGGCTGTCCTGCAGCCCTTGCGTTTTCGCACGGTTTGTCCTAGAGCTCGCTTCCGTGGTGCGCGGTCTCGGATTTTCAGCCCACTGCTCTCGACCTCAGGTCCAGCTGACCTGCCCTTTCAGTCGCCTGCGGAGGACAGCCATTTGTCTGGTTTTTCGTCGTTTTCTACCCTTCAGGCCTCGGCGCTTCTTTCTGGTCCACTCAGTGGGGATTCTGCCTCACTCGGTTCTTCAACCGGTTTGGACAGTGTGGTTCAGGCCTCTGAGCTGTCCTTTTGCCACTCTTTGCTCTCCCAGGCTATCCCGGTTTGTATCGTCAGTCTTGGTCTGCCTGACTTGGGCGGTGGGCGCGCCGTGCTTTCCCTGGGAGGGGTTGGAGGCTCTCGCTCCCCCTCCGTTCCCACTCCTTCCACAGGTCCTCAGGAAGATCGAAGGGAAGTCCCCGTTTATCTTTCTCGTGGTTCCCCTTTGGCCAGCTCTGGCCTGGTCCCCAGTTCTAGTTCGTCTTCCCCTAGGATGGCGAATTCCTCTCGCTCTCGGGACGGGATCGCTTCTGCTTCGACCTGGGTCTCCGCACGGCATTCCCGGCGTTCTCTTTCTTCACGCATGGCTGTTGTCCGGAGGTCTCTCAGGGGTTCCGGAGCTTCGGTAGAGGTCCTTTCTCTCCTGGAGGAGGCGCACAGGCCTTCCACACGGGGAGTTTATTCCTCCCATTGGAAGCGTTGGGTTGAGTGGTGCACCGAGGCTAGGATGAACCCTTGTTCTCTCTCTGAAGGTCAGATAGCCAACCATTTGGCGTTTTTGGCCTCCAGGGTGGCGCTTTCGGCTTCCTCTCTTCGAGTTCGTCGTTCCGCCATTCGGACCACTCTTGCTCAACTAGGTTGGACTCCTCGTGGTTCTTCCCGTGTCGTCGGTGATGTTATTACTCTAAGGCAAGCGCGGATACCCCACCGGGTTCCGGCTTGGGATCTTTTTCTGGTTTTGAGTTTTCTTAGGGAATCTCCTTTCGAGCCTTTACGTTTTGCCTCCTTTTCGGATTTGACGCTTAAAACTGTTTTTTTGGTCTCTCTCGCTTCTGGGAGATGCTGTAGTGAGGTTCATGCGTTCTCCGGCCTTCCGACGGATGTCGCTTTTGAACATGATGGTTCGGTGTCCCTTCGTTTCTTGCCCGAGTTTCTGGCCAAGAATCAAGTTCCGGGCGATCTTTCTCCAGTGGTGTTTGTTCGTCCCCTCTCTCATCTCTTGCTTCAAGGGGATCTGGATCTGGCTAACTGCCTGGTTAGGGTTTTGCGTGAATATTTGAAACCTTCTAAACCTTTCCGTTCGGCGGAGAAGAGGAGGTTCAGTGATGGAGAAAGTTTTTAAGCTAGGGGTATTTATACCCTCAACCAAAACATGTGGGGGTTTTCATACCCTCACTGCAAACATACGGGGGTTTTTATACCCCCGTTCAGTTTTTTAGGGGGTACACCAACATAGGTAATAAACACTTTGCGTGGAAAGTCTTTTCATCAGTTTGAGTTTCTTCAGCCGGGCACGGTTGCGGCTTACATTTTTCGTATCTTACCGAGCACTCAAAGCCAAAGGCTGACAAAAAAGTTTGTTTTTCTTTTCCTTCATCTTGTTTTAATTTTTTTGAGCAATTAGTTTTATCTGCTTATTTTTCCCTTTTCTTCGGCTTCCCCTCAGATCGCTGCTTGTCGGCCATGTTTAATGTTGGGTTGTTGTCAGTCTTATATAGCCAATCAAAAGCGTCGAGAAAAAATAGTGAATATTATCGTGCATATGATTGGCTGTTTCTCGGAAGCAACGGAATGAATAGGAGGGGGAGAGAGGGTGGTAGGCGGTCGCGCAGGACGCACAGGCACACGATCCAAATCGAGCGAAAGCTGTACGCACGACCGAAATAGTTGTACCTGATGATACCCCCCAGCAACTTAGCTTTACGTTTTCATACCCCTTTGGCACTGACTTTGTGCGTGTTTATACCCTTTTATTACATTTTCGTTACGTGATTTCCCAACTCAGTACGTGAAACACGTACGATTGTACGTGATCTCCATCACTGAGGTTATTTCTTTCTTGCAACCCCGGTTTTTCTAAAGATATCGCAAAACCTACTCTAGCCTGGTGGATAGCAACAGTAATTCGTCGGGCTTATATTCGTTTGTCGGAGCGCAATGATAGGGACCGCAGTTCTGCTATTCCCCTCTCTTCGGCTCGAGCGCATGAGATCAGGGCATGGGCATCTTCCTTGGCGGTTCAACATTCTATCCGGATGGAATCCGTATTGGACGCGGCTTACTGGCGATCTTCAGATGTTTTCATCAGTTTCTACTGGAGAGGATGGCTCCTTTAGGGTCAGTTCTGTGGTCGCGGCTCAGCAGTCCTTGTCCACTTCCTCAGCCTGATTAAGGTAAAGTTGCTTCCCTCCGTCCTTTTCGTGCTAATCTGCACTTTTGAGTCATGGTATAGTATGTGACATTAATATTAAAATTTTATCTCTAAATTTATTATTGATAAACATACTTACCATGACTCAATTTTATGTCCCTCCCACCTCCCCGCAGTTCCAGATAAGGAATGAGGTACGCGGACTTTTATCGTGAGCGCTTAGACGCGTGTTGTAGCACGAAACGCACGGGGAAAGTAGTACAGGGGAAGCAACTCTATGACTGTTTTGTTTTTGTCAGCTTCTGCTTGAGGGGCACTCACCTAGGAACGCCAATAACATTGCACTTTTGAGTCATGGTAAGTATGTTTATCAATAATAAATTTAGAGATACAATTTTAATCTTCTCATGATTTTAATGTGCTGTTTTATATTCGGTTTTCTGCCATATAGGCAGTGAAGAAACAAGTGAAAGCAAAGACTATTTATAAGTATGTTTATTATTATTATTATTATTATTATTATTATTATTATTATTATGGCTATTGACGCCTAATCTAAACAAAGCCCTAGGCGTTTACAAAGTCAAAAATTTACAACTAATCAAAAAGAAAACATACAAAACAAGAAAAGAAGATAATTTTTTCAATGATAACCACCATCTGCAAAACACACACACACACGCACACACACACACACATAATCACTTCTATAATAAAGAAAACAAAAAATCAATTAAATTAGTCACTGTGAGAAGCTTAAGCACACCAAACATATTCAAAAACAATCAAGATTAAAGACTATGATGGAAATAAATAAGTTTTGAGATGTTTTTTGAAGGTTGGCAGGAATGACGGATGAAGTGGGGGAGCTGGTTCCATGTAACAGGGGCTTGATAAGAGAAAGACCTTTGGCCAAAAGTTTTTGTCCTGACAGTGGGGATCGTAAAGATACGAGAGTCTGCAGAAGAGCGAAGCTGACGGGATGGGGTGTAGAGATGGAGTAGGTCAGATATATATTGTGGGCCAGAAGCATCAAGGGACTTATAGCAGAGTGTGGCAGTCTTGTGAGAAATTCTCTGTTGAACAGGAAGCCAGTGGAGAGAGTGTAGGAGAGGGGAGATGTGGTCAAATTTAGAAGAGCGAAAGACAAGCCTAGCAGCATGGTTCTGGACCCTTTGGAGCTTAGAAATAAGATAGTTAGGACAGCCTGAAAGAATAGCATTGCATTGCAAGTATGTTTATTGTGTATCAATCGAGGGTTTTGGCTTCTTGTGAAGGAAAGCTCAGTTGTTGCAATCTTGCAGGAATGTGAGGAATATATATATATTGATGCACATTTATGAAACATAATTTTGTGTTTGATTAGAATAATTTTATGCCATACAGTGATACACCTCTTCATTTTTTTTAAATGTATTAAAAGTTTGGTGTTTTTGTTTTTTTGCTGTTGTTTATAGTGTGAGTTTTGCTGCTTAAACTTTTCACAGACTAGAAACTAATTGTTTTGAAATTGTGTTTTCAGTTAAACGGTATATGAGTGTTAACAATATTTATTATAAGTTTCTGTGTAATTTAAAAGTCTTAAATAAACTGTTTATCATGTTTCTCTTTCAGGTATCCAAATTCTATTAAACGAAGTACGGCAAACAAACGAGCATCTAAAAAATCTGGTGGTTCTGTTGACCACACAGCAAAATCCTAAAACACTAGAGAGTCACATTGGAACACCTTCTGGGGCACCAATAAATGTCAAATTTGATCTTGACACCAAACAGATGCAAGAGGATTTATTTGAACCTGATCACTCCAGAGGAGAGGAAAACTTACTGGATAGCGGACCATATGAGAAATCAGATGCTGGAAGATATATTTGGGAAGTAATTAACAACCGTTCTTTTCCTTTTAAGACGGATCGTTGTTTGTCTGATGATGATCTAAGGAAGCAAAGCACTGGAGTTGAGGGTAGCCTTGCCTTAGGCTCCGGTGATGACGTCCACCAGGAAAGGCTCGATAGTACCAGACTGGATCACCAACAATGCGATGAAAATGGGAGAGATTCCTCCACTGAAGTTGCTGGGAGGAATTTTGAGGTTCCTGTATCACCTTCACTAGCAGATCCATCAGAGGGAAGGCAGCAGCATAACTCTGACACTGAAACGGCAGAGAGAAGGGAAAGAAATCCAATGGACGAAGAACGGAGCAAAAAAAGACAATCGGCAGACAAAGAAAAGATCAAAAGGGCTCAGAGTTTAGATACAGCTGAACGCAGGTCTCAGGCATCAGCCAATGCATCTCACATACAGAAGACAACAATTAACAAGACCACCGGCAGTTCTTCCCAAGAGAGTGGAAACTTTCGAAAATAATAAAAATACCACATCTGACAGTGAGAACCCCTCCCAAAAGAGTGGAAAGCAGAACAGCAGTGCAGACCAAAGACCTCCGAGAAATTCAGCGCAAGGCAAGGCATCAGCTGACCCACAGGCACAATCTTCTCGTGATACTTCGCAGCAACCACAACAGTCTAAGGCAAACGCACCACAGTTTGGGGTACCTCAGGATCCCATGGTCATACAAACAGCAACTAAGTAACTTTTTTGTTCCTCATTTCCTTATCGCTTATGATACTTAGCTTCTTTTTTTAAAATTTCTTATCTTGCATTGTAAGTGTCATCACAATATTTCTTGCATAGAAGGCTGTGTGTTTTATGGGTTGCGTCTTCTGAAACAATATCTTACATTAATAATATATCCTTTGCCGTTCTTGAGATGTTGTTTTGACTTTTATACATTATAATTATTGAACTATGTGAGATTTCAGTGTAAAAAAAAAAAAAGTGTTATGTTCATGTTTTCAGGATACCTGATGCACGTCCACAGAATTTCTCAGGTCATGATGGCAGATCAAGGTATTTCGGTTTACTGTTACATTCTGTTTGAGATTCTGGCAGGATAGCGCTTATTGCAAAATGTTGTTTTTAGATATGCATGCTTTTGAATATGGTGGTTATGGTTGTAATGGCAGGTGCAATTTTTCCATTCGCCTGAGTACTGTAACACAAATTGCTTGGACGATGCCTGTATTGATGATATTTTGTTAATTTTAGATTACTTTACTTTTCACAAATGTATTATTTATGAGAAATATGAGCTTTGTTTGGTGCCTGATAAGCTGTTTCTTATAAAATATTTGATTGTTTTAGATATGACACTGCTCGCAGCAAAGTAGAAATTATTTATGCTTACATCAAACGTTGTGTTCTTGTTCTTTGGGATTTGAGATGAAAATGGCTTCTCTTCCTTATGGCCAGTGTGTTCAAATCGCACATTTTGCCTTATCTCAAGAATAACTGATCCCAAATTCATCATTTTTACTTTGAGGATATTTTAACTACTGCTAAGCATGTTAGATCAATGTTACTTGTATTTTCTCAAAGGTCAAGGTTATTGTGCTTTATCATTGTCTAAAAACGTTTTGATCTGTGTATAACATTTTTGCTGAGCAAATTTGGATAATTGTTTGCTTGCAAATAATTCAGATAATGGCTTATCATTCCCTGTTTTCCATTTGCTTTGATAGGATAAAGCCGAGTGACAACACTGCCTATAAAATTAACACTTTTGAAAATTCTTATTTTTCGGCTATGAGTGTGAATGTCTGGAAATACATCTGAATGGCTTGCCATCTTGTTTATTTTTGTATACCCAGGCGTGACCAATCAGAGAGGAGACATGGAAGGGGATTTTCAGGTGGGAATTTCCATTTGTTTATTTGGTTTTTAAGTACCTGACAAAGGGTTTCAAGGAAAATCTGAAGATTTCTACCACGAGCATAAGGAT
Source organism: Oncomelania hupensis (assembly GCA_036898135.1). Lineage (NCBI taxonomy): Eukaryota > Metazoa > Mollusca > Gastropoda > Littorinimorpha > Pomatiopsidae > Oncomelania > Oncomelania hupensis. The sequence continues at coordinate 62,752,542 of CM072518.1, forward strand.
TTAAAATTGGCTTTATCTTTGTTTCAAAAGATCACATTTAGACTATGACTGTAGCAACTTGTAAGAAAGGTTTGTTTAAAAAAAATTACAGGTTCTATTTACAGTTTAGGGACTGTCTTTTTTCTATTTGTACAAATCCTACCATCATCTTAGTGTCCATCTTAGCAGTGTGATTGCTCTGATGTTTCAGTGTTGATTTAGGCCCCTAACCCCCCCCCCCCCCCTCCACCCCTTTTCCTCTCCCCCATCCTGTCCTCTTCTCTGGGATGGTTATCCCTGTCTATCATATCACCAGTTTTGGATGTGGACATAACGGCTTCAATATTCGTTCCTTCTGGGGTTTTTATTGTTTGCATGGTGTAAGTTTGTCCCTGTCAGTAGGAAAATGTTTGTTATAAGTGTCAGTGTTTTGTCTTTAGCTGAAGAAAATGTGAATAATTAAAAAAAAAAAACCCTTTATGTTTGCTTGTTTTTTCTTCTAGCTCTTGGTCTGCAGTTGACGAGCAGCGGTGATTCAGAATCAAAGCGACTGCAGGACGCAATAGACAGAGCTCAAGAGCCAGGTACTGCGTTTGAGTTTTTATTTAGGTTTTGCTGGGCTCAGTATAATAATATTAAAAATAATAATCATAATCATAATAATAGTGAATGCTAAAGGAGGCTCAAGAAAGCGCTGCGGTCTGTAACCAACATTTATGCTCACATGTTCCCTATACACTCCTAGACTCTACACACAGAACAAACACACATTTATCACTCAGACACATGGTGTAATGACAAGTCGCCATTAGAAGACAGAAAATAAATTTGTATAGTTAAAATTTTAGATTGACTGCATCCAGTATCATTATTGAAGGGAGGGAATGTTTTTCTTTATCCTTATGCACACCAAGCATTCCTTTTGGATGGAGATATGCACAATACAATTGGACCTCGTAATCATCAACACTGTATCAATAATGATTGAGGTACTATTGTTGGAAGGTTAGTTTTCACAGAGCAGTTCTACGGTTGAATTTTACAGAGGCCGATCCTTCACCAAAAGCAAGGTCATTTGACACAGTCCTGTGTCTGGACACATCAACGAGCATGTGGAAGGAAAATGCCTTCAAACAGATGAGAGAAACTGCTCTTGCATTCATCGATGGTAAGTTACAGAATGTCTGTACCTGTAGTTTACGCTGCTAACATCCAGGCATCTGGCCTGATGGCAAAGGCAAAGGCCGACAGTGCCGACTTAAAACACTCAGTAGATTCTGAGTTGACAGCGGAGTAGTTGAGGGGTGGTCTTCCTGAAGCATTTACCCAGTGGATAAATCCATGAAGAGGTACAGTAGGGTACTGAATTACTGCTTCGCAGATTTACTCACTGGATAAGTGCTTCCTTAATACCACCGCAGGTGGTTCCAGGCTAAAGCAATGCATGAAAGGAATGACTGTTTTTATTGGTCAGTGTTATAGTGAGGGACTACAAAATACTTTTTATTGGTCTGTGTTATAGTGAGGGACTATAAAATACTTTTTATTGGTCTGTGTTATAGTGAGGGACTATAAAATACTTTTTATTGGTTAGTGTTATAGTGAGGGACTATAAAATACTTTTTATTGGTCAGTGTTATAGTGAGGGACTATAAAATACTTTTTATTGGTCAGTGTTATAGTGAGGGACTATACAATACTTTTTATTGGTCTGTGTTATAGTGAGGGACTACAAAATACTTTTTATTGGTCAGTGTTATAGTGAGGGACTATAAAATACTTTTTATTGGTCAGTGTTATAGTGAGGGACTACAAAATACTGTTTATTGGTCAGTGTTATAGTGAGGGACTATAAAATACTTTTTATTGGTCAGTGTTATAGTGAGGGACTATAAAATACTTTTTATTGGTCAGTGTTATAGTGAGGGACTATACAATACTTTTTATTGGTCTGTGTTATAGTGAGGGACTATAAAATACTTTTTATTGGTCAGTGTTATAGTGAGGGACTACAAAATACTTTTTATTGGTTAGTGTTATAGTGAGGGACTACAAGATACTTTTTATTGGTCAGTGTTATAGTGAGGGACTATAAAATACTTTTTATTGGTCAGTATTATAGTGAGGGACTACAAAATACTTATAATTGGTCAGTATTATAGTGAGGGACTACAAAATACTTTTTATTGGTCAGTGTTATAGTGAGGGATGACAAAATACTTTTTATTGGTCAGTGTTATAGTTAGGAACGACAAAATACTTTTTATTTTAACTCATGAGTGTTCAGCAGCGCAATTATTGTTTAAATGTTGCAATTTCTGTAACACTTTGTTGTAAGTAAAGAACATAATCGCAATTTCAAAACGCTGATGTCCAACACCCAGCATTGTGGTTTATTGCAAAGTCCTTTTGAGTGTAAATTGTTGAGGTCTTTTTTTTGGTTTTTATTACCAAAGCTGATGATTCTTTAAAAAATTATATTTAAATCTACACTAACAAAATGTATCAACTCTGCTTTGATTGTTGAGGACTTGTATATTCCCCAATATAGTACTACTATACCAAAGTTTCAGCCTTACATAAAACGTGGCTATGCCAGAAGCCAGAAAAAGTACAAGTGTAATGAACGGTCTAGGAACAGATAATTGATTGTAATATATACTACAAAAATAGTTCAGGCAGACGTTTGGACCTCAAATGTACTCACGGTGTCGACATGCATTGATTTTATTACAAAGTTACAGAATATTAAAATGGTTTACTGCTGTAATTCATGTACAGTGGAGGTTAAGACAGCCTATTATCATTATTATTATAGACTTTATTTTGTTGGTAATTCTAACCGGCCATGGTCAGTTCCATTTGTCCAACAATGATGCAAACTTAACGATTATTGGACAGAAATATTCAGATGTGTAGAAAAAGAGAACGATAGCTCAGCATTCCCAATGAAGCTTTCCCATCCAGTTACACACAGATTTATAACTCCTTATTTCTACATGCTCATCCAGTGTTTGATAATGAACCTTTTCCTATTAATTTGTGTTTTTTTCACGAAATCCGATGTTGCAGGCATAGACGATGCGTCTGCGGAAGTGGAGGAGAACGTGGCTTTAGTGACTTTTGGGGTGCAGGCCAACGTGGTTCAACATCTCACCAATGACTTCAGCCGAGTGAGAGACGCCATAGGTCAGTGATGATGATCTCTAGCTTTACTCACTTCAGGCTGGCTCTGGGTTTGGGGGCATATGTTGGGTTCTCTGAGCGCCAGCCTAGCTCGAGAGATGAAGTGGTCAAGGACGTTAGTTTATGTTTTGGGGGCAACGTTGGTTCAGTACTCAACTGTGAGCAAATGGTGTAGAAAGATAAAGCGTTTCCAAACACTGCATGATGATGTAGGAAATGAACGAACAACTCAGTGTTCCAATGAACATTTCCCGTCACAGTTGACAGTATCAGAGTATAAGGAAATGAGTGGGATACTGCCAAGTGGGACGGGAAATGTTCGTTGGGAACCCCAGTTATTATAGTTCTTTTCTACATGAGCTATGGTGTTTGGTTCTTTTTGTGTGATTCTACAGTGCTGCTCTGATTCTAAGCAGATGATTGAGTCATTTAATCTTAGAATCTTGAATCCATCTTGGTATATCTCTAGTTCTTGTTTTGCAGAACGGATTGAAATTGGTGGCAAGTCTCCTTTCTACGAAGGAATGGTGGTCTGTTTGGCTGCCTTGAGTGGAAAAGGTAAGCATAAACATTATGTTCAATAATAATAACAGAATAATACTGGATGCCATACGCGCCTTATTCCTAAATCAGCCTCAAAAGCTCGGCGATCTGTAACCAACATACATGCTCACATGTTACAGAGACTCCTACATACACAAAACAAATTCATCACACCAACATATGGTGTAAAGGCAGGGAGATCGCTATTAGAAGATGGACAGGAAAAAAGTTAAACCAATGCTCAAAACTTTCTTTTGGAAATTGTGATTTTATTTGCATCGATTTTTAATGCTTTCTTGGTGAAATGTTGACAGATGGAAATGCTTAGAAAGTACAGTGGAACCTCCGGTATACGACCGTCCAAAATCTGAGAAAAAACGGTCTTATAATAGAGGTGGTCTTATACCGGAAACAAGGGGTAGGGTGGGGGGAGGGGGGTCAGGCTCGGAGGGGTATGTAGTCATAATTTTCACACTCACCAGCATGTATTCTCTGACAAAGGAAACTGAAAAACATGTTTCATTTTTAGATTGGTCTTTTATTCACAACTTCAAAAAAAGAAAACAGTCGAACCACTGCCAGACGCGTTCATCCAAGTCTGTCAGTGCAGAAGCTCTCAGTTTCGATGTTTCCCTTTTTGCCACTTTCTCCACTCTCCCATCGTAGTTTCACAGATTCCTTATCCTTTATGATTAGCTGAATTTGGGTCTTCCCAACGTCTAAACTTCTTGCAATAGACAAACAACTCTCCCCATTTTCACTTCTTTCAATCACTTTCATTCTCTCTGCCATACTCAAAACGTTCCTCTTGCGCGACGCCATTTTGACAAGCCAGTGTAGGCGAGTAATGTCCCTTATTTGCGAACCTGAAATAGCAGACAACAGCAGGCGTACACTAACATGAGAGAAAAAACGAAAGGTACAGACAGCAAATTAACTGATATCTCTTTTAAATTGCCCTAAGACGGTCGTATAAAGGGCTTAAGACACGGTCGCTGGTCTCATAAACGAGGTTGTCGCATACCAGAGGTCATTTATTATTGGAAGTGAATCCGTCAGAAGTTTTCAGGTCACATAACGGAGGGAGTCGTATACCAGAGAGCCGGATACCGGAGGTTCCACTGTACTTGTCAACAGTATTGTGGTTTTGCTAGTATTTTTTCGCAGAAACCTGTGCTCTGTGGGTTCGGGCATTAAATAGAATAGACCCAACGTTTCCCGGCGTGTCGTAAGAGGCGACTAACAGGGGTGATGTTAGCACGGCATCACTGGGCGAAAGTCTTCTACACAGAAGTCAAGGAACCTCACGTTACTACAGGTTCAACGACCATGTGCTCAGGGCCAAGGCGAGCCACACTGTATTCGTGGATTTCGGCTGTGGCCAACAGCCTGGAGAGGATTGGGCACCGCCAGGTCCTTTTTGCCCAAGACACACTACATGATGACACAACCCACTAATTCCATACCGGATCGGTCGTCGCCCGGGTCGTCACACGGCACAAGGACCGCGCCTTCCGTTGGCCACCAGGACGGAGGTGTTAAGTATGCTACTGATGGACAATTTAGCAAGATCCGCACGAGAAACAACATCGTCATAGGAACCTGGAATGTCAGGACCCTAACTGCGGAAGGAAAATTAGAAGAACTGGCCCACGAGTTGGACCACTATCGATGGAATGTTCTAGGTATCAGCGAACTGCGCTGGAAAGGCCTAGGTGAAACAACGACCGACAAAGGCCACAAGCTCTATTTCAGCGGTAGGGATGACAGGCACGAACACGGCGTTGGATTCTTGGTCCACAAGAACATTCTAGCCACTGTCATGGGTTGCCGCCCAGTCTCCAGTAGACTCATTACCATCCGCCTGAGAGCAGCCCCTTTCAACATCACCATCATCCAGGCCTACGCCCCAACATCAGACTATGACGACAGTGAAGTGGAGGATTTTTATGAAAATCTACAGGCGGTCCTTGACCAAGTGCCGAAGAAGGACATAGTCATAGTGCAAGGCGACTGGAATGCCAAGGTTGGCCAAGATGCGCACCACAACTGGGGAGACACATGTGGACCCCACTGCAACAACGAGACAAATGACAGGGGTCTGAGACTCTTGGAGTTTGCCAGATACAACAATCTGGTACTGGCAAACACGCTTGGTCTCCACAAAAACTCCCGACGATGGCCATGGCACAGTCCTGGCGGGGAGCATCACAACCAAATAGACTACATCATGGTCAAGAAACGCTTCAGATCAAGCATCAACATTGGCAGGACACGTACTTTTCCAGGAGCAGACATCGGAAGTGACCACGATCTCGTGATGATGTCTTTCCGGCTCCACTTGAAGAGAGTAAATACAGCAAAGTGCACTAGACTGAAGTTCGACCTGGACAAACTGCAAGACCCGGAGGTGGCAGAACTATTTCAGGCCACAATTGGAGGGAAATTTGCACCACTGCTCATTTTGGGGGCTGGTGAAGTAGATGTCAACACCATGACCACCACCTTCAACTCAGCTGTGACAGATGTCGCCACTGAGATCCTTGGCAAGCACCGACCAAAGAAGAAGCTGTGGATCACACCTGAACTTTTGGATCTGTGTGATAAACGAAGAGAGATGAAAAAGAAAAAGAACACCTCACAGGGAGCTGATGTCTACCGAAAAATCAACAATGACATCCGAAAAGGCATGCTCACAGCAAAGGAGAACTGGATAGAAGATCAATGCCAGGAAATAGAGAACAGTCTGAACAAGAACAACAGCAAGAAGGCCTACCAGACTGTGAAGCGGCTGACAAGTGTCAAACAGCCCAAAGTCTCCACTATCCAAAGCAAGTCTGGCATATGCCTTACAGAAGAACAAGAAGTCTTGGACAGATGGACAGAGTACTGCTCTGACCTTTACAACCATACACCAAATGGAGACCCATCAGTTCTAGCATGTCCCGAGAACAGAGAAGAAGAAGAAATCCTCCCAATTCTCCGGGAAGAAGTTGAGGCAGCAGTGCAAGCGCTAAAGAAAGGGAAGTCAGCGGGAGTGGACAACATACCCGCGGAACTGCTACAAGCAGGAGGAGAAGCGATGATTGATGCCCTCACCATTATCTGTAACAAGATCTGGCAGAGTGGGGAGTGGCCTATACCATGGACCCAGTCGCTTGTCATCACTCTTCCCAAAAAAGGTAACCTTCAGGAGTGTGAAAATTACCGGACCATCAGCCTCATCAGCCATCCCAGCAAGGTCCTCCTGAAAATAATACTCAACAGGTTGAAACCCCAAGCTGAACAAATCATAGCTGAAGAACAAGCAGGATTCAGGGCAGGGCGAAGTACCACTGAGCAGATTTTCAACCTCAGAATAATCTGTGAGAAATACCTACAGCACCAACAACATCTATATCATGTGTTCATAGACTTCAAGAAGGCGTTTGACCGAGTCTGGCATGCAGCTCTATGGGCAACAATGAAAGTGTACAACATCAGCCCTAAAATTATTGAAGTCATCAAAAGCCTGTATGACAAGGCTACCAGTGCAGTCCTCCACAACAGAGCCATCGGGAAGTGGTTCAGAACAACAATCGGTGTGCGTCAAGGATGCCTACTCTCTCCAACACTCTTCAACATCTTCCTAGAGCGCATCATGTCGGATGCTCTTGCAGACCATGAAGGCACAGTCAGCATAGGGGGTAGAGCAATCTCCAATCTTCGTTTTGCAGATGACATTGATGGATTGGCTGGAGAGGAACAAGAACTTGAACAGCTGGTACAGAGGCTTGACACCACCTCCAAAGCCTATGGAATGGAAATAAGTGCAGAGAAGACCAAAATGATGACCAACAACACCAATGGCATCAATACGGACATCAAAGTCCAAGGCCAATCCCTCGACACAGTGCATAGCTTCAAATATTTAGGAGCCATTGTATCAGACAATGGGTCCCGACAGGAAGTCCTCTCCAGGATCGCACAAACAACTGCTGCCCTGACAAGGTTGAAGCCCATTTGGAAAGACAGGACCATCAGTCTACATTCCAAAGTAAGACTGCTGCGCTCCCTTGTCATCTCCATCTTCCTATATGCTTGCGAAGCATGGACCCTCACAGCAGATCTCCAACGAAGAATACAAAGCATGGAGATGAGGTGCTACAGAAGACTTCTGGGCATTTCCTATACCCAACACATCACCAACGACGAAGTCCGACAGACCATCACACAAGCCATTGGACAACACGATGACCTGCTAACAGTGGTGAAGAAACGGAAACTTCGGTGGTATGGCCACGTCACCAGATCATCAGGCCTTGCAAAGACTATTCTGCAAGGCACAGTGCAAGGAGGTAGAAGAAGAGGGAGACCGAAAAAGAGGTGGGAGGACAACATTCGAGAATGGACTGGTTTGACACTGAGCGAAGCCATCAGGGCTGCTGAGGACAGAGAAAGATGGAGTATGCTGGTTAAACGATCATCTGTGGTGCCCCTACGACCTTCGGGTTACGGGACAGGATAGGATAGGATAGGATAGAAACCTGTGCACTGGATCTTGTCTGTCTCTGTTTGCAGGAGGCACAGTGTCGGTGTCCGGTGAATATGATGTGCACCCTCGCATCATCTTTATCACTGACGGTCACATCACTGAAGGCAGTGATGATCCAGATGCAGAGGACAGAGTTGTTGACGCAACCAATGTAAGACGTTACTTTTCCCTGCTTGTTTGTCAAGAGAATGTCTTTTTTTGTGTGTGGGAAGAACGCGCATACAAACGTGTCACACAATGCAACCACACAAACTAGAATAGGTTGAAAGCAGGAATGAACATTGACATTTTCTGTTGCAGACTAGAGCCCATTTCTCCCGCATGATGATGGAGCTGAACCCCAAGACCAATCCCAGCATGCCGCACCCAGTCATCTTTGTTCCTGTTGGCGACAGACCTGATAGAGTAATACCGTTTTTCTCTTCTTTTCCATTGCATGGACTATTTCCCTTATTTTCTTAAATAGCGCTTTTCCAGCTCAAGAGCTGCTCAAGGCGCTGGCCCATGCAGGATCTAACTTAGGCCGCCTGAGGCGCCCACTTGCAACCTACAGTCCTACAGGCTAAAATATTTTCTTATTTTTTTGTGAAAATGAAGAATAATGTCCCCAACTTTGGGGTGAGCACAGCTGACTCTTGGATAACAACTTTTAGTCCAGTGTTTCTTGAGTTCACAGGCTGGTTGGTTATGTTAAAAGGTTCAAACGTTCTACAAGAAAAAGGAGGGAGAGAGAGAGAGAGAGAGAGAGGGACAGACAGACAGAGAGAGAGGGAATTATTAAGAAATAAAAGTAAAAAGCACTGAGAAGTACAGTTTTTAGTTGTTCACTCCTTCTATTCTACCTATCCTATCCTTCCTATCCTATACTGTAACTCAAAGGTCGTTGGGGCACCACAGATGATCATTTAACCAGCGTACTCCATCTTTCTCTGTCCTCTGCAACCCTCATGGCTTCGCTCAGTGTCAAGCCAGCCCATTTCTTCCTCTTTTCTGTTCTGGGGACATGCTAGAACTGATGGGTCTCCGTTTGGTTTATGGTTGTAAAGGTCAGAGCAGTACTCGGTCCATCTATCCAAGACTTCTTGTTCTTCTGTAAGGCATATGCCAGACTTGCTTTGGATCATGGAGACCTTGGGCTGTTTAACACTTGTCAGCCGCTTCACCGTCTAGTAAGCCTTCTAGCTGTTGTTCTTGTTAGACTGTTCTCTATTTCCTGGCATTGCTCTTCTATCCAGTTCTCGTTTGCTTTGCGCATGCCTTTTCGGATGTCATTGTTGATTTTTTGGTAGGCATCAACTCCCTGTGAGATGTTCTTTTTCTTTTTCATCTCTCTTCGTTTATCACACAGGTCAAAAGTTCAGGTGTGATCCACGGTTTCTTCTTTGGGGGTGCTTGCCAAGGATCTCAGTGGCTTTTCCCTGCAATTCATTGGTCCTCAGAGCGACACAGTACAAAATAAAAACAAATGACAAAAGCTTCAAAATGACGCATATGCTACGTCATTCAATTATTTGTGTGCTCGTCTCGGTGCTTTACGAAACAGAATAATTATTGACATTTTTCTTTTAACAATATCATTTTTAAACAGCGTTATAATTCACAGCGTATAAACGTATCTCAATGGAGCTTGTATCGCGACATACGCATATTGGCCAACCTTGGCATTCCAGTCGCCTTGCACTATGACTATGTCCTTCTTTGGCACTTGCTCAAGGACAGCCTGTAGATTTTCATAGAAATCCTCGACTTTGCTGTCGTCATAGTCTGATGTTGGGGCATAGACCTGGATGATTGTTACGCTGAAAGGGGCTGCTCTTAGACAGATGGTAATGAGTCTACTGGAGACTGGGTGGCAACCCATGACAGTGGCTGCATGTAGAATGTCTTAGTGGACCAAGAATCCAACACCATGCCTGTCATCTCTCCCGCTGAAATAAAGCTTGTGGCCTTTGTCGGTCGTTGTTTCACCTAGGCCTTTCCAGCTCAGTTCGCTGATACCTAAAATATTCCATCGATAGTGGTCCAGCTTTTCTAATTTTCCTTTTAGCTAGGGTCCTGACATTCCAGGTTCCTATGACGATGTTGTCTCTCGTGTGAGGATGCTGTTAAGTTGTCCATTAGTAGCACACTTATCATCTCCATCCTGGTGGCCAGCGGATGGCGCGGTCCTTGGTGACCCAGGCAACGACTGATCCAGTATGGAGTGAGTGCTTCTGACTCTTCGTCTCATATTAAAAATACGTCTGCTCTCACTTGAAAACTCGATTGAATTCCAAATCTTCATAGTTTACCATAATTATGCCTACAAAATGTACCCCAAAACTGCAAAACTTTTATTTAAGGAAGTTGTTTCTATTCCATTTCAAATTCTTTCCTGAAAAATCTCATCAGCTAGATCTATACTGCGTCTGTACCAGTTTTGATCTGATCAAAAGATTTGTAGCCTGTTTATTGATGGATTTTAGAATAGGACTGGTCAAAAATAATAGTTTTAGAGACCCTTCAATGACCAGACCATCAAGAATGTTGGAATCAGCAACAGGCCTGCGATGCCTAATCATAACCGAGGACTCTAGTCTGAACTTAATCTCTTGTTCAAGGCACGTTCATACACTAAAACCTGGTTATCACTGAATTTTGAAAAGAAAAATTGTCAGTATTTACCTTGGTTTGTCATTTGGAAACCGGTGAAATGACTTTCTTTTGCAGTCAAAATTATATGGGGAGTTGTGACAGTTGTTTGCATTACAATGTTCCCCGTCTTTGCTCGATTTTATCTTCTTGGATGCCATGTATTCATTGTTGATCACGGAATCAAGGAAAGTCACTCTGCCGACAAGCTCTAGAACTTCCATCAAGAAATTGTGTCAGCGTCCCATCTCGATCCCTTATAAAATCTCTGGTCATAGGTCTTATTTATAGGTCTTATTTATTTATATTGCAGTCAGTTGGCGGTAATTTTTGCTGTGGGGATGTTATTACATTCAGTGATTATAGCTTGTCTGGGATATAGAGTATGCACACGTCCATTTTTAATATTTTTTATGTTCAGTGTGATTGTGCTTAACTCTTTCCCTGCCAGGCATGTTTCCACGTTTGTGCCAGACATTTCTCTGGCACCGGAAAGAAAGTTCAGTACCTTAGGCATTTAAGCTACTGTTCTTTCAATAATAGTTGTTAAATAGACATATTTCATATCAAATTAAAGGTAAAAGAGTGAAGAATAAGAAAAAAAAACACAAAAATGTTAATTTGATTATGTTATTGAAATATGTGTTTTGAAAGCATGTTGATCTTTTTGAAATGATTAAATAAAATAAAAATATTTCTACATACCACAGTGATAAAAAAAAATCTGGAGGAATAATTTCAATCACTGAATCAGCTTCACACACCAGAAAGAAAATTTATTTAGGATCAAAATACACTTTACAGTTTGAAATTATATTGATTATTAGCAGAGGTTTGACACACTGTCGATTGTGCCCATCACAATGCTTAGTAAAATGCACAAAAAACACTCTAAAAACGAATCAATTTGAAGAAACCACGCGCGTGTCGATCGAGAACGAAAGTAGAAAGAGTTATCTCTCTTTGGTTAAAATAAAACTTGGATTGGACTGCGCAAAAAACCGGATCGAAACGGAATACTGAAATCGACGATATATCGTCGATTGGCACAAACATGGCAGCTCAGATCGACGATATATCGTCGATTGGCAGGGAAAGAGTTAATGTTGCAATTGGGTCTGCAAGATCTTTTAAATGGAGTCTTGAAAGGTGAGGTGTGTGTGTGACGGTTTACCAACATCAGGACAATTTGCGTATGCAATGTATGTTGTCACTTGGCTGAATAAATTCTGTGATCGGAGAAGATGAGACATTCCAACCCCTTTTCTTTTACCCTAGTGCTGAATTACATGTGTTTTACTTTTATGAGAATAATATTGGTAATCGTATATGAGCAGCGGGAAGTGTTGGTTTCTTGTCTTGTGTAGATGTTCTTGGAGTCACAGGCTACACTGAACGATGGTCAGATTGTGGAAGCCGGAAACATCATGTCGCTTTGCAAGTACTTCAAAGTGCAGGTCTGTTTTGTTGTTGTTATTATTATTATTATTATTATTATTATTATTATTATTATTATTATTATTATTATTATTATTTTTATTTATTTTTTTAAAATTATTATTATTAATATTATTATTATTATTAGTATTAGTATTAGTATTATCATCATCATTATCATTATTATTATTGTTATTATTATTGTTGTTGTTATTATTGTTATTATTATTATTATTATTAATTATGCATTTATTCACTAAAAATCAGCTCATCGTGAATTTTTGGAAGCTGTTGTGTAACCATCTTGTGTATTATGGCTGATAACTATTGTGTAATTTCTGGAATTAATCTTTTTTCTTTTTTTTCATTTTCTTCATTTTTTTTTTTTTTGGAGGGGGGGAGGAGGGGGTTTTGATTTTGTATTACTATGTGAAACATGTCTGTCAAAACAGTTTGGAGTCAATTCAAGTCCAATAATTGTATTGCCAAGTTAAGATACAAGTAATTTGTCACAGCATCGAGATAAAACACACACAAACATGCATGGACTGCACACATGCATGCTCACTCACACCCACACCCTCAGACACACCTGCGAAGACAGGGAATTGCCACAGAAAACACAGCCCAAGTGTCTTTGTGGAAAAAAAGCAACACTGTTCGTTCTTCTTCTTCTTCTTCCTTCTTCATTTGACTGTACAGAGCTTTCAGGAATTAAACAAGCTGGGGTCTGTATGCATTTGTATGGTTTGCCGATGGCTGCTTTTCAGGAAACTATCGGGAAGGCAGTGGTGTGCCTGCATAACAAAGAGGCTCACACGCACACTGAGGATCACATTCAGGCCGTAGTCCAGGCGCTGGTCCCCTCGGTACAGCCGGATGAAATGGTAACGTCTGTTGTGTTCAAGTACTTTTAATCCCAATTGACCTCAGCTTATTTGCCAGACTTTGGCAGCCACTCCTTTTGGGGCAGTGGGTTTGTCACTAGTTTCCCATGCCGCAGGTCGCGGGTTCGATTCCCGCAAGGGTGCGGACTTATGTGACTTAGGGACAAGACTATTCAGGTCACTGAGGGTTTTTCTCCAAAAGACTCCAGTTTTCTTCCTCCATTCAGTGATGATATTGGATGCAGTCAGTCTAAAACTTTACAAAATAAAAATGCTGGTTTTTTTTCCCGCCTTCTAATAGAGATCTCCCTGCCTTTAAACCACATGTTTGAGTGATAGATGTGTGTTTGTTGTGTGTGAGAGCGAGTGCGTGGAACTTGTGAGCGTGTATGTTGGTAAAGATCGCCGCGCTTTGAGCCTGATGGGGAAAAGCATGTATATAGCATCCAGTATTATTATTATTATTATTATTATTATTATTATTATTATTATTATTATTATTATTATTATTATGATTATGATTATGATTTACAGAAAGAAATTGTAAAAGCAACGAAAGAAGAGCTGCAGAAGCCAGGAAGGCAGAAGTCGAAAAGAGTGAAGCCAACAGATTTTGATGAGGTTTACGAAGACACAGGTGAATGATTTTAATATAGCACTACGGTGCATTTTCCTGTACCTGAAACAGGGCATGAATGAACAGTGAAATGAAGCGTAACATTTACACCCATCATTGGTGACATGGCAGACGGCAATAACCATCTCATGGAAGACAGAGGGAGGGAAGGGGGTGGGGTTTGGGGGGTGGTAGGTAGGGATTTAAACCAACATTGAACCTCCAAAACAATCACACTGCTCAGATGAACAGTGAAAAATGACCACTTTTTCTTGCCCACCACAGGATTTCAAACTTGGGTCATTGGTGTGCCGGGCGTACACTCTACCACTGAACTAAGACAGACAGACCTATGGGATATGGAAATTTGTTGCATTCCGTTAAATTGAGTCAGGTGTGCATGGAATTTTTAACAAATCAAAATAAAATATATATTATTGATGGTTTTGTACAAGTTTTAGATCCGGACGTTGGTAGAAACACCTTTCGCTTAAAAAACTTTAACACACATACACACGCACAAACACCCAGCATGTTGTTGGAGCATCACAACACAGCTCATCACTATAAAACAGAGCTATAGTTCAAGTTTCTCGAGTGAACTTGCTGATCAGCTTGTTGTGGAGTACTTTCTTTTTCCCCCTGTACAACATTACTACAAAAGCATTGAGATTGATATTGCTCAAATACAGGCTGGGATGCGATATGCTGGAGATGTAGTCTTGTATAGCGCAGATATCCACAGAAAAAGTTCATGCTCATTGCACTTGGAAAACAAGTCAAAAGGTTGAACTCACCAGATTAATTGATTCTCTATAAAAGGATTTCACTAAAATGCTTCATCAGGGGTTACTACCCAACTCTTACATTGCACAAAATCAGACAGAAAAGTTTGCTCCAAGCACACACTGTTTTGACACACATTCATTTGGACCATTTACAGGGTGTGTTTTTCAACACGATCACAGCAGGTACAGCACAGTATCACTATCCATCTTCTTCTTTTTTCATCTTCTTCTTTTTCTACTTCTTCTTCTTCTTCTACTACTTCTTCTTCTTCTACTACTACTACTACTTCTTCTTCTTCTTCTTCTTCTTCTTCTTCTTCTTCTTCTTCTTCTTCTTCTTCTTCTTCACCATTCTCATCCTCTCCATATTGCCACTCCACCATTTCAAATTCTGTTCTGTAAAATTAATTAACCTGTAATTATATTATTACATGTCGACCTTGCGATCGTCATTGTTTGTTTACCCCTGTAACATGTTTCAGTATGTTGTGCTTTGTATGTTCATGTGATATGTGCTGCATACAATAATTTTTTTAACGCTTAAGGACCCATAAAGATCTTTGTTCTGTAATTGTCTTTTGCACGTTTGTTTGGTTTTGTTTTCAGTGGGCGTCAACTCGGGCGAGCGTCTGCCCTTAGGAACGAGGGTGGTACGAGGTCCAGACTGGAACTGGGGTAACCAGGACAGCGGAAGGCCTGGAACAGTTGTTCAACATGAGGACAAGAGGCGTAAGTTGCACAATGAGAGACTTTAGAATAAATAGTGAAACGAAAAAAGATCAAAATGTCTCCTCGTCCATTGAATGAATGAAGAAGAAGAAAAATGTTTAAATAAAGTTTACTTCCCTTGAAGAAGAAGAAAACTTTCTCAGTATGATAATAAATGAAGCAACAATTGATTCACTTATTAGGGTCAAGATACATTTATCAACGATGAAACAAGAAGCACTGTTGAGCAGCCTTTTCAGCATTGAAACGTGTTCTGGTGTTACAGTTGAGTTTTATTTTGATTGGGTGGCATTGCATCATTCTGGAATGTTCGAAGTTTCTCTAGATTGTTGAAAAGCTATATAAGTAATGCTCTGTCTGCTTGCAAAAAGTGATTTTTGAAATGATTTTCGGGAAGCGGACTTATATGCAGTTGTTGGTGTTTACTGAATAAGGTTGGAAAACTTTATACGACGACTCCTGACTTGTTGCTGAGTGAACAGGCTGCGTGGATAAATGAATTCGAGCTACATATATCAAGATTCAAGCATCAGGGGCTGAATCTACTGTTAATAATACGTGTAACATTCTGTGTCTACAAATACAGCTAATCATGTTGTGCATTATTAAAACCCTGTTCAACAGTGAAGAAAGATGCTGATGTTGCGACTTTCTGTCAGATGAAGTGCCATCTGTCCAAAACTAATACATTTTGTTGTGCCATTTCATGGAGCTCTTCAAAGAAAAAAAGAACAATATTGCATTTCTGGATATTAAAAAAAAATAAATTGAAGAATATAATTATCTAAAATAATTTTATTATTTTTTTTTTTTTTAACCGAAAATAAGAAAAATTGCATTATGATTGAAAATAAGTTTGTAAAGTCCAGTTACTGCATTCTGCAACACAGTACCACTTGCAAATTCTAATTTGGTTTGAATACATAAAAAAACATCTTGGATATTGGTCATTTTCAAATTCTGATTCTACACTCTGGAATGCACTTCCTCAAGAACTAAGAGGGTCTTGACTGACAGTCTTCGGTCGTTTTGCCATCACCTAAAAACTTTTTTTTTTTCAGCCATTTAGTTAGTATATCTGGGGATTGACTATTTTTCAATTATTTACTGCTGTATGTAGCTTATTTCATCTTCAAAGGCCATTGTGTATTTTTATCTGTGTGTTTTCTTGTCAGTTGTGTTGATTATTTAGTAGGGTGTGCTTCGAGCATAATCTTGATGGATTAAGCACCTTTACAAAGTGTCCTTCGTCATCATCAACAACAATGGAAGAAGAGAGTGTTTAATGAGTGTGTGCACATGTGCTGTTTCCCTCTAGATCCCTTTACTTGGGTGCTGTGGGATGGCGGAGAGTGGAACCGTTACCCTTACGGTCCAGAGATGGGTTATCACATCTGGAAAACAGATCAAGACCCACTGCTGAGACCAATGGATGGCCAGCTTCAGGTTGGAATGACCGTCAAAAAAGGTAATTTTTGTATGTTAGTTTTATTTTGTTTTCTTTGGTTGCTGTTGCAACTATTCTTATAACATTTGGTTTTGTTTTATAGCTGTTGCAACTATTCTTAGATTATTTGGTTTCAGTCCAGCGTATAGAAATGATGACGCGACAATGCCCCTTCTTTTTGTTTCCCCACACAGCATCGCGGATGGCTAAACAGTTGTGTTGCGGTAACAAACAATTGTCAGTGTTCAGCCATGTGTTTGAGAGGTTTCAAATGTTTGATATGTCCCAGGCTACAAGTGGGAAGGACCTAAGAGTGGTGTGGATGCTGGAGTGATCATTCGCAAATCCAAAGATGGAAATAAGCTGAAGGTAATTTTTCCAGCACAGTGTTTGTTGTGTTTGACGTGCAAGTTTCTTGCTCCGTTTAGTCTTTTAACTTCCCTTATCCCTCGTCCTTGTCGCCTCATACCCACTTTGCCTTGTTCTTCTGCCTCTTTCTCTCTGTTTTGTTACATTGCTTGCTTTCTTTCTTGGCTGTAAAAGGCACTATTCAAAGGCCTTGTTTACTTTTGGCAAAAGCGGGTTCGCTCTAAAATTCACCCTTATTTTACATCAAACAATGATAAAGTGGGCTTTGTTATCACGTTACACAATGATAAAGTGGGTACGCGTTGCTCAAACCAACCGCTAAAGTATCAATGTTTAATTTTGGTTCTGATAGGGAGTGATTTCCACTGTTTTAACGTTACATCAGTACCATTGCTTTGTGACCTTTGATCCTATTTCTGAGTGAATCATGTGGCTTGAGAGCTGGGTCTTTGGTGACTGGGGTAGGCTACGGCAGGGTCTATTTCATCAACCTAAAACGAAAAACCTTACAGAGCAAAGTTTTTTGATGGGTTCTGTCTCTAACCGACTTTGGTAGATGCTATTTTTAGCTCCAGAATGTTGGCTAGCCTATCCTGTCCTAGCCTATCCTGTCCTATCCTATCCAATCCAATCCTATCCTATCCTATCCTATCCTATCCAAACTCAAAAGCCGTTGGAGCACACAGATGATCGCTTAACCAGCGTACTCCATCTTTTTCTGTCCTCAGCAGCCCTCATGGTTTCACTCAGTGTCAAGCCAGTACATTCTCGAACGTTGTCCTACCACCTCTTTTTCTGTCTCCCTCTTCTTCTGCCACCTTGCACTGTTCCTTGCAGGATGGTCTTTGTGAGGCCTGATGCTATGATGATGTGGCCATACCATCGGAGCTTCTGTTTCTTTACCACTGTGAGCAGGTCTTTGTGTTGTCCAATGGCTTGTGTGATGGTCTGTCGGACTTCGTCGTTGGTGATGTGCATGGTATAGGAAATACCCAGAAGTCTTCTTTAGCACCTCATCTCCATGCTTTGGATTCTTCATTGTAGGTCTGCTGGAGGGTCCATGTTTCGCAAGAGTATAAGAAGATAGAGATAACAAGGGAGTGTAGACTGATGGTCCTGTCTTTCCAAATGAGCTTCAACCTTGTCAGGGCAGCAATTGTTTGTGCTATACCGTTGAAAGAGTTATTTTTGGGTTCTAAACATATTTGTTTTTAGTGGGGCAATACTTGCTGTGAATTTTAAAAGGATCTGTTGAAGGGGGTCCATTTAATGTCTTTTCATCTTAATTCATACTTTCTGTCTTCAGCGTTTGTCCTTTGTAGCCTTCATTGCTTCGCAACAAAATAGAACTCTATTTGTATTGAAGGACGAAGGTCACTTTTAAAGTTTTGTTTTAAAGTCTTTAACTCCAGTATGTGCCCTTTTTCCCTTGTGTTTCTTCAGGTCCGATGGGAGAATGGTGAAATCACGCCTTGCTCCGTTGATGCTGTCGAATTCAGGTGTGTGCCTTGAATTTTATATAGCTTAAACAGCTTTTACTAGGAAAGATGGGAAAATAAAACAGCTGACGTTTTCATGTCGCCCAGTTAAACTACTTGTTTTTTTGTTTTTTTTTGGTAGAGCAATGCTGGTTGTGTGAAGAAGTTGAAAAGCTGTTGACACTGTGTTATGCTTGGTAAACCCACTTTTAGGTAAATGTCTACACTCCGTGATGTGTGGATGTTAAAAGGGTTCTAACCCGGTCAGAAAACCCCTTTGCTTGAGAATGGTGCTCAGGCCAATGCCGACTCAACCAAAGCTTTTAGGTTTTGAAGCTAGTTCAGCCAGGCTAGCTATAAATAGCTTCGCAGGTGCTCTTCTTTCCTTTCCTTTCACTGAAAGGGAGGGTGTAGGCAAGCTATAAATAGCCCGCAGCCAGCAAAATGTGGGAGAACCTAAGAGTGCTGCTCACGTAGGCATTGAGCTGGTGTGCCCAAGTGAAGTTCACATGTCCTGAGATTGTCGAGTGAGATTGAAAATGCAACACAATTTCCATTCCTAACTCACAAACCCTGAAAGTCACTTTCGGTCTTTAATAGAAATTGACCCATTGCCTTCTGTAATAGCTGTCAGTGCACGCTAATGCCATGTCTGGTATTTGACTGACAGATCTTGACTATGGTTACATTTGCTAAAAAAAAACCATAGGTCAGATGCACTTTTAAGTGGGATTTGATGAATTCAGTTCAGTTCAGTATTTCATGTAATGCATTATCACACAGTGGTAAATTTGGAATTTTTAAGTTTTGTACAATAGTACAGATTGCGGTGAATTAAAAAACAGCTTACAATTTACAAGCATTGAAACAGAATGAGAAGAATCACCCAAAAAAATGAATGAGATGAAGCAGCAGTAGATGTTTAAATTTAAATAATTTTGTGCTGGAGTTTAGATGTTATAAAATTGTAAATGAAATTGTGTACTAATTGTGATTACCGTTTACTTATTGCTTAAAAAATAACATGATTCAATTGCTTATTTATGTATTTATTTATTGAATTATTATAAGTGTAACATTTATTTAATATGGTGATATTGTATGATGACAGGGATCCCTTTGAAAATCTTAATGTACATCAAGCACCCAGGAAGCAGGGCCAAACACTTGGAGAAGAACTGTTTGGCCATAAATTGCATGAGGAAGAAGGTAATATCAAGTTCAAGTTCAAGAATACTTTATTATCTCAACAGAGAAATTATGACATACAATTGCTGATCGGTATGAAACATTAAAACAATACATACATAGATAAAACAAGTACACAGTAGACTACATCTATAGTAAATTTCCAGTATGAAATAACATCTCAAACATCATCACAAACATCAAAATCTTATATACAAAAATATTACTTAGCGCTTATTTAAAAACTCAATAGATTTTGGAATAAAACTGGTTTTTGTTCTTACAAGAGAACATTTAGGCACACGCAGTCTGCGACCAGAGGGCAACATTTCATAATGCTTTGCTAAAACATGTGAAGTGTCTTTCATAACCACTTAGTCCAAGATGTAAGGTATAGAATTGTGCATTTGCATGTAACAAGTATGAAATTTGGCAGGAATGTTTGTTTTGATGTCCCGAATAATTCTAGACGCAGGGACATTGTGAGTTTACACTTCGAACAAAATTAGGTGACGTAATCCAAAATGGCTACCAACATAATCTTCTCATTTGATTAGGACCCCAAAAAAGCACACAATCTGGACAAAATCATAACAGGACGGGTTTGTCTTGATGTTCTGAACAATCTTAGATGTCATGAAGGAACATTTTGTTGTAAAACTTCGAACAAACATGATTACATAATCCAAAATGGCTGCCGAAACACGCGTTTTATACCATTAAAATACACATAACTCATTTAACTATGACAAACATTTGTGATAATTCCACAAATCCTTTGAGACATAGTAAACAAATGCAACAGACAGTCAGGCCCGGATCCAGAGGGGGGTCAGGGGGTCCATGGACCCCCCTCCCCCTTTTCAACCCATAAAAAATATCACCCTGCACAGTGCAGTGCGTAAACGGGAAACAAGGCCGTGAGGCGCCAATTCAAGCTGATTCATTTAAGTCGATTAACCAGCCATCTGACATTTCACACCATTCAATACACATTACATGTATAGGCGTCTGCCATTTATACAACATAAAACTTTGATACACTGAAGTATCAACTGTGACCGCCTTGATGAAAAAACAAAATAAAGGCATACCCAAGACAGGTCAAATCTCTGCTTCAGGTGGTTATTTCAGTGTTTATGAAAGTGAAAAAAACAGATTAAAAATGACACAAGATTGTACAAATTCGCACCATTCTTCTCAAAAATTCTGGGGGGGGGGACGCCCCCAGACCCCCCCTACATCATTCAACCGCTACGCGTCTTCGAATTTGCACCGGCCAGCAATCTCTCCAACATTAATTTTGGACCACCCCCCCCCCCCTCCCAAATGTAAGTGATCCGGCCCTTTTACACATCAGTTTGAAATTCAGTATGCATTACATCAGTTTGAAATTCAGTATTACAAAATGGTCTTATTTTAACAAGCAAATGATATCACCTAAAATCGGCTTTCTATATAAGTCTGTCATTGAAATCACCATTGATTGACTGAATTTCTCCGTTAGGAGTAACAATAAGGCTTGAAACAATGACAGTTCGTTACGGGTGCAAAAAAGAGTGTCAGTGAGCACCACCCATTCCATTGTGAACACAGTCACCACTGCAAGATCATTACCTGTACATGTAGAGTCAGTGAGCACCACCCATTCCATTCTGAACACAGTCACCACTGCAAGAACACAAAGCCATGCACTTGAGCCCTTCACGGACACACGTGCATCTCTTCTTGCATCCTTTTACACAAGAACACTTCATCAGCTCCCTGCATGCATCAGCAGCTTGAGGTAGATGAGTCCAGAAAGGCTGCCACTGGCCTTTACAGTACTGCCATCCCCAGTCACATGGATTTGGAAGCTGTGGTGTTGTCACAAACGCTTGTCCCCGTGAAGTGTCATCTGCAATTCTAGCACCAGCGACCAGAATTTGAACATTGGAGACTCTTCGGCTTTGGCATCGCACCAGTTTTCAAATGAAGATTCTTCATTTTGTTGTTTTTCAGCTACAGATTGTTCATATGCCTTCTTCATCAAGTCATAAAGAACACAGGCAGTCACTTGATGAGCATAGCGTGTTTTTGTAATGTGGCTTGCAGTCAGAAAAGAGTCGGCTGTACCAGATGATGCAATGTTGGCTTCAACTAAAGTCTCAGTCCAGCCACTGCTGGAAAGCAAATGCCCAAGGGCTTTCAGAAAAGCCATTTCTGTGTGTAGACCCCCGAGCATCAGCACAAAGTGTTTCTCACCGTAACTGGCTGGCCACTTCCACTGTATCTGCTTGCCAAGAGCATAGAGAGGTTGATCCATAGCGATGACAGGAGTCTGCCCATGATTGAGATGCTCCACTGCCTTCTTGATCATATCCATACCATGCTTGATCATAGCGGGAGTCTTTGACAGGTCCTTGAAGAGTGGCAGCAAGCAAGACTCTCCTGGTGTCACGTCTGCAGCAGGCGACTGTTGTGAAGCATGGTAGGCACCCCAAGAAAGTTGGGCTTCAGTCAGGTCTTTTGATCCTGAAAATATAAAAATACAATACTAAGTTACATTGACAAAATATTGGGCTGCAGCAGAACAATATAAAAAAAAGGATTTATTCTGGCACTTTCACCGTACCTGAATACATGTAATATAGTATTGCAATATAATTGATATTCATGATTATTCAGATTACCTTGAATGCAAACATAAAAATGTCATCATCTTATTCTTAATTCTCAGTGTCTTTTTCGCTGTTCGGCGAAGGAAAGGGTAGGGGTAGGGCAATGGGGGTGGTGTGGGCACAATTGTTGCCAGCTCTGTGCGCTTACATAAAAGTATTGATAAAAATAACAGCAAGAAGATGACAAATAAAGTGTAACGATAATATACCTGCACTTCGCACGTGATCAAGCCAGGACTGTTCAGCTCGAAAGGCAGGATTGAAGAAATTGCTTTCAGGTTGGACTGGACCTTGATGCTGAGGTGCAGGGGGTTCCACCGGCATTTTCATGCATACAGGTGGTACTTTCCGGTAGAATACCGGCAGCTCTGGGACAGATTTATGGACAGTTCCTTCCAGTGGACTAGCACACCGTCGCTCAGTTCCTTCTGCATTTCTCTTAGGATGCTGAAAAAGTGAAATTGAAGTGCCATGGAAAGAGTCTCGTGATGTGCTTGAGCTGGGATTATGATCAATGTTGTCAATTGCCCCTGACGTGAAGAGATCCTTTTTTAGCTTAAAGGGACAGACCACGTTTTCATCTTCATACTGCTTGCATGCCCTCTGAGCCATCTCCGCAGAAATTTCAAGGACCCGAGAATAACTGACACTCAATCCCAAGCCAAACAAATTGTCAACTAAATCACGTTTACGGGTCTGTGCATGGACCAACATACCAAGGTAAAGTGGAAGAGGCGTTTCTCTCTCCTTTAAATGGCGTGTTGATGTGCTGTCTCCTTTTGCACTTTTCACACAATTGAATTTGAGGAGCTGTGCAAGGGACAGAGCTGCTTTATTTTTCACAGAACTGGCATCTTTTACACTTGGACCCTGTAGAATCATCTTCATGAGTGCCTGCAGAGATTCTGGAACACTCTCAAACTGGCAGCTTTTATCAAACGATCCATTGAAAGTCCAATTATCCTTTGTATTGAAAATATCCCTCCGCACAATCTGTGCAGCTCGGTCTAGGTGCACAGCTTCATCATCAAAATCTTCAGTGTATGCAGTCTTCAGTGCACTACTCAACTGGTTATCAAACCCAAGAAGAACGTCTCTACCTTCCTGAAAGGCCTTCATGTCCGGGAAACGATTAAGTAAACGTGTCTTCAATCGTGTGCTGTGAACTATGTCAGCATTCAGCCCCATCAGCAACAAACGTTCACGATACAAATTAGACAAATCTGCAAGCTTAAAAACTGTCATCCGATCTGCACGGCCAGTTCCGTCATCGGTGAGTCGCTTCTCTTCAATAAACTCGGCCACCTCTGCAAATGCAAGGCCATGCAACATTTGTGTGTTCCGGTCTTTGTGGGATTCACGATTGTTTTGGTCTTGCTTCTGATGTGCTTTTCTGTATAGTGTCAGAAGGCAACTCGGATGATATTTTGCTTCTTTTGAAATGACATCACCACCACTAAGTTTTGCCAAAAGGGAACTGTGTTGTAGATCAGACGCACATTGGCGAAGTTTAGCATCAAGCTTAAATGTAGAAGCTTGTCTAAGATTAGAAAGAGGTGATATCTTATCACACAAAAAGCAAATGTGTTCAGATTGCTTTTCACCTGATGTAGTTTGTCTCCTTTGCTTCTTTGAAGGTGTCGGCTCTGGGTCATTTTCATGAACAAAGTCTGCAGAATCTGACATAGATGTTGCGATTGACTGTGATGAAGTGGCCTTCCTCTTCAATTGAGTAGTGTTGAACTTGTATCGGCATGAGCGGTGAAATTTGGCTGCATTGTCAATAAATGTTTTTTCTATTCCCGAGCCTTCGTCTAATCTTGACAACTCAGTGAGCACTGGCAGAGGGCATCTAAGTTCTGCAAATTTCTGCAAGTTGTCAGCTACAGTTTTATAGCTGGATCCTGTAGTCAAGGCCTTACTGTTGTTTGCAGGACACTGTAGACTCTCTCTTGTGTTGGTCTGGCACAATGCACACAGTCTCCAGTCTGTCGTAGGTGGAGAGGTTGAGCTTGAAGATGGTAGTGGATCCATTTCAAATCCTTTCAGCTACAGGCTGTAGTCGGACATCTTGCTTGTCTAAAATCAGACAAACAAACACAGTATGTAGCTTCAGTTAAAAAATTATTATGTCATGTAATGACTTAAACGTTAATTATAGTGGTTTATATGGGATGTGTTGACAGTCAAACCAACCCACTTGCAAGGTTTCGGCACACAAACAAATCACACTAAGGAAACAAAACAAAGTTCTTTTCAGAACATAATAGCTCTATTACTAACCCGAATGATACTAATGTAGATGATTGCAACAAATAAAATAGCCTACATTGTTACGTGTACGCCGCCTAAAAGTTTTACACATCACCTCAACACTGTTGACACGTTCGTGTCAAGGGTCTGCCGCAGCCATGATTAGTCATTCATCCTCACTACACCTTCCCCTTCCCCCAACCTGGTAACCTGGATTGTTATTGAGAGAATCGCCTGACGTGAAGCGTGCGCGGAACCTTTTTGAAAGCGCCAGTATAAATCAACATGATTGTGGGCGAATACGGAAAGACAATAGCTAGGCAATAGCCTGAAATGAAAATACTGGCATACATCGTACGCCTTCATCAACGTATTTATTATTATTATCTACTGCTCGAATCAAACCAATTCAAATGGGAGAATCATAAATGGTACATACCTTTGATGTTTGGTCAGCATATGAAAAAACTCAGAACTGGTTGAGATGTGGTTAGTGAAATCTCAAAACTGCAAGCTATCGTATGCCTTGACAACAATAACACGGACGACGCCATTTTGGATTTGCTTCGAGCGTTCAGTCACGTGCAAGATAGAAACCAACAAATACAAAAAAATACGATTTTGTTCGACGAATCAAACACCTGTAAAATCATACAGATGGTAACAGCAAGTACCTAGAGCTTTTAAATATTTTATTTATACATTTTGTTTGAAAATAACATTTACTCCGGATCAGTGCACTTCCATAATCGTCTGCTAAACGAACTCCGTTTCATTCATCTAATATCAAATTTGTAAAAAAAAATAATAATGTCCCTGCGTCAAAAAGTCATTTTGGACATACAAAGAACACATTAATCCATTTTTCACACTTGTAGCACGAGTTTGCACGATTCACTACTATTTTGGGCCTTATATCTTGGACTATCCCGCCTTCCTCACCACACGGTATTCATGCAGTTCTCTCAAACTGTTTTGTCTTTCACCCGTCACTCTCGCACACACTCTCACCAATCTGTCAAGCACCCTCTTGTTCTTTACACTTAGCCCTCCAAACCAGCAGATAAAACCAAAAGTTAAAACTGATTCAATAAAACAGCGATAAAAAGAAGAAAGAATGGGTCGGCTGATGTTCAAAGAACGGAGTTTCTGAAGGCAGTACAGTCGAGGTCGGCATTTCTTTTCTATTGCAGCTGTGTTTTGGTCAAAGGACAGTTTGTTGTCGAGAATCGTCCCCAGGTATTTGTAGTTTGTCACTCTCTCCACTTTCGCACCGTCTATGTACAGGTCGGGGATGGGGGCGGGGTCTCGTCGGAAGTCGATCGTCATTTCTTTTGTCTTCGTCACGTTAAGGTCAAGAAAGTTGTCTTTGCACCATGTGCAGAAGCGGTTAACTTGTTGAAAGTAGACAGTGTCAGAATTGGAAAGGTCTTCGAGAGCGGTGTCGTCGGAGTATTTGATGAGAGGTGAGGAGTCAGAGCCAGTACAGTCATTAGTGTAGAGGGTGAACAGAATCGGTGACAGAACAGTACCTTGAGGAGAGCCAGTAGATGTTTTTAGGGTGCCAGAGAGAGAGTGTTGAAAGGAAACGGCTTGATTTCTATTGGTGAGAAAACTGGTGATCCACAGAATTAGTTTAGGGTCGACATGGAGCTCCAGGAGCTTCATTGCCATCAGGTGAGGTTGAATACAGGCCGTTAAGTGTCAATAACGATGATAAGAGTGAGAAGATTTGAAAAATGAAACACTTGTTCTCGGATTTGAATACCAATTACCATCAAAATATCTCTCTGTCTGTCTGTCTCCCTCTCGGTCTCTCTTTCTCTCTCTCAGTTTGTCTCTGTCTCTCTTTCTCTTGTTCTCTACATCTCTCATCCATCCTCTTTCCCTCACCCTCTCTCTCTGTCTAACATCTCTCTGTTTCTCTCTATCTCTCTCTTTTTCTCTCTCGCCCACACTGTGACGGTGGGTCTATTGTTACTGGGCTCTGCACAATGGAATGCTATTACCCACCCGTCTTTGTCTGCGGGGATCGGCTAGTGTAATCACCCTATGACTAATCCTAATACATTTATAAGTTTAGCTTGGTCTGTGTGCGGATAGGGTTATAGAGACAGGGAGAAAATGATAAAGATTCACTGACACACTAGCTCTCGCACGGCTATGAAACATAGGTAGTCCAGCCACTTGTTAACAGTAAATATCACACATTTATTTCCTGTACTCTATACATAATTCTCTAAACACTCCCTTAACTTAAATGTCCAAATTCACTTCGAATAGTTTGTTCCTTGATGGGTCTATGCTGCTACTGTTCTTGATATTTGCTAAATGTCTCCTCATTGGGCTATTTGTTCTGGTTGGCCTAATGTTGGTTTCAGAGAGTGGACTATCACACAGTCCTTCTATGTCAGTGTCGGTGCACGCTTTCGGTGTCACTTAACTGCAGTTTAAAGTGTGGTGATGGTGTCTCCTCCTTGGTGGTAGACTATTGGGCTATCGTAGCTCAATGCTAGATGCTCCACTACAGGCCGAATGTCAGGGTTGATTCTTAGTGGTCTTCCTCCTGCCTTGGAGGCCAACGATGCCTGCTCGTCTGCAAAATATGAGACGAATTTCTGCAACACCGTGTTTACTAAGGGTATGCAGAGCGTCTCACTGATGGCAGAAACAGCCCTCAGTGATAGTTCCACTTATATATATATGCGACGAACAATCTTTTATGCCTGTGATCCACTGGAATCTCCACTCTAATTCCTATACATATACACATCCTGGCTAAACTAAACACATGGAGAAGTAATTAATAATATACACATTCTCCGGTACAGCCACTGGTCTGCAAGAATACACATAGGAGAAACAACAGTGGGTCCGTAGAGGATACCTCATGGTGGCGAAACAGGTCGCGTGTCCACCACGTGGTCCAGCTAAGTTTTACTAACATTCACAATTCTAAACATGGCAAAACTTCACAAACATAATACAGCAATAATATCAATAAAGCGAGATGAAACAAAAGATAGATCATTTACCTTTTTGACAATGTCAGGCTGTGGCTATACTAGGTTGAATTGAATTTCACCCGTCCCTGCTTTAGTCTTCTGCTAGCGATCTTTCAGAGCGTTGCTCCGTCTCGTGTGATAGTTAGGCACAAAATGACTGCCTAGCCTTGCGGTCAGCAAAAGCCCCGCTAAAACTAGTACTACAAGTGGCGCCTCTAGCGGGTGTCTCTGGCCATATGTCAGCTGAATGAGGTCACTGCCTAACTGAGCCAGCGTTAGCGTACACATGCTTAGCACACAACTGATTTGCGTCATCTGCTTGGCATCGACTTTAATTTACAAAGGCTACAGCAGGCTGAACTATTTAAGGCGAGAAGTCTTAGTGCAGGCTCTAAATAGCTTTCTATGACACACACACACACACACATGTGCATGCACATGCACACACACACTCAGAGTGACATGTACCTCTGGTAACATAATAAATACCAACTAAAGTCGATATATCATTAATATTATTATTATTCCACATTTATATGTGCTAAAAGGAGATATTAAATGGTGTTGGATATTGCCATCATGATATACGTTAAATAACAAATAATTTTTTGTTGTTGATGTAAGTGTTTGTTATTATGATGAAGAATTGAGTTCATTGTGCATGCTTTTATTTCATCAAATGCGACACAGATGGCTAGGCATACATAATTTCTTTAATGGTAATAAACATTAGTTGAATTGAATTGATATATCTGCATGAATAGATATGAATGCATGAATATTTGTCATTCATTTTGCTGTAATGTGATGTATTGCATTCTTATTGTTATAATTGCACGTTATTATATTGTAATTTTTTTCCCCCTACATTCCCGGTCATCCTCCCCCAAAAACCACAGCCGATGAAAATGAAGACAACGGGGACAAAGTGTGCGTCTGGCAGTGGCTAGACAACAGTGCGCAGTGGCGGCTGTACCCACCCCAAGAGATCGAAGCGTTGGAGAAAGCCTACCAACGCAGGAAGGCTGGAACCTGCATACTGCAGCGCGGCAAGAAAAGGTTAAGAGAATCGTGCACGCTCCGTCATTTCCAACATTTTATTTTATTTTAATTATATTTTTTAACTCTTTCCCTGCCAATCGACGATATATCGTCGATCTGAGCCGCCATGTTTGTGCCAATCGACGATATATCGTCGATTTCAGTTTTCCGTTTCGTTCCGGTTTTTTGCGCAGTCCAATCCAAGTTTTATTTTAACCAAAGAGAGATAACTCTTTCCACTTTCGTTCTCGATCGACACGCGCGTTGTTTCTTCAAATTGATTCGTTTTTAGAGTGTTTTTTGTGCATTTTACTAAGCATTGTGATGGGCACAATCGACAGTGTGTCAAACTCTGAACTCAAAATCAATATAATTTCAAACTGTAAAGTGTATTTTGATCCTAAATAAATTTTCTTTCTGGTTGTGTGAAGCTGATTAGTGATTGGAATTATTCCTCCAGATTTTTTTTTTTTATCACTGTGGTATGTAGAAATATTTTTATTTTATTTTATCATTTCAAAAAGATCAACATGCTTTCAAAACACATATTTCAATAACATAATCAAATTAATTTTTTTTTTTTTTTCTATTCTTCACTCTTTTACCTTTAATTGATATGAAATATGTCTATTTAACAACTATTATTGAAAGAACAGTAGCTTAAATGCCTAAGGTACTGAACTTTCTTTCCGGTGCCAGAGAAATGTCTGGCACAAACGTGGAAACATGCCTGGCAGGGAAAGAGTTAATTATGTCATCGTTCTTAGATAGACCGTGTCAGGCGACCGACCGTTGTGGGCAGCTGTGGTCACTGTCTAATTAAATCAGAGATCAGCAATTATATTCTACCACTGTACAGATCACAATGAGCATTGTTTCATGCTCAGGCAGTACTGTTTAGAAAACGCTATCAGCCGTTTTCATTAGGGAGTTACTTTTCAACCAGCCAGTAGTCAAGTTCCTTCAGCAAAGTTTATGATGTTTTGTAGTTAACTGCCCTTTCCTTGACTTTTCTGTGTCTAACCATGTCTAGTATCCCTTTTCAGTGTGAGAGTGATGTTCAGCAGAAACGTACAGAGAGATTTAGAAACAAACATGGAAAGAGATGTTCAGAGAAGATGTAAGTCTTTGCTTCTGTTTCTTCTTCTTCTTCTTCATCTTCTTGTTCTTCTTTGTTGTTGTTTGTGTGGTAGTGGTGGTGCTTCTGCTGCTTCCACCAAAAATTTTAAATTTATTTTAAAGTCATGAATTAACTTTTTAAAATTTAATAATATAAATTATGACTTTTTTCTTCTTTTTAAAATATGATATCATATGTAATCCTCTACAGATTTTCTTTTAACTGTTTTGAATCAAAATTTTTAAATTGTTCTGACTTTTTGTGTGTGTAAATATGTAATCTTCTACATATTTTCTTTCCACTGTAACAGTATATACATGATTGGGTTTTGTTTATTTATTTATTTTTAAAATTATTTTATTCTGTAATTTTGTGTGTGATGGAGAAACAGTGGAAAGGGGTGGGCATTGTCCATTGTTTTGTCCTTTTCGATTTAATGTTTGATTCATTTTTTTGAGTTTGTTGTACCATACTGTCCTTGCTACTCAGCACTGTGTTACAGTTTGCTATAGCAAAGGAGGTTCTGAGCAAAGCGTGGTAATTATTCCTCTCTCTCTCTCTCTTCTCTGTAACTGGAAAGGTTTTTGCAAGAACGTTATCTTCTTATTGTAAATGCTTGATTTACCTTCTTTCCTTGAGTGTTAAAACTAATTTTCTCTCTCTTGCGCCGTTTTCAGTGATCACACCGGAGGATTACCAGTCCTTGCAGCTGGCAGAGGGAATGATGGAATCAGGCCCCTAGTTCAATGAAAACCTCACAGGCCTGAGATTATTCATTACAGCAGCAAATAAAGCGACATATTGATTGTGGCTGCTCAACGCAGGAAGAGGACTGTCTCTTCCAGTGTTTGTGTGTGTGTTTGTTTAAGTTGAATGTTGTTGCTTTTTATATTTTTAGTGTCTATGTTGAATATTGTGTTCGTTTTTCTTTTAGAATTTTTTTTTTTAGTTTGAATATTGCCTTTTCTTTTTTTTGTTTTTGTTGAGAAGACGGGATGGAGGGGATGGAAAGAAGGGTCTGTACAACTCAGATCCCCTCTCCCTCTCCCTCCACCAATTGTCTCCCCATTCATCTCCCCTGCAACAATAGACTCTGCTCGGAAATATGCAACCTTGGCCGGCTTGCCTGCATGTTGCCCCCAGAGTTGTCCTACTTTGGGCGGACATTCTTTGCCAACGAACACGGTCCCTTGCCTATAATTTCTGCTCTGTCCTCCATCAAACCTTACGAGACCAACCGTTGTAATCCTTGCACTGCCCTGCAACCATCGCCACCCTTTCTACAAGAAAAAAGCTTGCAGGTCAGGGTAGATTTCACAGTGTTCAGAGACGAAAGGGCCTTGATGATGTATGACCGGATAACTTTAGGTAAGTAAAAACTAAACAAAAAGACCAGTTACCTCCCATTTTCAAATAAGGCCTATTGAATAAGGTGGTTTTTTTTTTTTTTTTTTTTTTTTTTTAAGGTTGAATATTGTTTTTTTTTTAAATCTTGACAAGACTAGGGGGGAAGGGGAGAAGTGAGTGAGGAAGGAGGGGGGGGGGATGGAAAGGGGGTCTGTACTACAGGGAACCCCCTTCCCTCCCTACTTCCTTCCCAGCAAAAATCCCAACCTCTGATGTTGTGATCTTGTGAAAATAAATGATTGTGTGAGAAAGTTGACAATTAGGTTGGCAAGATCATGTCTGCATGTTTTATACGTTTTGACTGGATTTCTGGATTTACAATTTTCTGAAAGCGTGTGAAAGTTTTTATTCTGCATAAATTAGCATCTGCTAAGGTACATGACAGGTTATCGTTGTGATGGGGCTAGTGGCTGGCTTTGGCTGACATTGATTATGTCACTGATGTACGCCACTTCCAGATCTGCTATACATTGCTGTTTCACAGGATCATCTTCCCTGTCCAAATGTTGTTCAATATCTGGCAGCCTAGCTGCAGTTGTCTCTTCACTCTCTCTCTCACCAATGGCGCTCGCTACATTAGTAGCCAATTCTCCCCCCCCCCCCCCCTCTGTGATGGTTGTAACGGTTGAAGTATCAATTTATTATTATTATTATTACATTCTCTGGTATCCCTGCTCCCCCGTGGGGGTGCCGGGGGTTTCAGTATAAATAGTATCACCACTTTCTGGAAATTTAGTGCTTTAAATTCCCATTGTCGCTGTCTTTCTCCTTTGTTCTTTCTCATTCCTACTCTGTTCTATCAATCTACTATACTCAATCTACTATACTATCTTCTTCTTCACTAGACCAGTCACCTACCTTTTTTCTTGAAAACTCTTCCGGGACAATACTCCTCATTTGTGTATGGGGTCTGTTGGACAAGCTTGGGAATATTGGATGCTTTCTGCCAAATGGTCACTGGGGCTTCCTATGATGTTATTATTTAGCAATGTAGGCATTTTATATGTATGTGTTTTGTTGATAATTTATAATGATGTTTGTATTGTGTTTAGTTTTTGTAGATGGGGGTTCGATAGGTTGGAGTATAGCCTCGGTGTCCCCTGCGTGGGATGCCTTTGTTGTAAAGTGGCTGGCTGGTAGATTGCCTTCAGTGTTACCACTAGGGTTGTTTCGGCAGATCTTTTATGCAGATCATTGGCGAGTCCTTTTTCACTTCTCTGGTCCTGATTTGGCTCGGAAGAGTCCGCTGGACCTAAAGCAATAACCATGTAATGTAATGTAATCTGGTATCCCTGCTGGTCTTTTAATGAACGCAAATACTAATTCAAATATGAGTCTGTTTATTATCCTCATTATATATACAAGCAGATTTGGAAGCGGCGTGCATCAGTAACGTAATTACATCGGTGTGGGATAACTGCAGCGCAGCAAAAGTTGATCATACCCTTTCATTAAGAAAAGCATTAATACATTTGCTGGATAACCCAATGAAAGTAGCTCTCTCTCTCTGGGTTAAGTCATGGATCTTTTGTACAGATTTCATTGTTACCGGATCTTTCCCGTTTACTTATGTGTGTTTATATTTCTTTTGTGAAGATTTCTTTTTTTTTTTTGTTGGTTCTCACATTTTGCCTGTGATTGCTTGTTGTTTACTGAAATAATGAAGTGGTCTTTTAACCCAGGTTTTCTAAATGCAAGCATTTGTCATTAGTTATTTTCATCTCGTTCATCAACATCATCATCATCATCACCACCACCTCCACCTAAGTCATGAGATCATAATCATCACCCTCATCATTGTTGTCAGTATCTCATCATCATCAAAAACATAATTGTTATCATTACCATAATGGTCACCAATGACGCTTTTAAATTTATTATTAAAAAAATGTGACGTGCTTGTCCTGGATAATTGTGCAAATAAAATTTATCGTGGTGATTGCTTGTTTTTGGGAGGGGGTTTTGCCTTAAATATGTGCTGTGAGCCTCTTTAAGTTAAGTTATACATCCATGAATTTAGCTGGATCGTATTTTATAGGTAAACATTAGCTCTGCAGCTTTTGTTAAAATATGATAATTTTCCTATTCATTGGTTTGTAATATTCATTTTACATCCAGTTTACGTTATATTTTGATCTGGTGTATGAAAAAAATCACCAGTAACTACACAATTTGCAGTTCTAATATATTAATATTTCTAAAAATAAAGCTATTGCAGTTGACAGTATGTTGTATTATGTCTTATTAAGTACTGCAAAAATTAGTGGAGCTATGTCTAATTAGAATAGGTGCTTGTTGGCCCTGGCATTTTGAGAAGATTTGATTTTTGTACAGAGTTTTCTACTCTGAAGTACCTTCTACTTTTCGTTATAAACAAACCCAAATTGAAGAAATGTAACATTAAAATTGAGCCCTACCCTTCAAGTGTTAGAGAGCATTGGCCAACAGAGAATCAAGTGTTGTTTTAAAATTGATAATGAGGAATTAGATACATACATTACAACAATGCTAAATTGGACAAGAAGACAAGACAAAACCGTACAGTGCCAGCTAAGCTCTTTGTCAGACAAAACAATGACAAAATGCCCATTTGTACAGCTTCAACCCTTGTCAGGGCCTCTAGCCCTTTTGTGTTGCCTTCAACTTGCAGGCCATTGTGAAAAATCGGGTGACAGTGACCCATGTTTCCTTCATCATGCGATGCATTATAGTCCGTTCCAGTGGTGACATTTGATTATGTCAAACGTGGCGCTTTGTGTACATAATACATTCATAAACGTATCTTGAACAGTTGTAATTTATGTTAATAATGCATCCTTAATATTGGATATTTTAAAATCATTAACCAAGAAGATAAATAAATGGAAAACAAAAACAAACTCTACCCTGACTCGTTTTTATTATAAAAAGCAAGTCACTGAAATGAAAGTGGAAAGTATAGAGGCATAAAATATATTTATTTTATTAAAAAGAAAAGTTCAAGTTATTTCCTCAGAAGTCCATACATAACATTACATTACATAATTGTTGCTTTAGGTCCAGCGGACTCTTCTGAGCCAAATCAGGACCGGACAACCCCCAATCCGCATAAAAGATCTGCTGAAACAACCCTAGTAGGAAAACTGAATGCCCTCCACCAGCCAGTCACTTTACAATAAAGACATCCCACGCAGGGGACGGCTGAGGCTTCACCCCAACTTATCGAACCCCCGTTTACAAAAACAAAATAGAATACAAACATCATTATAAATTATCAACAAAACACATACATATAAAATGCCTACATTGCTAAATAATAACATCATAGGAAGCCCTAGTGACCACCTGGCAGAAAGCGTCCAATATTCCCAAGCTGATCCAACAGACCTCATACACAAACAAGGAGTCTTGTCCCGGAAGAGTTTTCAAGAAAAAAGATAGGAGACTGGTCTAGCGAAGAAGACGATAGTATAGCAGATTGATAGAACAGAGCAGGAATGAGAAAGAGCAAATGAGAAAGACAGCGACAGTGGGAATTTAAAGCACTAAATTTCCAGAAAGTGGGGATACTATTTATACTGAAACCCCCGGCACCCCAACGGGGGTCCATATGAGGGTGTCTTATACTGATATAAACACTTAACAAATACAGATTACAGAGGAAAATGTGTGCAGAGCATGCTGATGAACACATTTACTATAATACAGACATTTTAAAAAATAATAATAATAACAGTAATAATAATAATAATAAACAAATATTACTACTACTACTTCTACTACTAATAATATGCAGAATTAGATGACACAATACCCCCCGTGGGGGTTCCGGGAGTTTCAGTATAAATAGTATTCCCACTTTCTGGAAATGTAGTGCTTTAAATTCCCACGTTGCTGTCTTTCTCCTTTGTTCTTTCTCATTCCTACTCTGTTCTATCAATCTACTATACTATCTTCTTTTTCGCTAGACCAATCACCTAACTTTTTTCTTGAAAACTCTTCCGGGACAATACTCCTCATTTGTGTATGAGGTCTGTTGGATCAGCTTGGTAATATTGGACGCTTTCTGCCACATGGTCACTGGGGCTTCCTATGATGTTGTTATTTAGCAATGTAGGCATTTTATATGTATGTGTTTTGTTGATTTTGTATAATGATGTTTGTATTCTATTTTATTTTTGTAAACGGTGGTTCGATAAATTAGAGTATAGCCTCAGCGTCCCCTGCGTGGGATGTCTTTATTGTAAAGTGTCACGTCCCGACTGCCTGAACAGCGGTTCGACAATGAATGTGCTTTCACACGAGAACAACCCAACACCTAAATACAATCTAGAAGACAAAACCAGAAGTTGACAAGACAATTTCTTTATTCCACTCACACATTCACACTCAAAATTAACTCCCTTTTCCCCCTTCCAACCCTTACCAACCCTCAACCCCACTAATACAACCCAAAACTTTACAGAAAACAATTAGTCACTCAAAATAATAATGATAATCTAAACAAAATTGAAAATAAATAATTAACTACAGAATATACAAAAGATTTATAACAACTCTATTCAGTTCAGCTTGTTATGAACAAGGCAATAAATGCAAGTAATTGAAATTATTCTTTATACATTTAACCTTGTCTCACAATTATTATAATTATTTGAAAAGATTGTTATTATTTATAACTTAATGTTTCAATAGCTGGTAACAATTCTTTTCCACTACATAGAATCAACAGTAAGAAAAACTTTATTTTTTATACAAGAGAAAATTTATAGAAATATGTTCAAACTAACACTTAATAACGTCCTATTGCATGAGCGTTAAGGACGATCACCACGTCGCCACCCTGACAACAATGACCATCATCATCATATCAAAAACAATGGACGGAAAACGATGCTTAACGTCCTATTTCATGAGCGTTAAGGACGATCACCACGTCGCCACCCTGACAACAATGACCATCATCATCATATCAAAAATGAGATCCAACGGATCTTTATGGTGAAGAATCAAAAACAAGTTTCGTTTCGTTTCGTTTATTAGATTATAGTCCCCGGACACTTGCGCATATATGGGACCTGACTAAAAATGCAAGTTAAAGTTGTTAAAACATGGCTTACATACATCATTCATACAACAACAAAGAACATATATATCTAAAACGCTTATATGGCAAAAAGGACGCTAAAACGCTTATAAGGCATATAAGTGCAAGGGAAAAGTGGCTAGAACCACAGAAATCCCTAGTAATCATGATTTAAAACATTAAAAGAGCGATAAAAATCGTGGTTAAAATTACCCCATATGTAAGTAAGATAATAAAAGGAGGTCCTAAGACCAACATGTTTATAGTACATACGCAATAATTGGAGGAGGCTCGAAGGGCCCACGCCATATTAAGCGAATAAAACCAACACCTTATGACAAATTTAACAACCTAATTAAATACGCATACAGCGTACAAATGCAAGGCAAGGTGATCCAATGGCCACATGCCATTAAGATATAGGAATATAAAACATGTAATAAAAGCGATAAATTTACTCCAGATGAGAGCTACTATAGCCCAGCATCACTACACCAACCATCACACATGATAAAAATATTTAAAACCCAAGTGGACAAATCAACCATGGGTGGTATACATAAACCATGTACACCAATAAACTAAATAGCCGATACACACAAAATCGATAAAATATGATAAAATAAAAGTCATGCAGTAAACAAAAACCACCACCGATCGGGGTGTATAAATTAGGATTGAATACTGAACCAAACATAAAAGCAAACATCAACATGATAGCGGCCAGGCAAGAAAATTGTGCATAACCAGCAAAACTGAACGCGGTGGTCAAAAACCAAAAACCGCTAGCAACAAAGCATGTTATAGGCAATAAGCAATAAAGCTATACCGAAAAAAGTGTTGTACAGCAATTTAGCTATGGCACTATTACGGAGGCACTTCAGGCATCTAAGGCCATATATGCCGCGTCATAGCCGTTCCCCGGCAAATGAAGCCATGTAGAATCCATCATTCCCTCTGCCAGCTGCAAAGACCGGTAATCCTCCGGAGTGATCACTGAAAACGGCGCAAGAGAGAGAAAATTAGTGTTCTGAAAAAACACTCAAGGACCGAAGATAAATCAAGCATTTACAATAAGAAGATAACGTTTTTGCAAAAACCTTTCCAGTTACAGAGAAGAGAGAGAGAGAGAGGAGTAATTACCACGCTTTGCTCAGAACCTCCTTTGTGGTGGCAGTTTACTATAGCAAACTGTAACACAGTGCTGAGTAGCAAGGACAGTATGGTACAACAAACTAAAAAAAAATAAATCAAACATTAAATCGAAAAGGACAAAACAATGGACAATGCCCACCCCTTTTCCAATGTTTCTCCATCACACACAAAATTACAGAATAAAATAATTTTAAAAATAAATAAATAAACAAAACCCAATCATGTATCATGTTACAGTGGAAAGAAAATATGTAGAAGATTACATATTTACACACACAAAAAGTCAGAACAATTTAAAACTTTTGATTCAAAACAGTTAAAAGAAAATCTGTAGAAGATTACATATCATATTTAAAAAAGAAGAAAAAAGTCATAATTTATATTAATAAATTTTAAAAAGTTAATTCATGACTTTAAAATAAATTAAAAACTTTTGGTAGACTACCACACAAACAACAACAAAGAAGAACAAGAAGATCAAGAAGAACAAGAAGATGATGAAGAAGATAAGATAAGATAAGATAAGATAAGATAACAATTTTATTTAACAAGGGTAAAAGATTAAGCACTGTTTGTGATTTTTTACATCCTGCCCTTGGGGCTTGTAACAACAGCAATTAGTATAACAAAATAACTTCATAACAATAATAACAGAATGTAACAATATAATCAAAATATGCGCAAGTGCGCATCCACTCCTCTCTTCCGTTCCACACACACACAAACATACACACAACTTATGTAAAACAATCTAATAAAAGTTATGAAAGTAAGAACTCTTGCAAATAACAAGAAGAAACAGAAGCAAAGACTTACATCTTCTCCGAACTTCTCTTTCCATTTTTGTTTCTAAATCTCTCTGTAAGTTTCTGCTGAACAACACTCTCACACTGAAAAGGGAAACTAGACATGGTTAGACAGCAGAAAAATCAAGGAAAGGGCAGTTAACTACAAAACATCATAAACTTGGCTTAAGGAACCTGACTACAGGCTGGTTGAAAAGTAACTCCCTAATGAAAACGGCTGATAGCGTGTTCTAAACAGTACTGCCTGAGCATGAAACAATGCTCATTGTGATCTGTACAGTGGTAGAATATAATTGGCATTATCCCTAAATAAACCGAAAGTAGAGTTGCTTCCCATGAAGTGCGGTACAAAATACATGTTGACAGTACTCCTAAATAAACCGAAAGTAGGTCAATGAGAGTTGCTTCCCATGAAGTGCGGTACAAAATGCATGTTGACAGCTATTTAGGAAGTACTCCTATTGCTGATCTCTGATTTCATCACACAGTGACCACAGCTGCCCACAACGGCCGGTCGCCTCACACGGTCTATCTAAGAACGATGACATTATTAAAAAAATATAATTAAAATAAAATAAAATGTTGGAAACGACGAAGCATGCACGATTCTCTTAACTCTTACTTGCCGTGCCGCAGTAAGCAGGTACCAGCCTTCCTGCGTTGGTAGGCTTTCTCCAACGCTTCGATCTCTTGGGGTGGGTACAGCCGCCACTGCGCACTGTTGTCTAGCCACTGCCAGACGCACACATTGTCCCCGTTGTCTTCATTTTCATCGGCTGTGGTTTTTGGGTGAGGATGACCGGGAATGTAGGGGGGGGGGGGGGGGGGGGGGTGGGGGGGGGGGGGGAAATTACAATATAATAACGTGCAATTATAACAATAAGAATGCAATACATCACATTACCGCAAAATGAATGACAAATATTCATGCATTCATATATATATATTCATGCAGATATATCAATTCAAGTCAACTAATGTTTATTACCATTAAAGAAATTATGTATACCTAGCCATCTGTGTCTCATTTGATGAAATAAAAGCATGCACAATGAACTCAATTCTTAATAACAAACACTTACATCAACAACCAAAAATTATTTGTTATTTAACGTATATCATGATGGCAACATGCAACACCATTTAATATCTCATTTTAGCACATATCAATGTGGAGTAATAATAATATTAATAATATATCGACTTTAGTTGGTATTTATTATGTTACCAGAGGTACATGTCACTCTGAATGTGTGTGTGCATGTACATGTGTGTGTGTGTGTCATAGAAAGCTATTTAGAGCCTGCACTAAGACTTCTCGCCTTAAATAGTTCAGCCTGCTGTAGCCTTTGTAAATTAAAGTCGATGCCAAGCAGACGACGCAAGTCAGTTGTGTGCTAAGCATGTGTACGCTAACGCTGGCTCAGTTAGGCAGTGACCTCATTCAGCTGACATATGGCCAGAGACACCCGCTAGAGGCGCCACTTGTAGTACTAGTTTTCGCGGGCTTTTGCTGACTGCAAGGCTAGGCAGTCATTTTGTGCCTAACTATCACATGAGACGGAGCAATGCTCTGAAAGATCGCTAGCAGAAGACTAAAGCAGGGACGGGTGAAATTCAATTCAACCTAGTATAGCCACAGCCTGACATTGTCAAAAAGGTAAATGATCTATCTTTTGTTTCATCTCGCTTTATTGATATTATTGTTGTATTATGTTTGTGAAGTTTTGCCATGTTTAGAATTGTGAATGTTAGTAAAACTTGACCACGTGGTGGACACGCGACCGGTTTCGCCACAATGAGGTATCCTCTACGGACCCACTGTTGTTTCTCCTATGTGTATTCTTGCAGACCAGTGGTTGTACCGGAGAATGTGTATATTGTTAATTACTTCTCCATGTGTTTAGTTTAGCCATGATGTGTATAGGTATAGGAATTAAGAGTGGAGATTCCAGTGGATCACAGGCATAAAAGATTGTTCTATACACCCTTAGTAAACACGGTGTTGCAGAAATTCGTCTCATATTTTGCAGACGAGCAAGCATCGTTGGCCTCCGAGGCAGGAGGAAGACCACTAAGCGTCAACCCTGACATTCGGCCTGCAGTGGAGCATCTAGCATTGAGCTACGATAGCCCAATAGTCTACCACCAAGGAGGAGACACCATCACCACACCTTAAACTGCAGTTAAGTGACACCGAAAGTGTGCACCGACACTGACATAGAAGGACTGTGCGGTAGTCCACTCTCCTGAAACCAACATTAGGCCAACCAGAACAAATAGCCCAATGAGGAGACATTAGCAAATATCAAGAACAGTAGCAGCATAGACCTATCAAGGAACAAACTATTCGAAGTGAATTTGGACATTTAAGTTAAGAGAGTGTTTAGAGAATTATGTATAGAGTACAGGAAATAAATGTGTGATATTTACTGTTAACAAGTGGCTGGACTACCTATGTTTCATAGCCGTGCGAGAGCTAGTGTGTCAGTGAATCTTTATCATTTTCTCCCTATCTCTATAAGTATAACCCTATCCGCACACAGACCGAGCTAAACATATAAATGTATTAGGATTAGTCATAGGGTGATTACACTAGCCGATCCCCGCAGACAAAGACGAGTGGGTACAATACAAGATTATTGCTTTAGGTCCAGCGGACTCTTCCGAGCCAAATCAGGACCAGAGAGACGTTATCTTAAAATATTATAAAATGATTCAAAACTTACAAAACAAACCTGTTACTCTTAAACACTCAAACAAACTTTCACATGACACCTCTTTAAGAGTCTTCTTTAAAACTGATGTATTAAAAATATAATCTCTTTCTTCAATCCAATCACTAAATTCAGTCCTATCAATAAAATCCAAAGTAAACAAAACATGTCGATATTATTTATATGCGATAAAACAAACCAACATCATGTAAAAATTGAAACAGATGTTGACCATTACATAATTTAAAAATCTCTTTGAAAGGTATTGAACCAAAATATGTTTCTCTTTCCTCAATCAGATCAGCACACTCAGACATGAAATGGCGAACGGAAAAAGATTTATCACATGCAAAGCACCATGGTGGTTCTTCTCCTTTTAAAAGGAAACTGTGGGTGACATAAGTATGCCCAATATGAAGGCGAGACAAAACTGTTTCTTTTTTGCGAGTGGATGCAAAGTTAGGCAAAGAATCTGACAAATCCGGGAGAATTTGAAATAATTTGTTGTTGATATGGTTAGACCAGTCAGTCTGCCAAAGCCGTTTACAATAAGATCCAATCATACAACGCAGATCAGAGTAAGGAACAAATTGGAAAATCTCTGAAGGGAAATCGAGATGCAGAGCATCTTTAGCCACCCTGTCTACTGCAATGTTGCCGCGGATGCCCATGTGACCAGGTACCCACATAAAAACTATCTTTTTACCCTCAGAAACAAGTTGTGTATGGAGGTCATGGATCTCTGCCAGAAAAGGGTGTGATATCTTTCTCGTGGAAAGAGCCTGAAGTGCTGACAATGAATCGGACATGATTAAAAACAAGGTTCTTTTGGATTGATAAACTTGTTTCAGAGCGAGATGAATTGCCTTGAGCTCAGCTGTATAAACAGAACAAAAATCAGGTAAACGCTGTTGCAAAGGCTGGTCTAAGTGTCTCCCGGAGACCGACGCAGCAGCAACTGAATCTCCTTTCTTTGACCCATCTGTAAAAAGTTTTTCATATCCTGGGTATAAGGCACATTGTTCTAAATAAAGTTGGTTATATACGGTTTCAGATGTATTGTTTTTGAGGAAGGCAGACAACTGCCAATTAATGTTTGGGGTACATAATTTCCATGGGGGAGCTTCAGTTCGAAGTTCATCGTCGATGACGAAAGCAACATCAATGCCTGCTTTTTCCAAATGAGCCTGCATTCTGATTCCAAAGGGGGGGGGGGGAATTTTGTTAGGTTTGGCTTCAAATTTCTGAACAAGATCTGGGTTGAAAACACAGTCATAAGCAGGGTTCATGGGATCAGTTTTTAATTTTAGATAATAATTCAGTGACAATTTTGTACGTCTGAGCTCCAGCGGGGGTTCGTTAGCTTCCACATAAAAGCTTTCACAAGGGGAGGTGCGAAAAGCACCCAAAGCAATGCGTAATGCCTGATGAGCAACTGGATCTAACATTTTAAGATATTTTCTAGCAGAACCATAAACAATGCAACCATAATCTAACTTTGATCTACTTAAAGAACGATATAACAGCAATAAAGTTTTCTTGTCAGCTCCCCAGTCTGTACCACTGATAACCTTGAGCAAGTTGCAGGCCTGTTGACATTTAGTTTTCAAATTTATCAGATGAGGAAGGAAGGATAGCCTTTGATAAAAAATAACACCCAAAAATTTGACTTTTTGGACTGCCTTTATTGGAGTTTTATTGAGGGTAATATTAGGGTCTTGAATAATTCCCCGGTGCTTTGAAAAGTGAATACATTCAGTTTTTGCTTCAGAAAATTTAAAACCATTTTGTAAAACCCAGTCTTCAATGGCCTTTACACATAACTGTAGCTGGCGTTCTGCAGATGCCAAGGTTTTACCTTTGGCTACTAATGCAAAATCGTCAACAAACAAAGAGTTGTCAATTCCCCGTTTAACAGAACGAACGATTTTATTTATTTTAATATTAAACAGCAAGGGAGACAAGATGCTACCCTGAGGCACTCCCATCTCCTGTTCCCTCGTATCTGACAAAGATCCCCCAACCTTAACCTGAAAAATTCTGTCCGTTAGAAAATTGGATATAAACAGAGGTAAATGTCCCTTCAAACCCATTTCTTGTAAATCTGAAAGAATGCCATATTTCCATGTGGTATCATAGGCTTTTTCCAAATCAAACATGATGGCAACGACATGTTCACCCTGGACGAACGCGTTACGGATAAAAGTTTCCAGTCGCACCAGGTGATCAACAGTACTTCGACCACTTCGAAAGCCACACTGAGTGTTGGATAAGATATTATTGGTTTCCAGATACCACAGTAAACGGGAATAAACCATTCTTTCCAGCGTCTTGCATAAGCAAGACGTTAAGGCTATTGGTCTATAGTTTGTTGGGTTAGTATGGTCTTTGCCAGGTTTAGGAATGGGTACAATAATGGCCTTTCTCCAAGAGGGAGGAAAGGTGCCAGCGATCCAAATCTGATTGAAGATGTCCAGCAGTTTGGACCGTGAGTACCTTGTTAAATGTCTAAGAAATTGATAATGTACATCATCCGGTCCAACTGCTGAATCTGCACTTTTGTTAATTGCATCGTCAAGCTCGACTAATGAGAACGAAATGTTGTAGTCTTCAGAATTATCAGAGGTAAAATTTAACCGTTGTCTTTCTTTACGTGTTTTAATTGTTTGAAAAGGGACGGAATAATTTTTAGAAGAAGAATTTGCAGCAAAAGAAGAGGCCAAAAGATCAGCTACTAGTTTTTTATCTCCGATTACGTCCCCCTGCACAGTAAGGCATGGGCTGACCTGTTTGTTACTTTTATTTTTGAGTTTGCGGACCACTTTCCAAACCTTCGACAGTTTCGCTTTCGAATTAATAGTGGAGCAGAAACCTCTCCACGATTCTCTTCTCTTAAGTTTGAAGAGCTGTCGGCATTGCGCTCGCAAACGTTGGTGGTTCTGTTTATTTTCAGAGCTGGGGTGCAGATACATCATTCTTAAAGCTTTTTTACGGGCTTGCTGAAGATTCTTACATTCATCATCAAACCAGGGCTTTTTAATTGTATACAGTTTTGATGAAGTTTGTGGGATGGACTCCTTGGCACTGTTTATAACTATGTCAGTGTAAAGCTGTATTGGATCTAAGGCATTCGAAAATTCTCGTTCCTTAGCACGTAACTGAACCTCAGACAGGTTAGAAAACAGACTCCAGTTAGCTTGTTTCAGTTTCCACCTGCCATGAGTTTGCTCAAGGCTGTCTGAATCATGTTTTAATAAAACCGGAAAATGGTCGCTGCCATGGAGATCTTCTAAAACTGTCCATTTAAAATCCAAAAGTAAAGAGGGATCACAGATCGATATATCAATGTGGGACAAAGAAGCAGTTCTTGAACAGGAAAAAGTTGGAGCACCCTCGTTCAAAGTTACTAGGTTTAACGAGTCTAAAATGTCTTCAATTATTTTACCCTGAGAATCAGTACGATCGTTACCCCACAGGGGAGAGCGTCCATTAAAATCTCCCAACAACAAAAAAGGGGTAGGTAACTGTTGGATCAAATTCTCAAGTTCACATTTAGTTACATTTATTGAAGGTGTCAAATATATAGAACAAACTGTGAGGGATTTAAAAAGAGATACTCTGGCTGCAACTGCTGGTAAACTTGTATTAAGTGAAATTGGGCTAAATGGGACGTTTCTATGAATAAAGAGTGAAACGCCTCTAGAAGATGTACAATCTAGAGACGAATAACCAGTGATATCTATAAGATGTTTCTCTGACAGGAGAGTTTCCTGGATGGCTAACACCTCAGGTTGATGCTCCGTCAGCAAACAGCAGAGCTCTTCATAATTTGCCCTTATACCTC
Source organism: Oncomelania hupensis (assembly GCA_036898135.1). Classification (NCBI taxonomy): domain Eukaryota; kingdom Metazoa; phylum Mollusca; class Gastropoda; order Littorinimorpha; family Pomatiopsidae; genus Oncomelania; species Oncomelania hupensis. Next base: position 62,797,427 of record CM072518.1, read on the forward strand.
GGATATTCCATTGTAAAATGGCCATAAAAATGAAGTAAAAGAATGCTAAAATTGTCAAATCGGATAGCACAATTAAGTCTCTTTAGCTTTTCGGACCCTCGTCCATCTCTTCATAGTCCATCAACCCCCCGAAACGGTTCTCCGTTTCGAGAGGCTGATGGTGCTTAGAAGAAAGGGGTCCGGGCCTTTGATTTTTGGTCAAAGCCCCGGAACCCGAATTGCCAGCCGACTTCCTCCCCTTCTCCCCAGCACCGGACTTTATATCCTCCCTCTCCCCCTCGCCCTTTCCAACCTTTCTCTCTCCTCCTCTGACGCTCTTCTGCTGAGCAACTAGAATCTTTGCCGCCTCAGCAACTACTCGGTCGCTAAAACCGGTCGTTGCTGGTGCGGCAGCCTGAGGCCTAACCTCCTTTGCTGCAGGTGTGACAGCTTTAGACACGGCCGTCTGCGTGTTGTGGGTGACGGTTGGGGACGTGCCCGTCGGCACGTTCTCCAGTGTAATCGGTGGGGCTGGAGAACTCCCTTTTGAACAAACGTGAGCATTTTTTCCAGAGTGTCCATCCGCTTGCACAACGTTTCAAGAATCTGGGTCATTTTATTTAAGAGAATTTCCGTTGCCGGATGTGTGCTAGATTCCACAAGAGGTGTGGAACCAACAACGGACGCAAATGACCTCTCTCGCACAGCCGGCCTACTTTCCGTGACTTTTCTCCTCGCGTCAATGAAGGAGCACCTCTCAGTGGCCCGAACCTTTTGAATTTCCAGCTCCAACTGCCACTGAGGGCAATCTTTGGAGCTGGAAGCATGCTTGCCCGCGCAATTTACACAGCAAATAGGATCTTTGCAAGCACTTTCGTGTTTATCCTTTCCACATTCGCGGCAAATTTCTGTACTTTTGCAGGTCTTGCTACCGTGACCAAACCTTTGGCAACGGTAACAGCGCAAAGGCGATGGTGTAAAGGGCGTCACCTTCACCCTAAGGTATCCCACCTTGAGTGACTCCGGCAACTTGGCCATGGCAAAGGTCACAAAAAGGGTGTTAGTTGGGATACGTTGGAGTCCTTTGGAGACAAATACCCTCTGCACTGCCGTGACCCCCTGGCTGGAGAGCTCATCTCGGATTTCCAACTCGGACATATCACACAGGTCCTGACATCGGATGACTCCCTTGGAGGAATTCAACCGTCCATGAACAGAAACTTTGATTGGTCTATCAACGAAGACAGTCGAATTCCTCTTGAGCAGACAATCCGATGCCCTTTTGGTCGAGCACTCCACCAGATAGGCCCCAGATCTCAATTTTTTAACGTCCTTGAAACCGGTTGTGCAAACGGACTGGAACCCTTTATGGATGGCGAACGGAGACAGCTTGCCTAGTGGCATAGCCGGATCCGCCCCCTCTACAACCAAAAAACGAGGCCAGGCCCCTTCCACTCCAGAATCACAAGCTTTTCGTCTCACGTCCAAGTCACTGTCCGTATCCGTGTCAGAGTCGTCACCATGAAGTCGTTTTTTTGTTGTTGTTGAAGCCATGTTATTAATTTATGAATTCATCCCCCCTGCTCCCCACCCACCACGGAGTCCAACAAGGGGATGCGTCCAAGCGGAAAATCCAGCAAGGGAGCGCACCAGGGCTACAAGGGGGATATACACCCAGACAATCCCGCACTGCCACTACGGTTTTGTTCAAGTTTGACCCATGAGCCGCAGCCTTCTAGCAGAGCTAGGGCAATACACGACCAGCCGCTTGACTGACGCGGGCCACGCCAGCCTCCCGTCTAGGAGAAGTCCGGGCCAAAGAGGTGTGTTAGTGTGAGGGACCGCAGTCCCTCAGTGACCTCAACCTCCAGGATCCCATTCTCCCCCGACACGGGTTGCCCTGCACAGCAAACGCAGGGGGCCAAGAGAAGACCACAGAGAAAAAGGAGAGTAGAAAAAGTAGAAATGATGGGGAAAAAGAAGACAGGGAAAGTCCGGTAAGGCAGAAGAAAGGGAGTCAAAACTGCATAGTATACTGGGAGAATTTAAGGGTGAAGAGAATATAGGTGAAAGGATCACTGAGACAGAAACAAGACAAAAGAGAAGAAAAAGGGGTAGGCAACTTTGTCACCCAGCCAGAGAGAGGCATGGGGTCCACCCCCGGCGCGCGGAGCCGAGCCTGTGGGGGCAGGCGAGTGGGTAATAGCATTCCATTGTGCAGAGCCCAGTAACAATAGACCCACCATCACAGTGTGGGCGAGAGAGAAAAAGAGAGAGATAGAGAGAAACAGAGAGATGTTAGACAGAGAGAGAGGGTGAGGGAAAGAGGATGGATGAGAGATGTAGAGAACAAGAGAAAGAGAGACAGAAACTGAGAGAGAGAAAGAGAGACCGAGAGGGAGACAGACAGACAGAGAGATACTTTGATGGTAATTGGTATTCAAATCCGAGAACAAGTGTTTCATTTTTCAAATCTTCTCACTCTTATCATCGTTATTGACACTTAACGGCCTACATTACCTTCTTCCTCATGCAATTTATGGCCAAACAGTTCTTCTCCAAGTGTCTGGCCCTGCTTCCTGGGTGCTTGATGTACATTCAGATTTTCAAAGGGATCCCTGTCATCATACAATATCAACATATTAAATAAATGTTACACTTATAATAATTCAATAAATAAATACATAAATAAGCAATTGAATCATGTTATTTTTTAAGCAATAAGTAAACGGTAATCACAATTAGTACACAATTTCATTTACAATTTTATAACATCTAAACTCCAGCTCAAAATTATTTAAATTTAAACATCTACTGCTGCTTCATATTATTCATTTTTTTGGTGATTCTTCTCATTCTGTTTCAATGCTTGTAAATTGTAAGTTGTTTTTTTAATTCACCGCAATCTGTACTATTGTACAAAACTTTAAAATTCCAAATTTACCACTGTGTGATAAGACATTACATGAAATACTGAACTGAACTGAATTCCTCAAATCCCACTTAAAAGTGCATCTGACCTATGTTTTTTTTTTTAGCAAATGTAACCATAGTCAAGACCTGTCAGTCAAATACAAGACATGGCATTAGCGTGCACTGACAGCTATTACAGAAGGCAATGGGTCAATTTCTATCAAGACCGAAAGTGACTTTCAGGGTTTGTGAGTTAGGAATGGAAATTGTGTTGCATTTTCAATCTCACTCGACAATCTCAGGACATGTGAACTTCACTTGGGGTATACACTGGCCTGAGCACCATTCTCAAGCAAAGGGGTTTTCTGACCGGGTTAGAACCCTTTTAACATCCACACATCACGGAGTGTAGACATTTACCTAAAAGTGGGTTGACCAAGCATAACACAGTGTCAACAGCTTTTCAACTTCTTCACACTACCAGCATTGCTCTACCAAAAACAAAAAAAAAAACAAGTTTAACTGGGCGACATGAAAACGTCAGCTGTTTTATTTTCCCATCTTTCCTAGTATAAGCTGTTTAAGCTATATAAAATTCAAGGCACACACCTGAATTCGACAGCATCAACGGAGCAAGGCGTGATTTCACCATTCTTCCATCGGACCTGAAGAAACAAAAGGGAAAAAGGGCACATACTGGAGTTAAAGACTTTAAAACAAAACTTTAAAAGTGACCTTCGTCCTTCAATACAAATAGAGTTCTATTTTGTTGAGAAGCAATATATGCTACAAAGGACAAAAGCTGAAGACAGAAAGTATGAATTAAGATGAAAAGACATTAAATGGACCCCCTTCAACAGATCCTTTTAAAATTCACAGCAAGTATTGCCCCACAAAAAAAAAAATGTTTAGAACCCAAAAATAACTCTTTCAACGGTATAGCACAAACAATTGCTGCCCTGACAAGGTTGAAGCCCATTTGGAAAGACAGGACCATCAGTCTACACTCCCTTGTTATCTCCATCTTCTTATACTCTTGCGAAACATGGACCCTCCAGCAGACCTACAACGAAGAATACAAAGCATGGAGATGAGGTGCTAAAGAAGACTTCTGGGTATTTCCTATACCATGCACATCACCAACGATGAAGTCCGACAGACCATCACACAAGCCATTGGACAACACAATGACCTGCTCACAGTGGTAAAGAAACAGAAGCTTCGATGGTATGGCCACATCATCATAGCATCAGGCCTCACAAAGACCATCCTGCAAGGAACAGACTTACAGTGCAAGGAGGCAGAAGAAGAGGGAGACAGAAAAAGAGGTGGTAGGACAACGTTCGAGAATGTACTGGCTTGACACTGAGTGAAACCATGAGGGCTGCTGAGGACAGAGAAAGATGGAGTACGCTGGTTAAGCGATCATCTGTGTGCTCCAACGGCTTTTGAGTTTGGATAGGATAGGATAGGATAGGATTGGATAGGATAGGATAGGACAGGATAGGCTAGCCAACATTCTGGAGCTAAAACTAGCATCTACCAAAGTCGGTTAGAGACAGAACCCATAAAAAAACTGTGCTCTGTAAGGTTTTTCGTTTTAGGTTGATGAAATAGACCCTGCCGTACCCTACCCCAGTCACCCAAGACCCAGCTCTCAAGACACATGGTTCACTCACAAATAGGGTCAAAGGTCACACAGCTATGGTATTGATGTAACGTTAAAACAGTGGAAATCACTCCCTATCAGAACCAAAATTAAACATTGATACTTTAGCAGTTGGTTTGAGCCCACTTTATCATTGTGTAATGTGATAACAAAGCCCACTTTATCATTGTTTGATGTAAAATAAGGGTGAATTTTAGAGCGAACCCGCTTTTGCCAAAAGTAAACAAGGCCTTTGAATAGTGCCTTTTACAGCCAAGAAAGAAAGCAAGCAATGTAACAAAACAGAGAGAAAGAGGCAGAAGAACAAGGCAAAGTGGGTATGAGGGCGACAAGGACAAGGGATAAGGGAAGTTAAAAGACTAAACGGAGCAAGAAACTTGCACGTCAAACACAACAAACACTGTGCTGGAAAAATTACCTTCAGCTTATTTCCATCTTTGGATTTGCGAATGATCACTCCAGCCTCCACACCACTCCTAGGTCCTTCCCACTTGTAGCCTGGGACATATCAAACATTTGAAACCTCTCAAACACATGGTTGAACACTTGACAATTGTTTGTTACCGCAACACAACTGTTTAGCCATACCCAATGCTGTGTGGGGAAACAAAAAGAAGGGGCATTGTAGCGTCATCATTTCTATACGCTGGACTGAAACCAAATAATATAAGAATAGTTTCAACAGCAATAAAACAAAACCAAATGTTATAAGAATAGTTGCAACAGCAACCAAAGAAAACAAAATAAAACTAACATACAAAAATTACCTTTTTTGACGGTCATTCCAACCTGAAGCTGGCCATCCACTGGTCTCAGCAGTGGGTCTTGATCTGTTTTCCAGATGTGATAACCCATCTCTGGACCGTAAGGGTAACGGTTCCACTCTCCACCATCCCACAGCACCCAAGTAAAGTGATCTAGAGGGAAACAGCACATGTGCACACACTCATTAAAAACTCTCTTCTTCCATTGTTGTTGGTGATGACGAAGGACACTTTGTAAAGCCGACCTGATAGTGATCTAAGAGAGGTTTCCCCTGAAATGGGGCAGGGGTCCGGGGCCGCCCAGGCCCCGGTGGGGATCGGGGCAAAGCCCCGATGGTGGGACCAGGGGGGCAAAGCCCCCCGGCCGAAAACGAATTTGAGCATTTTTTGAACACATTTCTTTGCATCTAGTGACATTTTGTAGCTATTATACACCTTTCATAAGAATGCCATTCTCCTCCCCACACTTTAAAAAAGACCACTAGGAGACAAGTTGTAGTTGTGGAACTGATTATCACACAACAGACATAATGCACATGTATCAATGAACAAATTTAACTGATACTGGGAGTGGGAGGTGAGGCGAACATGGTGGTAAGCTTCTGCTTTTACCAGTAGGCAAATGTGTTTGTGTTGATGATACAGTCAGTCACTGAATAATATAGTGTTCCAGCAAAGTGTCCGCGGATTGTTTCGCATTTCCATTTTTTTTTTCGTGTTTTTTGTTGTTTTCGTTTTCGTTTTCGAGGATTTCCGCGATTTCGCGGAGAACTATCAGGTCTGTAAAAGTGCTTAATCCATCAAGATTATGCTTGAAGCACACCCTAAAAAATAATCAACACAACTGACAAGAAAACACACAGATAAAAATACACAATGGCCTTTGAAGATGAAATAAGTTATATACAGCAGTAAATAATTGAAAAATAGTCAATCCCCAGATATATTAACTAAATGGCTGAAAAAAAAAGTTTTTAGATGATGGCAAAACGACCGAAGACTGTCAGTCAAGACCCTCTTAGTTCCAGTCCTGTCAACCTATACGGTTTGGCCGTATTTTCTGTACGGCGAAACTGTGATTTTCCTAATACGGCGTACTACCGATAATAGTACGGCGAAAAATAATAAATACGGTAAAATTAAAACCAGGGGTCTAAATTCACGAGAATCGCTCTCTTTATGAAGCAGACGACGTTCGATTACCGGAAACCGGAAGCGAAAACTCCCACTTCGAAATACCGCAAACTACGCGCCTGCGCAGTACTGAGTTTTGTATTGTAAGACAGTTGAAGCGGCCATTTTCAATAGCGTCATTTGGCACATGGAAAATGTCTCAGCCACTGAGGAAGAAGATCAAAGGTACTGGAAGGCATTTGGCCGAATGGGAGAGCCAAACTACGCGAAAGGAGAATATTATGGCCTATTCAAAGCGTCAAACAAAGGGCCGGAATATACTCTCTGCATGAAGACTTCCTTAGGTAGGATGAGGTTTCCCCAACTGAAACTGGTAATTTCTACCCTCCTCAGCCTCCCCCACAGCAATGCTGCAAGTGAGAGGGCATTTTCCATGGTAAGGAAGATCCACACAGACAATAGAAAGAGCATGCTGCCCAAGACACTGACAGGATTCCTCCAGGTGAAGATCAATTGTGATGACCCATGTCACCTTGTTTCTATACCCAAAGAACTCCTTCACGGCTTCAGTCAGCTAAGTCAGCAACCAAGAAGTACAATGACACACACAAGAAAAGACCACGAGAAGACTCTGATAGTGACAGTGACTGAGTGATGTAGCAAGACAGAACTGAGCTGAGAAGGTATGAGAAGGGAGTGTATATATACACATGAATTTGAAATGGATGTTGGTGTGCAAGGGGTAGAGAGGAACATTAATTATGTGAATAAAGTATGTACATGAACTGGTCATTGCTGTTTTCTGTTAGTGTATGTGTGACTAAGAACTGTCAAGTTTCATTTATTCACACAATGTTTGCATTAAAAACAGTTTTCTTTAAGTTAACACCAACATTATTGGGCAAAAACACGTTCGGAAACACATCTTCATATAGTGAGATCGAGCAGACGGATTTTTGTAAGGTGAATTCAGGTTTTGATAAGGGGAGATGGTCTTGATAGTAAGGTGTTCCAATCAGGGGGTTGACAGGTATGTAGTTCTTGAGGAAGTGCATTCCAGAGTGTAGAATCAGAATTTGAAAATGACCAATATCCAAGATGGTTTTTTTATGTATTCAAACCAAATTAGAATTTGCAAGTGGGACTGTGTTGCAGAATGCAGTAACTGGACTTTACAAACTTATTTTCAATCATAATGCAATTTTTCTTATTTTCGGTAAAAAACAACAAAAAAATATATTGGGAGAGATAGCATAACATTACTTTAGATAATTATATTCTTCAATTTTAAAAAAAAAAATATCCAGAAATGCAATATTGCTCTTTTTTTCTTTGAAGAGCTCCATGAAATGGCACAGCAAAATGTATTAGTTTTGGACAGATGGCACTTCATCTGACAGAAAGTCGCAACATCAGCATCTTTCTTCACTGTTGAACAGGGTTTTAATAATGCACAACATGATTAGCTGTATTTGTAGACACAGAATGTTACACATATTATTAACAGCAGATTCAGCCCCTGATGCTTGAATCTTGATATATGTAGCTCGAATTCATTTATCCACGCAGCCTGTTCACTCAGCAACAAGTCAGGAGTCATCATATAAAGTTTTCCAACCTTATTCAATAAACACCAACAACTGCATATAAGTCCGCTTCCCGAAAATCATTTCAAAAATCACTTTTTGCAAGCAGAGCATTACTTATATAGCTTCTCAACAATCTAGAGAAACTTCGAACATTCCAGAATGATGCAATGCCACCCAATCAAAATAAAACTCAACTGTAACACCAGAACACGTTTCAATGCTGAAAAGGCTGCTCAACAGTGCTTCTTGTTTCATCGTTGATAAATGTATCTTAACCCTAATGAGTGAATCAATTGTTGCTTCATTTATCATCATACTGAGAAAGTTTTCTTCTTCTTCAAGGGAAGTAAACTTGATTTAAACATTTTTCTTCTTCTTCATTCATTCAATGGACGAGGAGACATTTTGATCTTTTTCGTTTCACTATTTATTCTAAAGTCTCTCATTGTGCAACTTACGCCTCTTATCCTCATGTTGAACAACTGTTCCAGGCCTTCCGCTGTCCTGGTTACCCCAGTTCCAGTCTGGACCTCGTACCACCCTCGTTCCTAAGGGCAGACGCTCGCCCGAGTTGACGCCCACTGAAAACAAAACCAAACAAACGTGCAAAAGACAATTACAGAACAAAGATCTTTATGGGTCCTTAAGCGTTAAAAAAATTATTGCATGCAGCACATATCACATGAACATACAAAGCACAACATACTGGAACATGTTACAGGGGTAAACAAACAATGACGATCGCAAGGTCGACATGTAATAATATAATTACAGGTTAATTAATTTTACAGAACAGAATTTGAAATGGTGGAGTGGCAATATGGAGAGGATGAGAATGGTGAAGAAGAAGAAGAAGAAGAAGAAGAAGAAGAAGAAGAAGAAGAAGAAGAAGAAGAAGAAGAAGAAGTAGTAGTAGAAGAAGAAGAAGAAGAAGAAGAAGTAGTAGAAGAAGAAGAAGAAGAAGAAGAAGTAGTAGTAGAAGAAGAAGAAGAAGAAGAAGAAGAAGAAGAAGAAGAAGAAGAAGAAGAAGAAGAAGAAGAAGAAGAAGAAAAAAGAAGAAGATGGATAGTGATACTGTGCTGTACCTGCTGTGATCATGTTGAAAAACACACCCTGTAAATGGTCCAAATGAATGTGTGTCAAAACAGTGTGTGCTTGGAGCAAACTTTTCTGTCTGATTTTGTGCAATGTAAGAGTTGGGTAGTAACCCTTGATGAAGCATTTTAGTGAAATCCTTTTATAGAGAATCAATTAATCTGGTGAGTTCAACCTTTTGACTTGTTTTCCAAGTGCAATGAGCATGAACTTTTTCTGTGGATATTTGCGCTATACAAGACTACATCTCCAGCATATCGCATCCCAGCCTGTATTAGAGCAATAGCAATCTCAATGCTTTTGTAGTAATGTTGTACAAGGGGAAAAAGAAAGTACTCCACAACAAGCTGATCAGCAAGTTCACTCGAGAAACTTGAACAAACTATAGCTCTGTTTTATAGTGATGAGCTGTGTTGTGATGCTCCAACAACATGCTGGGTGTTTGTGCGTGTGTATGTGTGTTAACGTTTTTTAAGAGAAAGGTGTTTCTACCAACGTCCGGATCTAAAACTTGTAAAAAACAATCAATAATATATATTTTATTTTGATTTGTTAAAAATTCCATGCACACCTGACTCAATTTAACGGAATGCAACAAATTTCCATATCCCATAGGTCTATCCATCTTAGTTCAGTGGTAGAGCGTATGCCCGGCACACCAATGACCCAAGTTTGAAATCCCGCGGTGGGCAAGAAAAAGTGGTCATTTTTCACTGTTCATCTTAGCAGTGTGATTGTTTTGGATGTTCAGTGTTGGTTTAAATCCCTACCTACCACCCCCCAAACCCCACCCCCTTCCCTCCCTCTGTCTTCCATGAGATGGTTATTGCCGTCTGCCATGTCGCCAATGATGGGTGTAAATGTTACGTTTCATTTCACTGTTCATTCATGCCCTGTTTCAGGTACAGGAAAATGCACCGTAGTGCTATATTAAAATCATTCACCTGTGTCTTCGTAAACCTCATCAAAATCTGTTGGCTTCACTCTTTTCGACTTCTGCAGCTCTTCTTTAGTTGCTTTTACAATTTCTTTCTGTAAATCATAATAATAATAATAATAATAATAATAATAATAATAATAATAATAATAATAATAATAATAATAATTATAATAATACTGGATGCTATATACATGCTTTTCCCCATCAGGCTCAAAGCGCGGCGATCTTTACCAACATACACGCTCACAAGTTCCACGCACTCGCTCTCACACACAACAAACACATATCTATCACTCAAACATAGGGTTTAAAGGCAGGGAGATCTCTATTAGAAGGCGGGAAAAACCCCCAGCATTTTTTATTTTGTAAAGTTTTAGACTGACTGCATACAATATCATCACTGAAGGGAGGAAGAAAACTGGAGTATCCAGAGAAAAACCCTCAGTGACCTGAATAGTCTAGTCCCTAAATCACATAAGTCCGCACCCTTGCGGGAATCGAACCCGCGACCTGCGGCATGGGAAACTAGTGACTAACCCACTGCCCCAAAAGGAGTGGCTGCCAAAGTCTGGCAAATAAGCTGAGGTCAATTGGGATTGAAAGTACTTAAACACAACAGACGTTACCATTTCATCCGGCTGTACCGAGGGGACCAGCGCCTGGACTACGGCCTGAATGTGATCCTCAGTGTGCGTGTGGGCCTCTTTGTTATGCAGGCACACCACTGCCTTCCCGATAGTTTCCTGAAAAGCAGCCATCGGCAAACCATACAAATGCATACAGACCCCAGCTTGTTTAATTCCTGAAAGCTCTGTACAGTCAAATGAAGAAGGAAGAAGAAGAAGAAGAACGAACAGTGTTGCTTTTTTTCCACAAAGACACTTGGGCTGTGTTTTCTGTGGCAATTGCCTGTCTTCGCAGGTGTGTCTGAGGGTGTGGGTGTGAGTGAGCATGCATGCGTGCATGCTTGCTTGTTTGTGTGTGTTTTATCTCGATGCTGTGACAAATTACTTGTATCTTAATTTGGCAATAAAATTATTGGACTTGAATTGACTCCAAACTGTTTTGACAGACTGATGTTTCACATAGTAATACAAAATCAACACCCCTACCTCCCCCCCCCCCCCCCTCCAATCCCAAAAAAAGAAGGAGAAAATGAAAAATATTAAAAAAGATTAATTCCAGAAATTACACAATAATTATCAGCTGTAATACACAAGATGGTTACACAACAGCTTCCAAAAATTCACGATGAGCTGATTTTTAGTGAATAAATGCATAATTAATAATAATAATAATAATAATAATAATAACAATAATAATAATAACAACAATAATAATAATAATGATGATAATGATAATAATAATATTAATAATAATAATAATAATAATAATAATAATAATAATAATAATAATAATAATAATAATAATTTTAAATTTAAAAAAAAAATAATAACAACAATAATGATAACAATAATAGTAATGATAATGATGATGATAATAATAATAATAATAATAATAATAATAATAATAATAATAATGATAATAATAGTAATAATAATAATAATAATAATAATAATAATAAAACCAGACCTGAACTTTGAAGTACTTGCAAAGTGACATGATGTTTCCGGCTTCCACAATCTGACCATCGTTCAGTGTTGCCTGTGACTCCAAGAACATCTACACAAGACAAGAAACCAACACTGCCCTCTGCTCATATACGATTACCAATATTATTCTCATAAAACACATGTAATTCAACACTAGGGTAAAAGAAAAAGGGGTTGGAATGTCTCATCTTCTGCGATCACAGAATGTATTCAGCCAAGTGACAACATACATTGCATACACAAATTGTCCTGATGTTGGTAAACCGTCACACCCCCCCCCCCCACACACATACACACATACACACATACACACACACACACACACACACACCCCACACAACACCTTTCAAGACTCTATTTAAAAGATCTTGCAGACCCAATTGCAACATTAAGCACAATCACACTGAACATAAAAAATATTAAAAATGGACGTGTGCATACTCTATATCCCAGACAAGCTATAATCACTGAATGTAATAACATCCCCACAGCAAACATTACGGCCAACTGATTGCAATATAAATGAACAAGACCTGTAAATAAGACTTATGACCAGATTTTATAAGGGATCGAGATGGGACGCTGACACAATTTCTTGATGGAAGTTCTAGAGCTTGTCGGCAGAGTGACTTTCCTTGATTCCGTGATCGACAATTAATACATGGCATCCAAGAAGGCAAAATCGAGCAAAGACGGGGAACATTGTTAATAAGTGTGCTACTTATGGACAACTTAACAAGAACCACACGAGAGACAACATTGTCATAGGAACCTGAAATGTCAGGACCCTAGCTGCGGAAGGAAAATTAGAAAAGCTGGACCACTATCGATGGAATATTTTAGGTATCAGCGAACTGAGCTGGAAAGGCCTAGGTGAAACAACGATGGACAAAAGACACAAGCTTTATTTCAGTGGGAGAGATGACAGGCACTGTGTTGGATTCTTGGTCGACTAAGACATTCTAGCTGGTGAAGTAGATGTCAACACCACGACCAACACCTTCAACTCAGCTGTGACAGATGCCGCCACTGAGATCCTTGGCAAGCACCAGCCAAAGAAGAAGCCGTGGATCACACCTGAACTTTTGGATCTGTGTGATAAACGAAGAGAGATAAAAAAGAAAAAGAACACCTCACAGGGAGCTGATGTCTAACGAAAAATTAACAAAGTGCACCAGACTGAAGTTCGACCTGTACAAACTGCAAGACCCGGAGGTGGCAGAAATATTCCAAGCCACAATGGGAGGGAAATTTTCACCACTGCTCATTTATGGAGGACAACATTTGAGAATGGACTGGCTTGACACCGAGCTAAGCCATGAGGGTTGCTGAGGACAGAGAAAGATGGAGTATGCTGGTTAAACGATCATCTGTGGTGCCCAAATGACTTTCGAGTTATGGGATAGGATAGGATAGGATAGTCAATGGGTGTATGTGTTTCTAAAATTGTTTTGTGTTAATTCACTCTGTAGGCAGTGTAATGCAGTCCATGTCACTTTTTTCAGGTGCACAGTATGGGAACAGTTTTGCAGGCATAAAGACTGGGAGGAGAAGAAAACTGTGGAGGGACTGGACTCACGGGGTTACGTCTTGTTGGCTGTATAGTGTAGCTGCACCATTATATTAACGAAATGATATGCTTTGAACTTTACAGTACAATGAATTCAACATGCATGTAGAATATCAGCTCTGTGAATTTGGACACGGAATAGAATAGACCCCATGTTTCCCGGCATGTCGTAAGGGGCAACTAATAGAGGTGATGTCAGCATGACCTGGACAAACTGCAAGACCCAGAGGTGGCAAAAATATTCAAAGCCACAATTGGAGGGAAATTTGCACCACTGCTCATTTTGAGAGCTGGTGAAGTAGATGTCAACACCATGACCACCACCTTCAACTCAGCTGTGCAGATGCAGCCACTGAGATCCTTGGCAAGCACCGCCCAAAGAAGAAACCGTGGATCACACCTGAACTTTTGACCTGTGTGATAAATGAAGAGAGGTGAAAAAGAAAAAGAACATCTCACAGGGAGCTGATGCCTACCAAAAAATCAACAATGACATCCGAAAAGGCATGCAAAGGAGAACTGGATAGAAGAGTAATGCCAGGAAATAGAGAACAGTCTAAGAAGAACAGCAGCAAGAAGGCCTACCAGACTGTGAAGCGGCTGACAAGTGTTAAACAGCCCAAGGTTTCCATGATCCAAAGCAAGTCTGGCATATGCCTTACAGAAGAACAAGAAGTCTTGGATAGATGGAAAGAGTACTGCTCTGACCTTTACAACCACAAACCAAATGAAGACCGGTCATCAGTTCTGGCATGTCCCCAGAACAGAGAAGAGGAAGAAATGGACTGGCTTGACACTGAGCGAAGCCATGAGGGTTGCTGAGGACAGAGAAAGATGGAGTACGCTGGTTAAACGATCATCTGTGGTGCCCCAACGACCTTTGAGTTACGGGATAGGATTGAAAGGATAGGATAGGTAGAATAGATCGAAGGAGTGAACAACTAAAAAGTCTGTGTACTTCTCAGTGCTTTTAACTTTTATTTCTTAATAATTCTCTCTGTCTCTGTCTGTCTGTCTCACCCTCCTTTTTCTCGTGGCGATAGACAAAGCAGCATGCTAGGAGCTTCTTGCTGAGAATACACATGATTCAACTGTAGAGCCTCCATCAGACATTTTCTGCCCACTTGAACAATCCCCCACCCCACACAGCTGCATACATAAACAATCTTTGGCTGCATAAATGTTCACTACCTGGGCAAACTAAACCGTAAGTACACATGAATTCCTGTTATAAATAGTGATCGCTTGCCTAAAGAAAGATTAGAGGGGACAATTATGAAATGGGGCTTACCAAATTTATTTTTCACTTAAAGCTCATCACCTACCACCTTAACACAAAGTTTCACAATAATCTGATCCGTAGTTTGGGAGAAAACGTATGATCAAATTGCACTGTGTATAAGGGCTGAAAGAAGGGAATCGTAGAGTCAGGAAGGATAATCCTTGTCACTGACACATGTGATGTAAGAAGGAGTGTCCCATCTCCCCTTATAAAATCTATGCTATGACCTAAAACCTGAAAATGACAAACTCTTGTAGAACGTTTGAACCTTTTAACATAACCAACCAACCTGTGAACTCAAGAAACACTGGACTAAAAGTTGTCATCAAGAGTCAGCTCCAAAGTTGGAGACATTATTCTTCATTTTCACAGAAAAAGAAGAAGAAAATGTTTCAGCCTGTGGGACTGTATGCTGCAAGAAGTTGCCTCAGGCGGCCTGAGTTTGATCCTGCATCGGCCAGCGCCTTGAGCAGCTCTTGAGCTGGAAAAGCGCTATATAAGAATTATGAAATAAATAAAATAAGGGAAACAGTCCATGCAATGTTAAAGAAGAGAAAAACGTTATTACTCTATCAGGTCTATCGCCAACAGGAACAAAGATGACTGGGTGCGGCATGCTGGGATTGGTCTTGGGGTTCAGCTCCATCATCATGCGGGAGAAATGGGCTCTAGTCTGCAACAGAAAGTATCAATGTTCATTCCTGCTTTTAAGCTATTCTAGTTTGTTTGGTTGCATTTTGTGACACGTTTGTATGCGTGTTTTTCCCACAAACAAAAAAGACGTTCTCTTGACAAACAAGCAGGGAAAAGTAACGTCTTACATTGGTTGCGTCAACAACTCTGTCCTCTGCGCCTGGATCGTCACTGCCTTCAGTGATGTGACCGTCAGTGATAAAGATGATGCGAGGGTGTACATCATATTCACCGGACACCGACACTGTGCCTCCTGTGAACAGACCCAGACAAGATCCAGTGCACAGGTTTCTGCGAAAAAGTACTAGCAAAACCACGATACTGTTGACAAGTAGTTTCTAAGTCGCTGTCAAGCATTTCCATCTATCCACATTTCACCAAGAAAGCATAAGAATCAATGCAAATAAAATCACAATATCCAAAAGAAAGGTTTGAGCATTGGTTTAATTTTTTCCTGTCCATCTTCTAATAGCGATCTCCCTGCCTTTACACCATATTTGGGAGTGATGAATGTGTGCTGTGTATATAGGAGTGTCTGTAACATGTGAGCATGTATGTTGGTTACAGATCGCCGAGCTTTTGAGGCTGATTTAGGAATAAGGCACGTATGGCTTCCAGTATTATTATATTATTATTATTGAACATAATGTTTATGCTTACCTTTTCCACTCAAGGCAGTCAAGCAGACCACCATTCCTTCGTAGAAAGGAGACTTGCCACCAATTTCAATCCGTTCTGCACAACAAGAACTATAGAGAAATACCAAGATTGATTCAAGATTCTAAGATTGAATGACCCCATCATCTGCTTAGAATCAGAGCAGCACTGTAGAATCACACAAAAAGAATCAAACACCATTGCTCATGTACAAAAGGAACTATAATAACTGGGGTTCCCAAAAAACATTTCCTGTCCAACTTGACAGTATCCCACTCACTGCCTTGTACTGTGATATGGGAAATGTTCATTGGAACACTTGAGTTATTGGTCCTGATTTGGCTCGGAAGAGTCCGCTGGACCTAAAGCAATAATCTTGTATTGTATTGTACTTGAGTTATTAGTTCATTTACTACATGATCATCCAGTGTTTGGAAACGCTTACTCTTTCTACACCATTTGCTCACAGTCGAGTACTGAACCAACGTTGCCCCCAAAACATAAACTAACGTCCTTGACCACTTCATCTCTAGAGCTAGGCTGGCGCTCAGAGAACCCAATATATGCCCCCAAACCCCAGAGCCAGCCTGAAGTGAGTAAAGCTACGGATCATCATCACTGACCTATGGCGTCTCTCACTCGGCTGAAGTCATTGGTGAGATGTTGAACCACGTTGGCCTGCACCCCAAAAGTCACTAAAGCCACATTCTCCTCCACTTCTGCAGACGCATCGTCTATGCCTGCAACATCGGATTTCGTGAAAAAAACACAAATGACTAGGAAAAGGTTCATTATCAAACACTGGATGAGCATGTAGAAATAAGGAGTTATAAATCTGTGTGTAACTGGATGGGAAAACTTCATTGGGAATGCTGAGCTATCGTTCTCTTTTTCTACACATCTGAATATTTCTGTCCAATAATCGTTAAGTTTGCATCATTGTTGGACAAATGGAACTGACCATGGCCGGTTAGAATTACCAACAAAATAAAGTCTATAATAATAATGATAATAGGCTGTCTTAACCTTCACTGTACATGAATTTCAGCAGTAAACCATTTTAATATTCTGTAACTTTGTAATAAAATCAATGCATGTCGACACCGTGAGTACATCTGAGGTCCAAACGTCTGCCTGAACTATTTTTGTAGTATATACTACAATCAATTATCTGTTCCTAGACCGTGCATTACACTTGTACTTTTTCTGGCTTCTGGCATAGCCACGTTTTATGTAATGCTGAAACTTTGGTATAGTAGGACTATATTGGGGAATATACAAGTTCATCAACAATCAAAGCAGAGTTGATACATTTTGTTAGTGTAGATTTAAATATAATTTTTTTTTAGAATCATCAGCGTTGGTAATAAAAACAAAAAAAAGACCTCAACAATTTACACTCAAAAGGACTTTGCAATAAACCACAATGCTGGGTGTTGGACATCAGCGTTTTGAAATTGCGATTATGTTCTTTACTTACAACAAAGTGTTACAGAAATTGCAACATTTAAACTATAATTGCGCTGCTGAACACTCATGAGTTAAAATAAAAAGTATTTTATAGTCCCTCACTATAACACTAACCAATAAAAAGTATTTTATAGTCCCTCACTATAACACTGACCAATAAAAAGTATTTTGTAGTCCCTCACTATAACACTAACCAATAAAAAGTATTTTATAGTCCCTCACTATAACACTGACCAATAAAAAGTATTTTGTAGTCCCTCACTATAACACTAACCAATAAAAAGTATTTTATAGTCCCTCACTATAACACTAACCAATAAAAAGTATTTTATAGTCCCTCACTATAACACTGACCAAAAAAAAGTATTTTGTAGTCCCTCACTATAACACTAACCAAAAAAAAGTATTTTATAGTCCCTCACTATAACACTAACCAATAAAAAGTATTTTATAGTCCCTCACTATAACACTGACCAATAAAAAGTATTTTGTAGTCCCTCACTATAACACTGACCAATAAAAAGTATTTTATAGTCCCTCACTATAACACAAACCAATAAAAAGTATTTTGTAGTCCCTCACTATAACACTGACCAATAAAAAGTATTTTGTAGTCCCTCACTATAACACTGACCAAAAAAAAGTATTTTATAGTCCCTCACTATAACACAAACCAATAAAAAGTATTTTGTAGTCCCTCACTATAACACTGACCAATAAAAAGTATTTTGTAGTCCCTCACTATAACACTGACCAAAAAAAAGTATTTTATAGTCCCTCACTATAACACTAAACAATAAAAAGTATTTTGTAGTCCCTCACTATAACACTAACCAATAAAAAGTATTTTATAGTCCCTCACTATAACACTAACCAATAAAAAGTATTTTATAGTCCCTCACTATAACACTGACCAATAAAAAGTATTTTATAGTCCCTAACTATAACACTGACCAATAAAAAGTATTTTATAGTCCCTCACTATAACACTGACCAATAAAAAGTATTTTATAGTCCCTCACTATAACACTAACCAATAAAAAGTATTTTATAGTCCCTCACTATAACACTAAACAATAAAAAGTATTTTATAGTCCCTCACTATAACACTAACCAATAAAAAGTATTTTATAGTCCCTCACTATAACACTAACCAATAAAAAGTATTTTATAGTCCCTCACTATAACACAGACCAATAAAAAGTATTTTGTAGTCCCTCACTATAACACTAACCAATAAAAAGTATTTTATAGTCCCTCACTATAACACTAACCAATTAAAAAGTATTTTATAGTCCCTCACTATAACACTGACCAATAAAAAGTATTTTATAGTCCCTCACTATAACACTGACCAATAAAAAGTATTTTGTAGTCCCTCACTATAACACTGACCAATAAAAAGTATTTTGTAGTCCCTCACTATAACACTAACCAATAAAAAGTATTTTGTAGTCCCTCACTATAACACTAACCAATAAAAAGTATTTTATAGTCCCTCACTATAACACTGACCAATAAAAAGTATTTTGTAGTCCCTCACTATAACACTAACCAATAAAAAGTATTTTGTAGTCCCTCACTATAACACTGACCAATAAAAAGTATTTTATAGTCCCTCACTATAACACTAAACAATAAAAAGTATTTTATAGTCCCTCACTATAACACTAACCAATAAAAAGTATTTTATAGTCCCTAACTATAACACTGACCAATAAAAAGTATTTTATAGTCCCTAACTATAACACTGACCAATAAAAACAGTCATTCTTTTCATGCATTGCTTTAGCCTGGAACCACCTGGAATGGTATTCAGGAAGCATTTATCCAGTGAATAAATCCACCAAGCAGTAATTCAGTACCCTACTGTACCTCTTCGTGGATTTATCCACTGGGTAAATGCTTCAAGAATACCATCTCTGAGCTACTCCGCTGTCAACTCAGTATCTACTGAGTGTTTCAAGTCGGCACTGGCGGCCTTTGCCTTTGCGATCAGGCCAGATGCCTGGATGTTAGCAGCGTAAACTACAGATACAGACATTCTGTAACTTACCATCGATGAATGCAAGAGCAGTTTCTCTCATCTGTTTGAAGGCATTTTCCTTAGACATGCTCGCTGATGTGTCCAGGCACAGGACTGTGTCAAACGACCTTGCTTTTGGTGAAGGAACGGCCTCTGTAAAATTCAACCGTAGAACTGCTCTGCGAAAACTAACATTCCAACAATAGTACCTCAATCATTATTGATACAGTGTTGATGATGATGAGGTCCAATTGTATTGTGCATATCTCCATCCAAAAGGAATGTTTGGTGTGCATAAGGAGAAAGAAAAACATTCCCTCCCTTCAATAATGATACTAGAGGCAATCAATCTAAAATTTTAACTATAAAATGGCGACTGTAATGGTGACTTGCCATTACACCATATGCTTGAGTGATAAATGTGTGTTTGTTCTGTGTGTAGAGTCTAGGAGTGTATATGTAACAATTGAGCATGAATGTTGGTTACAGTCTGCAGCGCTTTTTGGAGTGATAAATGTGTGTTTGTTCTGTGTGTAGAGTCTAGGAGTGTATATGTAACAATCAAGGATGGGCAAGTAGCGAGAGTAGCGACTACATTTTGTTGTTTCGCTACTATTTGGATGTGACGACACGAGTTTTCAGATAGCAGGGAGAATTATACTTTTTACGAAGTTACACTTCTCCGTATACAGTGTACATAGAATAGCGTGACCGATTTACTTTTTGCGTATGAAAGTGCAGTTTCGTAAAGTCCGTGCGTAACGTAGAAGACAGGGGGTAGACCAAATTCAGAACAGGGATACGCGTAATAAAGAATGTGCATACTGACGAGAGCTCGACTATTTTGCTGGTGGCCGGCGCGTTTTTGGAGGGCAGAGTGGTTTGAGATGCTGTTGCGAGAGGATCGGATCTAACGAGGCAGCAACCCTGTGACAGAGGTCATTGTAGTGTAGGGTACTGTTGGAAGGGTGTGTTTATTGTTTATATAGCCACCCAAGGTCTTATGCCCTCGTCGGGATAAGGATGTTTAGAGTTCGAGAGGAAGGATACTAACTGCCATTTGTCAGTGAATGTAGAGTTATATTCTTAAGGTGTGTGTCGTTCTCGATTGAACACCCACCAAGACTTAGTGTCTGTGACAGAGCTAAGGTGACCTCATCCTCAATTATAAGTGTTATTTGGAAAGTGAAATAACCAGCAATAGCAAGACAAAGTGACTCTCAAAAGACTAACCAATTGTATTTGTGACAGTGCTGTGTTGTGTTGTGGTGTTGGGGGGAAAGGTGTGTCACTAGCCGAGGCCTAAAAGGTGAGCAAATCCTGTTATTTAATTCTTTAGTGGCGCACTCCGAGAACTGCGTACGCGTATGAGTGGTAATGAGTGTGGGGAAGGGGATGTATTTTAGGATGCATAATGAATTTTGTTGATTTTATATGATTTTCTTATGATTTTCTTATTGTATATGTGATGGGGAAATGTCGTTGCTGTTGTTGTTATAAAAGTGGGTCAAAGGCGACGATGGAAAATGTAGAGAGAGAGAGAGAGAGTGGGGGTGTATGTATGGAGAGAGCGATAGAATGTATTAT
Organism: Oncomelania hupensis; assembly: GCA_036898135.1. Classification (NCBI taxonomy): domain Eukaryota; kingdom Metazoa; phylum Mollusca; class Gastropoda; order Littorinimorpha; family Pomatiopsidae; genus Oncomelania; species Oncomelania hupensis. Next base: position 62,818,408 of record CM072518.1, read on the forward strand.
GCTGAACAAAGATGAAGCGATGATTATGAAGCAAGCATGTTTACAGTATGGTATGGCAAGATAGTATGAAAGAAGGGAGATAATCGTGATGTGTTATAATTGTTGGGGGAGACGGTGATGGTGAAGGGAGGCGGAATGAATCAGGACTGTGTGATTGAAGTGTGGTTGCAATGATTATGTACATTTATATAAACATTTGTGTTTAAAGAAGATGTGAATTATTAAGCATCAAAGATTGATTTATATTATTGAAATGTGTGTATAGCATCTTGTATTATTATCATGATATTCATATACAGGTCAAGATGGTGGACGGAGGACGGCGTGTTATATTATATTATATAGTGTTTATTGTTGTAAGCAGGCTGTTAAGACTGTGTATATGCTTACAGGTGTGGGCTGTTACTTCTACGTGTTACTTCTACCTGTTACTTCTACCTGTTACTTCTACGCATTATTTCAACGCTGTTGCCTCTGATGTTGCTTCTTATGCTGTACTTATGTTGCTGTTGTTGACGCTGATTGGGTTCTAGCCAGCCTGGGGGGTGCCTTTGCCTCTACAGCAGAGTAGTGTTGTGGTGATCTCTGCCACTGCTGCAGGTTTTGCCTATGTATCGAGGCAACACTATTACAGGAGGTTTTCATACCTAATTCATGCACACACAGACTCACACTGCACCACACCTAAAAACATATTCATTTAGTTAGAAGAATCATCCGCTTATTGTGAAAGAGACTGTTTAGCTCTCTGAGCTACTTGACAAGAACATTGAGACATTGCTTCTGTGCCACAGCTTCGCCTAGATAATAATTTATGATTAAAGATTCAAACGCCATTGCTTATTATTTGAAGATTTACATTTTGAATTGATTTGTTGATTGTGATTTTGTTGTACACACTTTGTAAAGAAACTGTTGTTGTTTAGTTCTGTTTGGGGTTTGTTACAAGGGGAGGTAATTGTTAGTTAGTATTGGGACGGGGGTCTATTTAGGGGTTGAGGGGAGGTTAGTTCCCATTTGTCCTGTGTTTGATTGTTAGTTGTTGAATAAAAGAGTGTGTTTGTATTCTGGCATTTTGTGTTAGTTTATTTTGTTTGAGTTTTATCCTATTCACTCGTTGTATGTGCTGACGTCACAGAACCCACTCGGGGGACGTGACATTGGAGTAGTTTGTAACGATCCAAACTACATATTGTAAAAAAGTAGTTGTAAAGCAGAGAACTACTAATTTGTCAGTAGCGCAGTAGCGAAAATGTGTTTTTCGCTACGCTACTTTCCTTGCCGTGTGACTTGCACTTTCAGTCAAGCCAAAGCAGTGCTGTCTCGCGCGAGATTGATCGCTCGCTCAGCGAACGGAAGCATGATTGTGATAGGCTGAAAGCAAAAGCCAGCCACGTGACTTTCAAAAGCGCGCATCAGTCATCTCAGTCTTTGTTCGGGCAAATCAAGCACAGAACGCACAAATATTCTCAACTGCCTGTACAACCTTATGGCTGTATTTATATTTTGTATCAGACATAACAGAGTACATATAACTTTTTTTCTTCTATTTTTGACTTTTATTATTAATTTATTATTAATAATATTTTTTTGTAGTTTGCAAATGGTATATTTATACCATACATATGTATTAAGTGTGCTCCTATGTAATGATCTTGACTTGCAATGTTATCAATAACAAATTTTGTAATATATATATATATATATATATATATATATATATATATATATATATATATATATATATATATATATATATATATATATATATTTTGTAATCTGATGAAGAAGCATATATCATTAAAAGTATTTCTTTATTTTTTGTTCTTGTTTTTTAAACTTTACTTACATTTAAAAAATACTTAGCAGTCCCAGTTGTGATTACAGTTAAAAAAAAAAAAAGTAGTTTGAAAAGTAGTTAGCTACTTTTTTTTAAAGTAGCGTAAAAGTAGCGAACTACATTCCTTCAAAATGTAATTTTAAAGTAACGAACTACTTTTTTAGACTAATGTAACTGTAGTGTAGCGGACTACTTTTCAAAAGTAGTTTGCCCATCCCTGGTAACAATTGAGCACGAATGTTGGTTACAGTCTGCAGCGCTTTTTGGAGTGATAAATGTGTGTTTGTTCTGTGTGTAGAGTCTAGGAGTGTATATGTAACAATTGAGCACGAATGTTGGTTACAGTCTGCAGCGCTTTTTGGAGTGATAAATGTGTGTTTGTTCTGTGTGTAGAGTCTAGGACTGTATATGTAACAATTGAGCATGAATGTTGGTTACAGTTCGCAGCACTTTTTTTAGCCTGATTTAGCATTCACTATTATTATGATTATGATTATTTTTTTTAAATATTATTATTCTGAGCCGAGCAAAACCTAAATAAAAACTAAAACGCAGTACCTGGCTCTTGAGCTCTGTCTATTGCGTCCTGCAGTCGCTTTGATTCTGAATCACCGCTGCTCGTCAACTGCAGACCAAGAGCTAGAAGATAAAACAAGCAAACATAAGAGTGGTTTTTTTTTTAAATTATTCACATTTTCTTCAGCTAAAGACAAAACACTGACACTTATAACAAACATTTTCCTACTAAAACTTATAACACAAATTTTCCTAATGACACTTATAACAAACATTTTCCTAGTAAAACTTATAACACAAATTTTTCTACTGACACTTATAACAAACATTTTCCTACTGACACTTATAAGAAACATTTTTACTGACACTTATATAATAACCAAAAAAGTACACCATGCAAACAATAATAAAAACCAGAAGGGATGAATATTGGAGACGTTACGTCAACACTCACCATTGGCGATACAGGAGACAGCAATAACCATCCCAGGGAACAAGGGCCTAAATCAACACTGAACCATCAGAGCAATCATACTGCTAAGATTGACACTAAGATGATGCTAAGATTTGAACAAATAGAAAAGACGGACCTAAACTGTATTACAGAAACTGTAATTTTTTTAAACAAACCTTTCTTACAAGTTGTTACAGTCATAGTCTAAATGTGATCATTTGAAACAAAGATAAAACCAATTTTAAATCCTTACACACATGGTGGAAATCTTGAGATTTTCCTTGAAACCCAATGTCAGGTACTTAAAAACAAATAAACAAATGGAAATTCCCACCTGAAAATCCCCTTCCATGTCTCCTCTCCGATTGGTCACGCCTGGGTATACAAAAATAAACAATATGGCACGTCATTCAGATGCATTTCCAGATATTCACACTCATAGCCGCAAAAATAAGAATTTTCAAAAGTGTTAATTTTCTTGGCAGCGTTACTGGGCTTTAGCCTAGGGAAGCAAACGGAAAACACGGAATGATAAGACATTATGATATCTCAATTATCTGCAAGCAAGCAATCGTCCAAATTGGCTCAGCAAAAATGTTATACACAGATCAAAACATTTTTAAACAATGATAAAGCACAATGACCTTGAGCTTTGAGAAAATGCAAGTAACATTGATCTAACTTCCTATCCTATCCCGTAACTCGGAGGTCGTAGGGGCACCACAGATTTTCGTTTAACCAGCGTACTCCATCTTTCCCTGTCCTCAGCAACCCTGATTGTTTCGCTCAGTGTCAAACCAGTCCATTCTCGATTGTTGTCCTCCCACCTCTTTTCTTTTTCGGTCTCCCTCTTCTTCTACCTCCTTGCACTGTGCCTTGAAGGATTGTCTTTGCAAGACCTGATGATATGGTGACGTGGCCATACCATCGGAGTTTACGTTTTTTCACCACTGTGAGCAGGTCATCGTGCTGTCCAATGGCTTGTGTGATGTCTATCGGACTTCGTTGTTGGTGATGTGCTGGGTATAGGAAATGCCCAGAAGTCTTCTGTAGCACCTCATCTCCATGCTTTGTATTCTTCGTTGGAGATCTGCTGTGAGGGTCCATGTTTCACAAGCATATAGGAAGATGGAGATGACAAGGGAGCGCAGACTGATGATCCTGTCTTTCCAAATTGGCATCAACCTTGCCAGAGCAGCAGTTGTTTGTGCGATCCTGGAGAGGACTTCCTGTCGGGACCCATTGTCTGATACAATGGCTCCTAAATATTTGAAGCTATGCACTGTGTTGAGGGATTGGCCTTGGACTTGAAGGCCGTGTTGATGCCATTGGTGTTGTTGGTCATCATTTTGGTCTTCTCTGTATTTATTTCCATTCCATAGGCTCTGAAGGTGGTGTCAAGCCTCTGTACCAGCTGTTCAAGTTCTTGTTCCTCTTCAGCCAATCCATCAATGTCATCCGCAAAACGAAGGTTGAAGATTGCTCTTCCCCTTATGCTGACTGTGCCTTCGTGATCTGCAAGGGCATCTGACATGATGCGCTCTAGGAAGATGTTAAAGAGTGTTGGAAAGAGTAGGCATCCCTGACGCACACCGATTGTTGTTCTGAACCAGTTTCCGATGGCGCTGTTGTGGAGGACTGCACTGGTAGCCTTGTCATACAGGCTTTTGATGACTTCAATAACTTTAGGGCTGATGTTGTACACTCTCATGGTTGCCCACAGAGCTGCATGCCAGACTCAATCAAACGCCTTTTTGAAGTCTACGAACACATGATATAGATGTTGTTGGTGCTGTAGGTATTTCTCGCAGATTATTCTGAGGTTGAAAATCTGTTCAGTGGTACTTCGCCCTGCCATGAATCCTGCTTGCTCTTCAGCTATGCTTGAGGTTTCAACTTGTTGAGTATTATTTTCATGAGGACCTTGCTGGGATGTCTGATGAGGCTGATGGTGCGGTAATTTTCACATTCCTGAAGGTTACCTTTTATGGGAAGGAAGAGTGATGACAAGCGACTGGGTCCATGGTATAGGCCACTCCCCACTCTGCCAGATCTTGTTACAGATAATGGTGAGTGTGTCAATCATCGCTTCTCCTCCTGCTTGAAGCAGTTCCACGGGTATGTTGTCCACTCCCGCTGACTTCCCCTTCTTCGGCGATTGCACTGCTGCCTCAACTTCTTCTCGGAGAATTGGGAGGATTTCTTCTTCTTCTCTGTTCTCTGGACATGCTAGAACTGATGGGTCTCTGTTTGGTGTGTGGTTGTAAAGGTCAGAGCAGTACTCTGTCCATCTTGTTCTTCTGTAAGGCATATGCCAGACTTGCTTTGGATCGTGGAGACCTTGGGCTGTTTAACACTTGTCAGCCGTTTCACAGTCTGGTAAGCCATCTTGCTGTTGTTCTTGTTCAGACTGTTCTCTATTTCCTGGCACTGATCTTCTATCCAGTTCTCCTTTGCTGTGCGCATGCCTTTTCGGACGTCATTGTTGATTTTTCGGTAGGCATCAGCTCCCTGTGAGGTGTTCTTTTTCTTTTTCATCTCTCTTCGTTTATCACACAGGTCCAAAAGTTAAGGTGTGATCCACAGCTTCTTCTTTGGCCGGTGCTTTCCAAGGATCTCCGTGGCGGCAACTGTCACAGCTAAGTTGAAGGTGGTGGTCATGGTGTTGACATCTAATTCACCAGCTCCCAAAATGAGCAGTGGTGCAAATTTCCCTCCAAATGTGGCTTCAAATATTTCTGCCACCTCCGCGTCTTACAATTTGCCCAGGTCGAACTTCATTCTAGTGCACTTTGCTGTGTTTACTCTCTTCAAGTGAAGCCGGAAATATATCATCACAAGATCGTGGTCACTTCCGATGTCTGCCCCTAGAAAAGTGCGTGTCCTGCCAATGTTGATGCTTGATCTGAAGTGTTTCTTGACCATGATGTAGTCGATCTGGTTGTGATGCGCCCTGCCGTGACTGTGCCATGTCCATCGTCTGGATTTTTTGTGGAGACCAAGCAGTATCAGATTGTTGTATCTGGCAAACTCCACAAGTCTCAGACCCCTGTCATTTGTCTCATTGTTGCAGTGGGGTCCACATGTGTCTCCCCAGTTGTGGTGCGCATCTTGGCCAACCTTGGCATTCCAGTCGCCTTCCACTATGACTATGTCCTTCTTCGGTGCTTGGTCAAGGACAGCCTGTAGATTTTTATAGAAATCCTCCACTTCGCTGTCATCATAGTCTGATGTTGGGGCATAGGCCTTGATGATGGTGATGTTGAAAGGGGCTGCTCTCAGACGGATGGTAATGAGTCTATTGGAGACTGGGCGGCAACCCATGACAGTGGCTAGAATGTTCTTGTGGACCAAGAATCCAACTCCGTGTTCGTGCCTGTCATCTCTACTGCTTAAATAAAGCTTTGTCAGTCGTTGTTTCGCCTATGCCTTTCCAGTGCAGTTCGCTGATCCCTAAAACCTTCCATCGATAGTGGTCCATCTCATGGGCCAGTTCTTCTAATTTTACCTCCGCATTTAGGGTCCTGACATTCCAGGTTCCTATGACGATGTTATTTCTGGTGCGGATCTTGCTAAGTTGTCCATCAGTAGCACACTTATCGCCTCCGTCCTGGTGGCCAACGGAAGGCGCATTCCTTGTTGATCCAGGCGATGACCGATCTGGTATGGAGTAAATGGTTTTATTCATCATGCAGTGTGTAATGGGCAAGAAAGACCTGGCAGGGCCCAATCCTCTCCAGGCTGTTGGCCACAGCCGATATCCACGAATACAGTGTGGCTCGCCTTGGCCCCGAGCAAGTGGTCGTTGAACCTGTAGTAACATGAGATTCATCCGTCCTGGCCGGTGACTTCTGTGTTGAAGACTTTCGCCCAGTGATGCCGTGCTGACATCACCCCTGTTAGTCGCCTCTTACGAAACGTTGGGTATATTCTAATCAGTGCCCGAACCCAAAGCTGTAGTTAAAATATCCTCAAAGTAAAAATGATGAATTTGGGATCAGTTATTCTTGAGATAAGGCACAATGTGTGGTCTGAACAAACTGGCCGTAAGGAAGAGAATCCATTTTCATCTGAAATCCCACAGAACAAGAACACAACGTTTGATGTAAGCATATATAATTTTTACTTTGCTGCGAGCAGTGCCATATCTAAAACAATCAAATATTTTACAAGAAACAGCTTATAAGGCACCAAACAAAGCTCATATTTCTCATAAATAATACATTTGTGAAAAGTAAAGTAATCTAAAATTAACAAAATATCAATAAAGGCATCGTCCTAGCACTTTGTGTCCCAGTACTCAGGCGAATGAAACAATTGCACCTGCCATAACAACCATATCTACCATATTCAAAAGCATGCATATCTAAAACGACATTTTGCAATAAGCGCTATCCCAGTCCCTGCCAGAATCTCAAACAGAATGTGACAATAAACCGAAATACCTTGATCTGCCAACATGACCTGAGAAATTCTGTGGACGTTCATCAGGTATCCTGAAAAAATGAACATAACACTTTTTTTAAAATACTGAAATCTCACATAGTTTAATAATAATAATGTATGAAACTCAACAAAATATCTCAAGAACGGCAAAAGATATATTATTAAGGTAAGATATTGTTTCAGAAGATGCAAACTGGAACCCATAAAACATACAGCTTTCAATATAATAAATATCGTGATGACACTTACAATGCAATGTCAGAAATGAGAAACCAGTGCTAGCTATTTTGAACAGTGAGACCTCATTAAAAAAAAAAGAAGCAAAGTATCATAAGGAAATGAGGAACAAAAAAGTTACCTAGTTGCTGTTTGTAAGACCATGGGATCCTGAGGTACCCCAAACTGTGGTGCATTTGCCTTAGACTGTTGTGGTCGCTGCGAAGTATCACGAAAAGATTGTGCCTGTGGGTCAGCCGATGCCTTGCCTTGCGCTGAATTTCTCGGTGGTCTTTGGTCTGCACTGCTGTTCTGCTTTCCGTTCTTTTTGGAGGGGTTCTCACTGTCAGGTGTGGTGTTTTTATTATTTTCGCGAAAGTCTCCACTCTCTTGGGAAGAACTGCCGGCGGTCTTGTTAATTATTGTCTTCTGTATGTGAGATGCGTCTGCTGATGCCCGAGATCTATGTTCAGCTGTATCCAAACTCTGAGCCCTTCTGGTCTTTTCTTTGTGTGCTGATCGTCTTTCTTTACTCTGTTCTTCATCTGTTGGCTGTCTTTTCCTTCTCTCTGCTGTTTCAGTGTCTGAGTTATGTTGCTGCCTTCCCTCTGATACAGCAACATCGGCGGTCTTGTTAATTGTTGTCTTCTGTATGTGAGATACGTCTGCTGATGCCCGAGATCTATGTTCAGCTGTATCCAAACTCTGAGCCCTTCTGGTCTTTTCTTTGTGTGCTGATCGTTTTTCTTTACTCTGTTCTTCATCTGTTGGCTGTCTTTTCCTTCTCTCTGCTGTTTCAGTGTCCGAGTTATGTTGCTGCCTTCCCTCTGATACATCAACATCAGAATGCCGTCTAGAAACTTCAGTGGAGAAATCTCTCCCATTTCCATCGCCTTGCTGGTGATGCAGTCTCGTTCTACCGAGAGTTTCATGAGGGGTTTCATTCTTCAAATCTGACCCAAACCCTTCTCCAATCATCTGACTTTGACTTACATATGGCTCTAAATATGGATCAATTACTGGATTGCTGCCAAATATTGCTTCTAACATGATTCCACTTGCACAAGATCCTTCTGTGTAATGGCCTGGAAAATCATCAGCAAACTTCTTAGTACTTTTTCCATTAGACGTTGGGTAACCTAGGCTCATTTTAAAGTCTTTGGGGCATATATTTACAATATGTTGTTCTGGAGTATAATTTTCTTGAACTGTCCATGCCTGCGTTCTCCAAGAGTCATGCCCAGAATTATTTCGGTTATCAGAATGTACAGAATTCTGTTCTTTAATTGCCTCCAAAACCTGCCTGAGAAGCTCATTGTTGTCTCGCAGAAGATTTTGTGTTTCTGAAACAAAAAACTGAAAGGGATATTAAAAAGAAAATAAAAAGGAAAACAATTACAGTTCTTTTAACTGTTGTTGATACCAACTTGAAAAATGAATTTGTTTTTTTAAACAAAAAGAATACAGCACTGTTTTCCAAGTACTAAAAATAACCAATAACAATTGCACACATCATAAGTGAGCCTAACATCTCAGAACAATGCACTGTAAATCAATCCAGAATTAGAAATTATTCTGTCAAATTGTAAAATTAGCTGTCTATAAAGTTCAAATTAATACATTGGCCAAAACTAACAAGTATTATCTTTCCTAAAAAAAAATAAAAATTACCAAAGTCTTTTAAGTACACATTTACTACCTCTCTGTGATTCCTTCACCATGCCATAAATGGCTTGTAAAGTAGCTCCAGAGTCTGCAAAAATAAAAATAAAAACTAGAAGGGCAAAGCCCATATGACTTACATGCCCCTTAGGGAACTTGCAATATTTAACATGAAAATGAATGCCCAGAACAAAATTAATGAAATGGTGGCATTAAATTGCAAAGTAATACCAACTTTGATCTTTTGATGCTCTTGGCCTTGAGATAACCTTGACCTCAGGTTTCAAACACACTCATGTATGATCAAATAAACTATAGCAAAAGTGTTATGCAAAAATCATGACATTGGGATGACCTTGACCTTCACATGACCTCTGGTACTCAAGTATGATCAAATAACCCAAATTTGTGGAATATTATGAGTTAAATATACTTTTATATAGAGCAATTCCACTGTACGAGAAGAAATCTTTTAATGTTTTTATAATTACCTTGACCTTCAAGATCAACACAAAAATGGAACACACATGAGAAAGATCAATCTATTATCTCTAAACACAACAAGTTTGGACTTGTATATTTTTCATAGTTTATGGTCAAGGTCACTTCAAAGTACCCATATGAACAGACTTTGGACAGTTCCAATGACCTTGGCATTGGAGCGAGGCTGACCAAATTTACAACAAATGTGAATCTCATTTATATTTGTCATGCATCAAAGAAATAATAAGTTCACTATTAATAACTTAGGATAAAAAGTTACATTTTGTGAAAAATTTCCATTTTTTGAATAACATTTGATGACGCTGTGATCTTGACCTTGAAATGAAGTCGTTAATTCAATGACCATTATCGAGGTCTCATGGATGTACACCATCTTACCAAGTTTGGCTGTGATAGTTAAAATAGGTTCTGATATATTAATCCACTTGCAAGCTTTGCACAGACGGACAATGGACAGATAGACGGACAGGCAGTTGGACCACAAAAAAAAAAGTTATGTTAATTTCTGGATTATTTAAGACTTGTCTCACTCAGACTTGCAAAATTCTATAAAAAATTTATTTGGAATGTGTGTACATAGACTCACATTGTTATGCATGAACAATTAAATCAATTGGGTAGAAAAGTAACTAAGAACTCAGTCTTCACAATGAAGAAACGCTCACCTTTTCTACACTAAATGAATTATAAACAGATTACAGTATAAATCCAAGTCTAGTCTGTGCATCACTCAGCCTTTTAAAAGATCCAGATGCTCATGTCCTAGACAGGCGAGTGCTAGCTATTCCAATACACCCAGCATGCACTATGTCCCTTCTCCCCCACCATAGGTCGCCCAGGATGTCAGTTGTCTTGGGCGTCAGATGATGCATATAAGGCATAAAGTGGTCGCCTCAAACAGGCTGGAGTTAGATCCTGTATTGACCTGGGCCTTGAGAAGCTCTTGAGCTGCAAAAGTGCTATATAAGAATGATGAAATAATAAACAAAAATACAACTCTATGTGAACTGACGACAACAATAGCACTTCTGCAAAAACTTAATTTACATCTGGGAAACAATAGGAACTGCTAACTCAGTAAAATTACCCAGATATAAGATGCTTTTATGTAAATTTCACGACATAATTCACTTCATCCTTGTGACGCTAGTTTCAGAATGAACCTCATAGGGAACATAAAGTATATAAGGATTTCATGCAATCAAAGTTACCTGCAGAACTGGATACTCCTGAAGATGACCTGGCATCACTTGTGCCCGACTCTCCGCTGCCGTCCATTGTCTATATATGGCTGCCTGCTAAAAACATTAGAATTTAGGTAAATACAAAGAAAAATGAACATATAAATAAACACTATGTTAAAATAAGTAAAACAATAAAACACAGCATTACACAGCAAGCTCACCTATATTACTGTTTTTACTCTACCTAGCTCTCATTTATAATAAATGTACAAACAGCTAGGTGTTCCTAAGGGTTCAAAATTCTGGGGGTCAAATTCATAGAGATCGACTTCAACCCTCGAACTTAATTTATTTGTGAGGAGATAGTTGGGACCAGAAGGGCAAAGAATACACTTTTTAGCATTTTGCATATGTATATATCCCTGCTTTAAACTTTTGTAGGACACTGTATCATTGTACAGTGTATCACTGAGATACATAAGTATAGATATATTGAGTAGGTATTATCTTGACTCCGATTCTATGATATACCTTGGTATATTTTGGCAGCATTATGCTGTCTTCTTCAGCCTACTGAAGTTAAAGTTGAAAAATGTTGACAAAAAGAAGAATAAAATGTGATGAAGTCAATGAGCTGAATGGAAGCGGGAATCTGGGCGAGTTGATTTCAGCAGTATTTGATCATAATGTGAGGAATTTCTAAGCCTTGATCACAATTCAAACTGAACCACACACAGAGAAAAGGAAAGTCAGAGAAGCAATCGAAATCAAAATGTGAAAACCCAGCTTGAATCGTGATTTAAATAAAGAGTGCACATGTTATCAAAAGTCACAGGAAGTTTCAGCGGATTGCATGTTCAATGGAAGAAATTAGACGTTTTGATAAAAATCTAAAATTAGCAGAGGTCTTTTGGAAGTTTTGACGAAGGTTGAACATAAAATGTTGCCACTGGTCTGTAAAGCTGTCAAATAAATATTTCCAACTATGCGATCCTTTATCATCTCTGAAGTTTCTTTTGTGAAGATTGTCTCCCTGTTGTCACTGAAGAAGGGGAAGTCAGCGGGAGTGGACAAAATACCCGCAGAAATGCTTCAAGCAGGAGGAGAAGTGATGATTGACGCCCTCACCATTATCTGTAACAAGATCTGGCAGATTGGGGAGTGGCCTACATCATGGACCCAGTCGCTTGTTGTCATGCTTCCCAAAAAGGGTAACCTTCAGGAGTGTGAAAATTACCGCTCCATCAGCCCCATCAGACATCCCAGCAAGGTCCTCCTGAAAATAATACTCAACAGGTTGAAACCCCAAGATGAACAAATAATAGCTGAAGAACAAGCAGGATTCAGGGCAGGGCAAAGTACCACTGAACAGATTTTCAACCTCAGAATAATCTGCGAGAAATACCTACAGCACCAACAACATCTATATCATGTGTTTGTCGACATCAAGAAAGCATTTGAATGAGTCTGGCATGCAGCTCTGTGGGCAACCATGAGAGTGTACAACATCAGCCCTAACATTTTTGAAGTCATCAAAAGCTGTATGACAAGGCTACCAGTACAGTCCTCCACAACAGCGCAATCGGGAACTGGTTCAGAACAACAATCAGTGTGCGCCAAGGATGCCTACCCTATCAAACCCTCTTCAACATCTTCCTAGAGCGCATCATCTCAAATGCCGTTGCAGATCACGAAGGCACAATCAGCATACGGGTAGAGCAATCTCCAACCTCCATTTTGCGGGTGACATTGAGAGGAACAAGAACTTGAACCGCTGGTACAGAGGCTTGAGCCTTTGGAATGGAAATAAGTACAGAGAAAACCAAAATGATAACCAACAACACCAACATGGACATCAAACAGGCTGCAGAACAACTTTAAAAAAAATCTCTGAAGTTTGGCCGGGGTCTAGGGGCCACCTAGGCCCCTGTGGGTTTTCAGGGGGACGAAGCCCCCCGCAGGAAAAGAAAAATTGCACTTTTTAAGGCCATTTTGTTGTATTTCCTGGATGGAAATACTGGAAAATGTATAGCTATGTCTTGGGAAATTTTTTTTTTTTTTTAGTATGAACAGGTTACAAAAAAAGTGCACATTGCCTTTTTTTTTTTTTTTTTTTTTTAAATTTTAAATCATTTATTGACAACATCAGATTTCTTCTTGACTACCTCACATCAAAATAAGTTATACAAAAATTGGCACTTGTGACTTTTGAATTAAAAAATCTGAAAAATGTATGTTTTCGAAAAAAAAAATGTTTATTTTTAAGCACAGGTGAAAAAAGTAAATTTATTTTAATTGTTTTACAATCAATAGGAAAAAAAACTGGCACTTGTATTTCCTGAATCAAAACATTGAGGATAGAGGAAAAAAACTTCACATCAAAAGAATACTTCACATCCATAAAAGTTATAACAAGTTTCATTTCTTTTACTTACACTTAATAGGGGAAAATGGCTCTTTCAAATGCCATTTTGTTGTATTTTCTGAATCAAAATACTGAAAAAAATGTTTTGTAAAAAAAAAATTAACAGAACTATGAACAGGTGGGGAAAATAAGCAAAATGTTTTTAATTTTAATTCATTTATGACACCTTTAGATGTTTTCTTAAATACTCAACATCAAAAAAGTTATTACCAGTTCAGCTGTATTCCTTTTATGTACACATATATGGGAAAATTGTCACTTTTATATACTATTTTGTTTATTTTCTGAATCAAAATATGGAAAAATGAATAGTTAGTTATGTCTTGGAAAAAGTTATTTGTAACAAAACCATGAACATCTCAGATAATTGTTTGTTCGCACAGCTGAAAGATTTTGATTACTTTTACTTCTTAAAAAAAGAGAAAATGGATGTTTGCTTTGCTTGGACTTGGGAGGTCATCATGAGAAACTATATCTGTTGCACACTTTCTTTTAGCAGCCGTCTCATGAGCCACAGCTGTGCAGGGCAGTTTTCTTCCTGCTGAAGAACTGCTTTGTGTGCTCATTTCAGACTCTACAGATGCTGCTTTTTCCAGTGTTTGCCTGTGTGCCTCTTTTGAAATGGAAGCCTGATTGAGAAGTTCTGCTTTATCTGCTTTTTTTGAGGCAGGAATTGGAGCACCTACTTTCTCTCTCTTCTCATGATTCGCAGCCTTGGTTTTTTTGCTGTCGTTCCTGTCTGCCTTTATACGCATTTTTCATGTTGTTGCATAGTCTCTTGGAGACAGGTTCCCGAATCGGATCAGTCTTGCGGAATGCTTCCACAGCAGACTGGCCCTTTGCTTGCAGGTGGTATCTGTATGGTAAGTTTCGTCGGTCATGTGACCTGCCTTTTCGTTCATGATGTCTCCCATTGAACTTAAGGAGCATTACACTAGAGGGCCATGAAAAGAAGAGAGAAGTGCCTTGGCCACTGCTGTTAAGTTTAAATATGCGCGAAAGCCTATAACAGTGAAGCAGTATTAGCGGGTGGCTCACCTCTCTGTCAATAAGACGACATGCAAAATGTGGATCGGTACTCGGAAAAAACAATTATCGGGATTTTCTCTCTCTGAATTTTATTTTTTCTCTCGGAATTTTTTTTATTCTTACTCGAAAAATCGCGGATCGCGGAGAGTTCTGCAGCCTGCATCAAAGTCCAAGGCCAATCCCTCAACACAGTGCATAGCTTCAAACATTTAGGAACCATTGTATCAAACAATGGGTCCCGACTAGAGGGTGGAACCGGTACGATTTCTCAAACCGGTTTTTAACCGGTTTTTCCAATAGAAAACCGCGGTTTAAAACCGGTTAACCGGCTAGAGGTTACATCTGGTTACCCCGGGTAAAGGCGCATAGTAAGCAAGGGAAATAACCTCTGTATTGAAATTTTTTTTGGGAATTTATGTCGCTAGCTACTTAACTCGGAGGCTATTTCCCTCCTCCACTGTGGGTTGATTTGGGAGTTTGCTTTTCAATTTTGAGTTTGTGAAACCGTTGGTGGAATCTGAAGTTGCGAATGTCATATTGGTTAGAAAAACAATGCGCATTGAAAGATTAAAAGCCTGTTCCAAGTTTGTGTTCTGTGAAATACCGACTCTCCACAATTCGGAACGGCTGAAGTTCTTTCACGATGAATTTTGTCACCTTTTCGTTGATTTCGGATGCTTTCTTGGAGTTAGCTGGATATAACTGCTTCTTTTTGAGTGCTTCACTGATTGTCATTTGTTTTGTGTCGCCTTTACTTGTACTGGCACCTCCTTCAGTCACAATCAGCGCTGCTGGTACACGGACTAGATCTAGCATGTAGGACTTGTGGGTTAGATCTATTGGGTGCAGGGCCCGCAGGCTTGGCTGGCTTCAGCAGCAGCAAAGGGTGGTGTCGGCGAATGTGTGCATTCAGATTTGAAGTGCCACCGCCAAGTTTAATACTTGCCTTACACTCTTTACAGTAACCGGTATTATGGCCAACCTTCCAGCTTCTGTCTCTCGCAGGAGAAAGAATCTCCAAATGTCAGCTTTCCCACGCGTATTCGCTACGAATTTCTCTGTTTCTGCCATTTTGCTAGTGCTTTACGGGACGAGTGATGTCCCTTAGAAAAACCGCGGTTTTCCTGTTTTTTAAGGCCAAACCGGTTTGCCGAACCGTGAGAAAGTCGAACCGATTTTAACCGGAAAACCGGTAAAACCGAACACCCCTAGTCCCGACAGTAAGTCCTCTCCAGGATTGCACAAACAACTCCTGCCCTGACAAGGTTGAAACATTTGGAAAGACAGGACCATCAGTCTACATTCCAAGGTAAGGCTGCTGAGCTCCCTTGTCATCTTCATCTTCCTATATGCTTGCGAAACATGGACCTTCACAGCAGATCTACAATGAAGAATACAAAGCATGGAGATGAAGTGCTACAGAAGACTTCTGGGCATTTTCTATACCCAGCAAATCACCAGCGAAGAAGTCCGACAGACCATCACACAAGCCATTGGATAACACGACGACATGCTCACAGTGGTGAAGAAACGTGAACTCCGATGTTATGGCCACATCAGCGGAGCATCAGGCCTTGCAAAGACAATCCTGCAAGGCATGGTGCAAGGAGGCAGAAGAAGAGGGAGACAGAAAAAGAGGTGGGAGGCCAACATTCGGGAATGGACTGGCGTGACACTGAGCGAAGCCATGAAGGCTGCTGAAGACAGAGAGAAAGATGGAGTACACTGGTTAAACAATCATCTGTGGTTCCCCAAAGACGTTCGAGTTAGGGGATATGATAAGATAGGATAGGACAGGTGAACGATGTTAATAATTGTCTCCTATTTAGTTAGGTACTTTTTTTTCTCCCGATACATCCAGAGGTGCCAACCCCCTAATCTTCTTGTCAGTATTTCCCGACCCGTTTGTCAGTATTTTTTAACACTTGTCAGTATTTCTTTTTCCTCGCAAAACCCAGCCTATGACACTAAAAAGTAACGACAGACTTCCATCTGAAACAGCAGGCTATTTTCAGTCCTCTAAAATCACCATGAAAATCAGCTTGTTGAACACCACACTTGTTTTACTCTAAAATCACCATGAAAATCAGCTTGTTGAACACAGCGACGTTCAGTGAGTGCAGGAGTACTATTATGAGACCAGAAATAGGTACAGAAGCACCGCTGGCAAAGATAAACGATCAGCAACTTCTCCTCCGTATTTTTATAAAAGCTATCATATTTCCGTAATTAATTCACTTTGCCAGAATTAAATACGGTCAATCCGTACTGGTTGGCACTTCTGTTTAACATCTTTACATTTTTTTTCTTATTTGTATGTGTGGGTGTAGAAGATTCTATGGACCATTTTAGAAGTTTCAACGAATCCGAAACTGGAATATTGGGCAGATCTGTCGAACATGCAATTCGTCTAAACTTCCAGTTACCTTATTATTATTATTATTATTATTATTATTATTATTATTATTATTATTATTATTATTATTATTATTATTATTATGAGCGATGGTAAAGAAAGGTGTAAGATTGAGACCACTGGTGCCCAGAGGGATCTTGGAATGATTGTGGATACAGAGCTCAGCTTTGAGAATCACACTGAGAGTGCCTTTAAGAAAGCCAACAAAATATCAGCCCTGCTTGTAAGAACTATAAGTAATAAATCCAAGGACATAATGGTCCCCCTCTTTAAGGCTCTTATACGTCCCATTTTGGAGTACACTAACCCCGTCTGGTGCCCATACTTGGGGCATGTTGACTTGATCGAGGGTGTCCAGCACAGATTCACCAGGGAAATATATGTGGAATGTCAGGACTCTCCTACGTGAAGAGACTAAAGTCACTGAGGTTGCCCAGTTTAGAGTATAAGAGAGAGCGGGGTGATTTAATGGAATTTCTTAAAATTGTGCACAATTTGTTTGATCCTTTAACCCTTCGTTCTCTTTAAAATTTTATGTTGGTTTAACACGAAGTCACCAATTTAAACTTATTAAAACTTGTAACAATACTCGCAAATTTAAAAAGTATTTTACTAATACTCTGGGAATAACCTGACTGCCGAGTGTAATATCAGAAATGTTGACGACAAACAGGGGCGGATCAGTTAGTTTTTGGGGGAGGGTTTCCAAAATTCTATTAAAGGGACTTACTCGGTAAATGTTATTGATGGTCAAGAAACGCTTCAGATCAAGCATCAACATTGGCAGGACACGCACTTTTCCAGGAGCAGACATCGGAAGTGACCACAATCTTGTGATGATGTCTTTCCGGCTTCACTTGAAGAGAGTAAACACAGCAAAGTGCACTAGACTGAAGTTCGACCTGGACAAACTGCAAGACCCGGAGGTGAGAGAAATATTTCAGGCCACAATTGGAGGGAAATTTGCACCACTGCTCATTTTGGGTGAAGTAGATGTCAACACCATGACCACCACCTTCAACTTAGCTGTGACAGATGCCGCCACGGAGATCCTTGGAAAGCACCGGTGAAAGAAGAATCTGTGGATCACACCTGAACTTTTGGACCTGTGTAATAAACGAAGAGAGATGAAAAAGAAAAGGAACACCTCACAGGGATCTGATGCCTACCGAAAAATCAACAATGACATCCGAAAAGGCATGCGCACAGCAAAGGAGAACTGGATAGAAGCTCAATGCCAGGAAATAGAGAACAGTCTGAACAAGAACAACAGCCAGAAGGCCTACCAGACTGTGAAGCCGCTGACAAGTGTTAAACAGCCCAAGGTCTCCACGATCCAAAGCAAGTGACTTATGCCTTACAGAAGAACAAGAAGTATTAGACAGATGGACAGAGTACTGCTCTGACCTTTACAACCACAAACCAAACGGAGACCCATCAGTTCTAGCATGTCCAGAGAAAAGAGAAGAAGAAGAAATCCTCCCAATTCTCCGAGAAGAAGTTGAGGCAGCAGTGCAATCTCTGAAGAAGGGGAAGTCAGCGGGAGTGCACAACATACCCACGGAACTGATTCAAGCAGGAGGAGAAGCGATGATCGACGCACTCACCATTATGTGTAACAAGATGTGGCAGAGTGGGGAGTGGCCTATACCATGGACCCAGTCGCTTGTCATCACTCTTCCCAAAAAAGGTAACCTTCAGGAATGTGAAAATTACCGCACCATCAGCCTCATCAGCCATCCCAGCAAGGTCCTCCTGAAAATAATACTCAACAGGTGAAACCCCAAGCTGAACAAATCATAGCCGAAGAGCAAGCAGGATTTAGGGCATGGCGAAGTACCACTGAACAGATTTTCAACCTCAGAATAATCTGTGAGAAATACCTACAGCACCAACAACATCTATATCATGTGTTCGTAGACTTCAAAAAGGCGTTTGACCGAGTCTGGCATGCAGCTCTGTGGGCAACTATGAGAGTGTACAACATCAGCCCTAAAATTGTTGAAGTCATCAAAAGCCTGTATGACAAGGCTACCAGTGCAGTCCTCCACAACAGCGCCATCGGAAACTGGTTCAGAACAACAATCGGTGTGCGTCAGGGATGCCTACTCTCTCCAACACTCTTCAACATCTTTCTAGAGCGCATCATGTTAGATGCCCTTGCAGACCACGAAGGCACAGTCAGCATAGGGGGAAAAGCAATCTTCAACCTTCGTTTTGCGGCTGACATTGATGGATTGGCTGGAGAGGAACAAAAACTTGAACGGCTGGTACAGAGGCTTAACACCACCTCCAGAGCCTATTGAAAGGAAATAAGTGCAGAGAAGACCAAAATGATGACCAACAACACCCATGGCATCAACACGGACATCAAAGTCCAAGGCCAATCCCTCAACACAGTGCATAGCTTCAAATATTTAGGAGCCATTGTATCAGACAATGGGTCCCGACAGGAAGTCATCTCCAGGATCGCACAAATAACTGCTGCCCTGGTGAGGTTTAAGCCAATTTGGAAAGACAGGACCATCAGTCTACATTCCAAGGTAAGGCTGCTGCGCTCCCTTGTCATCTCCATCTTTCTATATGCTTGTGAAACATGGACCCTCACAGCAGATCTACAACGAAGAATACAAAGCATGGAGATGAGGTGCTACAGAAGACTTCTGTGCATTTCCTATACCCAGAACATCACCAACGACGAAGTTCAACAGACCATCACACAAGTCATTGGACAACACGATGACCTGCTCACAGTGTTGAAAAAACGGAAACTCCGATGGTATGGCCACGTCACCAGATCATCAGGTCTTGCAAAGACCATCCTGCAAGGCACAGTGCAAGGAGGTAGAAGAAGAGGGAGACCGAAAAAGAGGTGGGATGACAACATTTGAGACTGGACTGGACTGAGCGAAACAATCAGGGTTGCTGAGGACAGGGAAAGATGGAGTACTTGGTTAAATGATCATCTGTGGTGCCCTTACGACCTCCGAGTTATGGAATAGGATAGGATAGGATAGGATATGTTATTTACTTGTAAGATTAAATTATCAAAATAATAATTTCCTCCTTTGCTCGAAAAATATGTACTGAGCTTTGCCACACCTTTCGAATCGGAGGGCTTCAACGACGGCGTTCGCGGCATTTTGAAGCGCTGGCGCGAGTCGGAATAAGCAAGGAAAGGGACGGAACTTTGACTATTTGTCTTTTTGCTAAAACGTCAACGTAAGCCAGGGTTGCCCACACTATGACTTTTTCAGCATGCGAGGTACTTTTAAAATGACCAAGCCAAAATGATCTACCTACCACCAACATGCAAAACATATATATAGTCATATAATAGGCTGACGTCAATTTTTTTTTACTGCTACACGATCTACTCAGTCACACTGCCTTCGCGATGGACCGGTCGATCGCGATCGACGTATTGGGCACTCCTGTCGTAATCCATTATATTATCCATTAGGAATATCGTTTTTTTTCTTTTTCATTTCTTCCACTCGTGGCGCGCCCCCCCCCTCCCCCTCCTTTAAAAAATTAAAAAATAATAAAAATAAAAATAAAATAAATAAATAAATAAATAAATAAATAGAATGTCGCCGAAGACGGGAAATATCAGCTTTGCTCTTTCTGGAGCACGAAAGACGGTGTTCGTCTGGAGATTGTTTAGAATGATTGCAATGATTGAAGTTTTTTAGGGAGAAGATTGCGAGGGCTTGCATATTGTGGGAGAGGTCAAATACTCGTACCAAAAAAAATAAAATTTAAATAAACATAAAAATAAAAATAAAATAAACACACATATCTATCTATCTATCTATCTATCTATCTATCTATCTATCTATCTATCTATCTATCTATCTATCTATCTATCGATCTATCTATCTATCTATCTATCTATCTATCTATCTATCTATCTATCTATCTATCTATTTATCTCTCTCTCTCTCTCTCTCTCTCTCTCTCTCTCTCTCTCTCTCTCTCTCTCTCTCTCTCTCTCTATATATATATATATATATATATATATATATATATATATATATATATAATTTATTTATTTATTTATTTATTTATTTTATTTTTATTTTTTTAAATTAACATCCTTGAGACTTTTTTTTCCCAATAGTATCATGCAGAACTCGCTATAAAGAATGTAACTTAGCCCATTTGGACATCTGACTGGTGTCACTGGATCGCTAAGTAGCCACGCGAATAATATCACTCTTAGATCTACCCTGTGTCTCTCCCTTGACACTCGAAGTTGAGACGTGACAGATAGTGTCCCAGAGGCAGGACAAGAGAACAAAGACGTCCGAAAAAAGATTCACGTATCCGCGAGAACGAAATAATTGGTCGAAGAGGAAGAAGATTCCTTTATATCCCCAGTACACCCCGCATTAACCGGGTAGTCGCACACAAAGCGTAGGACCACAAGGGTCAAGGAGCAGACTGATGTGAAAAAATCCTCAGCCATCACCAACAGACTAGAGACGGTTTCACGATTCCCAGAGACTAGAAGTAAGTTAACACTAGTGTTAGTAGATTTCTAGTACTTATGTGTTTGTAATATTATACTGATTGCCATGTATTATTATGTTCATGTAATGTGTATTTACAGAAATCGATTATTGTTTCTGACATGCTATGCATATTGCTCGATATATCTTAGCCTTAAGATTCAGATATAGTAGTGTGCTTATGGGCAACTGGGCAGGTGTCTGATGCTATAGACTCCTTGCAGAAGGCACCACATACCACTATATCTGAATAGAATATTGTAGCCAGAGTTCTGTATTTTCCAGCTCAGCTCTGGGAGGGTTTGTGGAGTCAACGCCTGACGTTTGCTCCCGTGAAAAGAAGGAGATCTACTAGAATCTACCTCACCATGTCCGGCCCGATAGCTGCCAGACTTGCCTGATCATCCTGAGAGTAACCAGACTCCCTCAGAGTGACCACCTGACTCAAGCACTCACAGAAATTGAGAGCTAAGTCTCTTCCCAGCTTCAACTGATGTCAAAACTACTCGGAACATTATTAGACCATCAAACACATAGAACTACTTAGCACATGATGAAGAAGTCTTGCTAAAGAACTTTCCCAGCACATTGGACAGTTTATAATTATTATTACATTTAATTAAAGTCATGTTAGAATTTGTGTTGAAGAGATAAAAGTTGAAATCACATAAATACGACTGGTGTCATTCTATTTGTATTGTCATGTGTCCACTAGCTCTTCTTCTCTTGAGACCAATTACAATAGTCATTTGACTAGCAAAAATCATTTCTTAAAGTGAGCCAATGATACTTTTAAACCCAAGAACAAATATAAATTTTTATGTGACCAAGCACTGTGATTTAGTCTCTCACATCACTTAGGAATCTTGGTAAAGACCGACTGATAGAGATAGCTAAACCCCTCATCTATCTACAGATTTTAATCCTCTTGTAAGATAATTGTATCTTCTCCAGGATATCATCACACCGAGGCTGTGGATGCTAAATCACTCAATGTGTTCAAGAATAGTCTAGACAAATTATTTAAGGATATAGCATCTACTCCACCAATTTTGAGTCTAAAAAATTATAAATTAATAGGCACTGAGGCCAAGCAGGGCTAGAAATTAACTTTTTTCTTTGGGGGCCACCGTGCCCCTTGATTGAAAAATTTGAGGGCCCACAAGCAACTTTAGGGGCCCAACTTGAAAAATAATGCAAACAAAAAACAAAAGAATTATTGACAATATAATAAGTAGAAAGTACAATTTGTCTGATAATCTAAAATAAAAACAATTGAATTTCCAATTTTGCTGAGTGATGTCAGTTTTATTTGCCTTTTCTTTCACTTTCAAACATTACCAACAAAAAAGGGGAAAAAACACACACACACACACACACACACACATTCAGTGACACACATATTCCAGTGACTAGTGAGCCTGAAATGGCCATTAAACAAAATAGAAAAAAATCAAGTGAGTCTCTTGTATAATACTTTTCAGTTTTGTGACTGAGTATTGCACAATACACATAATTAAATTTTTAATATGAGTAACCTAACAAAAAATCTGACCTCAATGCACAAAAGTTCAAAACAAAACCATGAAAGGGAACTAAACTTAACAGTACTCTTCCTCGATTCAAGGCCATGCCATGGAAATCTTTTTTTCCACCCTTCATTGTAGTTCCTTGATTTTTTTGTCCTCTTCATACTTCTTTTTTCTCTTTTTTCTTGTCCTTTCCTTTCGTCGACGTTTTCTTCTGGCGTCTTTCGCTTCCCAAAAATTGGAAAATAAGCCATCGCTGATTGTTTTAGCAACTGTATGGCGACGATATGTAGCCATACTTTCGTACTTGCAAAGATGGACATTTTGCCATACACATATGTTATGTTGTGCCATAGCCTTTGTCTTGTCTTGTCTTGCCGTGTACGCCCACAATCAATCGTGTTGATCATTATGGCATTTGAGAGGAAGATTTTGTACGCATGTCAAGTACGGATACGGAGCTAATAACATTTAAATCGTGCCGCTACATAGGAAATGTGAGTGAAGGGGGGAAATGCTGGTGAAATAAGGGTAAGGAGACTGGGGGGCATGGCGGGTGGTGTGTAGGAGGGGAGGGGGGGGGGAACTGGAGGGTTTTACTGGGAGACTCCCGACACCAAGGTGTCAGCAGCCAGAGCCTCCAGTGCCTCACTGTTGAGGGCATTCCAGTCCTTTATGGTTCGTGGCAGAAAAGAGGCGGCTCTATATTGGGTCCTGCACGAGACTTGCTTGTACTGCTTGTTGTGGCTGCGGCGTTGGCGCGATATAGCCTGTTCCACTTTCCCATTGATGATGGGGCAGTTCGCAGTGCCACTAGTTATCTTGCGCAGCATCTGAAGGCGTGCAGTGCGACGGCGATCCTCCAGGGACGGCCACCCCAGTGACTCCAGCATGTCCCTAACACTCGATGTGTTGTGATAGCGGTTAGTAGCAAACCGGGCGGCGCGTCTCTGAACTGCTTCCAGTCTGTCGATGCCTTTCTGGGTGTGAGGGTCCCAAACAGATGCTGCGTATTCCAGGATAGGACGCACGAAGGCCATGTAAGCTCGCTCCTTGATGGCCGTAGAGCTCACCTTGAGATTCCTTCTCAAGAAGCCTAGTGTCTTACTGGCCTTGTTGGCGATGCTGCTGACATGTGCGTCCCAGGTTAGGTTGCTGCGGAGGGTCACCCCGAGGTACTTGGCCTCAGAGACTGACTCAAAGGTGTGACCGTGTAGGGTGTAACTAGACTGTAGGGGACGTCTGCTCCTCGTGACTGGCAGAGTTGTGCACTTGTCAGGGTGGAACTGCATGTCCCAGCTCTTCTCCCATTGCTCAAGGCGCTGGAGGTCTTGCTGTAGCTGGGCTTGCTCTTGGTTGCTAGTTACCACTCTGTATACAGCTGTGTCATCTGCGAACAGTCTTGTCAGTGCAGTCAGTCGGTCTGGTAGATCGTTGATGTAGGCCAGGAATAAGCATGGCCCCAGCACCGAGCCTTGGGGGACCCCAGATCGCACACTGACAAAGGAAGAGCAGCTACCGTTGACCATCACAGCCTGGCGCCTGTCGCTAAGGAAGCTGGCGATCCATGTGAGCACCGTGTCGTGGATGCCGTAGCAGCGGAGTTTGTGGACCAACAGACTGTGGTTGACTCGGTCAAATGCCTTCGCAAAGTCCATGATTAGGACGTCCGTCTGCTGTCCACCTTCCATGTTGCACGAAAGCTCCTCGACAAACTCCAGGAGTTGGGTCTCACACGACCGCCCTCTTCGGAAGCCATGTTGGTTGTCGTGAAGGGTGTTGTTGGTGTCGAAGTGGTGCATGACGGCGCAGACGACTATGTGTTCCATAAGTTTGCAGGCCACTCACGTCAGGGATACTGGTCTGTAGTTGGCAGGATTGTATTGTTCGCCCTTCTTGAAAATCGGTGTGACGTGTGCAGTCCTCCAGTCCGATGGTACTTCGCCTGAAGACAGGGAGGACCGGAAAATCGCCGTCAGCGCTGGAGCCAGTTCTGCCGCCAGCTCTCTGAGTAGGCGTGGGCTGATTCCGTCTGGGCCAGTAGCTTTGTTGGGGTTAAGGTTTGTCATCAGCTTCCAAACCCCAAGTTCCGTGATAGTGATGTTTGGCATGGCTGGGACGTCTTGGCTGGTCATGCCCGTCCTGAGGGTGAACTGTTCCTCAGTGTATGAAGCGCCATCACCGAAGACGGACTGGAACTGCTCATTCAGAAGGGTGGCTTGGGCCTCTGGGTCTGAAGTGAGCTGGCCATCCTTCTTGAGTGGTGCGACTCCCACATTTGAAGACCTCTGGTTCTTAATATAAGTCCAGAAGCGTTTGTTTTTGCCCGCCTGGTCCGGGTTGTCGTCACCCAAGAAGATACCGTTGAGGTAGTTCCAGTAGCCTCGCGCGATCGTCGCATCTGTCGTTGTATGGTGCGCTTCAGTTCTTTCACCTGTACTCGGAGTTCTTCTGAGCCAGTTTTCTTCATTCGCCGGTAGAGTCTGATTCGGCGGTTGATGAGTCGTCTGATGTCTTGAGTGACCCATGGATGGTTGACTTTCTTGCGTGCGAGCTTGTGTGGAATGTGCTCCTCTGCTGCTTTAAGCAGGCCCTGCTTGAAAGTAGTCCAGAGCTCCTCTAGTGATGCTGTGGCCTGCATCTCCTGCACTATAGCGCTGATTTCCCTTGCAGCCGTCTTCAGGTTCTCCCAGTTAGCTTTGGAGTACAGAGCAATCTGGCGAGGGGCCTGGCGCTTCTTGTGTGGGGTCAGGGAAAATTCGCAGTATGGGATGCAGTGGTCGGATAGGCCTGGGACTACTTCTGTGCGGGGTACAAGTTGGGGGGAGTTAGTGATCAGGAGATCAAGGGTATTGCGGTCTCTTGTGGGCTCTTTCACAAGCTGCTCAAGGCCGTGATCATGAATCATGCTGAGGAAGTCATTGTGAAGAGTAGGATAATTTTCATTACCTTTCAGTGTCTCGGTCTCCCAGTCCCATCCTGGAAGATTGAAATCGCCTCCTATGAATAGGTAAGCATTATTTAAACTTGATGCTCTCTGTAGGGACTGACTGAGGAGTTTAAGGCTAAGCTCATCAGATTCGTCAGGGCGGTAGAAGGCACAAATGTACAGAGTTCTCCTGCCTTGCAGCTTGACGCGCGCCCACAGAATTTCGCAATCCTCTACATCAAGTTCTGGGGCTGCATAACTATCTAGATTGTCTCTGATTGCAAGAAGAACGCCACCTCTGTCACCTCTTTTGGGTCTGTCTTTTCTATACACGTTGTACATGTTAGGGAAAATTTCAGCAGATGACACAGATGGGTCTAGCCAAGTTTCAGATCCTATTACAATATCCGGCTTCAGGGTGCTGAGTAAGTTGGGTAACTCCGCCCTCTTGGAGCTCGCCGATTGGAAATTGATGTTTATGATTCGGAGGGGACGGTGTTTATATTTATTCTGTTGATTAGCTCTTGTTGGAGTGGAGGCATGTTGTGGGTGGAAGTTGTGAATGCTACTAGGGCCTGGTGAAACTGATAGGTCGGCCAGCGAGTTGGAAGACCACTCCACACCGTGCAGGTCGAAGGCTGTTGCACTATTGGGGTTGCCACATATCGCACAGTACCAGGGAGAGTCGCTGATGCCCAGCGCCTCATAATTGTCGGCATCAACACTCTGGCACTGCCCATGGAACCACTGACCGCACTGATCGCAGGCTAGTCCCCTGTCGCTCCAGTCCACAGGCAAGTCGCAAGTTCCACATATCCATGAAGAGTGGGTCTGTGATGAGGAGTGAGAATCTACTGTGTTAGATGGAGAGCTAAAGGTGGATGGGCCTGGGTTGGGTTCAGGAGAGTACGAGTTACTTATCAGTAAGCTGCACAAGTACAACAATACAAGTCTCTGTCTAGTTGATGGTTGGATCCAGGCTTTCTTGTACAAAGAGTGAGCCAAAGTGCCCACAAACAAACTGTAAGTGGTACCAAATGTTCGAAGCACAGTTTTACCGAAGAAGTTAATATTTACATTGTTGATCACAAAAGATGATAATCGTGGTGTGGTTGCATCTTCAAGAGTTTTGTTCACAAGAGCACAAACAAGAATAAAAGTCACACAAATGTTGTTTCGAAACATAATTTAGCCTTTAGAAGAGCTTTTGTTTATTATATTAAAAAGATATTAAAGTGTATATTAAACTTTTGAGTGCAAAATTAAAGGGTTTTCGCTTCTTTTCTCTGTTGTTTTTTTTTCTGTCCAAATTTAGGGCACCGGTGTGGGTTGCTTCCCTTGGCCCAAATACGAAACTGCCGAGTAGAGCTAGCTGTAGCAGACGAATTATTTTGCGGGCCAAGCGGGCCCTTCGTTTTTCAACTTTCCGAGCCCAAAATCAACTTTGCGGGTTTTTGGCCCCGGACCCCCGCTAATTTCGAGCCCTGCCAAGGGTTTGGGTCTTGGGACCCTCATCAAGATTGATTATGAGGGCCAAAGGCTTTATAGCCTGCATGCTGACCTATCCTATTTCTATGCTACGCTATGCATGTAAACTAGTAGTAGTATCCGAAGGCTAAAAGCCTATAATGCCATCTCTATCCTACTATACTATAAACAGTAAACTTTATTGTCCAAATCTTCACAAAATGGAAAATATAAATAATAATACTATTCATTCTGGCATAATATTATTTCAGTGCTTAATAACCACAATCACTCAACAGCTAAGAGAAAGAAAACAAAACAAATTATACAAAAAAGTTCTGCATGATAACAGTACTTGAAGGACTAGGCCTACTTACTATTATGGCCTGGTGAAATTTTTTGTAAAGAGTGTACATGTTATCAAAATGCATGTAAACTAGTAGCCAAAGGTTAAGAGCCTATGATTCCATCTCTACTCTACTACTATACTATAGATAATAATTTAATCTATTCTTTCTGGCATAATAATATCTACTCATTCGAATCATAATAATATAGATCTACTCATTCTGAGGAGAAAAAACAAACTGTTTTGTAATTGTAGCCTCTGTCAGCATAATTATAAATATATAGCAAATAATTAATCTTGCTTTATCGTGTATTAAATACCCGTTTATATATAGATCTACCATACTCGTGTCATATATATTTCACCAAACAAACAAATACGTAAATAAATAAATTAACAACCCAGGAATATCCTCATGACCTTCCTGCCGAAAGAGTTGGGTCTTGCGAAATACCGAAACCGGTGTCACATCCTTCAAGTTCCGGGTCTCCTAGTTTATCCGAGCGCATTTGCGCATGCGCCAGGTCATGTCGTGCCGGCTTTTTCACGAAGTTCTTAGGCGTCATAACCCTAACCCTAACCCAAACCCTAACCCTAAACTCTTAACTCTAACCCAAACTTTAACCCTAAACCTTACGAAGACTATGATAGCACTGTGCGCATGCGTCGAATTTTGTAACGCGTCGACCAATCAGAATGCTCCCATTCGCTCCCAGCCCAGCTAAGATACTAGGAACTGTGAGGATGTCACACCGGGATCGCGTTTCCCAGCACAATGCGCAAGCGTGCGCACGCCGATTGCGTACGCCAGGATGTAAGAAACGGTATGTAACGAGATTGCGTATGGCAACATGGCTTCTCCCGATCAACTCGGCAAAATCATAAAAGTAATTTTATTGATGAGGCGTCAGAAGAGGACAGCATGATTGCCATACCACGTATTATGACTTCTACGGTGATGGGGCTTTATGTAGCATCCAAACACAGTCCAGAAGACCGCGATCTGACAGCCCATGTGGAAAATTACGTGGAAATATCATCATTGTAACTGCTCCAAAATCATTTGGCTTTTTTTTTTTTTTTTTCAGTTTTTTACATTCTATTAATTAACACAACGAATGCCATAATATACATGAACACCCACATTGCAGACAATATAAATAGCTTCTTTCCGTCGGAAATATGTAACTAATAATATCGAGGGGAGTATATCTGGATATTGTCCATTTCCGAATGAACCGATAGACATTTGAGGTGAGAGGTCGTCTTTTTATAATCTATATAACATGAATTCCATCAATTAATGAAGTAAGTCAGTATGTTCAAAGTATCAAACCAATTTTTTTGGTGCGAAATATCGAGAGACGGTTATGGTAATGTTTTATGGGAAGCTAGTACTAGCAGGATTTCCGATAAAGCATTTGCGTGTCAAGTTTTTTATTTTCTTAATATTAGAGCGAGTCTAGAGAACAAGCCAGATTAGAAGATTGGTTTCAAATACACATGCAGACTTACCTACTAATGTGGTTGGCACAAAGAAGGACACGGAGCCTATGGTGTGTGTTTGTGAAGACAACTTGTTTTGATAGTGTATGCAATCTTGTTGTAGGCCTCACGGCCTATTCCACGCCTCTTCTTCAAGCGTTCATGAGTGGGTAACGCTTGGGTCACGCTAGCGCAATTTGACGATAACATATCTAATCGTCCTATTCTTTAAATAGACATACACATTTTGGGTTGCTGCCCAGAAGATTCTTGAATGAGTTAAAGTTGTTTGCAAATTTTACACTAGCTGGGAGAGCTGCACAAATAAAACTTCAACCAATGCATACTATAGGATTACTTCAATCTAATGTCAACTAAGTATACTATTAACTAGGATCAGCATTGCCTAACGCAAGAATTTGACCACTGGGTTACAGCTGCCCTAGGTAGTATAGTATACTTTTCAAGGCATTAGCCCTGAAGATAAACCATTTTGATGCCAATTACATAATGGCATTGATATCTTTTCAGGATCTCTGCACATGGATTGCACCCCACCTGCCACATGACAAGTCCATCTCACTGGAGAAAAAGATGCTGGCCACTTTGTGGGTTTTGGGAGACCAGGAGAGCTACAGGGGTGTGGCTGATCGGTTTGGCATGTACATAGGCACCTTGCACAAAATTGTTATGCTTGTGTCAAATGTGTTGACTAACGTAAGAGAAGAAATCATAGTATGGCCTTCAGTACAGCAACTGACACGGAATGCTGAGGAATTCAGTGAAAGATGTGAGTTTCCTGGTGTTGGCATTGTAGCTGGCACTCATATTACAATCCCAGGCCCATCTGAATTCAGAGACTCATATATAGAACTGGAAACCCAAGTGTGCGTTTACAGGTTGTGTGTAATGCCAGACTGCTTTTTACAGACCTTATGACGGGAAGGCCAGGATCAGTGCATGATGCTCGTGTGTTTAGAAACTCACCCTTGAAAAGAAAACTGGACAATGGACTACTCCCAGCACATACTTGGAGATTCTGCCCACCCTCTGTCACAATATCTCATTGTGCCGTTTCGGGACCATGGACATTTGACCCCTTTAGAAAAGACCTTTAATAAGAAGCATTCATCCACCCGAGTTGAGGTTGAGAGAATAGGGCTTCTCAAAGGGAAGTGGAGACGCATGAAATTCCTAGACATGGTCTGTGTTAAAGAAATACCTCATGTTATCACTGCTGCATGCGTTCATAATTTTAATATAATGAAAAACGGCATTGATGAGGACGACATTGAAATAAAATTTAATGTGAATGATGAGCAGTGCAATTCTGATGGTGATGATGTTTTGACGGGGGTTGGAAAGCGATTAGAAATTGCCCATCAGTTAATGTAACTTTATCTTGTGCATATTGTTTTTGAACTTTGGACACAGTAATGCGAGTCATATTGTTTTTGAACTTTGGACACAGTAATACGAGTCATATTGGTTTTGAACTTTGGACACAGTAATACGAGTCATATTGGTTTTGAACTTTGGACACAGTAATACGAGTCATATTGGGTTTGAACTTTGGACACAGTAATACGAGTCATATTGGGTTTGAACTTTGGACACAGTAATACGAGTCATATTGGGTTTGAACTTTGGACACAGTAATACGAGTCATATTGGGTTTGAACTTTGGACACAGTAATACGAGTCATATTGGGTTTGAACTTTGGACACAGTAATACGAGTCATATTGGGTTTGAACTTTGGACACAGTAATACGAGTCATATTGGGTTTGCTGTTCTCCTCATGTTCCAGGTGTGACAAGCTTCAAAACTGTCATTTTAATTGACGTAATTTAAATTTGTGTTAAGAAGCACGCATATGAATGAAGTTTACTATTGGCTGTAGTCACAAGGTTGCATGCTAAATAAGGCAGTAAACTATATTGTTTACTTTAACAGTAAACTCATACTGAGAAACCTTTTTGTGTTATCTTGGGGGTAATAAAGATTTTTTTTAACCTCATTGTTGTGTAATTTTTGTTTTGTGCATGCATGTCCATGTTCGTAGTATGTGTGGAGTATAGTTGCTGTGAATGTCCACACACACACAATCTGTAACCAAAACAAAACAGAAAATGAATATTTAATTTTCTATGTAAACGCAAATAAAACGACCAAGAAATTGTTTTGTGCAAGCATTTTTCGGAGTATGGTTGCTGTGAATTTCCAAGCTTTGTACACAAACACAATCTGTAACCAAAACAAAATAGAAATAGTAAATGAATATTTAATTTTCTATGTAAACGCAAATAATAAAACCAAGAAAATGCATCAACCTTTTTTTTTTTTTTTTAAATCTCTGTAACTCAAATGACTGCATAAACACAGTAACCGTTTGAAAATCAAAATCCTAATGCCTGTAAAACAGAATAAAAGCATAAAACATATTCAGAGATCATTCTTTGCTAAGAAATTGCAATTTCCTCAAAGCAAATTACATATATTAAAATTAACCATATGAAAGAAGGACTTGTGTGAAACCACTGTTTATACATGCAGGGATGTCGTTTGGGTCGGATCTTCGGCTTTTAGCCGAAATATTTATTAAAAAGCCGATAAATTGTCCGTTATGTTGGCTCGCGGAGCCGAAGTTTTCACGGGTGAATCGGCTCAATTTTGTCAATTTTTGCGATATTCCTGTGCTGTACGCTTGCAGTTTAGGTGAGGATTCGATAATACTAAAGTTAAACCCAGAAACTGTGACAGTATTGTGGTCTGTCAAGGGACAGTCTAAACTTTTTTTTGTTTTTGTGTGTCTAAAATTTAAGAAAATAACATGTTTTCAATGTTCTTATTCTACTCTTAAAATCATGTTTTATTACAAAGATATGCATCCACAGAACACCTTTAATATATGGAGGTGGAGGGTGCACGTTAACGTAGTGAATCTAGTAAAAAAAAAACTTGTGAGACTGCTTTGGAAGAGAGAGCCGAAACTTTCTGTAAAAAGCCGAAAGTTTCACGGCTGTTTCGGCCAAATCGCGGAAGAAAAATTTTCCTAGCAACATCCCTGACATGTACACACACAGTTTAGTTCAGATTCTGGAAGTCACATAAAAACAAAGTATTTACTACTTAAGTTAAAAACTAAAGATGGGATACTGTAAAACAAATTATTTCTTGTGGATAATAAACATGTACCATTCTAGTTTCCATTCTCTTCAAAAACAAGAAGTGTCATTCAAATGTATTAGAAGACACACATACTCAAAGATGTACATAATTTGAACAATTTTAGCATGAAATAGAGGGGTATATCATTGTGTGGCTCAATTTTGCTTAATTTAGACAAGACTGACCCAAACAGCCCCACAAAAAATATTAACCAGTGCAAACATCTGGGAATTTTTTATTTTGGGGTGGTACACTTGGTTTAGCTGTTGTGGAGATGTAGTGATAAATGCGTTTATAAGAGAACTGACCAGACCCTATAGTGACGTGGACCTTGAATGCAGAGCAAATTGATTGTTGATTGATTGTTGCTTTAGGTCCAGCGGACTCTTCCGAGCCAAATCAGGACCGGACAACCCCCGATCCGCATAAAAGATCTGCTGAAACAACCCTAGTGAGAAAACTGAATGCCCTCCACCGGCCAGTCACTTTACAATAAAGACATCCCACGCAGGGGACGGCTGAGGCTTTACCCCAACTACTCGAACCCCCGGTTACAAAAACAAAATAGAATACAAACATCATTATAAATTATCAACAAAACACATACATATTATAAAATGCCTATATTGCTAAATAATAACATCATAGGAAGCCCTAGTCACCACCCGGCAGAAAGCGTCCAGCACTCCCAAGCTGATCCAACAGACCTGATACACAAACAAGGAGTCTTGTCCAGGAAGAGTTTTCAAGAAAAAAGGTAGGTCATTGATCTAGCGAAGAAGAAGATAGTATAGCAGAGTGATAGGACAGAGCAGGAATGGGAAAGAGCAAATGAGAAAGACAGCGACAGTGGGAATTTAAAGCACTAAATTTCCAGAAAGTGGGGATACTATTTATACTGAAACCCCCGGCACTCCAACGGGGGGACTGTTGCCGCAGTGAATCGGTCATGCCTATAAAGGAAAGACAGGTTTTCAACTGGGGCTTTCACTTTTCCCTTTATAGGTTAGAACAATCTACAGTGGCAAGATTGCTCATGACCCCAAGGGGTAATGCAGAGCAAAACATTGGGTCAGACTATTTGGTCTGTCCAATAAATGTACTCCGGTAATTCTGAATATTGAATAACAATCAAAATACAGTCATGAAAACTTTCACAAACACTGCAAGTGTTGACAAATTCTGTCCATAAGTAGAAGATTCAAATCAAACACTGTAGCTGTTTGACATTCTATCAATAGGTAAAACCTGTAAATAATAGAGCAGTACAAGAAAATGATGAACTTACTTACAACATTCAATGCTCTCCAGGCAAATACAAAATTGTACATTAAAACAGGGGAAAAAATCTGCTGTGGAGATATAGTGATAAGTGTGTTTATAATAGAACTGACCCTAGTGACGTGGACCTTGAATACAGAACAAAATATTAAGTAAAACTGTAAGAAATCCTTACTTCAACCAAACGCATAATTCATTCATCACAGGAACCAGCGGACTTTGTGTTGAATGAGGACTTCACAAAATCTAAAATGAAAAACAAATTACCATGTGGCACTGTTTCATTTATTTACACACACACGCGCACACACAAGTAAAAACTACAAGGAGTACCATCACATTTTGTGGTTTCTTATAGCAACAAAAAAATTAGAGTAGTGTTACATTTTATCCCCTTTATATGTCTACATTTATTTATACACCCCGCCTTTATAAAGGGTGTACATAATGCTGTTTGTCTGTCTGTGTGTCCACAGCAATATTTCCGGTGTTTACAGTCCAAATGAGCTGAAGTTTGGCTTACAGGTGTCATTCCATGGCCTGTCCATGACAATTTGAATTACAAAAACAATATGCTGCCTTTCCCTTTTGGTCCCAGTAACTGTGCACTGAAAATGAAATGGATAGACTGAAAGCGTGGCGATTTATTTGCAGTGCATTGATAATGAGGTGATGGGCTTTTGGGAGATGGGCTTTATCGGGGTGTATATTGGCCACGTGAGTGTCCAGCACTTATTGTTTTCTGGATTTTTTTCCCTTTTTTTTTTAAAATTTATTACAATTTATTTATTTTTCGCGTGAGATGCAGGTTGTAGAAATGATGTCTATAAATAGTTCAGAGGTATAACAGAAATAATTTCAAACAAAAACAGATTTTAAATAATGGTATTGGATGCAGTCGATATACATTTTCAAGGAAAATAAATCCTTTCCGTTTTTTAATAGTGATTTCCCAATCTTTACATCATTCGTTTGTATGATGGATGTTTGCTGATAATAATGTAAGACTGTGTGAAAGAGTATGTTGGTATAGATTGCCATGCTTTGAGCTCTATCAGGTTGAGAAAAAGCTCTTATATAACATCCATTATTATTATTATTATTATTATTATTATTATTATTATTATTATTATTATTATTATTATTATTATTATTATTAAGAATTTTTTTAATTTAATAAAAAAAGTTTTACAATCAATTAAAGTTTAATATTAGGAATACTTCAGCAAGCGGTAGATGTTAAACAACGGTATAAATGTCAAACCACTTCCACCACCCCTCACCTCCAACACACATACAAAAACCATGAAGACCTAGACATCAATTAAACCCCTTTACTATTACTTTTTTTAGAGCCTCTTTTAGCTCATTCTAATTAGCATTTCTTTCTCTAAGAGCTTCAGTTAGATTGTCAACTGCAGCGGTATGTTTCGCTACAAACGCCACAAACAATTGAGGTGCCTGTTGCGCTCGACGTTGATGCCTTGTAAACTTGGTTGTAGTTGGACCAACTGCATGGGGTATTGCTGGAGTAGCTGGCCAACGCATCAGTTCCCACTGAACCGTCTTCTGAAAGTCAGGATTTGAAATAAAATAACAAAATATTTTACATATACCAACACTGTTACTAGTTTGCTTCGTTAATTAGTGAATCATTACTTATTGGTTGTTTGCTTGTTTGAGGCCAATGTCCGTATGCAATTTAAAGGAACTGCCTAGAACTGTGTTTGGATGTGCACTCGGTGTGGTTAAATTATCTAGGATCTCGAGTTAACTCAAGGGATAACTGCTTAAAATGGGCTATTACATACAGGCTCAGAGGTCCCGACTTGTAGTTCGCTGCACCTATAAACAATGATTACCTAACAGATTTAGCATAACTATTCACATCTACAGTGATTTTAGAACAAAGTCAACTTAGAATAAGGGGAAAACTGTATTTTGTTTTAGTGTTTTATATTTTATTAAATCAACGACATCCCCACTCAAGGCAGACCCACTCAGATATCAAGGTGTTCCTACTTCACTGTTGCATAAGAAACCTTTATTTGTAAAGTTGACTGTGTACACCACATTCAACATTCAACATGGATAAACAATTCTGAAAATTGCACAGTGCAATTTTTAAAAATAATTTGTATGCAGAACATAAACCCAAGTATATTGACCATCTTCTCTAGAATTTCTGAACATTCCTTTGAGATTCATGCATATTCATGTACTTTATAATTCCTTGTGAAGAAACTCAGCTTCAGAATATAAAGAATATAATAAATGTGCAAATTGTTTTGGAGTTTAACTTTAAGGTTCCTTTCCAGTTTAACCATGAAGAAAATCTCAAGACAGCGTCTGCTTTAGATTAATGTGCTGCTGCACTGGGACAAGTCCTTGCGCCGTTTTCTATTATGTTCGGTTGCAGGCAGGGTAGCTGCGTGATTACCATTTTTAAAAGCCTTACATTTGACTCTGACAGTCCCAAAATTGTATTGTCAGGCAACAGGCCCATAACAATCAGACAGGTTTGAACCAATGAGTGTCTGCACTCGAGGCGGACACCTTTACCACAATGTGTTACACTCCGTTTGATGTTGGTGTTTTTATCAGTAGTTGATTCAGCCCCAATGCTGAAGTCCTGATAAAGTGTAACTCAGATTCGTTTATCCACGCAGCCTGCTCACTCAGCAACAAGTCAAAGTCTTCGTATGAAGTTTTCCACTTTTATTCAGCACACATCAACAACTGCATACAATCACCTTTTCACTCTCAACTTTTTACTTTCAACACTCTATCAACAACAACACACCTATTTTTTTTTTATTTTTTTTTTAAATCAGTTTATAGTCAGAGAGGAGACTTGAAACAGTGCGGCACTTATATAGTCTCTACATACTCAAGAACAAACAAGAATATCCTACATGAAACACCACACCAATCAAAATTAATTTCATCTCACTGTCTCACGTCACACAACCCTATTTGGAATGGAAGCTTCCATGGTTACCAACAGAACGATCCATACACTTCGATCGATAGTAAACAACCAATTCTCGAAAATTCTCAAATAATATCGACCAACTAAAAACACCAACATTACACAAAGCCTCTACTAATAACAACGCAAAATCAAATCAAAGATAAACACACTCTATTACTGCATGCGTTGCAAAATAAAACGATCTGATCTATCGCGCGCGTCACACATAATATCGTGCGCATTTCCCACGCACCATCATGCGTGTCTCAACGTAACATAACCCCCCCCCCCCCCCCACTCAAGAAGAAATTTACTTAATTTCTTTCAACAACGATGAGACGCAACAAACAAACAAAGTCCAAAATTAAAACCCATCCCAATCAATCTACTGTCAGTGCTCACAGTTCATTCTCATAGAGTCAATGTTTTTTTCATCCGCAAGGAAGCGACGCCCTCGTCCGTTACGGTTGTCATCGGCCCAGTGTCAAAGACAATGATCTTGTGGGCTTTCCTGGAGTCTGTGCATCCTCCGTTGTCTCCTTCTTCCATCGAACGTCCGATGAAGTGACGTTGTCAGCTCCCAGAATGCACTTACTGGGTCTCACAGTCAGGTTAGTTTCTGTCAGACGGTGAAATAGCTCCCTCAAGGTCTGCAGATGCTCTTCCCAGGTGTGGGTGTGGACTAGCAGGTCGTCCCAGTAACACACGACGTCGTCCATCCCTTTGAGCATCTTCCTCATTCCTCTCTTCAGGGTAGCTCCGCTGTTGACCATGCCAAAGGGCATCCTCAGGCATTCGTACGTCCCATCAGGAGTCACAAAAGCAGTCTTTGGTATGTCCTGTTGACGCACGGGTCTTGCCAATAGCCCTTGCTGAGGTCAATCTTTGAGAAGATTTTACTCCCCGATAATTGGCGGAAGAGGTCTGCTGCAGTAGGCATCGGCTCGGGATCGAAGACGGTGATCTTATTAACCTTCCTGTAGTCGATGCATACTCTGTTGCTCCCGTCCTTCTTCACGACCACGACAGGGGACGCGTAGGGTGAACTGGACTCCCTGATGATGCCCATCTTCAGCATCTCATCGATATCTTTCTTCAAGGATTCACGGGCCTTGAAATGGATCGGGAAGGGTTTGGATCGAACGGGAATATTTGAAGTGAGGTGGACTTCATGTTGGACCAAAGTCGTAGAGCCTGGGACATCGCTGAAGTTTTGGGGAAACTCGCCCATAAGGTCCTTGAGCTCTATCTTTTGACCTTCCGTCAAGCTTGGTCCTAGCTTAACATCATCGATGCCTTCTTTGCTGTGAAAGTCTCCAAGTTCCTCGCTGTCAAAGCTGTCGTCGATCTCAGCTGCTGTTGCTGCGTGTACAGTCTCTGATGGCCTTTCCACGTACAGCTTAAGGAGGTTGGCGTGGTATATCTTGGAATGCGGGCCGACCTTCACCTTGTAGTCGTTGATCCCCACCACGGTCTCCACTTCGTACGGGCCTTTCCACTGCATCAGCAACTTATTATGATCAGTAGGTAGCAGCACCAGCACTTTGTTGCCAGGTTTAAACTTCCTGTTCACAGCCCTACGATCATAGTAGTGCTTTCCACAGTCTTGGGACTTCTTCAGGTTTTCTCTGGCTATCTCGAGAGTCTGCTCCAGCTTATCCCGTAGCTCAAACACGTACTGGTAGCTGTTCTTCACCTCTGGGGTCTCTACTTCTTTCGTCCACAGTTCTTTCAGGATGTGCATCGGCCCTCTGATGGTTCTTCCGTACAGCAGCTCGAACGGAGAAAAGCCGGTGGACTCCTGCGGCACTTCTCTGTAGGCGAACAGTAAGGCGTTGATGTAGCGATGCCATTGTCTGGGCTGCTCGCTGCACAGTTTCTTCAGGGTGGACTTCAGCGTAGCCTTGAACTTTTCGACAAGCGTGTTACACATTGGATGGTAAGGCGTCGTAGTCAAATGCCGGATGCTCAGCAGTCTGTTGACCTCCTTCATGCAGTCAGAGACGAACTGCGTCCCGAGGTCTGTCAGAATTTCTTCAGGCACTCCAAGTCTGCTGAACATGTCCACCGGTGCCTCTGCAACAGTTTCAGTGTCAATCTTCTTCAGAGGCACTGCTTCTGGGTACCGAGTCGCATAGTCCACTAAGGTCAGTACCCATCGATGACCTTCTTCACTCGGAGGTCTTATTTCGCCGATTAAGTCTAAGGCCACCCTCTTAAAAGGTCGGTCGATCAAAGGCATCCTCTGCATAGGCACTTTAGGAACCCTTCCTCGAGGTATGGTCTTCTGGCAAATGTCACATGATCGGCAGAAACGACTGACGTCCGCATGAAGTCCTGGCCAGTAGAACACCGCCTGGATTCTATCCGACGTCTTCTTGATACCCAGGTGACCTCCCAAGATCGAGTCATGCGCTACTTCCATCACCTGGCGCCTTAGGGGTAACGGTACCAAGACTTGACGTAGTGGTTTCCCTCCGTTGACCCTCGGGTGCTGGAAGATTCGGTACAGGATCTTGGCCTTCACCTCAAAGTAGACCGTGCCACTGCCTTTGGTCACGTGGTCTTGGCGGTTCCTGTACTTGTTTAAAGTACTATCAGATTCCTGGAGCTGGATCAGTTTATCTCTGTCCACGATGGCAGCTTTAGAGTTGTCGGCGACCTTCAGTGGCGTAGTCGTCTTGTCTCTCTTGGCCTGGGCCCTGGTAGTGACAGCACCGACGATCTCTGGTCGGCAGGGCTGAGCCGGAGTAGCACATTGTCCCGTAACAGCTCTGTAAGGTCTCCATCGGGAAATGGCAATGGATCCTCCTCCACAACTTCGACGTGTTGAGTTGAGGCAGGACTCCACTCTGGATCGGGGTCGTCGGGTCGTCTCGCGCCGTCGATGTTCCCGATCATCAAATCGTATAGCGGCTTTTTCAGGCAAACCGCTTCTACTTCGCCTATGTAGAAAGGAGTGCTGACTTGAATCTTCGCAACTGGCGCTCTCACACATTTGCTGTCGGCCATGAGGGTCCATTTTGAACCGCCAGTGAACTGTTCTTTAGCGATTAGGTCTTCTCTGACGATGACCTCACTGCAGCCAGAGTCTCTTAGGACAGTCACTACATGATTTCCGACGCGTCCCTTGGAAACAGGCATGTTCTGGACGGTCACAGCTGCGCTAGCGACGACGGGGATGGATTTCCCGTTGGCAAGGAGGAGTTGGCCATCAGTCATGCACTCTTGCACGTCCGCAGGAGTAGCTGTGCGCTCGGTCTCACTCGGAAGAATGACGCTCCCGCCGCACACTTGATGGTCAGATCTACTAATTTGCCGTTGATTGGAGAACCGCCTCTGCCGGTTGCCCGCCGCTGCATTGTCCGTGTTGCTCCGCTGTCCGCTACTTTTGTTCTGAGGACAGTTAGCCGCTCTGTGGTCTGTAGCGTTGCAAGTGAAACAGCCTCTTGAATGCCCTTCCCTGGGAGGTGGCGTGGAGTCCGTGTGTCTCTGGCTCGTCTGACTCCCCTGGATCTGGTTCCCATGGTTTGCAGTCTTCTTAAATGGCTTCGTCGCCTGGGGTGGCCCTAGCGTCTTCTCATAGGCGATGAGATATCTTTCAGCAGCCTCAGCAACGTCTTTTAGCGTCTGTAACTTTTGTATTTCCAAGTGGATCGCGAGGTCCTTAGGGCAGGCGTTGAGTAATTGCTCCCTCACGATCAGTTCATGCAGACTCTCGTAAGTCTTTCCTTTGCCTGATAATTCCACCCACTTGTGTAGATATGACGACAGGCGCTCCACAATCTGCTTCGGCGTCTCGTCTGACAAAGGCCGGCATTCACGAAAGCGTTTACGGTAGCCCTTCTCTGTAAAGTTGTAGCACTGCAATAGGGTTTCTTTCAAAACATCGTAGTCTTTGGCGTCAGCATTCGACAGTCTGCTGTAGACATCGAGCGCCTTCCCCGTCAGTAGTGCGCTGAGTATGATCGCCCAGTCTTGACGTTGCCATTTAGCACTTTCGGCGAATCTTTCTAACCTCGCCAGATAGCTGTCGATCTGGTCCTTTTCGTCGACGAATGCTGGCAATTTTGGAGCCTTGTGGTCGCTAATAACGCATGGCGCGTGCTGATTGTTTTGGATACGCGCCAACTCTAGCTGGTACTGACGCTCGCCTTCAAGACGCTTCAGCTCGAATTCTCTTTCTTCTCGGCGACGTTGCTCTTCTCTTTCTTGACGCTGCTCTTCTAGTTCTCTTTCTTGTATTCTCTCCTGAGACTTGACGTACTCCGTCAGCTGCTTGCCTTTTAGATTCATTTCAATTCCTTTCTGCCAGAAGTCAGCCATCTTAATGCTTTTGGAAAGTTCTTTTCTGGAAAGTTCTTGACTGTGCTGTACCTTTCTAGACTGTTCTAGAACAGCACGCTTTCTGCAGTAGCGCTGATGCTTGCCACTAGTCGCTTTCGCTGACGCAGGCCCCGCTGTCCTCGTCGTATGCGACACTGCACCACGCTGGTGTTGATGTACACGCTCCTGTGCTGAAGTAGACGCGACGTCCACTCGCCGCTCTCTCTAATACTGGCGATGTAGCTCCGAGACTGTCCCTCGACGTAGTCTTGCGGCAGCCACGTAGTCCCGATCTGTTGTTTGCTCACGAAGCAACTCTTCAGCGACTACACGCCCTTGCAGTCAACCCGAATCTATCGGGGATGTAGTCCCAGTATGTTGGCCCCTCCCGACGCAACTTCTTGGCGGCTATCCTCGATGACTGCCTCTCGTAACGTTGACTCGCTTGTTGTCGCAGTTGAACCCTTGGCTATGGCGTGAATCCCGGCTTGGCCCCCAAAATGTTACACTCCGTTTGATGTTGGTGTTTTAATGAGGTCGTTGTAGAGAGGTTCCACTGTATCAAGAACAGTAGCAGCATAGACCCATCAAGGAACAAACTATTCGAAGTGAATTTGGACATTTAAGTTAAGAGAGTGTTTAGAGAATTATATATAGAGTACAGGAAATAAATGCGTGATATTTACTGTTAACAAGTGGTTGGACTACCTATGTTTCATAGCCGTGCGAGAGCTAGTGTGTCAGTGAATCTTTATCATTTTCTCCATACAGTGGAACCTCTCTACAACGACCTTGAAAATGTGTTATGTGTTATGTTTATCAGTTTATAGTCCCCTCTCTTCCCGTAAGGATTTTCAGAGAGGAGACTCTGATCATCGGTCTTTATAGAGAGGGGGTCTCTATAGAGAGGGGTCTTTACAGAGAGCATAATGGCCTTTTCTTGAATCAATTTGCCAGTGATCGGAATATTCTTTCTTCTAGCATCCAGAAACCAATCCCAAACTTTCTCATTTACTTCCTAGTATGTTGTCTTCCTCCGTTTTGATCGCGTACGATCGATCGGCATTATCACCACTTTCCCACCTTTTAAGAATGTCATCTTTGTCTCGGATAATTCCTTGAATTTGTGTTTTTCCAACTTTAAGACTCTTCGCGATCGCAATGGCAGTCTCTCATTTTTTGTGTCTGTTTACAACATTAACTCGATCTTCCAGAGATAAAATTTTTCTTTTCTTTGTAGACTCCATCATCCCATCACGCTTTCTTTGCTTCTTCTCAGTGCCGCGCTCGTGATGTGAATAAAGTGAAATGCAAACCCCAAACGAGTAGAATCTAGAATGTGACGTTACAAGATGACGTCAAACTTATAGAAGATTACTTTATCGGCTGGCGTGTCACATATAGGTACCTGTCTGACTGTGCTGAACAAGATCCTAGACAGTTTTTATTGTGCAGTCATGCCGAGAAGTCGCTATACTGATGACAGCAATATAAGGAAATACATCGGTTAAAATAAAATGGGTCGTTGTAGCGGGGGAGTCGTTATAGAGGGGGGTCGTTGTGAGAGGTTCCACTGTATTTGCTAATGTCTCCTCATTGGGCTATTTGTTCTGGTTGGCCTAATGTTGGTTTCAGGAGAGTGGACTACCGCACAGTCCTTCTAAGTGAGTTTCGGTGCACGCTTTCGGTGTCACTTAACTGCAGTTTAAGGTGTGGTGATGGTGTCTACTCCTTGGTGGTAGACTATTGGGCTATCGTAGCTCAATGCTAGATGCTCCACTGCAGGCTGAATGTCAGGGTTGACGCTTAGTAGTCTTCCTCCTGCCTCGGAGGCCAACGATGCCTGCTTATCTGCAAAATATGAGACGAATTTCTGCAACACCGTGTTTACTAAGGGTGTGCAGAACGTCTCACTGATGGCAGAAACAGCCCTCAGTGATAGTTCCACTTATATATATATATATATATATGCGACGAACAATCTTTTATGCCTGTGATCCACTGGAATCTCCACTCTAATTCCTATACATATACACATCATGGCTAAACTAAACACATGGAGAAGTAATTAACAATATACACATTCTCCGGTACAGCCACTGGTCTGCAAGAATACACATAGGAGAAACAACAGTGGGTCCGTAGAGGATACCTCCTGGTGGCGAAACCGGTTGCGTGTCCACCACGTGGTCCAGCAAAGTTTTACTAACATTCACAATTCTAAACATGGCAAAACTTCACAAACATAATACAGCAATAATATCAATAAAGCGAGATGAAACAAAAGATAGATCATTTACCTCTTTGACAATGTCAGGCTGTAGCTATACTAGGTTGAATTGAATTTCACCCGTCCCTGCTTTAGTCTTCTGCTAGCGAACTTTCAGAGCGTTGCTCCGTCTCGTGTGATAGTTAGGCACAAAATGACTGCCTAGCCTTGCGGTCAGCAAAAGCCCGCGAAAACTAGTACTACAAGTGGCGCCTTTAGCGGGTGTCTCTGGCCATATGTCAGCTGAATGAGGTCTCTGCCTAACTGAGCAAGCGTTAGCGTACACATGCTTAGCACACAACTGACTTGCGTCGTCTGCTTGGCATCGACTTTAATTTATAAAGGCTACAGCAGGCTAAACTATTTAAGGCGAAAAGTCTTAGTGCAGGCTCTAAATAGCTTTCTATGACACACACACACACATGTGCATGCACATGCACACACACAGAGTGACATGTACCTCTGGTAACATAATAAATACCAACTAAAGTCGATATATTATTAATATTATTATTACTCCACATTGATATGTGCTAAAAGGAGATATTAAATGGTGTTGCATGTTGCCATCATGATATACGTTAAATAACAAATAATTTTTTGTTGTTGATGTAAGTGTTTGTTATTAAGAATTGAGTTAATTGTGCATGCTTTTATTTCATCAAATGCGACACAGATGGCTAGGCATACATAATTCTTTAATGGTAATAAACATTAGTTGAA
The DNA here is from genome assembly GCA_036898135.1 of Oncomelania hupensis. Classification (NCBI taxonomy): domain Eukaryota; kingdom Metazoa; phylum Mollusca; class Gastropoda; order Littorinimorpha; family Pomatiopsidae; genus Oncomelania; species Oncomelania hupensis. The sequence goes on from CM072518.1 coordinate 62,862,117, forward strand.
TTGAATTGATATATCTGCATGAATATATATGAATGCATGAATATTTGTCATTCATTTTGCTGTAATGTGTTGTATTGCATTCTTATTGTTATAATTGCACGTTATTATATTGTAATTTTTTTCCCCTTACATTCCCGGTCATCCTCACCCAAAAACCACAGCCGATGAAAACAATGGGGACAAAGTGTGCGTCTGGCAGTGGCTAGACAACAATGCGCAGTGGCGGCTGTACCCACCCCAAGAGATCGAAGCGTTGGAGAAAGCCTACCAACGCAGGAAGGCTGGAACCTGCATACTGCAGCGCGGCAAGAAAAGGTTACGAGAATCGTGCATGCTTCCATCGTTTCCAACATTTTATTTTATTTTAATTATATTTTTTTAATAATGTCATCGTTCTTAGATAGACCGTGTCAGGCGACGGACTGTTGTGGGCAGCTGTGGTCACTGTGTGCTGAAATCAGAGATCAGCAATAGGCAGGGGCGGACGAGGGGGGGGGGGGGTTTCCGGGGTTTCCGGAACCCCCCCCACCCCCCAGCCCAAAAAAAAAAAAAGAAAAAGAAAGAAGAAGAAGAAGGAGAGAAAGAGAGAGAGAGAATACAATTATAAAAATAAAAATAAACATAAAATAAATACTATATATATATATATATATATATATATATATATATATATATATATATATATATATATATATATATATATATATATATATATATATATATATATATTTTATTTATTTTATTTATTTATTTATTTTTTTATACGAATTTTGGAAACCCCCCCCAAAAAAAAACTAACTGATCCGCCCCTGAATAGGAGTACTTCCTAAATATCTGTCAACATGTATTTTGTACCGCACTTCATGGGAAGCAACTCTCATTGACCTACTTTCGGTTTATTTAGGAGTACTGTCAACATGTATTTTGTACTGCACTTCATGGGAAGCAACTCTACTTTCGGTTTATTTAGGGATAATGCCTATTATATTCTACCACTGTACAGATCACAATGAGCATTGTTTCATGCTCAGGCAGTACTGTTTAGAAAAACGCTATCACCCGTTTTCATTAGGGAGTTACTTTTCAACCAGCCTGGAGTTATGTTCCTTGAGCAAAGTTTATGATGTTTTGTAGTTAACTGCCCTTTCCTTGACTTTTCTGTGTCTAACCATGTCTAGTTTCCCTTTTCAGTGTGAGAGTGATGTTCAGCGGAAACGTACAGAGAGATTTAGAAACAAATATGGAAAGAGATGTTCAGAGAAGATGTAAGTCTTTGCTTCTGTTTCTTCTTCTTCATCATCTTCTTGATCTTCTTGTTCTTCTTTGTTGTTGTTTGTGTGGTAGTGGTGGTGCTTCTGCTGCTTCCACCAAAAGTGTTAAATTTATTTATTATAAAGTCATGAATTAACTTTTTACAATTTATTAATATAAATTATGACTTTTTTCTTCTTTTTAAATATGATATGTAATCTTCTACAGATTTTATTTTAACTGTTTTGAATCAAAAATTTTAAATTGTTCTGACTTTTTGTGTGTGTAAATATGTAATCTTCTACATATTTTCTTTCCACTGTAACAGTATATACATGATTGGGCTTTGTTTATTTATTTATTTTTAAAATTATTTTATTCTGTAATTTTGTGTGTGAGGGAGAAACAGTGGAAAGCGATGGGCATTGTCCATTGTTTTGTTCTTTTCGATTTAATGTTTGATTCATATTTTGGAGTTTGTTGTACCATACTGTCCTTGCTACTCAACACTTATTATCATTACCAGAATGGTCACCAATGACGCTTTTAAATTTATTATTAAAAAAATGTGGCGTGCTTGTCCTGGATATCGTGTTGATTATCTTGGTGATTGCTTGTTTTTTTATTTGTTTTTTTGCCCTAAATATGTGCTGTGAGCCTCTTTAAGTTAAGTTATACATCTATGAATTTAGCTGGATCGTATTTTATAAGTAAACATTAGCTCTGCAGCTTTTGTTAAAATATGATAATTTTCCTATTCATTGGTTTGTAATATTAATTTTACATCCAGTTTACGTTATATTTTTATGTGATCTGATGTATGAAAAAAAATCACCCGTAAGTACACAATTTGCAGTTCTAATATATTGATATTTCTGAAAATAAAGCTATCGCAGTTGACAGTATGTTGTATTATGTTTTATTAAGTACTGCAAAAATTAGTGGAGCTATGTCTAATTAGAATAGGTGCTTGTTGGCCCTGGCATTTTGAGAAGATTTGATTTTTGTAAAGAGTTTTCTACTCTGAAGTACCTTCTACTTTTCGTTATAAACAAACCCAAATTGAGGAAATGTTACATTAAAATTGAGCCCTACCCTTCAAGTGTTAGTGAGCACTGGCATCAGAGAATCAAGTGTTGTTTTTAAATTGATAATGAGGAATTAGATACATACATTACAACAATGCTAATTGGACAAGAAGACAAGACAAAACAGTACAGTGCCAGCTAAGCTCTTTGTCAGACAAAACAATGACAAAATGCCCCTTTGTACAGCTTCAACCCTTGTCAGGGCCTCTAGCCCTTTTGTGTTGCCTTTAACTTGCAGGCCATTGTGAAAAATCGGGTCACCGTGACCAATGTTTTCTTCATCATGCGATGCCGTGGCGATGCATTATATTTTGGAAATAATGTCTGTCCCAATGGTGACCTTTGGTTATGTCAAACATGGCGCTTTGTGTACATAATACATTCATAAACGTATCTTGAACAGTTGGAATTTATGTTAATAATGCACCCTTAATAATGGATATTTTAAAATCATTAACCAAGATGATAAATAAATAGAAAAAAAACAAACACTACCCTGACTCATTTTTATTATAAAAAGCAAGTCACTGAAATGAAAGTGGAAAGTATAGAGGCATAAAATATACTTCTTATTTTATTTTATTAAAAAGAAACGTTCAAATTATTTCCTCAGAAGTCCATATGAGGGTGTCTTATACTGATATAAACACCTAACATATACAGATTACAGAGTAAAATCCGTGCAGAGCATGCTGATGAACACATATACTATCATACAGAGACTTTTTTTAAAATAATAATAATAATAATAACAGTAATAATAATAATAATAATAATAAACAAATATTACTATTACTACTACTACTTCTACTACTACTAACAATATGCAGAATTAGACCCCCGTTGGTGTGCCGGGGGTTTCAGTATAAATAGTATCCCCACTTTCTGGAAATTTAGTGCTTTAAATTCCCACTGTCACTGTCTTTCTCATTCCTGCTCTGTTCTATCAATCTGCTATACTATCGTCTTCTTCGCTAGCCCAGTCTCCTACCTTTTTTCTTGAAAACTCTTCCGGGATAAGACTCCTTATTTGTGTATGAGGTTTGTTGGATCAGCTTGGGAATATTGGACGCTTTCTGCCAAGTGGTCACTAGGGCTTCCTATGATGTTATTATTTAGGAATGTAGGCATTTTATATGTATGTGTTTTGTTGATAATTTATAATGATGTTTGTATTCTATTTTGTTTTTGTAAACGGGGGTTCGATAAGTTGGGGTGTAGCCTCAGCCGTCCCCTGCGTGGGATGTCTTTATTGTAAAGTGACTGGCTGGTGGAGGGCATTCAGTTTTCCCACTAGGGTTGTTTCAGCAGATCTTTTATGCGGATTGGGGGTTGTCCGGTCCTGATTTGGCTCGGAAGAGTCCACTGGACCTAAAGCAACAATTATGTAATGTAATGTAATGCAGAATTAGATGACTTAAAACAAAACATCCGATCACAGATGATGGTAGCTTGATACGATAGCACCCTCTCTACAGAACACGTCCCTCTAAGTACTGATATAAAAGTACTCGGAGGAATGCTTTCTATAGAGAGGACGCTATTGTATTCAGATGCAAGCGCCTGTGCATCAGAGCTAAAGACACACCACCTGTCTTTGATTTAGATAACTTCTTCTGCGTGCTTCACGTGCAACAAAATTAGTTTCAAATGCTTGAAAGTTTGGTGAGAACCAATGCTACAATTATAGGTTTTAAGTCTTCAATTCAAATTGTTCCTTTGTTCAGTATAGCAGCAGAATAGCCTCATAACATTGTGCCTTGCTGCCTAGAAGGCAATGTTAGAATTAGGTTTAAATCACGACAAACCATACAATTCAAATTGTTCCTTTGTTCGGCACGCTACAGAACAGTCTCATGACATTGTGCCTTGCTGCTGGAAGTCTGATGAGAGGCAACTGTAACATCTTATATCTTTAATGTTATTATTGCATAGCCCTACAATACTACTTATTGTGTTTTTTCTCGATCAGGATCTATCCATGCAGCAACACATTGCAAAAACTTGTCCGATTGCATACACTGAACTTAGACGCATAAGCTCCATTCGACAGTATCTCACACAAGAAGCAACAAAAACACTAGTTAGCGCATGCATTCTGTCTAGATTGAATTATTGTAATTCACTCCTCATGGGTTGCATACAGAAAGTCCTTAGACCTCTTCAGCAAGTCCAAAACTCTGCAGCTAAACTCATCTTCAAAGCACGGAAATCACAGCATCTCTTTCAAGAACTACACTGGTTCCCAGTTGAACAACGAATTAAATATAAACTTCGTGTCTTTGCTACCACATCATCTCTGGAACTGCTCCTAGCTATCTTTCCGAACTTTTGACAATGTTCCTTCTCGCTCTCTCCGCTCGTCTGCAGATGAAAGGATGTTCCGTGTACCAGAATACCACAGGGTGAGACACGGTGTCGAGCCTTCAGTTTCTTCTACGTTCAGACCTTGAACTCGCTACCTCGGTCCGTCCGTCACAGTCCTTCACTAGCGTCTTTTAAAATGAACTTGAAGACGCATCTTTTTAGAGAGGCATTTTCTTAGGCGCCATGAGTGAGTGTTGTTTGTTATTTTTGGTGTTGGGATGTGTATGTGGTTGCGTGTTATTGACCAATGTACGCATGTTGTGTTTACATTTGTTTGTGTAAAGCGTTTTGTGATTTTGGAAAGCGCTGTATAAATTGCCTGTTATTATTATTTTATTATTATATAGACCGTATAATTTACATGTCCGCAGTTGGTCAACTCTTGGAGTAATGTTTATGTTTGTATATAGTCCAAGCGTAAGAATGAAGTGACCTAAAATCCCATGAAAAGTGAAAAAACTTTAAAAGAAAATATTGAATGGAGCTGTATTGACTGAATTAAAAAGAGGCATTTTTAGATTTAGATCTAAATATAGATCTACGCTTCACTAGTCTTTGAGTCCCTGCGTGGGTTTATTTGCCAGTCAGACGTTCAGCTTGCTTGACGTGCAGTAGAATAGTCTCGGGACGTACGTGCAGCAAGTTCTTTCTCCTGGAAGCTCGGTGAGGGGGTGCAAGCCTGTGACAGTCATCAAGGGCCACGGCCTGGACGAAACGCTCCACCTCCACGCAGGCGTTGGTGTCAGGCTCGCTGCCATCACTGCCCACAGAATTCACCGCCATCAAGCTGGGCCGTGCTTGCCTCATGAGCCCTAGCCCTCTATCTTTGCCATCCTTGTTCGCCTCATTCTCCAACCTGGCGTCGTTTTTGCCTTCCTCTGAAAGCGTGTCCTTTGCACGCTTCGCCTTTTTGACCTTGTGCGACTTCGTCTGATACGTCTTTATAGCATTGACCACGTAGTTGATGAAGGTTGCAGCGTCCATCACAACCACCACAGACAGGACAAGGATGACGAGGGACACGCCCACCAGGCCCACTCCTGTAGCCGATCCCCGCGGGTCAGTAGTGCTCTGCTGTTTTCCCCTACCCAGTGACGTGTTTTTCCTGTCCACCGTTAGCTCTTTCTGCACACATAGGAAATGCTGTGCAAGTATTTAATAACAAGAATGTAGATCTAAGTGGTTACAAACAAATGGCCGCCTGCATTTAAGATTTTTTTTGTTGAACGACTTCAATTTAGATGACCCGCTTTCTAGAAAACGAACTGTTCTTACGTAGCGCAGTCATCAGCTGAAAAAGCTGCTCAAGGCGCTGGCCGAAACAGGATCTAACTCAAGGCGCCAACTTGCTGATTTATGCTTACTGTCTGACGCCCCAGACACTTGAGCAATCTTGGTCGACCAAGAATGATGGGACTTAGTGGTTGTTGGGCGTGTTGTATGTACTCCCCCTGTGGAGGTGCCAGGGGTTTCAGGATAAATAGTATCCCCACTTTCTGGAAATTTAGTGCTTTAAATTCCCACTGTCGCTATCTTTCTTCTTTGTTCTTTCTCATTCCTACTCTGTTCTATCAATCTACTATACTATCTTCTTCTTTGTTAGACCAGTCACCTACCTTTTTTCTTGAAAAATCTTCTGGGACAAAACTACTCATTTGTGTGTGAGGTCTGTTAGATCGGCTTGGAAATATTGGACGCTTTCTGCCAGGTGGTCACTGGGGCTTCCTATGATATTATTATTTGGCAATGTAGGCATTTTATATGTATGTGTTTTGTTGATATTTTATAATGTTTGTATTCTATTTTGTTTTTGTAAACGGGGGTTCGATAAATTAGAGTATAGCCTCAGTGTTCCCTGCGTGGGATGTCTTTATTGTAAAGTGACCGGCTGGTGGAGTGCCTTCAGTGTTACCACTAGGGTTGTTTTGGCAGATCTTTTATGCGGATCAGGGGCGAGTCCTCTTTCAGCAAAGTTGTGGTCTTGATTTTGTGGTCCTGATTCGGCTCTCTGCAGTCCGCTGGACTCTGTAAGCAATGAATAACTAACTAACTGTATGTAACCGACACATGATCTTACACACCAACATCTATGCTGGCACGCATCCGTTCAGAACACGAGCATCAGGATCTTTAAAGCGGAACTCTCAAAGTTATGGTTTTGAATGGCGGTGCGCTGCTGTAGAATGTCTTCCACTTTGCGCTGCTGAGCAAAAACTTATTTGCAAAAGGTTGGGAACAATATCAGGTGACATTTGAGCACCAGTTGTTCAGGCTCTCTCCTGTCACACTTGTTCAAAATATGTGACTTTTGACTGAAATGTCCGTGCGATGGAATTGCATGCATGATGCACAGACTAACCCTCGGTTTATACTCCCGTCTCACGTTTGGCACCAACAGTGTGTATACCTGTATCTCCTTGATGATCTGCTGCTTGTGTTCAGTGATGTTGGTTATCGTTGCTGGGCGCTGCTTGGCAAAGCCACACGAACATGGACACAGTTTGGGCGGCTTCGACACCATTTTTTCTGTTGTCAAAGGCTTCCTGTTTCCAATATAAAAGTGTTTTTTTAAAATGTGATTACCATTTTTTTAAACTTTAAAAAATTTAACAATGATATGACAGTTTGGTTTGGGATGGAAACCGAAACTAATGGAAACAATTACCTTGATATCAAATTAACAATGAAACACTTACTTTTGGAGAAGTTCGTTTAAGCAAGATGTATTCTTATAAGTTATATAGTATACGCTTACTATGGATAAATTAATCATGAAGCAGTTACATTCTGGGCAGATGATTAATGAACATTTTACGTGGAAATGACAGAAGAACAGAATAAAGGCGGCATAAGATCATCGATCATCTCGGAAATTGAATAAGGGACCACACGAAGAACTGCCTGAGCTCCATATTTAGGTCTTTCTAATGTTTATTCTCAATAATAAGGCCAGGACCACAGGTGCTTGTATGTGAACACGCTAGAGCTGAGACTATAAGCTATGCCTGTGACGCATCTCTCTTTGGGTATCCATCAATAGATTACCAAAAGGGAGACGCGTCACAGGTACAGGCGCTCGCGTGTCCAGATACAAGCGCCTGTGGCCAGGACCTACTGATGTCCATTTCTGTGCTCTAAAGGATCCACAAACCACTGAGCTATACAGGAACCTACACGATTATCTCCGCGTTATAGAGGATCTACAAATAATTGAGCTATACATGAAACTACACAATATTAACTCGCGTTTTAGAGGATCCACAAATCATTGCACTATACAGGACCAGCGCGCTATACAGAAACCTACACGAGTATCTCTGCGCTATAGAGGATCCACAAACCATTGCGCTATACAGGAACCCCCCTACGATTCTCTCTGTACTATAGAGGATCTACAAACCATTGCACTATACAGGAACCCAATCGTGTAGGGCCCTCCTGTGACTAAAGCAAACAACAATGTATAATGCATTAACAGTCTCTTAATCAACAGGTCAGATCATCAGGTCTTGCAAAGACCATTCTGCAAGGCACAGTGCAAGGAAGTAGAAGAAGAGGGAGACCGAAAAAGAGGTGGGAGGACAACATTCGAGAATGGACTGGTTTGACACTGAGCGAAACAATCAGGGTTGTTGATGACAGGGAAAGATGGAGTACGCTGGTTAAACGATCATCTGTGGTGCCCCTATGACCTCCGAGTTATGGGATAGGTTAGGTTAGGTTAGGTTAGTCTCTTGATTGAATTTCACTTCGCGGGCTTTTGCCTCAGACATCAATGATACTTGATGCCTATAACAACAACAATTAAAAAAAGATGGCAAGCGGTTTTAATGTATTTTTGACACTCACACACGTAGCCGACAAAATAAGCATTTTCAAAAGTGTTAATTTTATTGGTGGGGTTGAGGTATAAAAGCAAAAGAGGGGAAAAAAAAGAAAGAAATCCGATGCGACGGACCGACCCACAGCCGGATGGGTACTGAAGGATAGATCATGATTTGAAGTACAGTACCCGTATACCAACACTCTACACAAATCGCTTTAGCCGTGAGCAAAACGTGTTTAGCAACACAATGGTTCCAGTGAACTTGACCTTTGCGGTAGAGCAAATATGATAACACGGAAAGACATGCCACTAACCTAGGTAATGTCCCTATGACGTTTAGTAAAAATCTGTTCAGTGGTTCTTGAGATATGACTTCCAAAGGACCCAGGGACAGATCAATCTTTGTTTTTTTTTCTGATCTTCCACTCCTGGCTTACCTCCCTTGACGGTCAGTTTCAAAGTATTTCGATATAAGTCTGGAAATTTAAAAAAGCAACACCGGTGTCCCCTATATGCTTCATGTGTCCTGGGACGTTAATTTACCCACTAACTAACTAAAAAACACACAAAAAAGCACCCACCCATCCACCCACCCACAAACACACCCCCACATACTTGCAATTCATCAGAACTGGGTTTATTTAAGAATGTAGGAATCGGAAAGTGATTTTTTGACGGAAAGAACGCAAACTTCTTGAAATGTAAGACTCTAAGTCAAAATTGGCTCTTTCCGTCTAAAAAGTTGACCTAGTTCGTCTCCTATAGGCGACAAAATAGGTCGAATTTTCTTCAAAATTTCTCCGAAAATTGGCTGTATTTTCTCCGTCCCGGATAGAGCACTCCTGTGTACTTAAAACACTCTCATGCACTACAACTGCACTCCAATTACAGTGTGTTGCGTCGAGAGATGCAATTGCGTAATTAAGGATCTCCAAATCAGAGTTCGTCTCCCAAAATGTTACACTCAGTTTGACGATGGTGTTTTCTATCAGTATCTGATTCAGCCCCGATGCTTGAATTCCTGATAGGGTGTAACTCAGATTCGTTTATTCACACAGCCCGTCCAAACAGCGTACAAGTCACAAAGTCGACGTATGAAGTTTTCCACTTTTATTCAGCACACATCAACAACTGCATACAATTCTCAATTCAACTCAACAACTTTCACAGCAACTCTCCAGCTTCACTATCAACAACTTTTCTCTCCTGGCATTTGACGTACTCCGTCAGCTGTTTGCCTTTTAGATTTAGTTCAACCCCTTTCTGCCAGAAGTCAGCCATCTTGATGCTTCTGGAAAGTTCTTTTCTGGAAAGTTCTTTTCTAGAAGGTTCTTGACTGTAGAGTTCTTTTTTCTGGAAGGTTCTTGACTGTGCTGTACCTTTCTAGACTGTTCTAGAACAGCACGCTTTCTGCAGTAGCGCTGATGCTTGTCACTAGTCGCCTTCGCTGACGCAGGCCCCGCTGTCCTCGTCGTATGCGACGCTGCACCACGCTGGTGTTGATGTATACGCTCCTGTGCTGAAGTAGACGCGACGTCCGCTCGCCGCTCTCTGTAACACTGGCGATGTAGCTCCGAGACTGACCCTCGACGTAGTCTTACGGCAGCCACGTAGTCCCGACTGTTGTTCGCTCACGAAGCAACTCTTCAGCGACTACACGCCCTTGCAGTCAACCCGAACCTATCGGATGTAGTCCCAGTATGTTGGCCCCTCTCGACGCAACTCGTTGGCGGCTACCCTCGATGACTGCCTCTCGTAACGTTGACTCGCTTGTTGTAGCAGTTGAACCCTTGGCTATGGCGTGAATCTGGGCTTGACCCCCAAAATGTTACACTCTGTTGATGATGGTGTTTTCTATCAGTATCTGATTCAGCCCCGATGCTTGAATTCCTGATAGTTGTGTAACTCAGATTCGTTTATTCACACAGCCCGTCCAAACAGCATACGAGTCACAAAGTCGACGTATGAAGTTTTCCACTTTTATTCAGCACACATCAACAACTGCATACAATTCTCAATTCAACTCAACAACTTTCACAGCAACTTTCCAAATCACTATCAACAACTTTACTCTCTCAGTCCCTTGCAGTCAACCCGAACCTATCGGAAAATTTACCAAAATGTTACACTCAGTTTGATGATGGTGTTTTCTATCAGTATCTGATTCAGCCCCGATGCTTGAATTCCTGATAGTTGTGTAACTCAGATTCGTTTATTCACACAGCCCGTCCAAACAGCATACAATTCACAAAGTCGACGTATGAAGTTTTCCACTTTTATTCAGCACACATCAACAACTGCATACAATTCTCAATTCAACTCAACAACTTTCACAGCAACTCTCCAGCTTCACTATCAACAACTTTTCTCTCCCAACAACAATTCGGCACACGATTAAATAACCTCTCTCTTTTCCGGAAAGATTTCGAATACCGTAGAAATGACGTACTGCCACCAATCGAACTAAAGATCGTCATCACTGACTTACGTCATACTTCTCTCTTCCTGCCAAAAGAATGTTCTCCATTATCTACGACCATCAAGAAACTTCGATCGATAGTAAACAAACAGATCCAGAAGATTCTACAACAATATCGACTAACGGAAATTATCAACGTTATACAAAACCTCTCCAAACAACAATGCAAACTCAAATCAAAGGTAAATAAACTCTATTATTGAATACTTTGCAAAACGAAACGATTAGATCTATCGTTGTCACGTCCCAACTGCCTTAGCAGAGGTTCGACATGTGTGCTCTTTCACACGAGAAAAAAAACCCAACACCTAAATAAACTCTAAAAGACAAAACCAGAAGTAACAAGACAATTTCTTTATTTCACACACTCATTCGCACTAAAAATTAACTCCCTTTATCCCGCCTCCCAACCAACCAACCCTCAATCCCACTAATATAACCCCAAACTAATACATAAACAATTCGCTCAAAATAATAATGATAATTAAATCAAAAAATGGAAAATGACTAACTACAAATGTACAAGAGATTTATAATAATTATGGCTGAAACAGCTTACTGACAACGAAAATAAATACACAGTAAGCAACTGCTTTAAATCCTTATAAATATTCAAACTTTGTCCCACTTAAACTTCAAATAGATACAACAAGTCTTTTATATTATATAAAATGAATAGAAAATTTATCTTTTGTGCCAAATATAATTTGTAAGAAATTAATCTAAATTATTAATTAAATAATATCTGGCGAAATAATTCCCCCAGACAAAACTATACAATCACAGGGCTACTTAATCTAGTATGTAATATTACTCAACAACGTTTATCAATCAATTCAGATTAAATATATTCCAGTGTGCTGTAATTTATAATTTATCACATGTAAATCAATTATCGTTCCTCACAACAGATTATCATTGGTTATAGTTATTTGTTGTGTGTGGTGGAGTGTGTGTGCGTGTGCTTTATAAACGAAATAAAGTTCCCTGGGCGAATACCAGAACCTTCGCAACCGAGGTTGACACACGGAAAACGCGGCGTAATAGGCCGAGGCACACAAGCTTCACACCAGCAAGGTTTCAGCACACCATCAATGGTCTGCTCTAGGGTTTTGGTGTTGTATTTGTTGGTACATCTACAACAATACATACAAGAATACGCAACCATTAATAATTATATTACAATACACTGCACAAGCACCCCGCTATCGGAATGGTTGTCTCCCTTTCCACATCCTTACTCATCCTCCCTGTCATTGCGCATATAAATTCACAATCACCTCCTTTCTGTCATCTCTTCGCTACATAACAGCGAATTCTTTTATATCAATTTATAACTATTTAATTTATAATACATTTTAGAAAACTCTCTCTCTCTCTAGGTATTTATGCAGCAAACAATATGAAACAATAGAATTAAGAAAACATAATTAACTATTCATTCACACTGCATGCATAACCCAAACCCCCGAACGCTATGGCCAACTGAGAGATTGAGGTAAAAAACTTACGGCTACCAGTGGATTCTCCGGCCTGTTGACAAAGACACACGAACGACGGGACAAACACACAGGCACAGATGGTTAGGCAAGGTGATAACACAGGCATAAGAAGTCCTAGACGGAGTCACAGGTCACCCGACGTTATACGTAGATAACTCAGATTTCACCGAGAATACACAGTAGGTATTCTAAACAGCTTAGAAAAGTTTTAGTTAAACAAACACTTCCAAAGTGTTCCCAAAACAATCCTCCTCTTCCGTTAATAGGCTCTTTTTCGTTGACGGTCTGATCTGTACGACCCACAGACAAAGTCACTAACTGGCACCTTGACCCAACTTGGATCCGTTGATTCTGGCTACAAAAGCGATATGCAACTGTTGCTGCTCCTATCAAAATATACAGTGCAAGGGGTTTTATACGCTCAGCTAAGAATCTTCCAGAATATACTTCTTTTAATCATAATTCATTCCCTGCACCGTTCGCGATTAGAGCACGCATTTCACACATAGAATATCGCATGGCAGCAATTAATCTTCTCAATAACAAAATAGCCAACTATGCTGTTTTTCTAACATAGTACGTTCTGCACGGGCGCAATACATTCGCTACTTTTATTAATTATAAACTAAATTAATTTATTCTGATTCTCTCCCCTTGACTACCGTAACTTTTAACCTCTATGTACAGGCTGATGATTAAACTATATACATAGGCGCGCGACTGCAAACTGCGTAGCGTGACACAGCACCCCACCAAGACGAAAACTAACAGTTTTAGTTCTTAACAACCACGCTACTCAGTTCTGCTCAAGAAATCAGCTGGTACATTTTCCTTCCCTGGAATACTCTCCACTATCAGATCGAAAGGTTGGAGTTGAAGTGCCCACCTCATGAGTCTACAATTCGTAGTCTTTGCTTGCTGCAGGTATTGCAAAGGTCTGTGGTCGGTCTGCACAATGACTGTCCGATCGTACAGGTACTGCTTGAACTTTTGTACGCCCCAAACCAATGCTAAACATTCCTTCTCTATGGTGGAATAGTTCCTCTCTGCTTGGTTTAGCTTCTTGCTGGCACATGTGATTGGCTGTAAACCCAAACCTTGGTCTTGGCACAGAATCGCCCCTATTCCAATCTCTGATGCGTCAGTCTGTAGCACTAATGGTTTCTCCATGTCTGGCATACAGCATACAGGTTTGGAACATATGCGGTCTTTGAGCGTCTGGAACGCTACTTCGCAAGCGTCGGACCACTGTACGGGACCGGACTTGCCTCCCTTGGTTAAGTCGGTCAGCGGCACCGCTATCGCAGCAAAATTCGGCACAAACTTCCGATAATATCCTGCTAATCCAAGGAATGACCTGACCTGTTTCTTGGTAGTAGGACGTGGTGCATTCTGGATCTTGTCCATCTTCCCTTGTTCTGGTTGCACTTTGCCCTCTCCCACTATGTGTCCCAAATACTCCAGCTTGCGCCTGGAACGCTTCCTACCACCAAATCGAAATCTGACTGCTTTGTCTTTCTTCTTTACTGACACAATCGGCGAACTGACTGGTGGAACTGCCCGCTCGCTCGCTCCCATGATCAACATAGTCCCAATCTCTGTCCTGACGGTTTCCACCTTCGAATGACGCAAAGGTTTTAAAGGCCCTACAATATCAACTGCAACTCTCTGTAACGGTTCGTCGACTAGAGGTAGTTTCTGCAGCGGAACTTTTGCTACCCTACCCCTGGGAACTGTTTTCTGGCATTCAGGACATGATTCGCAGAAACGCCTAACATCCCCGCACATTCCCGGCCAATAGAACACCCCCCATATCCTCTCACGTGTCCTCTTTCCACCTAAGTGTCCGGCCATCGGAGGGTCGTGCGCCAGGCGCATCACCTCTCCTCTGAGCTTGCTAGGCACGACTAGCTGCGTTAGCTCCTCTTCTCCCTGATGGTGCAGTCTATACAAAATACCCTTCTTTTTGCAGAAGCTAACCATCGCTTTGCCTGACTTGAGTTTCGTCCCTTGCTTCTCGCACTCTCTAGCTCTAGCTAAAGTGGGATCTTCTTCCTGCAACTTGGCCAACTGATCGGGCGTCACATCGAGTTGGAATGGCTTCGGAATCGGCAGTGCTTTCTCCTGCTTCCCTTCTGCCTTGGCCTGTGCCCTGGTCTGAACGGCGGCTATCGCACACTCTAACCCATCTACAGCCACGGGACTTCGATAGCCTCCCTTGAAGGTAACCCAGTTGCCTAGAATCACATCAGGTACAACTTGCTCGATGACGATCAATTCTACTGTACCCTTCACGAAAGCTGAGTCTACTTCTACGTACGCTGTAGGATACTTCCCTGACTTGACCTGATCAGCGAACATGACCTCGATCTCTCTACCGGTCATATCCTCAGGGCGCACCCACTTGGCTGCCACTGCCCCCACCTCGGCACCAGTATCTCTCAGAATCTTCACAGGCTGACCTCTGACTGTTCCCATGCTCCACGGGTTGTACGGCTGAATGGTACTAAGGCTAGCCTTAGTCATTTCCGAGTGAATCGGTCCTGAATCCGGACTGACAGTGATACGTAGCAACTGTTTTGGACTACGGCACTCCTTCGCTACGTGACCTAGCTTCCCGCACCTGAAACACTTCCAAGGACGTTTCTCCCCACTAGGTTCCCTCCTCTTATCCTCTTCGCCCTTGTTGCCACTAGGACCACTCCTCGCTGCCCCTACAGGTTGACCGACAGCACGATTACCCCCCTTGTATGGCACGCTACCGAACACTGGCCTGTTACTCACTGTCCGTTTCGCATCTACATGTAACTGGGCAATCTCAGCTGCTTGCTCTCCGTTCTCAGGCTGCCTCTCCCTCACAAACAGCTCTAACTCAGGGTTCATCACTGACAACAACTGTTCAGTCAGAAAGACATCAAGCACTACGCCCGCATCATCTATATCCTTCTTAGCCAAAGAAAACCACCTCTTCACTAAGACCTGTACTCTACTCAAGTACTGCGGAAAAGTCTCTGTGCCTTCTTTCCTACTCCCCCTGAACTGCTTGCGGTAGTAGTCAGCATCTCTCCTAAAACGTTTCAGAAGAGCCCCCCTGACCACTTCGAAATCGACTATCTGCTCTGGAGTTAACTTCAGATAAGTCTCTCTTGCCTCCCCTGACAACAACGGTGACAACCTAGCCGACCACGTCTCTTCCCTCCATTTCTGAGTTCTAGCTATTTGCTCAAAGTGCTGGAGATAGCTCTCAATATCCTCTTTACCATCAAATGGTTGGACCTTGATCTTGTAGCTATCAGGCTGAACTCTATCCCTCCTACGTTGGGCTTCTAGTTCTTTCTCTTGCTCCAACTGTTGCCTAAGCCTTTCTCTGTCGTCCTCCCGAGCCTGCTCTCTAGCTGTACGTTCTTCTTGCAGACGCAACTCAACGTTTTCCCGTTCGGCTTCTATTTTCTTTTCTAAGAGCTTCAGTTCCCTAGCTTTGTCCTTCCTCTCCTGTTCTAGCCTTCTTTCTACTATGGCTAAATCTTCCGCCCTCCTCTTCTCCGCTCGAGCCATCTCTTCTGCTCTTTCTTTACGCTCCCGTTCCATCTTCTTCTCTGCCAGAGCTAACTCTTCTGCTCTCCTCTTCTCTTCTCGTTCCATCTTCCTCTCGAGCCTAGCTGTTTCTTTAGCTCTGTCCCTTCGCTCTAATTCCATCTCTCTCGCCAACCTAGCAGACTCCTCCGCTAATCTAGCAGCTTCTTGCTCCCTCTTCGCCCCGTCTACTACAAAACTGGCTAGACCTGCTCCCTTCAGCCCCATGCTAGCGCCTAGCTCCTTATATCTAAGGTATACCTCCATGCCAACGCTACTTGTTCCTGCACCGGCCTTAACTGCAGTAGGAGTAAGATCAGCTGCCACGCGAGTACTATGAGCGAAAGGCGTACTCACTGTGGTTTCCTCGTCCATCGGTGCCTGACGCGAAGCGGCTGCGTCGGCCTCCGTGTACTGGTCCATCGCTCGCGCCTGCTCAGCTGCTCTCCGAGTCGCAGCTCTCGTCAGCATACAGTCGCGGACTAAGAAAAATGGGAAAAAAAATGGGTGAATAACAAATGAAACAAATAACGATTAACACATATACAAACAGTCGAACAAATGACAAGTAAACAGTAACAGGAGCCGGAGAAGTCCCTTATCGTCTAGGCCTCGACGACAAAGTTGCTTACCTCAACCCCCCGTTTGTGCACACACGCTCGGGGTGTGAACCCTTTTGCGCAGCGCAACCTCACTCCCGACCAACCACCCACTGGCCACTCATCCGACACACAAGACGACAAAGAAACAAACACTGACTTCTGGTATCTAAACAAATAACAATAAATCTACCCAAACTATTCCCCCCTATCCCTTCCTAGATCTATCCCACCGCTGCCACCAAAATGTCACGTCCCAACTGCCTTAGCAGAGGTTCGACATGTGTGCTCTTTCACACGAGAAAAAAAACCCAACACCTAAATAAACTCTAAAAGACAAAACCAGAAGTAACAAGACAATTTCTTTATTTCACACACTCATTCGCACTAAAAATTAACTCCCTTTATCCCGCCTCCCAACCAACCAACCCTCAATCCCACTAATATAACCCCAAACTAATACATAAACAATTCGCTCAAAATAATAATGATAATTAAATCAAAAAATGGAAAATGACTAACTACAAATGTACAAGAGATTTATAATAATTATGGCTGAAACAGCTTACTGACAACGAAAATAAATACACAGTAAGCAACTGCTTTAAATCCTTATAAATATTCAAACTTTGTCCCACTTAAACTTCAAATAGATACAACAAGTCTTTTATATTATATAAAATGAATAGAAAATTTATCTTTTGTGCCAAATATAATTTGTAAGAAATTAATCTAAATTATTAATTAAATAATATCTGGCGAAATAATTCCCCCAGACAAAACTATACAATCACAGGGCTACTTAATCTAGTATGTAATATTACTCAACAACGTTTATCAATCAATTCAGATTAAATATATTCCAGTGTGCTGTAATTTATAATTTATCACATGTAAATCAATTATCGTTCCTCACAACAGATTATCATTGGTTATAGTTATTTGTTGTGTGTGGTGGAGTGTGTGTGCGTGTGCTTTATAAACGAAATAAAGTTCCCTGGGCGAATACCAGAACCTTCGCAACCGAGGTTGACACACGGAAAACGCGGCGTAATAGGCCGAGGCACACAAGCTTCACACCAGCAAGGTTTCAGCACACCATCAATGGTCTGCTCTAGGGTTTTGGTGTTGTATTTGTTGGTACATCTACAACAATACATACAAGAATACGCAACCATTAATAATTATATTACAATACACTGCACAAGCACCCCGCTATCGGAATGGTTGTCTCCCTTTCCACATCCTTACTCATCCTCCCTGTCATTGCGCATATAAATTCACAATCACCTCCTTTCTGTCATCTCTTCGCTACATAACAGCGAATTCTTTTATATCAATTTATAACTATTTAATTTATAATACATTTTAGAAAACTCTCTCTCTCTCTAGGTATTTATGCAGCAAACAATATGAAACAATAGAATTAAGAAAACATAATTAACTATTCATTCACACTGCATGCATAACCCAAACCCCCGAACGCTATGGCCAACTGAGAGATTGAGGTAAAAAACTTACGGCTACCAGTGGATTCTCCGGCCTGTTGACAAAGACACACGAACGATGGGACAAACACACAGGCACAGATGGTTAGGCAAGGTGATAACACAGGCATAAGAAGTCCTAGACGGAGTCACAGGTCACCCGACGTTATACGTAGATAACTCAGATTTCACCGAGAATACACAGTAGGTATTCTAAACAGCTTAGAAAAGTTTTAGTTAAACAAACACTTCCAAAGTGTTCCCAAAACAATCCTCCTCTTCCGTTAATAGGCTCTTTTTCGTTGACGGTCTGATCTGTACGACCCACAGACAAAGTCACTAACTGGCACCTTGACCCAACTTGGATCCGTTGATTCTGGCTACAAAAGCGATATGCAACTGTTGCTGCTCCTATCAAAATATACAGTGCAAGGGGTTTTATACGCTCAGCTAAGAATCTTCCAGAATATACTTCTTTTAATCATAATTCATTCCCTGCACCGTTCGCGATTAGAGCACGCATTTCACACATAGAATATCGCATGGCAGCAATTAATCTTCTCAATAACAAAATAGCCAACTATGCTGTTTTTCTAACATAGTACGTTCTGCACGGGCGCAATACATTCGCTACTTTTATTAATTATAAACTAAATTAATTTATTCTGATTCTCTCCCCTTGACTACCGTAACTTTTAACCTCTATGTACAGGCTGATGATTAAACTATATACATAGGCGCGCGACTGCAAACTGCGTAGCGTGACAATCGTACACGCTTCAGCCATACTATCATTCGCGTTTCATCGTAACATAACCCCCCACTCAAGAAGAAATTTACCTAATTTCTTTCAACAACGTTGAAACGTAATGCACAAACAAAGTACAGAATTAAAACTAATTTAAGACTTTCTGAATACTGTAATTGCGCTCAGCTTATCTACACAGAGTCAATGGTTTTCATCTTCAAGTCTATCTGGATATTGTCAATGTTCACAGTTCATCCACACAGTCAATGTTCTTTACTCACACACTCTGCTGAGGAAGTCCGCACCAACATTGTCCGATCCTTTGATAGATTCTACTCGCATGTTAAAGTTCTGCAAGTACATAGCCCATCTCATTTCGTTTAAGCAAGATGTATTATAAATGTTACACTCAGTTTGATGTTGGTGTTTTCTATCAGTATCTGATTCAGCCCCGATGCTGAAGTCCTGATAAGGTGTAACTCAGATTCGTTTATTCACACAGCCTGTCCAAACAGCATACAAATCACAAAGTCGACGTATGAAGTTTTCCACTTTTATTCAGCATACATCAACAACTGCATACAATTCTCAACTCAACTCAACAACTTTCACAGCAACTCTCCAAATCACTATCAACAACTTTTCTCTCTTTCCTCACGCCTACGCTCATCTTCTCTTTCTTTACGCTGCTGTTCAATTTCCAGACGCTTCAGTTCAAATTCTCTTTCTTCACGGCGACGCTGCTCTTCTACTTCTAGACGCTTCTGTTCTAGTTCTATTTCTTTTTCTAGACGCTTCTCTTCCAATTCTCTTTCTCGTATTCTCTCCTGAGACTTGACGTACTCCGTCAGCTGCTTGCCTTTTAGATTCAGTTCAACCCCTTTCTGCCAGAAGTCAGCCATCTTGATGCTTCTGGAAAGTTCTTTTCTGGAAAGTTCTTTTTCTAGAAAGTTCTTGACTGTAGAGTTCTTTTTCTGGAAAGTTCTTGACTGTGCTGTACCTTTCTAGACTGTTCTAGAACAGCACGCTTTCTGCAGTAGCGCTGATGCTTGTCACTAGTCGCTTTCGCTGACGCAGGCCCCGCTGTCCTCGTCGTATGCGACGCTGCACCACGCTGGTGTTGATGTATACGCTCCTGTGCTGAAGTAGACGCGACGTCCGCTCGACGCTCGCTGTAACACTGGCGATGTAGCTCCGAGACTGTCCCTCGACGTAGTCCTGCGGCAGCTACGTAGTCCCGCTCTGTTGTTCGCTCACGAAGCAACTCTTCGGCGACTACACGCCCTTGCAGTCAACCCGAACCTATCGGTGATGTAGTCCCAGTATGTTGGCCCCTCTCGACGCAACTCGTTGGCGGCTACCCTCGATGACTGCCTCTCGTAACGTTGACTCGCTTGTTGTAGCAGTTGAACCCTTGGCTATGGCGTGAATCGCGGCTTGACCCCCAAAATGTTACACTCGGTTGAATTGATCCAAATCCTTAATTACCCTGTTACACTCTGTTCGATGATGGTGTTTTCTATCAGTATCTGATTCAGCCCCGATGCTTGAATTCCTGATAGTTGTGTAACTCAGATTCGTTTATTCACACAGCCCGTCCAAACAGCATACAATTCACAAAGTCGACGTATGAAGTTTTCCACTTTTATTCAGCACACATCAACAACTGCATACAATTTTCAATTCAACTCAACAACTTTCACAGCAACTTTCCAAATCACTATCAACAACTTTTTTCTCTCAACACCGACTCGGCACACGATTAAATAACCTCTCTCTTTTCTGGAACAATATGGTACATGGTAGAAATGACGTACTGCCACCAATCGAACTAAAGATCGTCATCACTGGCTTACGTCATTACACATTCTCTCTACTTCCGGGAACATTCACGACCTTCGATATCCATCCGGAAATTTCTATCAAGAGTAAACACGCAGATCCAGAAACTTCGCAAATTATCAACGTTATACAAAGCCTCTCCTAACAACAATGCAAACTTAAATCAAAGGTAAATAAACACCATTATTGAATACTTTGCAAAACGAAACGATTAGATCTATCGTACACGCTTTAGACACACTTTCGTTCGTTTCAACGTAACATAACCCCCCACTCAAGAAGAAATTTACTTAATTTCTTTCAACAACGTTGAAACGTAATGCACAAACAAAGTCCACAATTGAAACTAATTTAAGACTTTCTGAATACTGTAATTGCGCTCAGCTTATCTACACAGAGTCAATGGTTTTCATCTTCAAATCTGCCTGGATAATGTCAATGTTCACAGTTCATTCACACAGAGTCAAAGTTTCTCATCTGCAAGTCTTTCTGGATACTGTCAATGTTCACAGATCATTTACACAGAGTCAATGTTTCTCATTTTCAAGTCTTTCATTACCAATATTCTTAGTTCGTCCACACAGTCAATGTTCTTTCGTTCGCAAGGAATCAACGCCCTCGTCAGTTGCGGTCGTCATCGGCCCAGGGTCAAAGACGATAATCACGCGGGCTTCCCCGGAATCAGTGCGTCCTCCGTTGTCTCCTTCTTCCGTCGGATGTCCGACGGAGTCGACGTTGTCAGCTCCCAGGATGCATTCGCTGGGTCTCACGGTCAGGTTGGCTTCTGCGGGACGGTGGAACAGCTCCCTCAAGGTCTGCAGATGCTCCTTCCAGGTCTGGGTGTGGACTTCATGTTCGACCAAAGTCGTAGAGCCTGGGACATCGCTGAAGCTATGGGGAAACTCGCCCATAAGGTCCTCGAGCTCCAACGTTTGACCTTCCGTCAAGCTCGGTCCTAGCTTAACATCATCGATGCCTTCTTTGCTGTGGGAGTCTCCCAGTTCCAACAGTTCTTCGCTGTCAAAGCTGTCGTCGGTCACAGCTGCTGTGGCTGCGTGCACAGTCTCTGATGGCCTTTCCACGTACAGCTTAAGGAGGTTGGCGTGGTATATCTTGGAATGCTGGCCGACCTTCACCTTGTAGTCGTTGATCCCCACCACGGTCTCCACTTCGTACGGGCCTTTCCACTGCATCAGCAACTTATTGTGATCAGTAGGTAGCAGCACCAGCACTTTGTTGCCAGGTTTAAACTTCCTGTTCACAGCCCTACGATCATAATAGTGCTTTCCACAGTCCTGGGACTTCTTCAGGTTTTCTCTGGCTATCTCGAGAGTCTGCTCCAGCTTCTCCCGTAGCTCAAACACGTACTGGTAGCTGTTCTTCACCTCTGGGGTGTCTAATTCTTTCGTCCACAGTTCTTTCAGGATGTGCATCGGCCCTCGGATGGTTCTTCCGTACAGCAGCTCGAACGGAGAAAAGCCGGTGGACTCCTGCGGCACTTCTCTGTAGGCGAACAGTAAGGCGTTGATGTAACGATGCCATTGTCTGGGCTGCTCGCTGCACAGTTTCTTCAGGGTGGACTTCAACGTAGCATTGAACTTTTCGACAAGCCCGTTGCACATCGGATGGTAGGGTGTCGTAGTCAAATGCCGGATGCTCAGCAGTCTGTTGACCTCCTTCATGCAGTCAGAGACGAACTGCGTCCCGAGGTCTGTCAGAATTTCTTCAGGCACTCCAAGTCTACTGAACATGTCCACCAGTGCCTCTGCTACAGTTTCAGTGTCAATCTTCTTCAGTGGCACTGCTTCTGGGTACCGAGTCGCATAGTCCACTAAAGTCAGTACCCATCGATGACCTTCTTCACTCGGAGGTCTTATTTCGCCGATTAAGTCTAAGGCCACCCTCTTGAAAGGTCGGTCGATCAGAGGCATCCTCTGCATAGGCACTTTCGGGACCCTTCCTCGAGGTATGGTCTTCTGGCAAATGTCACATGATCGGCAGAAACGGCTGACGTCCGCATGAAGTCCTGGCCAGTAGAACACCGCCTGGATTCTGTCCGACGTCTTCTTGATGCCTAGGTGACCTCCCATAATTGAGTCATGCGCTACTTCCATCACCTGGCGCCTTAGGGGTAATGGTACCAATACTTGACGTAGTGGTTTCCCTCCGTTGACCCTCGGGTGCTGGAAGATTCGGTACAGGATTTTGGCCTTCACCTCAAAATAGATCGTACCACTGCCTTTGGTCACGTGGTCTTGGCGGTTCCTGTACTTGTTTAAAGTGCTATCAGCTTCCTGGAGCTGGATCAGCTTATCTCTGTCCACGATGGCAGCTTTGGAGTTGTCGGCGACCTTCAGTGGCGTAGACATCTTGTCTCTCTTGGCCTGGGCCCTGGTAGTAACAGCACCGACGATCTCTGGTCGGCAGGGCTGAGCCGGAGTAACCACATTGTCCCGTAGCAGCTCTGTAAGGTCTCCATCGGGAAACGGTAATGGATCCTCCTCCACAACTTCGACGCGTTGGGTTGAGGCAGGACTCCACTCTGGATCGGGGTCGTCGGGTCGTCTCGCGCCGTCGATATTCCCGATCATCAAATCATACAGCGGCTTCTTCAGGCAAACCGCTTCGACTTCGCCTATATAGAAAGGGGTGTTGACATGAATCTTCGCAACTGGCGCTCTCACACATTTGCTGTCGGCCATAAGTGTCCATTTTGAATCGCCAGTGAACTGTTCTTTAGCGATTAGGTCTTCTCTGACGATGACCCCACTGCAGCCAGAGTCTCTTAAAACAGTCACTTCATGATTTCCGACGCGTCCCTTTGAAACAGGCATGTTCTGGACGGTCACAGCTGCGCTGGCGACGACGGGGATGGATTTTCCGTTGGCAAGGAGAAGTTGGCCATCGGTCATGCACTCTTGCACGTCCGCAGGGGTAGCTGTGCGCTCGGTCTCACTCGGAAGAATGACGCTCCCGCCGCACACCTGATGGTCAGATCTACTGGTTTGCCGTTGATTGGAGAACCGCCTCTGCCGGTTGCCCGCCGCTGCGTTGTCCGTACTGCTCCGCTGTCCGCTACTTTTGTTTTGAGGACAGTTAGAAGCTCTGTGGTCTGTAGCGTTGCAGGTGAAACAGCCCCTTGAATGCCCTTCCCTGGGAGGAGACGTGGAGTCTGTCTGTCTCTGGCTCGTCTGGCTTCCTTGGATCTGGTTCCCATGGTTTGCAGTCTTCTGAAAATGTTTCGTCGCGCTGGGTGGCCCCAGGGTTTTCCCATGAGCGATAAGATATCTTTCAGCAGCCTCAGTCACATCTTTAAGCGTCTGCAGCTTTTGTTCTTCTAAGTGGGTCGCTAGGTCCTTGTGACAGGCATTGAGAAATTGTTCCTTCACGATCAGGTCATGGAGACTGTCGTAAGACTTCCTTTCGCCTGATAACTCCACCCACTTGTGTAGATATGACGACAGGCGCTCCACAAACTGCTTTGGCGTCTCGTCTGACTTAGGCCGGCATTCACGGAAGCGTTTACGGTAGCCCTTCTCTGTAAAGTTATAGCACTGCAACAGGGCCTCTTTCAAGACGTCATAGTTTTTGGCGTCATCGTTCGACAGTCTGGTGTAAACTTCGAGAGCTTGCCCCGTCAGAAGTGCACTCAGTCGAATTGCCCAGTCTTGAGGTTGCCAGTTAGAGCTTTCAGCGAACCTTTCGAATCTCGCCAGATAACAGTCAATCTGGTCCTTCCCGTCGACGAAAGCTGGCAATTTTGGAGCCGTGTTGTCACTGATAACTTGTGGCGCATGCTGCTGTTGCTGGATGCGCGCCAACTCTAGTTGGAACTGCCGATCAGCTTCTCTTTCCTCACGCCTGCGCTCATCTTCTCTTTCTTTACGCTGCTCTTCTCTTTCTTGCTGCTGCTGTTCAATTTCCAGACGCTTCAATTCTAATTCTCTTTCTTCACGGCGACGCTGCTCTTCTAATTCTCTTTCTTGTATTCTCTCCTGGGACTTGACGTACTCCGTCAGCTGTTTCCCTTTTAGATTCAGTTGAATCCCTTTCTGCCAGAAGTCAGCCATCTTGATGCTTCTGGAAAGTTCTTTTAAAGAAAGTTCTTTTCTGGAAAGTTCTTTTCTGGAAAGTTCTTTTTTTTCTGGAAAGTTCTTGACTGTGCTGTACCTTTCTAGACTGTTCTAGAACAGCACGCTTTCTGCAGTAGCGCTGATGCTTGTCACTAGTCGCCTTCGTTGACGCAGGCCCCGCTGTCCTCGTCGTATGCGACGCTGCACCACGCTGGTGTTGATGTATACGCTCCTGTGCTGAAGTAGACGCGACGTCCGTACGTCGCTCTCTCTAATACTGGCGATGTAGCTCCGAGACTGTCCCTCGACGTAGTCCTGCGGCAGCCACGTAGTCCCGCTCTGTTGTTCGCTCACGAAGCAACTCTTCGGCGACTACACGCCCTTGCAGTCAACCCGAATCTATCGGATGTAGTCCCAGTATGTTGGCCCCTCTCGACGCAACTCGTTGGCGGCTACCCTCGATGACTGCCTCTCGTAACGTTGACTCGCTTGTTGTAGCAGTTGAACCCTTGGCTATGGCGTGAATCCCGGCTTGGCCCCCAAAATGTTACACTCTGTTCGATGATGGTGTTTTCTATCAGTATCTGATTCAGCCCCGATGCTTGAATTCCTGATAGTTGTGTAACTCAGATTCGTTTATTCACACAGCCCGTCCAAACAGCATACAATTCACAAAGTCGACGTATGAAGTTTTCCACTTTTATTCAGCACACATCAACAACTGCATACAATTTTCAATTCAACTCAACAACTTTCACAGCAACTTTCCAAATCACTATCAACAACTTTTTTCTCTCAACACCGACTCGGCACACGATTAAATAACCTCTCTCTTTTCTGGAACAATATGGTACATGGTAGAAATGACGTACTGCCACCAATCGAACTAAAGATCGTCATCACTGGCTTACGTCATTACACATTCTCTCTACTTCCGGGAACATTCACGACCTTCGATATCCATCCGGAAATTTCTATCAAGAGTAAACACGCAGATCCAGAAACTTCGCAAATTATCAACGTTATACAAAGCCTCTCCTAACAACAATGCAAACTTAAATCAAAGGTAAATAAACACCATTATTGAATACTTTGCAAAACGAAACGATTAGATCTATCGTACACGCTTTAGACACACTTTCGTTCGTTTCAACGTAACACATGCACTAAAAGAGCACTCCCGCGCACTTAGAAAAAAGTGGGTTCCTGGAAAAAAAAAAAGTGGGTTCCAAGCAAATAAACCCATTTGTTACTAAGAAAGACAAGGTCTGCTACCCATTTGTGCGCTTTTGTGGGTACCCACTCACCCAAACACACACACACACACACACACACACACACACGCTTACGCTGTAGTGGTGGCAATGAGCTGCATGCAGGTCGGCCCTGTGTGCTGAGGTGGGCAGGAGCATGTGAAGTTCTTAACGCCGTCTTGGCAGCTTCCACCGTTGGAGCAAGGGTTGCTGTCGCAGTCGTTCACTACATCTGTTTCAGGACAATACACATAGATGATTATCGTTATGTTTGGCGGTCTGCTACGATTGAGAGTTGCATGATAATTACGAATATTGTGTTTAGGCACAAACCTGCATTGATAGCGTTTAGTTTACCTTTGATTCTATGCTGCTTGCTGGAGGGGCCTTACATACTGTTGGTTTGTTTCCGTTGATATTGTTAATTGTGGCAATTTTGAGAACTTTCTGTTCGCCACTGACCAAAGATTCCAGATCTATCTCCTAACAGATGATCACATTTTGGAAGGCTGTAAAACCAATCTATGACTTAAGACGGTGCGTAATTCCGGTGACGAGTTTTTATTTGATTGGTCGTTGACTGCGTCATTCTGGAACTTTTTGTACTTTACAAGAAACGCTGTCTTCGTGTCTGGATGGTTAGAGATAAGAGATTTTGATTGCAGTTGTTGAATGCTGTTTGTGTACTGTGTCTTTAAATTAGCTGAATAAAGTTGGGCAACATCGTAACGACGACTCCTGTATGACGGCCTACTAGCGCCAAAACCGAGAGTTACCATTATCACGAGATAATTGAAATTATCACGTGTTCTGTGTAATTTACAGAGATACCGGTAATCCGCAGTGTTAATTAATAATTATCAGTATTTGCCATGCTTTCCTAGCGCCAAAACCTGATAATTACTAATATCATGAGATAATTACAATTATCAAAAGATAATTACAATTATCAAGAGATAATTACAACTATCAAGCGATAATTACAATTATCACTGAAAATTATAAATATCAAGATGAGCATGCGCGGCCCGATGCGCATGCGCGGCAGCGGCACTGTTTCCACCGCGCCTGGGGTTTTGGCCCTAGTAGGCCTAAAGCGTGGCCAAAACTGAAAATTAGTAATTAACACTGTGAATTACCGGTATCTCTGTGAATTACACAGAACACGTGTTAATTACAATTATCACTGATACATGTATCCTTCGGATGAGAGTATAAACCGAGGTCTAGTCTGTGTCGCATACATTCCATCATAACGGACTTTAAAGATCCTGACGCTCATGTCCTAGACGGGAGAGTGCCGGTAACAAGAACACACCCAGCATGCACCTTGGTAAAAAGTGCCATAATAATCAACACGATTGATTGTGGGCATATACGGAAGAAGTTTTGCAGGTTTTGACGCTAGTAAGCCGCCTTTCCATGCAGAATTACGCGTGATCACGTGAAAATTATAATTATCAAGTGAAAATTTTAATTATGTGATAATTACAATTTTCAGTTTTGGCGCATTTCCAGGCGGATTGATAGAGCCAAAACTGAAAATTAAACATGATCACACGAACATAATTTCAATGATAATTGTAATTATCTTTTGATAATTGTAATTATCAGGTATTGGCGCTAGAAGGCCGCCATAATCCTGCCTTTTTTGTTGAGTGAACGATCTGCATGGATAACGCAAGATTCAAGCATCGGGGCTGAATTGCCCATTTGCCGTCTAAAACAGTCAAGCAAATGGAAATTCTCTTTAAAAATAAATAAATAAATTAATAAATAAAAAGAATTACGAACGTTCTCAATATCCCTTACAAAATTTACTGGACGGGAAAAGTGCCACCCTCTCCCCCCCCCCTTCCCTCCTCCCCTCCACTTCTTTCCCTTTCTCCTCCAAGTTAAACATTCTCCCTTCCCTACTGCTGAGCTAATTCCGTGATGTATGAAAGCTGGAAATCCACAGATCAGCATTAATTTTGTTACATTAAGGCGCGAAATGGTAAAGCGGTTTGTGCTAGCTTCCAAACGAAGATTGAAGGTCGTACGTATTATTACAAAGACCGCAACTATTCGGATGAGAATATTATATAGAAGCTTATTAAGCCAATATTCGGATAAGAATATAAACCGAGGTCTAGTCTGTGCACGCACGCATTCTATTGCACGGACTGTATACAGATCTTGACGCTCATATCCTAGACAGATGAGTGGCTTGTTACACAACTGCCCCCACTTTCGGTATTTCCCCACACCGGAGTTTTGGTGGCACTAATTTCCTTCTTGCCCTCTCCCCGGTCGCCCAGGAGTGTGCTCAGTAGTCCAGACCCTCAGATGGTGGCCGTATAATACCAACACCACATTTAAACCCCACCCCCCCCCCCCAAAAAAAAAAAAAGACCACTTTTTAAAGTATTTTACGGTCGAATTTCAATTTTTTTTTTTTTTTTTGGGGGGGGGGGGGGGGGCTTTGACATGGAAATAGTGTATTCTATTATCTGTACACAAAGTTTTAGCGAGGGTTCTTCTTATTTAATAACAATTATCACGATAAAACCCATCTTTTCACTTGCCACTTCAGCTATTAGGACGCGGACGCTGACGTCTCCTTTTGCATAAAAACCGAAGCTACAGGCTTTCTGTAATAATTATTGGTTAAAATTATTTATTTCTGATAAGTTTTCGCTTAGAAATAGCCCGTATAATGTCATACTGCTGTTCTGTGGGTACACTCGGGGATAATTCTATTCGTCATCACGGACAACTCTTGCCATGTGTTGTTGCTATAGACTTTTACGGTCTATGGCATCACGGTGTGACTTCGTTGTTGTTAGGTAAGGTTTAACGTCCCCACCGACCTGTAAAAACAGGGTTAGAGTTGTTACAGGTCCGTGAACGTCCCCGAACACATGAGCGTATAGGAGACTGCCATTTGACATCGTCACAGTTCCTAGTATCTTATCTGGGCTGGGAACGACTGGGAAAATTCTGATTGGTCGACGCATTACAAAATTCGACGCATGCGCACAGTGCTATTGTAGTCTTAGTAAGGGTTAGAGTTAGAATTAGGGTTAGAGTTGGGTTACGACGCCTAAGAACATCGTGAAAATGCCGGCCCGACTTGACCTGGCGCATGCGCAAAGGCGCCCGGCTAAATTAAGACACCCGGAACTCTGACGACGTGACAACGGAAGACCGATTATTCACTGTTTTGAGGGCGCTTCAAGAACGGTAATACGGATTGAAACGGTAACGTACACCCAAATCTCTTCAGTATGGTGACGCCCTTCAAAGCTTGCTGGTGAAGAAAGACAGAGAAGAAAGAAAGAGAGAAAGCTTA
The DNA here is from genome assembly GCA_036898135.1 of Oncomelania hupensis. NCBI lineage: Eukaryota > Metazoa > Mollusca > Gastropoda > Littorinimorpha > Pomatiopsidae > Oncomelania > Oncomelania hupensis. The sequence goes on from CM072518.1 coordinate 62,891,539, forward strand.
GTTCTTGTACAACGGCTTGGTACCTTCAGTGCAGTTAGCGCCTCCAAACACGTCCACACAGTGACACTGGTGAGTAGTCCCCAGGTTGTAGCATACGCCTCCATTGTCGCATGGCGACGTCAGACATTCGTCAACACCTGACGTCATTAAGTCGTCATTTCAATATGAATTACATTCGATTGACAGGACCTACGTATATAATTTGTGCTCTCATTGTACGTTAATTAGAGGTCAAAAGGCTGATAGCCTACGATGCTATCACTACTATAGTATTTTCTATAGACAGGAAGACTGTGAATGGAAATGTGCGTATTACGATTCAGAATCTAACTAGTGTGTGTTTATTGGAATTCCCTTACGTCCTAGGATGAATTGGAATTTCAGTCAACAATGTGGAAAACTATTTTCTTTCTGTTGTAGTAGGCTACTGTGTAGAAATAGTACTACCAGCATCCTATCCTATCCTGTCCCATAACCCGAAGGTCGTAGGGGCACCACAGATGATCGCTTAACCAGCATACTCCATCTTTCTCTGTCCTCAGCAGCCCTCATGGCTTCGCTCAGTGTCAAACCAGTCCATTCTCGAATGTTGTCCTCCCACCTCTTTTTCGGTCTCCCCCTTCTTCTACCTCCTTGCACTGTGCCTTGCAGAATGGTCTTTGCAAGGCCTGATGATCTTCTTGACGAATACGTAGCTGCGCAATGACTTACGAACGCGCAAAGCCTACGTCTATCGTAGCTGCGCAAATGCGTATCTTGGTGGTCACCACGCATGCTTTGTCGCTTGCGGAGTAACGTATTACGTTTGGCCTTACGTTGAGAGTAAAGTTGGGATATTTTTGGCGCAAATTGGGGAAAACCCGGTAAAACACGGTATTCTCCTTCTGTCATGACTTAACGAGAAAAATAGAAGACGACAAAGATGGAAGGAAAAACTAAAGTATCCCAGCCAAGATCCGCCAATTTTACAGAAGGAGAAGTTCACTGCTTGCTTGACCTGATCAAGCAACACTCAGATGACTTGTTCAGCAAGCTCAACAACAAAATTACGGCAAAAACAAAGCAAACCCTGTGGGATGAAATAACCATGCGTGTAAACGCACATGGGACAACGCAGAGAAAAACTCCCAAGTGAAAAAGAAATGGTCAGATTTGATGCAGGCCGTGAAGCACCTTCAGAACAAAATAAAACACCCTCCGACAGGTGGAGGACCTCCTCCCGCGATACCATGGTGGCATGATTTTGTGTTGGATATTCTGGGACAAGAAATATGCCTTCTGGAAGGAATTACAGGCATGCTTCTCTCTCTCTCTCTCTCTCTCTCTCTCTCTCTCTCTCTCTCTCTCTCTCTCTCTCTCTCTCTCTCTCTCTCTCTCACACACACACACACACACACACACATGCGTGAGTCATGTACTGAACCCGGCCAGCGGACAACACAGTTTGTGATGAGCATTTCTGCATTGCAGATGAGTTGTACATTGATTGAGTGCTTGCCTTTGCAGTTGACATATTCAAATTCATTGATGACAGGTGCAATTATCTGAACATGTGTGCAATCAATGCAGCCCAGTACGTTTGGGAAACCTGCTAACTGGTAAAAACTCTCAATCACAACATCTGCTTTCCTTTGGGTGGCTGGAAGCTTAACGTATTCCCCCAACCTTCGAGACAGAATTGAGGAGAATCGGGCAATAATTCTACCTACTGTTCGTCGGTCCACATTGAACAGGTCTCCAATAGTTTGTTGAAATGCTCCTGATTGAAAAAAAATGTAATGCGATCAACACTTGCATCAATGGAGGCAGAGAACTTCACCTCGGGAGTGAGTGTTCCAGCTCGTCTCCGGACAAATAATAATAATAATAATAATAATAATAATAATAATAATAATAATAATAATAATAATAATAATATTAATAATATTAATAATAATAAATTGCATTTATACAACGCATTTTTCATTAGAATAACAACTCAATGCGTTTACACACATCGTTCGTACGCATCGTCACAACATTCGCACTACATCATGTACAGATCTACAAGAGTAATGATGTCTCCTCGCCGAAAACGAAATCTAGCAAACAGTTCCACATCATCATATACATTAAATGGGTTGGTTCTATCTCGAAGGATCCGTTGGCACCTGAAATTCCTCCTCAGTAGCATACGAAAGAATAATCTGTCCGCCTTTGTTCATGTTACGCAAAGGTTTACGACAGGAGGGGAGCAGTCGTAACTATGCGCTGAACGTCGCTGCTAAATTTAGCCTACGCAAGCGTCATGACCAGCACGTTTCGGAGTTTACGTTGTTCGTAGGCTCTACGCATTGCGTAAAGATGCTACGTATTTGACAAGACGTGGCCATACCATCGGAGTTTCCGTTTCTTCACCACTGTGAGCAGGTCATCGTGTTGTCCAATGGCTTGTGTGATGGTCTGTCGGACTTCAACGTTGGTGATGTGTTGGGTATAGGAAATGCACAGAAGTCTTCTGTAGCACCTCATCTCCATGCTTTGTATTCTTCGTTGGAGATCTGCTGTGAGGGTCCATGCTTCGCAAGCATATAGGAAGATGGAGATGACCAGAGAGCGCAGCAGTCTTACTTTGGAATGTAGACTGATGGTTCTGTCTTTCCAAATGGGCTTCAACCTTGTCAGGGCAGCAGTTGTTTGTGCGATCCTGGAGAGGACTTCTTGTCGAGACCCATTGTCTGACACAATGGCTCCTAAATATTTGAAGCTGTGCACTGTGTTGAGGGATTGGCCTTGTACTTTGACTACCAGCATCCTATCCTATCCTATCCTGTCCCATAACCCGAAGGTCGTAGGGGCACCACAGATGATCGCTTAACCAGCATACTCCATCTTTCTCTGTCCTCAGCAGCCCTCATGGCTTCGCTCAGTGTCAAACCAGTCCATTCTCGAATGTTGTCCTCCCACCTCTTTTTCGGTCTCCCCCTTCTTCTACCTCCTTGCACTGTGCCTTGCAGAATGGTCTTTGCAAGGCCTGATGATCTGGTGACGTGGCCATACCATCGGAGTTTCCGTTTCTTCACCACTGTGAGCAGGTCATCGTGTTGTCCAATGGCTTGTGTGATGGTCTGTCGGACTTCAACGTTGGTGATGTGTTGGGTATAGGAAATGCACAGAAGTCTTCTGTAGCACCTCATCTCCATGCTTTGTATTCTTCGTTGGAGATCTGCTGTGAGGGTCCATGCTTCGCAAGCATATAGGAAGATGGAGATGACCAGAGATCGCAGCAGTCTTACTTTGGAATGTAGACTGATGGTTCTGTCTTTCCAAATGGGCTTCAACCTTGTCAGGGCAGCAGTTGTTTGTGCGATCCTGGAGAGGACTTCCTGTCGAGACCCATTGTCTGACACAATGGCTCCTAAATATTTGAAGCTGTGCACTGTGTTGAGGGATTGGCCTTGTACTTTGATGTCCGTGTTGATGCCATTGGTGTTGTTGGTCATCATTTTGGTCTTCTCTGCACTTATTTCCATTCCATAAGCTCTGGAGGTGGTGTCAAGCCTCTGTACAAGCTGTTCAAGTTCTTGTTCCTCTCCAGCCAATCCATCAATATCATCCGCAAAACGAAGATTGGAGATTGCTCTGCCCCCTATGCTGACTGTGCCTTCGTGATCTGCAAGAGCATCTGACATGATGCGTTCTAGGAAGATGTTGAAGAGTGTTGGAGAGAGTAGGCATCCTTGACGCACACCGATTGTTGTTCTGAACCAGTTCCCGATGACGCTGTTATGGAGGACTGCACTGGTAGCCTTGTCATACAGGCTTTTGATGACTTCTATGATTTTAGGGCTGATGTTGTACACTTTCATGGTTGCCCATAGAGCTGCATGCCAGACTCGGTCAAATGCCTTCTTGAAGTCTATGAACACATGATATAGATGTTGTTGGTGCTGTAGGTATTTCTCACAGATTATTCTGAGGTTGAAAATCTGTTCAGTGGTACTTCGCCCTGCCATGAATCCTGCTTGTTCTTCAGCTATGATTTGTTCAGCTTGTGGTTTCAACCTGTTGAGTATTATTTTCAGGAGGACCTTGCTGGGATGGCTGATGAGGCTGATGGTGCGGTAATTTTCACACTCCTGAAGGTTACCTTTTTTAGGAAGAGTGATGACAAGCGACTGGGTCCATGGTGTAGGCCATTCCCCACTCTGCCAGATCTTGTTACAGATAGTGGTGAGAGCATCAGTCATCGCTTCTCCTCCTGCTTGTAGCAGTTCCGCTGGTATGTTGTCCACTCCCGCTGACTTCCCTTTCTTCAGCGATTGCACTGCTGCCTCAACTTCTTCCCGGAGAATTGGGAGGATTTCTTCTTCTTCTCTGCTCTCGGGATATGCTAGAACTGATGGGTCTCCATTTGGTGTATGGTTGTAAAGGTCAGAGCAGTACTCTGTCCATCTGTCCAAGACTTCTTGTTCTTCTGTAAGGCAAATGCCAGACTTGCTTTGGATAGTGGAGACTTTGGGCTGTTTAACACTTGTCAGCCGCTTCACAGTCTGGTAGGCCTTCTTGCTGTTGTTCTTGTTCAGATTGTTCTCTATTTCCTGGCATTGATCTTCTATCCAGTTCTCCTTTGCTGTGCGCATGCCTTTTCGGATGTCATTGTTGATTTTTCGGTAGACATCAGCTCCCTGTGAGGTGTTCTTTTTCTTTTTTAACTCTCTTCGTTTATCACACAGATCCAAAAGTTCAGGTGTGATCCACGGCTTCTTCTTTGGTCGGTGCTTGCCAAGGATCTCAGTGGCGGCATCTGTTACAGCTGAGTTGAAGGTATTGGTCATGGTGTTGACATCTACTTCGCCTGCCCCCAAAATAAGCAGTGGTGCAAATTTCCCTCCAATTGTGGCCTGAAATATTTTTGCCACCTCCGGGTCTTGCAGTTTGTCCAGGTCGAACTTCAGCCTAGTGCACTTTGCTGTATTTACTCTCTTCAAATGGAGCCGGAAAGACATCATCACGAGATCGTGGTCACTTCCAATGTCTGCTCCTGGAAAAGTGCGTGTCCTGCCAATGTTGATGCTTGATCTGAAGCGTTTCTTGACCATGATGTAGTCGATCTGGTTGTGATGTTCCCCGCCGGGACTGTGCCATGTCCATCGTCTGGATTTTTTGTGGAGACCAAGCGTGTTTGCCAATACCAGATTGTTGTATCTGGCAAACTCCAATAGCCTCAGACCCCTGTCATTTGTCTCGTTGTTGCAGTGGGGTCCGCATGTGTCTCCCCAGTTGCGGTGCGCATCTTGGCCAACCTTGGCATTCCAGTCGCCTTGCACTATGACTATGTCCTTCTTCGGCACTTGGTCAAGGACCGCCTGTATATTTTCATAAAAATCCTCCACTTCGCTGTCTTCATAGTCTGATGTTGGGGCATAGGCCTGGATGATGGTAATGTTGAAAGGGGTTGCTCTCAGACGGATGGTAATGAGTCTACTGGAGACTGGGCGGCAACCCATGACAGTGGCTAGAATGTTCTTGTGGACCAAGAATCCAACGCCGTGTTCGTGCCTGTCATCTCTACCGCTGAAATAGAGCTTGTGGCCTTTGTCAGTCGTTGTTTCACCTAGGCCTTTCCAGCGCAGTTCGCTGATACCTAGAACGTTCCATCGATAGTGGTCCAGCTCGTGGGCCAGTTCTTCTAATTTTCCTTCCGCAGTTAGGGTCCTGACGTTCCAGGTTCCTATGACGATGTTGTTTCTCGTGCGGATCTTGCTATATTGTCCATCAGTAGCATTACTTAACACCTCCGTCCTGGTGGCCAACGGAAGGCGCGGTCCTTGTGCCGGGTGACGGCCCGGGCGACGACCGATCCGGTATGGAATTAGTGGATTGTGTCATCATGTAGTGTGTCTTGGGCAAAAAAGACCTGGCAGGGCCCAATCCTCTCCAGGCTGTTGGCCACAGCCGAAATCCACGAATACAGTGTGGCTCGCCTTGGCCCTGAGCACGTGGTCGTTGAACCTGTAGTAACGTGAGGTTCCTCCGCCCTGGCCGGTGACTTCTGTGTAGAAGACTTTCGCCCAGTGATGCCGTGCTAACATCACCCCTGTTAGTCGCCTCTTACGACACGCCGGGAAACGTTGGGTCTATTCTATTTGCCCGAACCCACAAGACACGACTACCAGCATAGTTTCTTTAAATGTTTTTCTTAATTTTAACACCATTAAATTACTTTTGTATTCAAATTTTTTTTAGACATTATTTGTTTTTGTTTTTGGCGCATCTTTACGATTTATTTTACTGATCAGTGCCTGTCATAATTCCTTGTGAGAGGTAATAAAGATTTGTTGAAGTGAATTGAATTGAAACAAAGTTATTTCCCTTGATCTGTTTTCAATAATACCTATGTACTATCGTCGATCCGCAGTTTGAAACCTCTTGCTCCTCGTAACATTGTTGCCGCCCTGAATTCAATTGCAAAAAAAAATGTATTTCAACACTTTGCTGCAGGTAATGCACAATATCTATTGTGGGAAATAATTTCGTTTTCCAGACTGGGAGTGTATGGTTTCTTTCATGCATTGAATGCACAATTGTGAAGTCTGAGGAACTGTTTACATCATCATCAGGGTTGCTGAGGACAGAGAAATATAGAGTATGCTGGTTAAACGATCATCTGTGGTGGCCCCACGACCTTCGAGTTACGGGATAGGATAGGATAGGATAGGAGGAACTATAGGAAATACCGGAAAATGTTACCACAGCTAGGCTAATTCGTGGACTACATTTTGATTTTGTTGGCCGATTTTGGGACGGTCACTAGCAGGCTGCCCAAAGGGTCCTGTGGTTGTGGTTGTTTTCCTGTTTGAAGGTATGCAGATCTGTAAAAGTTATTAATTTAATAATTGTATTGGCACTATTGCTAGAACTGATGGGTCTCCGTTTAGTGTGTCGTTGTAAAGGTCGAGCAGTACTCTGTCCATCTATCCAAGACTTTTTGTTCTTCTATATGCAAGACTTGCTTTGGATCATGTAGACCATGGGCTGTTGTATAACACTTGTCAGCCGATTCACAGTCTCGTTTTACAGCGAAGATAATGTCCGGTCAGAGTTTGCAATTTTTTTCTTTGGTTTCCTTTTTTTTTGTTTTGTATCAGCCTTCTCAGTTGTGAATAAACAGATAACATTTCATCAATGATTTCAAGTTTTCATCTATATTCAGTGTTGTGCAGTTTGCCCTATAAACTCTTACTTCTATCCTGTCATACTTCCAACACGGCCCACCCCTGTAACCAAGTAGTAACTTTCTACATTTGATGTACTGGTTACACTTTGATGACACACAGTCCTTAGCCGAAAAACAAATGTCTTTGTGCGGAATGAAGTATGTTTGTACTCACTGAATAATGCGAAGATCTTACCGTAAAGATCGCATTTTCAACATAAGAAATAATCTCGCCAATAAACAATGCTTTCCGGTTAAAAGTCGGTTTTAATCAATAATGTGTAGCCTAAATGAAGCGCTTTGAACGCGTCTTCGCGGACGGAAAATTATATGCGCTGTATAAGTTTTCACATTCATTCATTCATTAAAGATTGATTGGTTCATTCAGTTTCATTTATTATTCTCCGTCTACATTCCGAGCAGCATTGTTATTGAGGCTTCCTCTTAAAGGCTATAGCATTTATAGATTCATTTGTTGTTCTATCAGTTGTTCAGTTAGTTACCTACCTGTAAAGTCGCGGAGTGTGTAGCCGACAGGAAAGCCCACACTTTCTCTATCTGTGGAACAGTAGGCGAGCAGAGCGATGCTGGCGTTTGGATTGTCGTGGTAGATCCGTTTTGGCCAGGTGGTCACCTCCGTGGAGTTGATCTGGTACGCACACAGACATAAGTATGAAGCTAAAGCCACACGCTGAATGTTCAGAGATCGTTCTGGCCTACTATTGGAAGCAAACTGAGATTTCTATCAAGCGTATTTAAAGAGCAATGTCCAGATACTCATGAAAGTTGTCTCAGACCCGCGTTGAGTGTCAGAGATCTATCAAGCATGAGTATAGGTATGCCCCGGCTGTTTCTGATACTCTGACTACTCCTGAAACGCCTGTCAGACCCGCGCGCTGGATGTACGTGTCAGAGACCTATCACAGGCGTGAAATGGTATAATTATATTATTTATTAGTTCCAGAGCTGTATTTTATTTATTCCTTCTTACATAGCGCTTATCCAGCTTAAGGGCTGTTCAAGGCGCTGGTCGATACAAGATCCAACTCCAGCCGCTGGAGGCGCACGTTTTCCCTTTAGGCGCATAGCATGACGCCCAAACAACTGGGCGACCGGGAGTGGAAGAGGAGAGACCTGTAAAGTGCTTGCTGTGTGTTATTTATGTAGTCTTGCTAGTAACCGAAAGGTCGCTGGTTCGAATCCCGGATTGGTCAACGTGTGATCATATTATTTCCCCCTTTACCAACAACTGGCCCGCTGGTGTCAGTATAAATCGGTCCAGTAGTCACCTATATGCGAAAGTGTCGTGTGACTATAATCTACATACAAACATTAAATTTTTTATGTAGTGGGAACTCATCCGTCTAGGACGTGAGTGTCAGGATCTTTAAAGTGCGTGCAATGGAATGCATATGTAGCCTATTGCTAATAAAGTTACGACCACATTTTTCTTTCTGTATTTCACTTAAATAGTCTGTAAACGACTTATGTACTTCTTACATGTATTTACAGCACATTGAACTGGGCCCTAGTTTAAAAGATAATTGAAGGTACACTCTTGTCCTTATCTTTTATAATACAATGTTTCGGTGTCAATAAACAGGTTTTGATCAAACTGGTTTATGGTACATGTACCAGCACTGTACTTGTTATTTCATTTTGTTGTCAACCCCCTTTAATATGCAGACGTTTCTGTTGTTTCTTCTTCTGTGTGTGGTAGCAGCAGGTAAGCCCACACAATAACTTCATGCATTCCTTTTTTGTTTTTGAAAAATCAATTAATTACTTAATGTATTTATTTATTTCAACGTTTTTTCTTAGGTAGCGCTTTTCCAGCGCAGGAGCTGCCAGTGGCGTTTGACCGATATACAGGATCTAATTCTATCCACTCGAGGCGCTCACTTGCTGTCTTTTGGCGCATCGCCTGACGCCCAGACGACTGAGCACAATCCTGGGAGAGCGGTGACGGAGGGGTAACTAGAAGGGACCTGGTGGTTGCTGGGTGTATTTGTATAGCGGGATTCATCTGTTAAGGACATGAGCGTCAGGATCTTTAAAGTCCGTGCGATGGAATGCGTGGGTGCGCAGCCTAGACCTCAGTTTATACACTCATCGAAAGGAGTTTGTTTTGTTTGATTTTTCAAAATGAACAGTGTTGATTGAAGGATCCATGGTTGTAGTTAAGCCCCCCTCCCCTCCCCCCCCCCCCCAAAAAAAAAAAAAACAACAACAACAACAACAACAACAAAAGTCTGTTTACGGTATCCCGACCGATCTTAATATCTTGGCCCGACCATAAACGTTTTTGGGAATCGTGTGGAAAAAAAAGAAGAAAAATGAAGCCAAAAAAAATCGCACCCAAGATGGGAAGGTTTAAAAACAAAACAAACAAAAAAAGCCGACTTACCGACCATATTTTGTTTCCTTATGTCACAGTAAACAGACATTATTTTTTGGGGCCTTAGTGTGTAATAAAGTAAAAGCAAATATATCCATAGAAACTTTTGAATATCAGTATCTGAGTTTGAACTACATAAATCATGAATTGTCTTTATTGGAGAATTCTAGTGGGGAATTTAGTAGTAGGAAAAGTAGTAGGTCTAATAGTAGTAGTAAGCCTCTTAGTAGTAGTAGTAGCAGCAGTAGTAGTAGTAGCAATAGTAGTAATTGTAATAGTACTAATAGTAGTATTAGTAAGCCTAGTAGTAGCAATAGCAGCACCAGTAGTATTAGCAAGCCTAGTAGTAGCAGTAGCAATAGCAGCAACAGTAGTAGTAGTTTAAAATTTGAACAAATACATTACGATTGTCCGTTCTATCTCTAATAGCGATCTCCAAGTCTTGACACTAAACTTACATGTTTGAGTGATATAAGCGTTTGTTGAGTATGTAAAAGTGTGTAAAATATGAGCGTTTATGTTACAAGATACAAGCCGTAAATGATTGGTTAATGGGTATATAGCATCCATTATTATTATTATTATTATTATTATTATTATTATTATTATTATTATTATTATTATTATTATTATTATTATTATTATTATTATTATTATTATTATTGTTGTTGTTATTATTATTAAAATTATTATTAGACTGTGAAAAGACCTAACAATTTTTTTAATTTTTTTTTTATATGGGTGGTGAATTTGCAGAAGCCTGTCCTTCGGGGTCGTACCACATCCCGCCGCCTGCGGACTGCTCTGAGCTGCAGGGCGAATGCACTAGTGACGCAGACTGCACTGTGCAAAATGATGACATCTGGGTCTGCTGCTTCCGAGGTTGCTACGGCCGGTGTGAATATGACAGAACACCTTCCTTAGCATAACGTTGCCGCACTGAGCATTCGTTCGGCAAGGTCCCTATCGTTGGGTTAAGGATTTTGTCTTAGAAGCTCTCTCTCCCTGTGTGTTCCTTTCTCACATTACTTTGGGTCTGAACTATGGCGTCGTTTGATTTGTAACTAGAACTGTCAATACATGGAATGTAACTCAAAGAGCTGCTAGCATTCAAAATAGATGTCTTCGGAAATGGGAGGTAACTTGTCTTCTTGTTTAGTTTTTAGTTACCTAGAGTTATCCTGGTGGACGTCTCGTCTCAGAACACTATGAAAGGTACCCCGGAGCAGCAAGCTTTTCTTCGGGAAAGAGAGGGGTTGTGTTTGCCTGGCAGTCTTCTTCTTCTTCTTCTTCTTCCGTATATGCCCACAATCAATTTTGATTATTATGGCACTTTTTACCAAGGTGCATGCTGGGTGTGTTCTTGTTACCGGCACTCACCCGTCTAGGACATGAGCGTCAGGATCTTTAAAGTCCGTTATGATGGAATGTATGCGACACAGACTAGACCTCGGTTTATACTCTCGTCCGAAGGAGTAGGAAAACAGGAGTAAAGTGTCTTTCCCAGGGACACAACACAATGGCCCGGCCAGAGCTCGAACCCGGGACCTTCAGATCCACAAGCCGAAGCACTACCATTAGACCACAGTGCCTCCTAGTGCAGGGCCGAACTAACGGAACTAGCTAGAATTGCAACTAAAAACAACCTTTGGGTTGTTCCGGAAGGTTTGATCGAGGACAGAGCAGAACTTGTAGGCGAGAAACTGTGTTTGTTTGCAATAGCCGCCTGAATGTTAGACAACTCTGGCTCAACATGCTTGCAATCCGGTCAAAGTTGTTTCCCCTCGTATTTCCGAGCATGGTCTATTTTGAGTTCTCTTGCATTAGAAGTACTGTTTTGTCCTCGTTTGTGCTGTGTTTTGTCTGCCGGATGTATTTGTGTGTGTGGGAGGGAGAGAGAGAGAGGAAGAGAGACAGACAAAAAGAGAGAGAAAGAGGTGTCACCTCAATCGCCGAAATTCGGGAAACCTTCTCAGCGAAAGCACGGCAGCTGCAAGAGCAGCGCCACCTAGGACAGATCGAGGAGGAGCGGGACCTATAGCGCATCAATGTAGGGTGGTTGTGGGCACTGACAACTGTCTCGCATCGCGGTGTAGTCAGACAATTAGTTTCGTAGTTATATGTGGTACTTTGGAAAAAAACAAACGCGTATACGCATTCATTATTATTATTATTAGATCTATTATTATTATTATTATTATTATTATTATTATTATTAGGTAAAGGCTTCGCATTTGAATTTTTTTTTTTACGTCATCGCGGCCTTTTCAACGCCTCTTCCTTAATACTTTCCAGGGAGGGTCAGGCTAGCGCCATAACTTTAAACTTTAAAGTACAACTTTAAATTGAATTCATACTCACCACCAGGTCTGTTTCTGTAGATAGGCCTATAGGCGTCATGGTCAGTTCGGTCGTTCCTGCGTGTAAACCTGTCGCAAACGCGCTCGTCGTTACTGCCGTCAAGTAACACTTCCACCCTTTGTCGTCTTGGTTACCAACATAGCTCAGGTCTAGGAGATAGTCTGAAGGGGCAAGGTCAGGTGAAGGGACTATTGTCATGAAAGGGTCACCGGGAAACTGCTTTGATTCCGACCCCAAGGCGTATCCCACCACCAGAAGGGGATGATCTAAAACAAACCATTGAAATGCTTTTTTATTTATTTATTTATTTATTTTTACTTAATAAAAGCCGTTTAGCCGTTTATTATTAGCAGGCATATTATTGGTAGACTAACCTATACTATTTAAAACGTACAATGGATGAAATTCGCTTTAAAATTATTGCAGCAATTCAAGAATGTCCTAGCAATAGGGACATGAGGTGGCCTCGTAGTGCAGATGATAATGAGCTCGTTTCCTCGTTTCCTATACCTAAGATCGCAGGTTCGCACCCCGCATGGGTTGAAATTACGTGACTTAGCCTAGATATCGGATTTTTTCCCCCGGGACACCGAGGGATTTTTCCGGGTACTCCGGTTTCTTCCGTGCCTTCACTAATGGGATTGGGTACAGTCAAAATAAAAATTGATAATTGGTTTATTTTCCGCTTTCTGTAATAGCGATCTCTTGAGATCGCCGCGCTTTGAGTTCGTCTGGAGAGAAAGCATCCTTTATTATTCTATTATTATTAGGCATTATCATAATCATCAAAGCTTCAGTAAAACACTCAATAGTCGATCCACTACAAATAATCATTGACAAATGCAGGTTAACGTTTTTACTACATTATAAGAAAATACGTTATCATTATGTTAAGACACCGCCATAACCCTTTCTTCATCTACCCCAAAGTCACTCTACACTGGTAGGCTATTTGGAGAGTTCCTTCTTTAATTCTTGTCAGTCTGCTAGCAGCGTACGTACCAGCAGAAATCCAGCCCGTCTGCGTTTGAAAGAGCGGGAACTCGTGGAAAGGAAGATCGTTGCCCTCAACTGAGGAGGTCAAGACTTGGTTGCCATAGCTGAACGACTGTCCCGGAAAAGCAGGCACCACTCGAAAAATGGCGCCGTTGTCTCGCCCTTGAAATGCGTGGATGGCGTAGCGTTTGCCAAGTGCGGAAATAGGCACCATCATCTCCACCAGATGGTCTCTGTTGGCTTGCAACCTGGGGATCTGCAACCATAGGCTAGATGCGTTTACAATACAGCGAACCAATGTCAGCACGTCTCCAAGAAGTATGCAAAATATTCCTTCTTTTGGGGGAACGGCGTTTGACATGCCACGCCACGTCTGAGTGAAAAACGCATTTAGAGCATTCACATGATGATGATGATGATGGATGATGATGATTATGATGATGATGATGACGATGATGATGACGACGACGACGATAATAAAGCTTACCGAAGCGCACTTATTGCCCGACAGCACGGCCACGGGCTTGGAACTGTGGACGAAGCTGCCAGTGATGTCACGATCGCACTGTACGAGCACCACCTGCTGGGAGTGCAAGTGAAATCGTAGCGTTTTGGAGTTTGTGATATGGAGAGTGAGGTTCCCACATGTTGTTTCCCTCATGACGCGCAAGGTGATGTTCACCTCCGTATCATTCTCTGCCGCCGCCACCGCCACCTGAGAAGCTGCGTACAAGTCATTCTTCGTTGAAATGAGTACATTTGTTAACGTTCTTATGGAACGCTTTTCCAGTTCAAAAGCTGCTGGATGCGCTGGCCGATACAGGATCTAACTCAAGCCGCCCGATCAAGGCGCCCACTTGCTGGCGTCCCTGATAACTGAGCACAATCCTGGGCGGCCGGGGATCGGGGAGAAGGGATCTAGTGCTTACTGGGTGTGATTTTTGTAATTGGCACTCATGCATCTAGGGTACGAACGTCAGGACCCTTATAACGTCCATGCGATGCCAATTATGCGTGCACACGGTAGGCCTCGGTTTATACTCTCAACTGAAAGAGTAATAGGTTTGCCAGAAACAAGAATGTGTCTGGTTGTTGTTGTTTTGTTGTTTTTATATGTACAGATAGATTCAGTTATTTCTTTTGGTTGTTTGTTACTTTGTTGTTGTTGTGGTTGTTGTTGTACCTTTTAACCACCGTCTCCACCTCACCCTACCCCTTCTTGTTCTGTGAGCAGTGATGATGATTAAAGGAAATCCGCAAGGTAAACATATCAGTCAAGCCTGTTGTGATGCTAGCGATAGCTATTGTGTTGTTTGCACTGATTGGTCGATGTCAACGGAAATAATACAAAGCAAGCTCTTTAGCGATTGGGCGTTTGTATTATCGCACATATTGACCACGTCATGTTGCTGTTTACCTACATTCATCATAAACACACTGTGGAAACTATATGTGTGTGCACGAAACAGTGCGAAGCTATTTATTTTCAATCAATTGTTTGCTGCCAGTGTAATCTTCACTAAAAAAATTTTTAAACAAACACACACAATCAAAAATGGTTGTTTTATGCAAGAACTGCATTTTGTTTGTTGTTGTTGTTGTTGTTGTTGTTGTTGTTTTTTGTTTTTTTTTAAAAGCCACATTTTCGCTGTACGCTTTTTTTTTTTAAAATAAATAAAGACTTTTTGGACTTGATTACAATACTACTAATTATTATTATTATGGAAGTGTAATTTATATGTGTTTAGTTTGTTGTACGATATTTAACTTTTGGGAGACGATCAGACTGACTATATCAATCAGCCCTACTGCAGGCTACCTTTCTGTGCCAAAAAGCTATATCACTATCGATCTGTCGATAATAATCATCATCATCATCGTCGTCATCATCCTCATCATCATCGTCGTCATCCTCATCATCGCCGTCGTCGTCTTCATCATCACCATCATCATCATCATTTTCTTTTTCTTGATCCCACATGTTCATCATACCATCGTTGTCGTTTTTTGTCGGTTCGTAAGTGGCGATGACGTAATGTGTTCCAAGAGCTTCCATCGGAAGCGCCAAGTAGCCGTCGCTGGTTCTGTGAATCGGTAACAACAAATAATAATAATAATTATTATTGGGTAACGACATAATTATTACTAGTATAATTGTAAAGTCAATTATCTATGTGCAGAATGAATTCCGTAGACTGTGACTGGTAGGTCTACACACACACGCACACTCACACACGCACACTCACACACGCACATTTGAATTACCTATGCATAGAATTAATTCCGTATATTGTGACTGGTCTAGAGGCTACCACCAATACCGCTTTCCTTTCGGGCAACTGCTCGGTCGAAATAGCCACAGCTCCCTCCAGCTCAATTTGTAAGGACTGTCCTGACTGGACGCTGTACCCGCGTTTTCTGTTGTCAGCAGCAGGCGCATTAGGATTGTAGATGTAGATGTTGGCGTCATAGCGGGACGTCACAATGAGCCGATATTTGGCGTCAGTGACGTCGTTGGGGGTGAAGGTGATGAGGAAGCTTCTGCCAAGCTGGTCAACCACCTGTGCAGCTGCACCCCACATTAAGAATAACGATGACAAGATAAGGTAGACCCTTACATATGTATTTTTAAAACAAATGGCAGCGAAGCGAGGAGTTTAGGTGGTATGAATATCCTTCTTTTGTAAGGTCCGGCCATGATTATATTACAATCAAAGCAACACCAATCAATCAATTTTTCTTTTAAGCATTCCTGTTCACACATTTATGTGATATTATAGACCACGGAATTTCAAGCCATTCACTACTGTTATAGACATTCAAAGAACAAACACCAACGGTGAGGCCCATGGGAATATGTATTCCGAATAAGTTCCTCGTTTCGCCTGCCAGTCTGCTATACGAACTTGTATAATTTATAGCCCATGGAAAATATTATTATTATTGTTTACAATATTATTAACCATTGTGTATAGTTAATTTTTTTTTTTTGCTGCAGTTTATTATCCCTTTTTATCGGGAAACTCTGGGCCGCCTCCCCCGGCCGGGGAAGGCGTAGTCGCAGCCAGTAGCGCGCCCAAACCCTACCTACCTAACATTATTTGTGCTTTTTTTTTTTTGAAATTTTTGCTGAGGGAGCAAACCGGAGTACCCGGAGAAAACCCCCGAGACGTTGCCCGAGTCGAAAGTAAATAATATTCGGAGAAACATAACGCCCAGGTGCTGGCTCGAACCCACACCTGTCAGGCACCATTGGTTTCTGGCTTGTGGACAAGGCAAGTTAGTCCCGCCTTAGCCCACTTGGCCACAACGCAACACAAGGCAAGTTAGTCCCGCCTTAGCCCACTTGGCCACAACGCTCGCTTACTTGTGCAAGTCATTTGTTTACCTGTTTTGCTATCATTACGGGTAAGTGTAATTGTGGGTCTATGGATGGGTTAGTTACATAAATATATAGGTTATTTCCTTTTTGTGTGAATAAAAATGTTGTCATGGTTCCCAATGGTGCTGTATGAGTTAGCATATTTGGGGTTGTTGTTCCTCGTGTGATAAGCACACACTTGTTTAACCGCTGTTGAGGCAATGGATGTGACAATCATCATCATCGTCATCATCATCATTATCATCGTCATCATTGTCATCGTCGTCATCATCATCATCATTGTCGTCGTCGTCATCATCATCATCATCTTCATCACCGTCATCATCATCATCATCATCACCATCGCCACCATCATCATCATTATCATCATCATTGGCATAAAAACAATAAAGTTATTATCTGAGTGATAACTTACGGAGGGCAATTAGAAGCATGGTCTCGATGCAGATCTGAAATTATTATTTTCTTTAATGAATTCAACCTCAATTAAAATTTAAATTAAATTAAATTAAAACACTTCCAGGAACGGATGGTATGCACACGTCATTTTGTCACCGACAATAATAATAATAATAATAATAATAATAATAATAATAATAATAATAATAATAATAATAATAATAATAATAATAATAAATTTTATTTAATAATTATAATTTTATTATTATTATTATTATTATTATTATTATTATTATTATTATTATTATTATTATTATTATTATTATTATTATTATTATTATTATTATTATTATTATTATTATTAAAGACAGGACAATCAGTCTACATTCCAATGTAAGGCTGCTGCACTCCCTTGTCATCTACATCTTCCTATACGCTTGCGAAACATGGATCATCACAGCAGATCTACAACGAAGCATGGAGCTGAGGTGCTTCAGAACACTTCTGGGCATTTCCTGTACCCAGCACATCGCCAACAGCGAAGTCCGACAGACCATCACACAAACCATTGAACAACACGATGACATGCTCACAGTGGTGAAGAAACGGAAACTCCGATGGTATGGCCTCGTCATCAGAGCATCAGGCCTTGCAAAAACCATCCTACAAGGCACGTTGCAAGGAGGAAAAAGAAGAGGGAGACAGAAAAAGAGGTGGGAGGACCACATTCGAGAATGGACTGGCTTAAAACTGATCTAAACCCCTGGAGGATACTGAGGACAGAGAAAGATGGAGTACGCTGATTAAACAATCATCTTTGGTGCCCCAACGACCTTCGACTTACGGGATATGATGATGATGATAATAATAATAATAATAATAATAATAATAATAATATTATTATTATTATTATTTTTTTTTTATTATTATTTTTTTTTAAATTTATTTTTTTAACATAAATTAGTACTAATAATCTAAATTATAATTAGATCTACATGTATTATTATTGTTGTTATTATTGTCATTTTATGTTAGAATATTTGTTTTATTTAAATAATTTTAGTTGTTGAGGTTTAATGAGGGTTTGTATTTAAATTAGGAAAATAAGATCTTCTAAGCGTTATTTATTAGCCTGTGGAAAATCAGCTTGATTTACAACAGCATGTAAGCTACAGGTATGTTTAAATCTTAAACCCAGCTGTTTCGTAAGAGGCTAACTAGGCTAAGTGGAGTTTAACAAATAGTGTGTGGCATACAAGATCGAAATGTGCGCCTCTAGCAGCTTGAGTAAGATCCTGTATCTACCAGCGCCTTGAGCAGCTTGAGTAAGATCCTGTACCTACCAGCGCCTTGAGCAGCTTGAGTAAGATCCTGTACCTACCAGCGCCTTGAGCAGCTTGAGTAAGATCCTGTACCTACCAGCGTCTCGAGCAGCTTGAGTAAGATCCTGTACCTACCAGCGCCTCTAGCAGTTTGAGTAAGATCCTGTATCTACCAGCGCCTTGAGAAGCTTGAGTAAGATCCTGTATCTACCAGCACCTTGAGCAGCTTGAGTAAGATCCTGTATCTACCAGCGCCTTGAGTAGCTTGAGTAAGATCCTGTACCTACCAGCGCCTCGAGCAGCTTGAGTAAGATCCTGTACTTACCAGCGCTCCGAGCAGCTTGAGTAAGATCCTGTACCTACCAGCACCTTGAGCAGCTTGAGTAAGATCCTGTACCTACCAGCACCTTGAGCAGCCTATCTACCAGCGCCTTGAGCAGCTTGAGTAAGATCCTGTATCTACCAGCGCCTTGAGCACCTTGAGTAAGATCCTAGCGCCTTGAGCAGCTTGAGTAAGATCCTAGCACCTTGAGCAGCTTGAGTAAGATCCTGTACCTACCAGCGCCTCGAGCAGCTTGAGTAAGATCCTGTAGTAGTACCTAACAGCGCCTTGAGCAGCTTGAGTAAGATCCTGTATATACCAGCGCCTTGAGCAGCTTGTGTAAGATCCTGTTTCTACCAGTGCCTTGAGCAGCTTGTGTAAGATCCTGTATCTACCAGTGCCTTGAGCAGCTTGAGTATGATCCCAGCGCCTTGAGAAGCTTGAGTAAGATCCTGTACCTACCAGCGCCTCGAGCAGCTTGAGTAAGATCCTGTACCTACCAGCGCCTCGAGCAGCTTGAGTAAGATCCTGTACCTACCAGCGCCTCGAGCAGCTCTTGAGCTAGAAAAGTGCTACGAACTATTAAATAAATATATATATAGATAACTGACATAAGAAAATCACATTATAGATAATAATAGTATAACAATAACTATGAATACAATGCAATAGCTTACAATACAATTCAATACAATGCAATACAATACAATGATATAAACAACTTGAATCATCTCAACCTCAGAAATTACAATGGCATGTATTGAAAAGTGAAGTTAAAAAAAAAAGACCCATAGAGTAACACTTACCCCAATCGCAAGAAACTTGTTCATATTTTCTTGTTCTCTATTATTTTCATAGATTTACTAAAGCTAAGGTCAGCTCCCCAAGACCTGCAGCGTTTCGCAGAACTAGACACTGAGCTTGCGTAATGAAATAGTAACAGTAGAATACCGAATTGTCTCCCTAGTTATATCTTTCTAGCAGTCACTTTAAAATATATATACTAGTTAGCACGTCTTCGACGCTAACCCTCCAACGGATCAGAGAGAAATGCGGCTGATTGCTGATGATGGGGGAAAGCAGAAGATAACGATAGGCTATGTCATCAATTCATTGGGAGACTGATCCAGCCGAATCTGTGACCAACGAAAACGCGCGGTGGCTAATCAGTCACCGTAAATAAACAAAACCAAACCATAGGATAGAGCGGGAGGAGAAATAGAATTGTACATTTGTTATCATCAAAACAATAGGTCTATGTCTGTTTACTTCTCTCTCGCACGCTATTACCCACCACACCCACCCCATCCCACTACCCATCTCCCCTCCTCCCTCTTCCCCTCCCCATCCCGCCCTTCCACACACTTTACCCTGTCTGCATGACTGATGGCCACATCTGAGTACCGAAGGATACAAACGAACGCGCGTACTGTAGATGTATGGTCTTTGGGGATGCACACACAGCTTACAACTGTAAAAATATTAAATGTGAAAAGTCGGCCATGGCTGCCGTTTCAAAATTACAAAACACAACTAATATTAGGTAGGTCGGGTTTGGGCGCGCCACATGCTGCGACTACGCCTTTCCCAGGGGAGGCGGCCCACAATTTCCCGATAAAAGAAGACAATAAAATGTCACCCCCCCCCCCCTTCCCCACAAAATAAATAAATAAATAAAATAAAATACAAGATTTTAAAAAACAACATTTTTTAAATCCAAAAATACAGAAAGGGGCATAACTCATGGACTACTTAGGAGCCTGCCAGCGCAAAAAGATGACTTGGAAAATCTACCCTGCCATACCACTTTGTTATGTGGGTGCTAAATTATGCCCCTGTTGAATGGAGTAAATTAATGCAGAAGGATTCATGAAGAACGGCGCGATATAAATCTTAAATATCATCATCAGCAGCAGCAGCAGCAGCATCAAAGTCGTCGTCGATAATTATAAACATCAGTGTCATCCTATAATGATGATGATGATCATCATCATCAAAAGTATGGTTGATATTAACATCAATGATATCATAACTATGATGATGATGATGATGATGATGATGATGATGATGATGATGATCATCATCATCATCATCATCATCATCATCATCATCATCATCATCATCATAGTTATAATCCTCAACAGCACCATATGGTTGATATCAACATCAATGTCGTTGATGTCAACCAACAGTGTCATCATTAACAATCACAGCAGCCGCGATCACTGACAATGAGTGAATTCTGTTCTTAGTTATAAATGGGTTGCTGAAAAAGAGACGAGCAATATAGGCTATCACTAGATGCGTCCTGGTCTTTAGACTGACCCATGCACACTGAATATTACCAGCTGGTAAAGTAACGCTTTATTGTCCCTTTTCATCGGGAAATTCTGGGCCGCCTCCCCTGGGGAAGACGTAGTCGCAGCTTGTGGCGCACCCAAACCCAACCTACCTAACACTAGTTGTGACTTTGAAATGTTGCTGGGGGAGCAAATCGGAGTACCCGGAGAAAACCCCCGAGATGTTGCCCTATCCCTATCCTATCCTGTCCCATAACCCGAAGGTCGTAGGGGCACCACAGATGATCGCTTAACCAGCATACTCCATCTTTCTCTGTCCTCAGCAGCCCTCATGGCTTCGCTCAGTGTCAAACCAGTCCATTCTCGAATGTTGTCCTCCCACCTCTTTTTCGGTCTCCCCCTTCTTCTACCTCCTTGCACTGTGCCTTGCAGAATGGTCTTTGCAAGGCCTGATGATCTGGTGACGTGGCCATACCATCGGAGTTTCCGTTTCTTCACCACTGTGAGCAGGTCATCGTGTTGTCCAATGGCTTGTGTGATGGTCTGTCGGACTTCAACGTTGGTGATGTGTTGGGTATAGGAAATGCACAGAAGTCTTCTGTAGCACCTCATCTCCATGCTTTGTATTCTTCGTTGGAGATCTGCTGTGAGGGTCCATGCTTCGCAAGCATATAGGAAGATGGAGATGACCAGAGATCGCAGCAGTCTTACTTTGGAATGTAGACTGATGGTTCTGTCTTTCCAAATGGGCTTCAACCTTGTCAGGGCAGCAGTTGTTTGTGCGATCCTGGAGAGGACTTCCTGTCGAGACCCATTGTCTGACACAATGGCTCCTAAATATTTGAAGCTGTGCACTGTGTTGAGGGATTGGCCTTGTACTTTGATGTCCGTGTTGATGCCATTGGTGTTGTTGGTCATCATTTTGGTCTTCTCTGCACTTATTTCCATTCCATAAGCTCTGGAGGTGGTGTCAAGCCTCTGTACAAGCTGTTCAAGTTCTTGTTCCTCTCCAGCCAATCCATCAATATCATCCGCAAAACGAAGATTGGAGATTGCTCTGCCCCCTATGCTGACTGTGCCTTCGTGATCTGCAAGAGCATCTGACATGATGCGCTCTAGGAAGATGTTGAAGAGTGTTGGAGAGAGTAGGCATCCTTGACGCACACCGATTGTTGTTCTGAACCAGTTCCCGATGACGCTGTTATGGAGGACTGCACTGGTAGCCTTGTCATACAGGCTTTTGATGACTTCTATGATTTTAGGGCTGATGTTGTACACTTTCATGGTTGCCCATAGAGCTGCATGCCAGACTCGGTCAAATGCCTTCTTGAAGTCTATGAACACATGATATAGATGTTGTTGGTGCTGTAGGTATTTCTCACAGATTATTCTGAGGTTGAAAATCTGTTCAGTGGTACTTCGCCCTGCCATGAATCCTGCTTGTTCTTCAGCTATGATTTGTTCAGCTTGTGGTTTCAACCTGTTGAGTATTATTTTCAGGAGGACCTTGCTGGGATGGCTGATGAGGCTGATGGTGCGGTAATTTTCACACTCCTGAAGGTTACCTTTTTTAGGAAGAGTGATGACAAGCGACTGGGTCCATGGTGTAGGCCATTCCCCACTCTGCCAGATCTTGTTACAGATAGTGGTGAGAGCATCAGTCATCGCTTCTCCTCCTGCTTGTAGCAGTTCCGCTGGTATGTTGTCCACTCCCGCTGACTTCCCTTTCTTCAGCGATTGCACTGCTGCCTCAACTTCTTCCCGGAGAATTGGGAGGATTTCTTCTTCTTCTCTGCTCTCGGGACATGCTAGAACTGATGGGTCTCCATTTGGTGTATGGTTGTAAAGGTCAGAGCAGTACTCTGTCCATCTGTCCAAGACTTCTTGTTCTTCTGTAAGGCAAATGCCAGACTTGCTTTGGATAGTGGAGACTTTGGGCTGTTTAACACTTGTCAGCCGCTTCACAGTCTGGTAGGCCTTCTTGCTGTTGTTCTTGTTCAGATTGTTCTCTATTTCCTGGCATTGATCTTCTATCCAGTTCTCCTTTGCTGTGCGCATGCCTTTTCGGATGTCATTGTTGATTTTTCGGTAGACATCAGCTCCCTGTGAGGTGTTCTTTTTCTTTTTTAACTCTCTTCGTTTATCACACAGATCCAAAAGTTCAGGTGTGATCCACGGCTTCTTCTTTGGTCGGTGCTTGCCAAGGATCTCAGTGGCGGCATCTGTTACAGCTGAGTTGAAGGTATTGGTCATGGTGTTGACATCTACTTCGCCTGCCCCCAAAATAAGCAGTGGTGCAAATTTCCCTCCAATTGTGGCCTGAAATATTTTTGCCACCTCCGGGTCTTGCAGTTTGTCCAGGTCGAACTTCAGCCTAGTGCACTTTGCTGTATTTACTCTCTTCAAATGGAGCCGGAAAGACATCATCACGAGATCGTGGTCACTTCCAATGTCTGCTCCTGGAAAAGTGCGTGTCCTGCCAATGTTGATGCTTGATCTGAAGCGTTTCTTGACCATGATGTAGTCGATCTGGTTGTGATGTTCCCCGCCGGGACTGTGCCATGTCCATCGTCTGGATTTTTTGTGGAGACCAAGCGTGTTTGCCAGTACCAGATTGTTGTATCTGGCAAACTCCAATAGCCTCAGACCCCTGTCATTTGTCTCGTTGTTGCAGTGGGGTCCGCATGTGTCTCCCCAGTTGCGGTGCGCATCTTGGCCAACCTTGGCATTCCAGTCGCCTTGCACTATGACTATGTCCTTCTTCGGCACTTGGTCAAGGACCGCCTGTATATTTTCATAAAAATCCTCCACTTCGCTGTCTTCATAGTCTGATGTTGGGGCATAGGCCTGGATGATGGTAATGTTGAAAGGGGTTGCTCTCAGACGGATGGTAATGAGTCTACTGGAGACTGGGCGGCAACCCATGACAGTGGCTAGAATGTTCTTGTGGACCAAGAATCCAACGCCGTGTTCGTGCCTGTCATCTCTACCGCTGAAATAGAGCTTGTGGCCTTTGTCAGTCGTTGTTTCACCTAGGCCTTTCCAGCGCAGTTCGCTGATACCTAGAACGTTCCATCGATAGTGGTCCAGCTCGTGGGCCAGTTCTTCTAATTTTCCTTCCGCAGTTAGGGTCCTGACGTTCCAGGTTCCTATGACGATGTTGTTTCTCGTGCGGATCTTGCTATATTGTCCATCAGTAGCATACTTAACACCTCCGTCCTGGTGGCCAACGGAAGGCGCGGTCCTTGTGCCGGGTGACGGCCCGGGCGACGACCGATCCGGTATGGAATTAGTGGATTGTGTCATCATGTAGTGTGTCTTGGGCAAAAAAGACCTGGCAGGGCCCAATCCTCTCCAGGCTGTTGGCCACAGCCGAAATCCACGAATACAGTGTGGCTCGCCTTGGCCCTGAGCACGTGGTCGTTGAACCTGTAGTAACGTGAGGTTCCTCCGCCCTGGCCGGTGACTTCTGTGTAGAAGACTTTCGCCCAGTGATGCCGTGCTAACATCACCCCTGTTAGTCGCCTCTTACGACACGCCGGGAAACGTTGGGTCTATTCTATTTGCCCGAACCCACAGAGCTGCCACTGAGATGTTGCCCGAAAGTCGAAAATAAATAATATTCGGAGAAACTTAACGCCCAGCTTGATCGAACCCACACCTGTCAGGCGCCATTGGTTTCTGGCCTGTGGACAATGCAAGTTAGTCCCGCCTTAGCCCACTTGGCCACAACGCTCGCTGCTCTTGTTGCTCAGTGGTGGTGCTGTTGTTGCGCCTTTGATGTGAATTATGAAGGTACGCACGATCATATTAATGCTAGTACCAAGAGCAATAACAAACATGGATAACGGCATTTCTATCTTATCCTATCCTATCCCGTAACTCTAAAATCGTTGGGGCACCACCGGCAGATGATCGTTTAATTAACCAGTTTACTCCATCTTTCTCTGTCCTCAGTAGCCTTCATGGCTAAACTCAGTGTCAAGCCAGTCTATTCTCGAATGTTTCCTTCCCACCTCTTTATCTCCCTCTTCTTCTTCTTCTTCTTCTTCTTTGCACAACGGCATTAAAATAAAGTAAATTAAAATAAACGTAACCTAATTACAATTACTTCACTAATATAAGAAGAAGAAGAAGAAGAAGAAGAAGAAGAAGAAGAAGAAGAAGAAGAAGAAGAAGAATGAATGAATGAATGAATGAATGAATGTGGAAGATTAACTTCTACACCCACCGTTGGCGATATCACAGACGGGGATAACCATCCCAGGAAAGAGGGGGAAAGGACGTAAATCCCCACTGAACCACCAGAGCAATAATAAGGTAGATCGTAAAAATGGCCAGTTTTCATCTTGTTCACCACGGGATTGCAACCTGTATCATCGGTGTGTCAGGCGAACGCTCTACCACTGAATCGCTCTACCACTGAATCGCTCTACCACTGAGTCGCTCTACCACTGAGCCGTTCTACCACTGAGCCGTTCTACCACTGAGCCGTTCTACTACTGAATCGTTCTACCATTGAGTCGCTCTACCACTGAGCCGTTCTACCACTGAGCCGTTCTACCATTGAGTCACTCTACCACTGAGTCGCTCTATCACTGAGCCGCTCTACCACTGAGTCGTTCTATCACTGAGTCACTCTACCACTGAGCCGTTCTACCACTGAGTCGTTCTATCACTGAGTCACTCTACCACTGAGCCGTTCTACCACTGAGTCACTCTACCACTGAGCCGCTCTACCACTGAGCCGTTCTACCACTGAGTCGCTCGACCACTGAGTCGCTCTATCACTGAGCCGCTCTACCACTGAATCGTTCTAGCACTGAGCCGCTCTACCACTGAGTCGCTCTACCACTGAATCGTTCTACCACTGAGTCGCTCTACCACTGATCCGCTCTACCACTGAGTCGCTCTACCACTGAGTCGCTCTACCACTAAGCCATTCTACCACTGAGCCGTTCTACTACTGAATCGTTCTACCATTGAGTCGCTCTACCATTGAGCAGTTCTACCACTGAGTCACTCTACCACTGAGCCGCTCTACCACTGAACCGCTCTACCACTACTAAGGCGGTGGGTCGAAGAAGAAGAACAACAACAACAACACCAACAAGATTAACAAACCACTAACGATAACGACCACATAATTATAATAATGTTTAATATGTTAATGATGTTTCATTAGTAGGCCTTAATGATGATCCTCATTATTGTCATCGTTAGTAATGATGATGATGATGATGAAGAAGATAATGATGATGATAAAAATGCTGGTGCTGCTGCTGATGATGATGATGATGACGATGATAAAATGCTGGTGCTGCTACTGCTGCTGCTGCTGATGATACTCAACTGAAGATGGGTTTCTTCATTAACTGATATGCTTGTTGCATTCAGAAAGAGCTAAATCAAAAAGCAAGCAGTTAAATTAACTTAGGGCCTGTTTATATGTATACAACTTGGACGAAGAAAGAAGACGAAATATATAACCTACCTGCGTGGAAACTAGAATGACGGACCAAACTAATTTTATGACGTCTAATATTTTGTACATCGTTTAGATACTCCATCCTATCCTATCCCGTAACTCCAAAGTTGTTGGGGCACCACAGATGATCGTTTAACCAGCGTACTCCATCTTTCTCTGTCCTCAGCAGTCCTCAAGGCTGTACTCAGTGTCAAGCCAGTCCATTCTAGAATGTTGTCTTCCCACCTCTTTTTCTGTCTCCCTGTTCTTCTGCCTCCATGCAATGTGCCTTGCAGGATGGTCTTTGCAATGCCTGATGCTCTGGTGATGTGGCCATACCATCAAAGTTTCCGTTTCTTAGCCACTTTGAGCAAGTCATCGTGTTGTCCAATGGCTTGTGTGATGGTCTGTCGGACTTCGTCGTTGGTGATGTGCAGTGTATAGGAAATGCTCAGAAGTCTTCTGTAGCACCTCATCTCCATGCTTTGTATTCTTCGTTGTAGGTCTGCTATGATGGTCCATGTTGCGCAAGAGTATAAGAAGATGGAGATGACAAGGGAGCGCAGCAACCTTACCTTGGAGTGTAGACTGCTGATCCTGTCTTTCCAAATGGGCTTCAAACTTGCCAGGGCAGCAGTGGCTTGTGCTATCCTGGAGAGGACTTCCTATCGTGACCAATTGTCCGATACAATTCCTCCTAGATATTTGAAGTTGTGTGCACCATGTTGAGGGATTGGCCTTGGACTTTGACGTCTGTGTTGATGCCTTTGGTGTTATTGGTCATCATTTTGGTCTTCTCTGCACTTAATTCCATTCCAAAGGTTCTGGTGATGGTGTCAAGCCTCTGTACCAGCTGTTCAAGTTCTTGTTCATCTCCAGCCAATCCATCAATGTCATCCGCAAAACGGAGATTGCCCTACCATCTATGCTGATTGTGCCTTCATGATCTGCAAGGGCATCTGACACAATGCGCTTTAGGAAGATGTTGAAGAGTGTTGGAGACAGTAGGTATACTTGACGCACGTCGATTGTTGTTCTGAACCAGTTCCCGATGACGCTGTTGTGGAAGACTGCACTGATAGCATTGTCATACATACTTTTGATGACTTTAATAATGTTAGGGATGATGTTGTACACTCTCATGGTTGCCCACAGAGCTCCATGCCAGACACGGTCCAACGCTTTCTTGAAGTCTACAAACACATGATATAGATGTTGTTAATGCTGTAAGTATTTCTCGCAGATTATTTTGAGGTTGAAAATCTTCTCAGTGATACTTCGCCCTGCCCTGAATCCTGCTTATTCTTCAGCTATGATTTGTTCAGCTTGGGTTTCAACCTGTTGAGTATTATTTTCAAGAGGACTTTGCTGGGCTATCTGATGAGGCTGATGGTGTGGTAGTTTTCTCACTCCTGAAGGTTACCCTTTTTGGGAAGAGTGATGACAAGCGACTGGGTCCTTGGTATACGCCACTCCCCACTCTGCCAGATCGTGTTACAGATAATGGTGAGGGCGTCAATCATCGCTTCTCCACCTGTTGGAAGCAATTCTGCGGATATGTTGTCCACTCCCGCTGACTTCCTCTTCTTCAGTGATTGCACTGCTGCCTCAACTTCTTCTCGGAGAATTGGGAGGATTTCTTCTTCTTCTCTGTCCTGGGGACATGCTCGAACTAATCATTACATAACATGGTTATTGCTTTAGGTCCTGCGGACTCTAGTTAGAACTAATTGGTCTCCGTTTGGTGTGTGGTTGTAAAGGTCAGAGCAGTACTCTGTCCATCTATCCAAGACTTCTTGTTCTTCTGTAAGGCACAAGCCAGACTTGCTTTGGATCGTGGAGTCCTTGGGCTGTTTAGCACTTGTAATCCGCTTCACAGTCTGGTAAGCCTTCTTGCTGTTGTTCTTGTTCAGACTGTTCTCTATTTCCTGACACTGATCTTCTATCCAGTTCTCCGCTGTGCGCATGCCTTTTCGGATATCACTGTTGATTTTTCGGTAGACATCAGCTCCCTGTGAGTTGTTCTTTTTCCTTTTCATCTCTCTTCGTTTGTCACACATGTCCAACAGTTCAGGTGTGGTCCACTGTTTCTTCTTTGGGGGGGGGGTGCTTGCCAAAGATCTCAGTGGCGGCACCTGTCACTGCTGAGTTGAAGGTGGTGGTCATGGTGTTGACATCTACTTCACCAGCTCCCAAAATGAGCAGTAGTGCAAATTTCCCTCCAATTGTGGCTTGGAAAATGTTTGCCACCTCCGGGTCTTGCAGTTTGACCAGGTTGAACTTCAGTCTCGTGCACTTTGCTTTGTTTACTCTCTTTAAGTGAAGCAGGAAAGACATCATCACAAGATCGTGGTCACTTCCGATGTCTGCTCCTGGAAAAGTGTAAGCCTACTGTTTTGCCATTGTTGACGCTTGATCTGAAGCGTTTCTTGACCATGATGTAGACCCCCCGTGGGGGGTGCCGGGGTTTTTTGTATAAATAGTATCTCCACTTTCTGAAAATTTAGTGCTTTAAATTCCCACTGTCGCTGTTTTTCTCATTTGTTCTTTTTAATTCCTATATACTATGTTCTATCAATCTTCTATACTATCTTTTTCTTCGCTATACCAGTCACCTACCTTTTTTCTTGAAAACTCTTCCGTGACAAAACTCCTAATTTGTGTGTGGCGTCTGTTATATCAGCTTGGGAGTGTTGGACGCTTTCTGGCGGGTGGTCACTATAGGGCTTCCTGTGATGCTGTTATTTGGCAGTGTGGGCATTTTGTATGTGTGTGTTTTGTTGATGTTTTATAGTGATGTTTGGATTCTGTTTTGTTTTTGTGATTGAGGGTTGGAGTGTGGCCTCGGCGTCCCCTGTGTCGGATGCGCCTTTGTTGTGAAGTGGCCGGCTGGTGGAGTGCCTTCAGTGTTGCCTCTGGGGTTGTTTCAGCGGGTCTTTTGTGCGGATCTGGGGTGGGTCCTCTTTCGGTCGTGTTGTGGTCTTGATTTTGCGGTCCTGATTTGGCTCTTTGCAGTCCGCTGGATCCTAACTAACTAACCATGATGTAGCCAATCTGGTTATGATGCTCGAGCCCCGCAGGGACTGTACCAGGTCCATCGTCTGGATGTTTTGTGGGGACCAAGAGTGTTAGAAACTCCGAGTTATTAAAAATTTTCGCTTCAGATAACGTTACTTTTACGCTCCACTATTAAAATGCCTCAACGACTTTCTAGTTACGAGATAGAATATGATAGGATTAAAATGTGCTTTAAAAAAAATGTTTGTTTTAAGCTATATAGCCTAAGGAGGGTAAACAAACTTGCGGAAATGAACAAACTGAATTTGAAATAAGTAGAAATACGATTAAAAAAGTAATAAAATTATAACCATAATAATTGCCATCGAACAGAAATAACCGGGTAAGTCGCTATCAGTTTATGGAAAATGTGAGGAGATGTTTTGTAGAGAAGTCTTATTTCTGTAATGATTATTTCGGTGGGTATCCAATATTACACAATAACGCTTCAGCGGTGCGCCCGCCAAGTCACAGAACTCGTCATTGTGTCATACACATCACAGAAAGTCGACTCCTATTGCAAAACAAAACAAAACTCTCCAATGAAGAATCGAACCCAAGATTCTCCTGCACAAAGAGGCCAGCATTCTCTATCACCGCTCGGATCTGCATTTCCCAGAAAGGGGAAAGTAAGAACTGGGTACAGAAAACCTGTGGGGACAAAAGGGGAGTGAACTATGGGAATAGCATTGTGGTACGACAGGGGAGAGCAATGCAGCGCGAAAACTCCACTCCACTGCAATGGAGACACACAAAGAGATTAAAGAAATTAGCATCGCAGCAAAACAGGGGTGTACTCCACCCGCTTCTAATATAGCGTAAAAGAATGATGGCGAGGTTATGGAGCCTAGACGTGAATTCATTCATTAGCCTTCTATACCAACTCCTTGAACCGAAAGGCTTCTGAAGTTGTCTTGCTGTGCAACTCAGATTATCTCCCTTCCGCAGTCCAAACAATTAATTATTTGCATGGATTACTTTTTTTTTTTTTAAACCGCAAGCAGCATCGTATGGATGAACTTCCCGAGAAAAGTAAAAAAATACAACTATGCATTGATTTTTTTGTTAACAGTACACAAGACGTGTATAAGAGCATTTATTTCTATAGTAAAAACAACAAACAAAACAAAACAAAACTGCTGACTTTTGTTTGTACACGACATGGCCTATGGGCCTACTTAGAGGGATGGGGGAGAATAAAAAAGAGATCCGCGTAGGATCTCATCTTTGATATGATGATGATAATCATTATTGTAAGGGTGGCGACGTGGTGATCGTCCTTAACGCTGATGCAATAGGACGTTAAGCTTCGTTGTTCCTCCTCCCCCCTTTTCCAGTCCCCTATTCGCTCATGTGACGCGGGACTTTAATCTACCTACCTAACCTAGCCTAGGAGGAATTTACGCCATTAACTGTTTTAGCAGACGATCTTTTGCACGCACGGACATAAATTTAGGTTAAATGTTCACAAATATTAGATACACGCACTAAATATATGAATAGGTTAAATAAGCAAACAGCCATGTTTTGTCGCAAATTATTCATTTGAAAAGTTTTGCCGAATTTCCATATAGACATCTAGCGGCAGAAGCACTTAAAAGAAAGAATAACTGATGTACTTTTCTTGGTATTAATTAAATGTCATTCCTCTTGACAAAACAACACACAGACTGAAGTGGCGAAAACCCTCCGCGATTGAATCCCTCATGTCTACCCAACTGCCTGACAGTCTGAGGGACTGGATAGATAGATAGAATAAAATGGCCCGTACGCAATGAGAGGGGCCGGGAACTCAGTTGGTAGAGCGGCTAACTAGTAACCGAAAGGTACCTGGTTCGGATCCCGGATTGGCCAACGTGTAAACAACTTATTTTCCCCTTACCATCAACTGGTTCGCTGGTGTCATAATAATGTGACCAGTAGTCGCCTATACGCTGCGGTGTCATGTGACTATAATTACTTTAGTGACGACAAGGAGGAGGTGGTGGAACAAGAAGATAAAAATGACGACGACGACGATAAAGAAGAAGAAAGAGGAGAAGAGGGATGAGTAGAAGGTGGACGACGACGACGACGACGAAGATGATGATAGTCAAATATATCAGTATATGAAGGTGAAGTGGTAGTTCGTAAGAATGTCGCAGATATTCATGCCATGTACCGCGCGTGCTCCGTGCGATTTGCAAGTTGTCCTCTGACGAGTTGAACGGAAACCGGATTCTGCCCTGGCCTGAAACATTATGCCTGTCCGTCGTAAATTTACAAAGAACAAAGAATAACTTCAAAAGACTAGTCTAGCAAAAAAATCGAAGCACAAACACTTATCTCAATCACTGTTTGTCTGGCACGATTACTTTAACAAAATATTATTAAGGTGTTTACTGAAAGACAAGCTCAAAGTCAAAGGACTGAAATAACACACAAATCAAATACTGAAATATCCAATATCCGTCGTCCAACTTTCCAGCTTTCTTTTGTAGTGAAAGGCCAGGTTATCTAAAACAGTTCTATAACACTCGAGTTTTCACGGAGCTTGCGTAAAGTATGTGATGCTGACTTTCTCTCCTCCGTCCCTCGACCCCCTCACCCACACTCTCCACCCCCACCCACCTCTACCTCTCTTTCTCTCGCACACATTTGCATACACACACATACGCGCTATTTATATATATTTTCATGACATTTATAAATTTTATCATTCATGACTGCAGTGTAATAGCACAATATATTCCATAGAACATTCATAACGTTCAACATTAAAACATTGAATATTGGATATTCATCTCAAAATCTATCATTTATAGTCCTGTAGAACATTCTTAAAATAAACATTTAAAGTTTATTCTAAATATTAAGTGTATGACAATATCTCAAAATTGACTTTCTGTATATGAACCTTTCACACATTTGATATGTTATTTTTTTTAATTAAATGTGTAATGTTTAAAAAAAATACTTTGACTAATTAATGAGATGAGGTGCTGCAGAAGACTTCTGAGCCTTTCATATACCCAGCACATCACCAACAACGAGGTCCGACAGACCATCACACAAACCATTGGACAACACGATGACATGCTCAGAGTGGTGAAGAAACGAAAACTCCGATAGTCTCGCCACGTCACTGGAGCATTAGGCCTTGCAAAGGCCATCTTGTAAGATACTGTGCAAGGAAGCAGAAGAAGAGGGAGACAGAAAAAGAGGTTGGAGGACAACATTCGAGAATGGACCGGCTTGTTGTTGTTTGTAGATTATAGTCACACGACACTTTCGCATATAGGTGACTACTGGACCGATTTATACTGACACCAGCGGGCCAGTTGTTGGTAAAGGGGAAAATAATATGATCACACGTTGACCAATCCGGGATTCGAACCAGCGACCTTTCGGTTACTAGCAAGACGCTCTTACCAACTGAGCTACCCGGCCCCTCCAAGACCGGCTTGAGACTGAGCTAAGCCATGAGGGTTGCTGAGGACACAGAAAGATGGAGTACGCTGGTTAAACGATCATCTGTGGCGCTCCAGCGACCTTCGAATTACGGGATAGGATAGGATAGGAATTATTTTTTTTAAATTTTGTTTCATGTTATATTACTGTAACATTTAATTTAAATGTTCTCTTTTTTTCCCCATCCAAGTAGCAAATACCCTTGTCGCCCACCTTCCTTTTATTTATTAGTCTGAAATCACTTCTGTGAATGGACGTTAAATGAAATAAACAAATAAACAGAGAGAGAGAGAGAGAGAGAGAGAGAGAGAGAGAGAGAGAGAGAGAGAGAGAGAGAGAGAGAGAGAGAGAGAGAACAAAACTCCTTGTTTGTGGGAACATGCTAAAACACTGTTTAAAAGTGACGGAAAGAGCGGAATTTTGCTACCTACAAGGGTTCGGGTAAGGGTTAGTTGTAGATCTATCCCTAGCCCTTGCCCTAACCCTTTTCTCTACAAAAATGCGCTTTTCCGTCCCAAAAACCCCTTTGCCTTCTTGGATTCTTAAATTGTATGAAACCAAGTGAGGACACTATCCGGCGTCAATAAACGGTTCGAAAGCATTCTCAAACGGTTCGTAAAAGACAGTTGACGTAGAAACAAATACAGCGAGACCTAATTCGTCGCCTAGAGGAGACGAAACTTATTTTTTTTCTTGCGTTTTCAAAGTTACCTTGGATGTGGGGACATTCGCATGTTCCTAGATACCAAACTGTGTTCCCAGATGACCGTACAAAAAACAAATAACAAATATACCTTGTTTCTGGGTACATTTATAAGCCTATGGGACTTCAAATGTGCCCAAGACTTTTGGAACACCCTGTATATATATATATATATAATTGCGTTATATAATATATATATATATATATATATATATATATATATATATATATATATATATATATATATATATATATATATATATATATATATATATATATATATATATATATATATATATATCACCACAGGCGGCGGAAGCTGCTCAGGATTGGGGGGGCACACAAATTTTATTCACTGACATCAGGGCCGGACCTTGGAAAAGTCGAGGGGGAGGTTACAGATTCAGCGAAGGCGCGAAGCGCCGAGCCTTCTAGGGGGGTCCGGAGGCATGCTCCCCCGGATTTTTTTTTCTTCAAGGATGCAAAATGGTGCAATCTGGGGCAATCTGAACCTTGAAAAAGCCATTTGTGATGGTCTGAGACTTTGAGCTTTTTTAACAATTGAACTGACAAAGTCTGGGGTACAAAAATTATCCTCTGCCCCTCCCTTAAAAAAAAAACCAATACACACACACAAACATTTATTTATCAGCAGAGATGTTTTGTATACTATTATTATTCACTACTTTTTGTTGATCGTTAACGGTATAAAGCTTTACCTTGTAGTTTATGAATATCACCGCCCTGCTTTCATTTAATTCAGTCTTGCTGCACTAGGTTCCTCGGCATTAGTACCATTTGTGAATTGTATCTTCTGGCAAAACAGTTCACTGCCTCTTTGAAGTCAATATCAACATCCCTGTGCACTTTCAGTAAAGCAAGTCCATTGAGTCTCTGTGCCCCATTGTAGAGCGCAGGTAGTTTTTCAGGTTGCGCAACTGACTGTTTGAACGCTCACACTCGGCAGTAGTGACAGGCAGGGTGCAAAGGTTCTTTAGCATGATGAACAGGTTGGGATAAAAATCCCTGTCACAATGTTTCAGGACTTCTGATGCTGTGGATGGGATGATAGCTGTCGCATTCTCAGCAGCACTTCGCCTTTCAAACCCACCGTTGGTATTCTGCATCAAGGGTAGCGTTGTCTGGTAGGTCAGACTCCCACAACATTGCCAGTGTCTTCACCTCTTCTGGAACCTGCATGAAACCATCCTGGTTGTCTATTAAAGTGCTTGGCACCAGACAGAGACCATCAACTGCTAGACCAGCATTTTTGAACCTCGAGTCCAATTCGGTTGACAGGTGTTCCAAGAAAGGAACGGCAATGCAAATCTTGAAATATTCTTCTGGAGTGGCCGCAGGTTGGTTGTCACGGAGAGTCTGTCGGGATGCTTGACGAGGAACAATTACACCAGTTGTCAAAGCATTTGCCATTTTGCTGACTTCATCAAACCAGGCAACGAACGCTGTGTCGAAATCTCTTCTAATAGAAGACATGCAGTTACTGACCTCTTTGATTTCCCTGTAGGCATCGACAACATCTTTTGTCCTTTTCTGCAGCTTCACTGTCAAGGGTTTCCATTTCAACGATGTTTTTGGACGATTCAGCGATGGTCGTTTCAATTGATGTTCGTTACAACGAATTGTCATAATTATCAACTTAACATCTTAATTAATATTTCTAAAAAGTTGTTTTTGGTGGATTAGGGCAGTATCAAAGTGAAGGTGCTGGAAGAGGCTTGCGGCCAGAACAAGAAAATATGGCTGCATTTACTAAGTTAGGCTTAGGGGTTGGGTTACTTGGTCGTTTCAACGGGAAAACGCTTTGGACGTTTCAACGGATCCCTTGAAATGGATTTCCGTTGAATTGACTATAAGTAACTCTTTGTACGTTGGACCAAAAGTGACTAAAAACTGCAATGTTTTAAAAACAATTTTAAAAAAAATTGAAAGTCTTTGCATAAAACAAAAAATTCAATTTTTTTAAAATTTGGAGGGGGGGGGGGGGCAGAACCCAGGTATCCCCCCTCCCCCTTCTGGGTCCGGCCCTGGACATTTACTCCAAATAATTTGAACTATTTTCATAGACACTATGTGAGAGAGAGAAAAAAAAAAGATATATATTTCTACAACTGTGCATATAAGAGAGAGAGAGA
Organism: Oncomelania hupensis; assembly: GCA_036898135.1. Taxonomy (NCBI): domain Eukaryota; kingdom Metazoa; phylum Mollusca; class Gastropoda; order Littorinimorpha; family Pomatiopsidae; genus Oncomelania; species Oncomelania hupensis. The sequence goes on from CM072518.1 coordinate 62,927,047, forward strand.
GAGAGAGAGAGAGAGAGAGAGGAGGGGGGGGGGGGTAGAGAGAAAGGGAGAGACAACTGACCTGACAATGTTGATCCATCACAGTAACAAAAACAGCAGTCATGCATGTCATTTGGCATGGGAAATTACACCGTTAATTTTCCAAAGTATGCCCGACGGTGTTTATTTGTATTGATAAATTCGTAAGCAGTTTGCGCTAGGTCTAGTTGATCTACTTTGTCTTTGAACACATGCATTATAATACATTTATTTAGACGCTCCTGCGTCATCGTTGCCCGAAGGTATGTTTTTACCCGCTTTAGGGCTGAAAAACTGCGTTCAGCCGTTGCTTATTGTGGTTGGGATGGTGAAGTACAGTCTGAGAAGTTTATCCACTTCACTCAGCATCCGTCGCACAGTGTCAGAAGCTTTCAGTTCATCCCTTAGTGCTTGGAAAATGGTGATCCTAGAGTTAGACGCCTCCTGGTGTCACCCAGTGCATGTGGGAGGATTCTAGCTGAGTTTTGAGTCTGTCCAAGTCGATGTCAGCGGAATATGTATCTTTGATTTCTTGAGGAATTTTTGGTCTCTTCCCTGCTGCTCCATCACTTAGAAGAACTTAAATTTTCCTTGGTAAGTCGAGAGCTATTTGATCAAACCGGCTCTTTAAATGTTCTTTGATGTTGTCAATGGCCTCACAGTATTGCTGTCTGTAGTAAGCAGATGGACAAGAGTACCTGTGACCCTGTGAGCAATCGTCCAGTCTTCGTGGAGGCTGCTTCTGTGTAGGAACGCAGGGCTCATCACACAAATGTGCAGCTTTCGTTGTGATGTCAGCAAAAAAGTCTCATAACAATCTTCATGCCGCATGTTTTCCAGTGTTCTCAGACAAAATGTCAGCAGCGTTTACTGCATCATCACAAGTCGTTTGTTTTCTTTGAAGAACTGTCGCCAACTCTTCAGTCACAGCAAGGATCTCATCTTTGAATCTTTTTGCAACTCCTGACACATGACCCTGAAAATTACTCGCCCCGTCGTAGGCCTGGCCCCTGCAGTTTTGCACTGGCAAGTCAAGTCTGATCAAGCAGTCCTTCAGTGATTTGAAAATGGTCTCAGCACATATATTGTTAACTTGCATCAGTCCAGAGAAAGGGGGAAAATATTGGTTTGAACCTCCAAATAATGTTTTTTGAGGGGCTGAATATTGGGGGGGCAAATGTATAGGTTTGCCCCCCCAATATTTTTCTGGAGGGGGCCAGTGCCCCCCTTGCCCCCCCGCTTCCGCCGCCTGTGATCACGCAATTTTCCAGACCAATACATGGCTGATTCAGTTTTAACAAGTGTTGTCCAAACTAATTTCTTTTTAAGTTCAAATGATAATATTAAAAATATTCTCTTCTGCTTCCTTCTTCCCATCATCATCATCATCATCATCATCATCATCATCATCATCATCATCATCATCATCATCATCATCATCATCATCATCATCATCATTATCATCATCATCACCATCATCATCACCAACATTATCAACATCATCATCATCATCACAATTGTCATCTTCATTATCATCATCTTAACCATCATCATCATTACCATCATTATCATCATCACCACCATTATCATCACCATCATCATCTTCATCATCATCATCGTGTTGTGAGAGTAATCATACAAGGGCATAGCTAGCGCCAGTATAAATATAACTTTAACAACCGCCATTTGAACAAAGGGGAAATTAATAATGGTGTTGAAAAGGTACGCTTTTTAAACTGTAGAGTGTGACTTAAAACTAGGCTTAGTTGAAGAATATACGTATCAAGAAATTCCAGCCAGTGAAGTAAAGGGCCTGTATCTCTCCCCCTCTCCCCCTGTGTGTGTGTGTGTGTGTGTGTGTGTGTGTGTGTGTGTGTGTTTGGGTTGGGTTATTGAGGGGTGCGGAAGGACGGGGGATTGAAAACCGGTGTTTTGTAGACAACCTTAAAAATTCGCTTTAAAAAGGCACTTCAAGACTGTAGAAGTGAGCCTTTAGTAACTAGAGCCTGCACTGTAGATGATAGCACCGTAAAACAATAACTATCGAGAACTTCCCGTTTCTACCGTAGCTGCCAGTAATCAAAAGAAAATAGAGGCGCTGCCTACTAGTGTGTTAAAAGAACGGTAAGCCTCCGCTGGCAGAGCACAGGTAGAGAGAGGTCAGTCGGCCTTGGCGCGGCGCCTTTGCCTGGGGGAGTACGGTAGGGGGGAAGCGAGCGAGGCAGCCTTATCACCCAACCAACATGGCGGACTATATATTTTTCCATCGGAGGTGAGCTAAAAATTCCCATCTTAGCTTTCTTTGAACGATTTTTCGATTCTGTTTGATGGCCTTGACTACAGTTTAGGACGCTGAATACTTTTTGCGTGTTGTTCCAACACTTTTTGTGAATTGTGGAAAACTTTTACAATGCCCCCAAAATAGATTCCGATGGGTCGGAAGCTGTGTATTTTTGGTTCAGGTAGAACGGTAAGAAAGGTAGGTCGACTTTCCCTAACGATACTGGCTCGGCGGTTTCAGTGCTGTATTAGTCGTGTTTTCGTTAGTTTACGCATCTTGTAGCTTTTTGAGATTGCACTAGTACTGCAATAGCTGCTAAAGTAGGAGCAGAAGTGGCTGTGAAAAGTTGCTAAAAGGATGTACTGTTATCACCTTGATGCGCATAATGAGCCGTGCGCTCTGATCGGATGCTCCTTCTCTGCTACTGACTCAGCTGGCAACTGTGATTTTCACATTCTTTTGAGACGTTAGCGTGTTTTGTGGTCCAAAACCATCCTTTCGCTTTACTTAGTGACAGTTCTGTAGGCCTGGATCCAACGTGTTTTTATTGTGGCAGGCATTCTAAACAAAACAGAAAGACACACACAAAAAAAAACAGAAACAAAAAAAGTTTGTCTTCACGCTTATGACGTCTGCACAAAACTGCAGTTGAGCTGCGTTCCTTATGCTTCTGGAACTGTAGGCTAAGATCCAAAACAAACGTCAAACTGTGCATTTTTTTTTTTTTTTTTGCATCAGTGAACAGCTTCTCCTCAAGCCATTATACTATTATAGTGTGTACATTGGTATGGGTTTCTCAGTTTTGTTCCATTAATGGCTCTTTGTTTTGATATTGAACGAATCGTTATTAGTTGTCTTTTTTTGGTAAGGAAACACCTGCTTTAATTTTATACTTCTCTTTATTATTTGCCATTTTGTCAGCATTATTTCAAAGACACTTTTATTTTTTAAACAAAAATAAACTTCTTTTTATGAATTTATTGTATTTTTCACCAATGGTAGTATTCTCTAACATAATTTGATTGCTACCAGAATAGCTACTTTGCCAGTTTCGGTTCACTGACTTGGTTGCAGAAAACATTTTGAACAAAAATGGCATTTTTTTATTATCGATTTCTTGGTGAACTGTTGGTTTTGTTATTCATGATGCATACATCTTAAGTTATTTGTGTTTGCAGGTTTGTTTGCTTCGGTAAAGAATTTGGACTAGGCTTGAGTGGGTTCTGGTGTTTCTGTAATCTTAAAAAGTACATATATCTTATTTCAGAATGAGAGTTTAGTAGGCCTACTGATTAGTTCTACGTTTAGTACATGGTGATATGATAATCAAGAGGGGTTGGCGAGAGAGAATCTAGGGTGCAGGAGCTTCTGTAGTGTGACACTTGAAAGTTGAAGTCTTAATTTTATATAATTTGTTCATATCTTTTATTTTTATGCTGTGTGTGAGTGTGTGTGTGTGTACGTGTGTGCATACTATCTTCTGACAATACCCCAGTACTGTTAGGCCCATTTGACAAGGTAACGACTAACTTTCAAGAAATTTGTTTCGGAATAAATCAATCATGTGGCGTTTTTTGTGTTTATTTTACACTATAGTTAAAGTTGCTACCTATACACAGGGCTGCATAAAAGCTTTGAGCTGGAGGTGTTAACTTAAAACCAAGATTGAATTTCCCTTATTTACATGCTTTCTCTTTCCAGTCCTTATCTGTTAGTGTTACTTTGCACTGACACATCGCTGACCGGGTGTTGAACTAGACATGGATTGGACAGAGTGATTAACCCTTTGCCTTTGGAGAGCATGTCATTTTGCAAAGTACTAGCCTAAAAGATGACACCAATTTTAGATCTTGCAAGGTGTGACAGGCCTATATGTTCTTTGTACTTATGGCACTTCAGAACTTTTTTTTGTTTAACCGGGCTAGAAGAAGGAAAGTATACAGATTGAATTTTCAAAGTGTTTCTGAATGAAGTACAGGAATGTGTATTTTGTGAAAATATGCAGAGTTCTTAATCTCAATGCTCTTAGAATAAGAATGAAGGAAAAAGGATGGCTCATTGCTACTATTACTATCATTTCCAAAGCCAGATTGAAGCAAGGGTGGACCACTGTCAGAGCAGGGGGGGTGAACCAAAACGTTTTTGGTTTCCGAGATGGTCAATTTAATGAGTTTTGACAGGCAGTGGCTGTCAAACAATTGTCAAAAACTGTAATTGCACTTTTGCTTCTGTAAAAAAAAAGTAAACAAAAAAATTTTTTGGTTGGGATTGGGTGGTTAGAGGGAGGTACACAGTCATGCACCCAGCGCATCCACCTCTCGTCCACCCCTGCGAAGCACGCACGTTCATAATTATTATTATTCACAACCCCCAAAAACAATGATACAGCAGACAATGATTCACTGCTATGATGAACGACGATTGCCAATCAGGCATCTTTCACTCTGTCGAGGTAATCTATTGGAAAATAGATCGGAACTTGTTGAAACGTGGATATCAATCATTTGCGAGACTGGATGTTAGTCCCATAGATCTGTAGACTATGTAATCATCGGATTAACCAGCTTATTTTATTTACAGCAAATCCTAGATGATTCTTGTTGGGGGCTGGCAGGTGGGTCAATTGGTCTTTTTGGCAATAACGGGCAGGGCCAAAGTATTGGCTCGATCATCTCCCAAGGGTTAATTGTGTATCACATTATCATACCTAACTTATAAATGTTAAACAGCTGATGTTCGGAGCTGTCCATTTCTGTGTATTTGTTTTGCCCACCGTTTAACTTAATGGAGAAAAAAAACAAGTCACAATGATGATGTTGATAAGATAACACGTCATTGGCAATATATCATCACACTCTTGTATGACCCTTATCTTGTCACAAGCAGTCAATGGTTAATACTTGAAACATATTGATTTGAATGGACAGAGTAGTATGTTATTACTGTATTAATTAAAGTAGTAGTAACCCTATTTCTCTGTGGCGAGTTTTCTGTTATTGGATGCATTTTCTATTTAGAATGAAATTTTGTTATGTAACTGCAGGTGCACATCATTACTTATCTCTATAGATAGATTGTTATAAGAACTTATAATTTGTATGTATTTATCTATGATACCAGATCAAGAATTTGTGTGTAGGTTAGTGCAGTGTATAAGTGTTCTTATTATTATTATTATTATTATTATTATTATTATTATTATTATATTATTATTATTATTATTATTATTATTATTATTATTATTATTATTATTATTATTATATTATTTTTATTATTATTATTTCTACTACTACTACTACTATTACTACTACTACTACTCCTTCGGATGAGAGTATAAACCGAGGTCTAGTCTGTGTCGCATACATTCCATCATAACGGACTTTAAAGATCCTGACGCTCATGTCCTAGACGGGTGAGTGCCGGTGACAAGAACACACCCAGCATGCACTTAGGTCCTTCTCCCCCATCCCTGGCTGCCCAGGATTGTGCTCAGTTGTCCGGGCGTCAGACCATGCGCCCAAAGGCTGCGGGTGGGCGTCTTGGGCGGCTTGAGTTAGATCCTGTATCGGTCAGCGCCTTGAGCAGCTCTTGAGCTGGTAAAGCGCTATATAAGAACGATTAAATAATAATAAATACTACTACTACTACTACTACTACTACTACTACTATTACTACTACTACTACTACTACTACTATTACTACTACTACTATAATTATTTATATCATAATAACATTGTTTTAAAATTTTATTATTATTATTGTTATTATTATTATTATTATTATTATTATTATTATCATTATCCTTGACTAAAATAATAACTCAAATTATTGTACCAGATGTCAGATGTGTCATATGGGTTAAGCATGTTTGTGCAAACAAGGGGTACAAAATGTTGGTATATATTGCATAATATTAAAATTCGAACACCCCATAATAGCCTGAGTGAACGGGTGTCAACAGGTAAAGGGTACAGATCAAATTAAGGGTATGAAAACATCCTGCACAATTTTATTTTTAGAGAGTCAGAGGGTCTTCATTATCATCCATATAAACATATTATATGTGCCTGGGGCTGAGAGGGGAGGGGTGGGTGGGGGTGCGTATAAAGAAAGTCACACTTCATTATATTTATAATGTTTACCTTTTACTTTTTCCAAAATTGACTGTGACAAAAGTGTAGATTTCATAATAATAATACTTATAATAATAATAATAATAATAATAATAATTATTATTATTATTATTATTAATATTATTATTATTAAAATTATTATTATTTATTATAATTATTTATTATAATTATAATTATTATTATTAATATTATTATTATTATTATTATTCTAATACAGGATGCTAATTGCTATGTACGTGCCTTTCCCCAAGGCTCAAAGCGCGGCAATCTATACCAACATACACGCTCACCTGTCTCATTTACCCTCACACACACCAAATACACATACATCACTCAAACAGGTGGTGTAAAGGCAGGGAGATCGCTATTAGAAGACGGAAGAAAATCGAATTTTTATTTTTGAAATTTTTATATTGACTGCATCCGGTACCATTATTGAAGGGAGGGAGGAAACCGGAGTGCCCGGAGAAAACCCTCGGTGTCCTCAGTAGTCTCGTACCTAAGTCACATACGTTCGCCCCTTGCGGGAATCGAACCCGCGACCTTCGGCATAGGAAACCGGCGACTTATCCACTGCGCCACGATTATACAAATATTATAATTATTATTATTTTATTATTATTATTGTAATACAGGATCTGAAGAGATTGCTATTACAGAAGGCAGAAACGAAATCAGTTCTAATTTTTAAAATTTAGATTGACTGCAGGAAGAGAGGGCTGAAACCGGAGTACCAGGAGAAAACCCTCAAGTGTCCTGAAAAGTCTCATACCTAAGTTACCTTTATTTATTTATCATTCTTATATAGCGCTTTTTCAGCTCAAGAGCTGCTCAAGGAGCTGGCTGATACAGGATCTAACTTGAGGCGCCCACATGCTTCCTTGGGCACACAGTCTGACGCTCAGACCACTGAGCTCAATCCGAGGAGACCGGGGATGCGGTTGAAGGGAAAACTATACACTGAAACAACCATCAGACTCATTGCAACAGTAAGATGGCCAGTGCCCACAGCCAGTGTTTATGTCCGGGCAACCAGGAATGGAACCCGCCCATAAGTTCATCCTGTGAGAGGTTGGAACCCATGGCCTTTGGAATAGGAAACCAGCATCCTACAATTGTGGTACCAGTCCCCTCTGGTAGATAATATATAATGTACTAAAGTTTCCAGTGCCGGATGCGAGGGGGTTTGTTCGAACCATGCAGGGGGCAAAATGTTTTACTTGGCTGTGAGGCTTAGCAGTTCACAGAGGGTTTTCTCCAGGTACTCAGGCTTCCTTCTTCCTTTAATTATTGTTTTTAAAAGCTATTGGATGCCGTCAATCGAAATTTCAAAAGAATTCCAACTTAAATTAATGTCCATTTTTTAAATAGTGATCTTCCTACATTTAGACCACACATATGAATGATGAATGTGAGTTTGTTGTGTATACATACATGTGAGAGTTTGTGTAACATGAGAGTGCATGCAGTGTTGGTACAGATCACTGAGCTTTGAACCTGATGGGTTGCTTAGGAAAAGGCACACGCAAACACACACACACACACACACACACACACACACACACACACACATATAGATAGATACATGTAGATAAATAGATAGATAGATAGATAGATAGATAGATAGATAGATAGATAGATAGATAGATAGATAGATAGATAGATAGATAGATAGATCTATAGATAATTATTCATAGCATATTATTATAATAAAATAATGTTACTCAACACTTGTCATAAAAACACAACTGTGCACACGACAGCATAAAAGAGTAAAGGCATTTTTTTGGGCTCCCAAAAGTGTTGCCCATCCATGGAACGGTGTTGCTATGTTTGTTGATGGTAGTGATCGCATTTTTCTACCTTTATGGCCAGATAATATAATTTTACTCGTGTAAATTTATGCGAAATCTCTTACATCAGCAAGGTAAAGTTTATCTTAGATTTTCCTGATGCTGTTAGTTTCAGCCTTTTCATTTTGGTAGCTCAGACTAAGAGGTTTCAAGAAGCTACTGATTTAAATTATGGTTACTGTTTATTTTGAAACTAAAGCAGCAGAAGATGATATTTGGTCATCTTTTGGCGTTGTTTTCTCGCTGTACAAATCTAAAGGATCCTAGGAGCTGTATTATTTAGATCACCTTGGCCTATGAAATTCAAAAGTCAGCCGTAGTAACTAGTAATAGTAACTAGTATATATTTCTTCACCAACTTGGCAAAGTCAAGGATTGATATTTCCAATGTAATCAAGTATAGAGTGGATTTTTCTGCTTTAAAAATGGTGTGTTTCAAGAAGTAAAGCAATCGACATTAGTAACAATGACTGTGCGCACACGTTTAACGATAAAATTAATTTATAGTTTTGATCTATTTTGGTTTGTGTAGTTTTTGCCACGAGAACATGTTTATCAATATATATATTTCCATTACATGACCTGTGAGCATCTGTATTTGTTTGATTTTTATGTATTTATTTATTTATTTTATTGTTTTTATATAGCGCTTTTCCAGTTTAAGAGCTGCTCAAGCCTCTGGCCAATACAAGACCTAACTCAGGCCACTCAGGTCGCACACTTGCAGCATTTGGGCGCATTTCCCCCGTGGGGGTGTCGGGGGTTTCAGTATAAATAGTATCCCCACTTTCTGGAAATTTAGTGCTTTAAATTCCCACTGTCGCTGTCTTTCTCATTTGCTCTTTCTCATTCCTGCTCTTTTCTATCAATCTGCTATACTATCGTCTTCTTCGCTAGACCAGTCTCCTACCTTTTTTCTTGAATACTCTTCCGGGACAAGACTCCTTGTTTGTGTATGAGATCTGCTGGATCAGCTTGGGAATATTGGACGCTTTCTGCTAGGTGGTCACTAGGGCTTCCTTTGATGTTATTATTTAGCAATGTAGGCATTTTATATGTATGTGTTTTGTTGATAATTTATAATGATGTTTGTATTCTATTTTGTTTTTGTAAACTGGAGTTCGATAAGTTGGGGTGAAGCCTCAGCCGTCCCCTGCGTGGGATGTCTTTATTGTAAAGTGACTGGCTGGTGGAGAGCTTTCGGTTTTACCACTAGGGTTGTTTCAGCAGATCTTTTATGCGGATCGGGGGTTGTCCGGTCCTGATTTGGCTCGGAAGAGTCCGCTGGACCTAAAGCAATAATAATGTAATGTAATGTAATTGGGTGCATTTTGTGACACCCAGACAACTGAGCACAATCCTGGGTGACCGGGGATTGGGAGGGAGGGACTTAGTACTTGCTGGGTGTATTTGTGTTGATGGCACTCGACCCTCTAGGACATGAGCTTCAGGATCTTTAAAGTCCATGCGATTGAATGCTTGTGTGCACAAATCTAGACATTGGTTTATACTCGCATCTGAAGACAATTTTTTTTAAATTGAAGATGCCTAACAGTTTCCCTTTGAGTATTTGTAATTGTGTTATTTTATTACAGGTTACCTCTTGGATGATCAGATGGTTCATTCACCGATTGAAGTCGTCTCCACACATGTGACTTCAATGCACACATTTTATATTTGTGTGAAACATAGAATTGTGTGGATGTTTTCTTCATTGATGGGTCAGATGAAAATATATTATCTTTCATGGGTATCTTTTGGATGCTAAGAATGGAAACTGTAAGACTGAAATCTGGAAAACTTCAGATTGTCAGGTATTCAGGAGACAGTTCAGATGTGTGGTGACAGTTGCTGATTATGTGTGATTCATCTCTAAAGAAGAATGAAGCTGAAAAAGTTAATTTTGGGATCTTGACACTTCAGTGGATAACAGATCAAAATTTCTCTACGGGCTGAAACATATTTTATCCACCAAGTAAGCTGTAGCAAAGGGATTGAATGTCGGTAAACTTTCTCATCACAATAGAGAATGTGGACAGTGATCACCTTGATAAATTGAGCAATTGGCCCACAGGTTTGTGTTCAAGCGAGCACAAGCTGGAAAAGGTGTGTTTGCGATAATGGACGTGAGAGGTGAGGGCACAGAAGGGGCAGGGGGAGACAGCGGAGATGAGAACAGTAGAGTCAGCATGAGTTCCCCCATTACAATCCCCAAGTCTAGTTCCTTTTCCCCTAAAGTGGCCCGTCCCAAACTTCCGGCCTGCGCTGGCAGCAGGTCCCCGTCACGCTCCAAGACCGACCCTGGCCGTGAGGAGATCAAGGCCATCCTGGAAGACATCAAGAACTTGAAAAAGATTGACTTCAAGACCTTCATCCGTCCTCGCAACTTTGGGTCGGGGGCTGGAGGTGGAGGCCATGGTGGCCAGCAGCATCCAGGCGGTTATGCTACCCTGCCATACAAGTCTCAGTCCACCACCACTTCTCCCAGCCAGTCGCCCAGAATCGGTTCTCCCACGGTTGATGACCCTCGCCTGACGCGTGACCGATCCCGCAGTCTCAAAATGTTAACCGATCGCTTGAAAAACAAGAGTGGAAAATTGCTGTCAGAGCACGCTTCACTCCAGCAACAGCAGTCCTCTACCGACAGAGGTGAATTCAAAAGAGAAGGATCATTGCCGACAGATTATCTCAGAGTGGGTCACGGCCCCAGCCCTGATCGATGCTTGGTTCAGCGCGTGGAGGAAGAGGAAGAAGAGGGCGTTGAAGCTGCGGAGCCGGTGCCAAAAATGGCCAAAGTCACCACCAGCACCGTGATCCATCTTTCCCCCCAACACAGTCAGGACAGTCACTATTCACATCACAGTCAGGACAACCGCCTTACACCACAACATAGCGTGGACAGCCTGGATGCTGGAGCCTCCCCTCGGACAGACACACCAGACCTGTACCTGCCCCAGTCCCATAGTCGTGAGCAAACTCCGGACAGTGACATGCCCTGGGGCAGGCCCAAATCCCCAGACAGCACAGGTGCATCTGACAAACCTCCTGAAAGTGATGATGAAGGGGGCAGCCTCAAGATGTCCGAGGACCATGACCACAAAATCGAGCGTCATCGGTTACATCGAGCTGGTCGGGGTGACCGTGTGGCAGACGATGAGGGGGTAGTGAGTGAGATGCCAGAGGCAGCAAGACCGGTGGTGAGCATACATACTTACCACCCCAACAAGCAGTTTCTCAACCTCATGGCCACTGCCCCCTCCAAGCGCCGCACGGGTATGGCCACCCTAGCCACCAGGGGACGTGTGCAGGCCATGTTTGCCAGGTCCAGCGGAGACGAAGCAGATGATGGAGGCAACAGGCAGCGTTATCAGCGGCGCAGTGAAGTGGTTGGTCCCTCAACTACCCACAAGGTTAGTCTGCCAACATTTTTCTTTTCTGGACTTGAATTTGTGTTATTTTTCTCCAGTTCAGTGGTAGAATTTTGTGTTGGTTATTTTGCTGTTGTTGAATTTTATATTTGTTACACACTTATTTTGATCATAGAGGTATGTAAGTTGATGATGCATTTCAAGTAAAATTTAAAAAAATGAAAAAATGAAAAAAAGCCAAATGTTACATTTTCTATTCGAATTGCTCTTGTAGGTTTCATAATTTTAAACCTGTTGAGCTGTCCTGGATAAGCTCAGTTTCTTATGCATCCTGCGTGTTTTCTCTGTAGGTAACTACTCGCTTTACCACACACCCTCCTCACAAAAAAGCTTCCATGAGGGAAGAGGGATCCCTAGACAGCAACGGGTTCTCCACACTTAAGACGTTATCAGCAGAGAGTGATGAGGAGGGGCGCCAGCACTCGCAAACCTCTCTGGCGGATTCACAGCTGACGTCTGAAGGAGCTGACACAGAGAATTACCAGGATGTTGTGGAGAGTGTTGTGTTAACTCGTACGGCCTCCGAGTCCTCAGACTCGGACAAGGCAGACAGAAAGAACGGCAAAGGCACCAAGCAGAAGTCACGGTCAGACCCAAACGGGGATCGGTCGCGAGAAAGTCTGGAGTTTGCGGCTAGCATGGAGGGAGGACAGTCGCAGAGTGCTCCCATGCTCATCAAGGGGGATGATGACGATGATGATTCTGTCATCGAAGATGACGGCAACACCTTTCGTGTGGCTCGTGCAGAGAACACTTTGTCGCCGATCCCCCACACTCTGCATGAGGAAAGTGGAGGTGAGCGCACCACCGATGATGAACTGGACATGGAAGGGAGCGCGGAGAGCTCTGACGTTTTAGCACTGCCCTCTATTCCTACCACACCTATGTCTTCAGCCCCTCCCACTCCCCTCTGCCACTCGCCCACAGGCTCTTTGGAGCGGCCGTCCCACCATAACCAGGCTTCCCTGCTGTCGGTCCCATTGGCGGCCATGTCACGCAAACCCATCGCCCGGTCAGCCAGCTCCGCTAGTGTGTACCAGTCACGCAAGCAGCACTTACAAGTGGCTGGGCAGCGTGACAGGGAAGGATCCCGGAAGTACTCTATCACCACGGATGAAGCCATGACTCCCTCACGCTCTGCCACCCACCTCGTACCCGACTTCACTCCTCTTGGTGACAGCGGCGGAGCCACTAGCATGCCTGTGGTATGGAAGGACCGTCTATCCAGCACCGAGTCCCCAGAGCGAGAACCTGGCTTTATAAAGGTAAGGTGGTTTTAATTTCTTTTCTTGTTATTTTTCATTTATGAATTGGAATACTTTATCACTGCGACAGAGAAATTCTTTTGTGGTGCTAACATAGAACACACAGTTACTTATTTGTGATTTGTCACTATAAGTTATGATCAGTACACTCTTCTAAAGACCTATAGTTACACAGTTTAACTTAGATATTATCAGTTTATGATATGCATAAATGTTTTACGTGGGTGAATTTTCTTCATGTACTGCATTCACCATATACAGTCAGTGTTGTGAGTGATGGGCTATCATATTTAGTGATTGCCTACAATATTTCAGCATTTTATAATTGATCAATGTAAATGTTACACTGACGTTTTTGATTTGGATTGAGCTTCTTTCCAGCAATGGTCAATCGATTACAATATAATTTCAATATACCTGGCCTTCCAGGTTGTGATTATTATTGTCAGTAAATTGTCCTTACTGACTTATGATTGTGTGGGAGTATATTTTGTGTGACATGTTAGTGTTTTGTTTTGTTTTGCTTTGCTTTTGTTTTGTGGTGTTTGACAATAGATACTAGATTTGTCTACCTGCTGTGAGCACTGGTCTCTCTCTCTCTCTCTCCCTCCTTCCCTCTTTTTCTCTCCCCCTCCTCTCTCTCTCTCTCTCTCTCTCTCTCTCTCTCTCTCTCTCTCTCTCTCTCTCTCTCTCTCTCTCTCTCTCTCTCTCTGTTGGTCACTTACTCATTTAGGTGAGTCTGAAATGTGTACTTTGGTATAACTAAGGTTGCTTAAATTCCAAAATGACACTATTGAACTGACCCCAATTGGTGTTACCAAAATCAAGTATGAGTTTTCCTGTCAAACTGAGAAAGAAATCAAAATTTAAAACTGTGCTATTGTCTAGTGTAACTATTCTTGCATAAGAAGTTTCAGTGGACATAGATCTATGTAAAATCATATGTAAAATGTGGTTTGGAAAGTAACTTTCTATTGAAGATGGCTTATAACTTCTGGCAGTAGTAAGTACTGCATTTGCATGAAACAACACTGTGTTGTGAGCCTTACAGTGCTGTCATTTCTTTACTGATCTGATTTAATCTGTCAATGATGAAGGTAGCCAATAATGGTCCTCACGTGACACTTGATCTTATGTCTTATTTTTGTGAGCTGAGCTCGCTGAGGCAGCAGTGTTAGCAACGAGCCCTTATGGAGCTGCTTTCAGGCCTATATGATGCAATATGATGATATGAGGCACGGTGGTCTAATGGTAGTGCTTTGGCTTGCTGATCTGAAGGTCTCGGGTTCGAGCCATTTCCGGGCCATTGTGTTGTGTCCCTGGGAAAGACACTTTACTCCCGTTTCCTACTCCTTCGGATGTTTTATAATATAAACCGAGGTCTAGTCTGTGTGTCGCATACATTCCATCATAACAGACTTAAAAGATCCTGACGCTTATATCCCAGACGGGTGAGTGCCGGTAATAAGAACACACCCAGCATGCACTTGGTCCTTCTCCCCCATCCCTGGCTGGCTAGGATAGTGCTCAGTTGTCAGGGCGTCAGACCATGCGCCCAAAGGCTGCGTGTGCGCATCTGAGACGGTTTGAATTAGATCTTGTTATCGGCCAGCACCTAGAGTCTGGTCAAGTACGGCGAGATAAGTGCACTATACAAATCCTCAATAATAATAATAATAATAATAATAATAATAATAATAATAATAATAATAATAATAATAATAATAATAATAATGCAATCAAAGATGAGCAATTTAAGTTCTGCCACTGTAAGGATCACAATAAATGCCAATTCATGCCAATGCAGGACTGTTTACGAAGCTACAGGCAGTGTTCAATAGGGAGTTACTTTTCCACCATCCTTTAGAAAGTTCTAGAAATGTGCAATCAGTTTTTTGTAACACATATAATATACTCCGTTAGTATAAACACAAGTATGGTAATATTTAAAGACTGATTTAGTGTGCAGACTGAAATCTTTCTTTTTTTTTTTTTTTACAAGAGCATTCAGTGTATAAATCTAAGATTAAAACAAACAAAAATTGGAATATTACAAATTGTGGTGCAATCAAAAACTGCAGTTATATCTTAACAAACTGTTACATCATTTCTAAAATATTCTTGGCAAAGAAGAGGAGTCATATTACCCATAAAGTACAAGGGCTTTATGTTTTGGGTAGCATAACACTAGATTTATTTGATTGTTTTGTTGGCCTATGTTTTGATTGGCAACCTGTGTTGTTGTCTGTGATGGCTACAAAGTACATACGTGCGTTCTTGCATCACTGTGACTCAGCGTCTGGGACACTCTCTTTGCTGTAAAAATATGTGTGCCCGTCTCCCGTCTGCTATAGTGTAAGCTGCCTATTGAAGTTTAATTTGAAAGGACAATTGTTTTTAAAAGTCACATTAAACAGTGTAGATTAAAACTATATATATAATAAAAGTAGGGAGTAGTTGTCAATGATGTCAAATCTTTTGAGGTCAAACTCTTCAAGCACTGATAAAAGACAGTCACCAAAATAAAATTTGACAAATTGTTAAAAAAAAAATTGTAATATTTTGTGGAACTGTAAAAAAAAAATTTTGAAAGTGTGTCGTGGCTGTTTTTAGGGGGTTTTGTGCGATGGTAGCAGTTTTAAATTTTGAGACTTTTGAGGTACCGCAGCAGTCGCTAAGAGTGTGAAATCAGGTATAACCTAAAGTCGGCAGGACAAGTTTGAAGTGTTGCTGCTGTTGTTGGTAGTGGTAGTACCATTGTAGTGATGCTGCTGCTGCAGTTGGCGATAATGATGATGGTGTTCTTAAATCACACATTTGTATTATAAAATATGGGCTATACTTTGTGATGAATACAAATTGTGCTTGGTAGGATGTGTAGTCTTCCAAGATTCTGTAAAAGGTTGTTTAGCTGTTACAAAAGAGACAACTGTTCAGCGTAATATGTCTTCAGATTGAATACTTTTTGTTATTCAGATTTACCTTTTTTTAACATAAAACAAATCTTCTTTGTTTTTATTTGAAAAAAAAAACCAACAACCAATACACATAATGTTTTGGTAAAAATTTAGATCACTTCTTCCCCTCTTTTTGGCAATATTTTGTGAAAATGTTGGATTATATCACCTTCCCCTTTCCCATCTTCCACAATATTATTTTGTTTAAAATTTTGATTTATTTAACCCATCCTCATGTGTTAAGAGCGTACGAACGTTAGGACAGAATATTCAGAACAAATATTCGTTTTAATTTTAGGTACTTGAAGATGCTTACAAGGAGTGGTTTGTATGCAGAGCGCCAGCATTGTGCCGACAGAAGGAGTTTACATTATATAATATAAAGAATAATGGCGTGAAGCTTATGAAAAGTAAGGAGAAGTCTGTGTGGAGGCTTTGCTGGCTCTACTACCTATAGGCCATTACTGGTTTGGAGAGAGAAAGAGAGAGAGAGGGGTTGCGGAATAGCAGCACACCTGCCTTACCTGCCACTTCCTGTCTGCCAGCCCTGCAAGGGAGGAAGGGGTTTGTGGGGATGGGGGCAGGCAAAGTGTATTTTTAGCTAGTATAGGGGGACCTGTATAAGTGTGAGGTTGCCCAACATCACAACGCACACACAGACTCACAGACACACACACACACAGAGCAGCAACAGCAGCAAGCAGCAAAGTGAGATAGAAGAACTTCTATCTTTTAGAACCTCTCCTTTGAGTTAGCTGGCAAATGAAAAGGAGGGGGGAGGGGAGGGGAGGGGAGGGGAAGGCCCTTACTGTGGTGTTGCCAAACTTTGGCACCTTCCCCCCTATGTTTCTATTCTTGACTGTGCAAACCTTCACTTCGTTCTTACACCCTTTCTCATCCTGCTTTCAAGGCCTGTTGGCTTTTTTTTTGTTGTGCTTTTTTTTTTTTTTTTTGCTGTAGCATACATGTGTCACCGTTTGTGGCAGCTGTGTGTTGTGTATGACTATGTCATTTGTGCTTTTGTTTCATAATTGTAAAACTGTGTAATCTGGTGTGGGGGGGAAATGGATAACGTTGTGTGTGCGTGTGATAGAGAGAAATAAACAGACTGTTGGTTCTGGAGTGTGACTTTGAAGGGGGGAACAAACCAGGTGATCATGCAGAGATTATGCCTCATTTTGTCACAGAATCATTGATGACCTTCAAAGCCTATAACTTTGTCCTGGGATGTTCTTGGTGCTACACAGTCGTGCTCTGCTCTACCCTTAGCGCACATGGTTCAAGCTGTAGTGTACAGATGCTTGCGTCCATATTTCACTGACATTTGTTTTTGTATTGTTCCTTTTCTGTGACATTTCGTTTTTTCAATGGGTATATTTTCAATGCCCTTCTCTACAAAGTATTTGTATGGAATTATTCTGATGGTTTTTTATTTTTTAAATTATTTTTTTTGTGAATACTCTATACCTGTTGAGTTTTTGGTATGATGTTCTGTGCAGTTGTTGGTGTTTTGTTTTGTTTTGTTTTACTGTGGAGGATTTATGTGGTTAGTGCAGATTCGAAGACAGTTTGTGTTTTCTCGTAGTTTCTTTCTTCAGTGTTTTTTTTTTTTTTTTTTCATTTATGGTCTTTTGCATATATGGTGGGTTATTTTCTAAATGTTGTTGTGAATTTTTCAGGACAAACGTTATCATATAGTGGAGGAGCTGTACAGAAATGAAAAAGAATATGTGGAAGCATTACGGGTTTTGAAAGAGGTGAGTTACTGTGCATTATAATAATAATAATAATAATAATAATAATAATAATAATAATAATAATAGTAATTAATAGTAATATTTAATAATATTATTATGAACAATTAAGTATACTTTAATAATGATAATAATGTATCTTATAATGTGCGGTTCTCCTAATTCAAACTCAAAGCTGGTTGACTTTAATTAGAAAACTAACGAAAGGAATTAATTCTTAATTTGAAATTTGGGTTCGCTGCATCCACTACCAGCACTATTACTGTTATCATTTATAGGAGGGAGGAACCCAGCGTACCTGGGTGAAAACCCTAGAAAGTTTCATACTTAAGTTAAGAAGGTTTTCTCAATGGAGATCAAGCTCATAATGTTTACTACTACTAATAATAATTTTAATAGTAATACGAATGCGCCTTATTCCTGAATTTAACTCAAAGCATGGTGATCTGTATCCAGCATACACGCTTACATGTTACAGACTTTCCCACGTACACAACACATTCATAACTCAAATATGGGATGTAAAGGCAAGCCGCTATTAAAAGATGGAAAGGATCTATAGAATTTTATGTTTGAAATGTTAGATTGACTGCATCAGATGCCATCAGTACTTAACAATTACTTGTAATCGGCTGCACGTACTGTCCACCCTGTGCTTCAGTTGGGGAAAGTGTGGTGGGTATTTTGGACATTGTTTTGAATAGTAATTTGTTGTTCATGCAAATATATACTTCGCTGATAATGTGCTAATGTTGTTGTTGTTATTCTTTCACCAGAAATATATGGCACCATTGAAAAACTCCAGCAATGTGGACGATGCGATTGTGGACAACATTTTCTACATGATTCCGGAAATCCTCATGCACCACTCTGTCTACCTGGACCTTTTGGATAAAGTGTGGAAGAATTGGGACTCCAAATCCTCCACTGTGGGGAATCTCATTCTTGACAGGGTCCGTGATATTCCTTTTACCGTTGTACTCTTATGTAATGCTTTTCCAGCTGCAGAGCTGCTCAGTTCCAATTCATCTTACGGGATTGTCCTAACACTTGAAGACAATAAGCCAGTTTCCACTACACATTGGACCTTGACGCTAGCTGAGTGTCAGCGCTCTATCAAGTGTAGGAGGCATATGCCCTCATTAGCCTCTGACATTCCCATCTGGGTCAGCATCGCTTTCGAGCAGACGGCCTATATATTATAAGTTTAACAGCCCTAAATATCTATCATGAATCACACTGCATTCCCATTCGTCCTGGGACCTATGTACATGTACATGACCTTCTTGATTTTGACTTTGACGCAGTGCGAGTTTTACGCCGCCTTTAATCCGATACCAACATACTAAGCCTGCCAGTGTGTTTGTAGGTGTGTGTGTGTGAGAGTGTGCCTGTCTGTATATATGTGTGTGTCCAGCTTCTTGGATATTTTACAGCATCAGAGCGAAAGTCTTAACTCATTATGGGGACAGAAAGGTTTTGCTAAACACAGGTAGTGGTTGTTCCACCTAAAGAAAGGGGACTGGAGTCTATTGACAGCATCTTGGATATAATCCTTACTAGATGCTGCCATCTGGGGGAAAAAGGGAATGATAAGAGAGATTCATCTCCCCTTCTCTGCTGACAATAATTACCGTTTGCATTTGTGTATTTCTTCGTCGTTTGAACACGTCACCAACGACGAAGTCCGACAGACCATCACACAAGCCATTGGACAACACGATGACCTGCTCACAGTGGTGAAAAAACGGAAACTTCGATGGTATGGCCACGTCACCAGATCATCAGGTCTTGCAAAGACCATCCTGCAAGGTACAGTGCAAGGAGGTAGAAGAAGAGGGAGACCGAAAAAGAGGGGGGGAGAAAGGACTGGTTTGACACTGAGCGAAACCATCAAGGTTGCTGATGACATGGAGAGATGGAGTATGCTGGTTAAACGATCATCAGGTGCCCCTACGATCTCCGAGTTACGGGATAGGATAGGATAGGATAGGATAGGATAGGATAGGATTTGTGCCATAGATACAGATGGCCATTCCACCATGTTGTCAGCTCGTCCATTTGTCAGCCAGGCTTGGTGAAAATAAGGTGACTGGTTTTCCAAAGCATAAGAACCAGTTAGCTAGTACTAGGACATGGTAGGCCTTACCAGGGAAGGTGAGAGAGAGACTGTGTGGATCTCATTTGACATTATATTGTTGACTGCACAAGCAGTCAATAAGTTAATGAGTTGTGATTTGTGCTTGACAGTTTTCCAAACAAACTGTACTGGAAAGCTACCTGTCTTTTGTGGAGAACTACAACACGTCGGGCAAAGTGATTGAAAATGCCCTCACCACCAAGTCGTCTATGCAAAAGTTCATCGAGGTGAGTGACTTACTGTGGAATGCATGTAATTTGTTGCTTGCGCTTTGGGTGCAAATCACCATCTTGTGTTTGCAAGCAGGATGGCTGGGTAATAGTTAACGTGTTTTTGACTCGCATGCAGAGCAATGTGAGTCTATGTATTTGCACCCTCCTCCCTCCGTCTCATTCTTTCTCTCTCCCCTCCTACCTCTCCCCCTCAAAAAAAGAGAAAATTCCTGATTTTTGCAAATCTGCGCAAGATAAGTCCTAAGTAGTCTGAAAAGGACATTAAAAAAAATTGGCCATCTGTCCACCGTCTACCGTCGGGACTTGAAAAACTTGCAAGTGGATTAATATTTAAGAACCTATTTCAACTATCACAACCAAACATGGTAAGATGGTGAATATCCATGAGCCCTAATAAATTATCGATGAAATTAATGACTTCAAGTTCAAAGTCAAGGTCTCAGGGTCAACAAATGTTATTCAAAAAAATCTTGTTTTCTAGGTTATTAATATTGAATTTATGATTCTTTGATGCATGATTGATATCAATGAGACACACATCCACTGCACATTTGGTCAACCTCACTCCTAGATTAAGGTCACTGGAGCTGTCTAAAATCAGTTAATATAGGTACTTTGAAGTGACCTTGACCCTAAACTATGAGAGGTATGAAGTTCAAACGTGTATTTAGATATAACAGATTGATCTTTTAAATGTTTTTGCATTGATCTTGAAGGTCAAGGTTATTTTAGGCCTTGCAAAAACATACAAAATTAGGTCATTGTACATTGGAATGGCTCTATTCAACCCATAGTATGCAACAACAT
This sequence comes from Oncomelania hupensis, assembly GCA_036898135.1. Classification (NCBI taxonomy): domain Eukaryota; kingdom Metazoa; phylum Mollusca; class Gastropoda; order Littorinimorpha; family Pomatiopsidae; genus Oncomelania; species Oncomelania hupensis. The sequence goes on from CM072518.1 coordinate 62,947,916, forward strand.
TGGGTTATTTGGTCATATATGAGGATGAAAGGTCATGTCAAGGTCATCCCAAAGTCAGGGTCATCCCAAGGTCAGTTTTTTTTGGCATAATACATTTGCTATAGTTTATTTGATATTACATGAGGGTATTTCAAACCGGAGGTTAAGGTCATCTCAGGGTCAAGAACCTAGAAAGATCATAGTTGGTATTACTTTGCATTTCAATGCCATTGTTTCTTTGTTTTCTTTCTGGGCAATCATTTTCATATTAAACATTGCAAATTTCATAAGGAGCATGTGAATCATATGGGCTTTGCCCTTCTAGTTTTTATAGAATACATTGCTTGACTTGACTAATGATGCATCTTCCATCGATAATTGGTTCTTAATGAGGACAGCACTCCATTGCTAGGTTGTTTCTTTTTTTTTAAACTTTAGTTTTGTTTAGCAGGTGAGCGTTAGTTTATGTATTTATTTAACTGTTATTATATAATAGCGCTTTTTCTGCTCAAGGCGCTGGCCGATACATAATCTAATTCAAGCCGCCCGAGAGGCCCACTTGCAGCCTGTGGGCACATAGTCTGCCACCCCAGACAACTAAGCACAATCCCTCCCCCCTCTCCTCCTTCCCCTCTCCTCATCCCTTGGCATTCCAGGTAGTCAACGAGCTTCCTACCGCTGCCTGTACAGGCTGCAGTGTTATTGCTTGACATTCAGTGCTGAAATTTCTTGCCGTTGTATACTCTTAGCACTGAGCCAACGCAATTCTGTTATTTCAAGTCATGTGTTCCTAGCATTCCATCAATCCAATCAGCATTTAACAGATTTGCAGCTTTGCTGTAGGCTGCTTAGTGTCTGATCTGATGTTGCAGTGGTTCATTCTGATTGTATGCAGTTCATAAGAGCATCAGATACGATCACGTAGTTTAGTCACTCCCTGTACTGGCCGATTTTGTTCTGTGCTATTCTCTGTGTACTGGCCATTTGTACTAGTATTTAGTATAAAAAATTCATGAAAAATCAAGTACTCCACAAAAGAACATGAAAATTTAAGGGGTTATTGTTGACATATTGGTACACCATAGTGCAAAGTTTGAAATGTTTCAAGTGGAAATTACCTGATTTAGATTGGGAGTATAAATGACTCTATTTTTTGTCTCATTACATGACGCCATTTTGGTTGGCAAAAATCACACAAGGCCAGTGATTACGAAATTAAACTCTGCTGCCAAATTCTACAGCTGAAGAACACTACGAAACAGCGGGCAATAGAAGTAGAACACATTTGAAAGCCAGAACTTTAGTTTCGTACAAAAATTGTTATCATTGAAACAAACAAAAAAACGTAACAGTTCAAAACTGCAAGCACAATGGTTGGTCGAGTAGTGATGGGCAGGGGACCACTGCGATGGTACTGGTTAGTAGAGAGTGAGTTAAAAATCAAGGCGGAAGTATGCAAGTAAGCCAATCCAAATGTCGTTCAGAATCGGGTGATTTCGCTGCAATTATGCTCCCTTCGCCCCTGTTTATATCCCACAGCCATATTATGGTGGAACTTTGGACAGGACTAAACCCCTCCCCCCTCCCCCTTCTATCCCCATTCTGTGACACAGCAATGCCAGAGAGACAGTGGCAGCAAGCTGTCGATGAAAGACCTGATCGTGCGCCCCATCCAGCGTATTCCTCGCTACGAACTGTTGATACAGCGCCTGTTGGACAACACCCCTGTGGATCACCCAGACTATGTACTGCTCCAGCAGGCTTGCAGAGCCATGCATGAGCTGGCTTTGAAGATCGGCACAGCCACCGACTCACAGCACGAAGAAGACATGCAGGAGACACTGAAGAAGCTTCAGGATATTTTGATGACAGACGTAAGAAGGTTTTTCTCTTTTTTATTGATTGCTCTAACATGTATAATACATTAGTAATAATGTTCAATTTCAGTCATTTTACATGTGAGTGAATTTGTAATGATAATGTAATAGAAAACGCATATAGGTAAGTCAGAACATCAAGTATCCTATAAAGTAGTTAAGTTAATTAAGAGTTGGGCACTGGTCTGCCATGAACAAAAATGATTCTTGTACCATTGTTTGATAACGTTTGTTCTCTTGCCTGTCAACAGTTGGTGGCGCCAGAGAGGGCCTACATTCGCCATGATATGGTTCAGCTGTTGGTAAGTGGGGTATGTGTCAAACCTGCTTTTAACCTTTTCCATTGGATTGTGCATGTTGTTGGTGTGGAATGGAATCTGAGATCAATCAATTCACAGTAACTATTGACTGCAATTGGAATTCATAATGAACATTGATGAAGCATTCCTGAATCTGGATCTAGATTCTTTCTGTGATGAGAGATTGACGGGTCAGCCGTAGAAGTATTCATTGAATAAAATTTGACCTGATTTAAATTCACCGTAAATACTGACTTGAATGGGAATCTACAATGAACACTGATAAAATATTTTTTGAACAGGATAAAGAGTTTACTGGATAAAATTTCATCTGATTTAAATTCACAGTACATACTGACTAAAATTTGAATTTATTATAAACTTATAAACACTGATTAAACATTTATGTGCTGGGAAAAATAACTTACTGTATGCTATTGTTCTAGTTCTGTTGAAAGGAGGAAATGATCTCTTTACAACTGTTTGTTTTGCAAGTGGTCCGACTCTTTATTAGTTAAGATGCACATTCGATTTACTCTTCAGGGAAATTTTAGCTGATCAGTCACATAGTTAATTTGTATTATAAATGAAATATGTGATCTGGTTCCAACTTACATAGGTACTACAAGAATAATTTGGTTTCAAACTGACAGGTATTAATGATAAATTGTGATTCAAAGAACAGAGCAACTCCGGTCAATACAATGTTACAACCACCACCACCAAATTATATATATATTCCAAAGTTAGACTGCTCCCTTGTCATCTCCATCTTCCTATATGCTTGCGAAGCATGGACCCTCACAGCAGATCTACAACGAAGAATACAAAGCATGGATATGAGGTGCTACAGAAGACTTCTGGGCATTTCCAATACCCAACACATCACCAACGACGAAGTCCGACAGACCATTACACAAGCCATTGGACAACACGATGACCTGCTCACAGTGGTGAAGAAACGGAAACTCCGATGGTATGGCCACGTCACCAGATCATCAGGCCTTGCAAAGACCATTCTGCAAGGCGTAGTGCAAGGAGGTAGAAGAAGAGGAAGACCGAAAAAGAGATGGGAGGACAACATTCAAGAATGGACTAGTTTGACACTGAGCGAAGCCATCAGGGCTGCTGAGGATAGAGAAAGATGGAGTATGCTGGTTAAACGATCATCTGTGGTGCCCCTACGACCTCCTGGTTACGGGACAGGATAGGATAGGATAGTATATATATATATATATCAGGGGTGGGAATTGCTGAAGTGAAAAATAAAGGAAACTAGGGGGGTCCGGGGGCATGCCCCCCTGGAAAATTTTAAAAATCAAGAACAAAATCTGTGCAATCTGGCGTATTCTGATTGCAAAATGTAAGTAGTTTTGAAGTATGAAAAACATTATTTTTTGTCTTTTTTTCTTGTGCTTTTTGTTTGAATGACCAAAGAATATAATGCTGTGATGTAGTGCTGATAAACAATGTACAACTAACAGACACGTTGCATAAAGAAAATAACATAAATTCAAAAAGGATTTTTGTATATAACTGTATACATGTACAGTGATTATGTGAGACAGAGAGAGAGAGAGAGAGCTGTACACACACACACAAAATTTGTACATAGTACTGAACATGTACACAGCTGTATATTCAACATCTGAATATCAGCTGTCAAAACTAAACATAGCTCCAACATCAATATGGCAAGCAATGACATTCCAACTTGCTCTTCAGCTAAAACAACCAAAGAAAAAGAAAAACATATTTCCAGATTTGACTGGAAGTGAATTTCGAGAGCTGACCTCCCACGTGCACTCACAGGCTGTGAAGTCCGTAGGCCTCGCCTCAATTACATACTATACATAAGTCCGTAGGTCTCGCCTCAATTACATACTATACATACTATGTATAGTATGTAATTGAGGCGAGGCCTACGGACTTCACAGCCTTTTTTAAAATTTAATTTTATTTATTTATTTATTTTTTTTAATCAGTTTATAGTCCCCTCTCTTCCCGATGAGGATTTTCACAGCCTGTGGTGCACTGTAGTTGATATCACACTCGCACAAACTGCAGTATGCTGTGCCTGGCTTCTTCAGCTTGCGAATAAATAGGCTGAGCCGATCATCATTGACTTCGTACTCCAACCAATCCCACCTCCATTTGTTTTTGACGCCAAAACCTTCTTGAAAAGTTTCACCACGCCGTACAATCATAGCCTTTAAAGACATGATGGCAGTGATTAAGTACAACGACCTCGACCTCTCACATCCGGTGAGACTTCTGTTGCGCTGTGTCTAAACACCGCAATAGTGTTAAATTTTTTTTTTAATTTTTTGGCGGATGCATTATTGTTTTTGGCGGATGGGATTTTTTTAATGGCGGAAATCCGCCAAATGGCGGACAATTCCCACCCCTGATATATATAATGGAATAAGAATCGTAAGAGAAGGGAGGGCGAAATTTTGCAAATAAAGTGTGTTGCAGTGGCGCCATTATCTCTGTTTTTACCCACCCCTTTCCTGCTGTTTTCTCTAATTCTACACCGTTGGTATATTTCTATTCATTGACCCCTTCGTTTTGTTTCCTGAGCCTTTTGTTCTTAACACTATTCATAAACCTTGTTATTTTCCCCATGATAACTTTTTGCAACCAAGACCAGTTTGATGACTGGTTTGTGCTGTTATCATCACTACGCTGTTCACACATTTTTCTATAATGATGTTTTATACTAATTTTCCCAGTTTTCATTACTCTGATTTCTAAAAAAAAAATGTTCTGTTAATTTGTATCCTGCATTTGAGACATTTTTCTTCTTTTATCGCTAGTTTTATTAACTCTTTCCCTGCCAGGCATGTTTCCACGTTTGTGCCAGACATTTCTCTGGCACCGGAAAGAAAGTTCAGTACCTTAGGCATTTAAGCTACTGTTCTTTCAATAATAGTTGTTAAATAGACATATTTCATATCAAATTAAAGGTAAAAGAGTGAAGAATAATAAAAAAAAAATTTAATTTGATTATGTTATTGAAATATGTGTTTTGAAAGCATGTTGATCTTTTTGAAATAATAAAATAAAATAAAAATATTTCTACATACCACAGTGATAAAAAAAAATCTGGAGGAATAATTCCAATCACTGAATCAGCTTCACACACCAGAAAGAAAATTTATTTAGGATCAAAATACACTTTACAGTTTGAAATTATATTGATTATTAGCAGAGTTTTGACACACTGTCGATTGTGCCCATCACAATGCTTAGTAAAATGCACAAAAAACACTCTAAAAACGAATCAATTTGAAGAAACCATGCGCGTGTCGATCGAGAACGAAAGTAGAAAGAGTTATCTCTCTTTGGTTAAAATAAAACTTGCATTGGACTGCGCAAAAAACCGGAACAAAACGGAATACTGAAATCGACGATATATCGTCGATTGGCATAAACATGGCGGCTCAGATCGACAATATATCGTCGATTGGCAGGGAAAGAGTTAATATATTTTTAGCTTGTTCCACTTAAAATGTAAATATATAATAATTTATTGTAAAACTTTTTTTTAATGTATAATCAAAGAATATTCAGTTAACACAAAGAAAAATCATTCCGAAAGACTGCTATATAAATAATAATGACATTCCGCGCAAAGCGCTCCAAGCAGTCGTGATAGAAAACTCAGGGGAGGCAATCTGATGCATAGCGACAAGTAAACCCTAATGTCGAATACTGCTAATCGGTCGCTTTTTAAAATTAAATGACCCACAAAGTGCTGTAAATATACACAGATGCTTGTGAAACAATAAGTAAATGATCCTTTTGGGTAAAAAAAAAAAAGATTAATAAAATAATGTACAACAACAATATAAGAGCAAACCAATGGTTGTATATAGATCATATGTATTTAGATGTGTTTCAGAATGATAAAGCATGAGACCAAACTTGGTGACCAAAAATCGATAGTCTAGCACTTAAAAAAGTTCATCCAGATGGCAAAAAAATCCAGCGTAAAAATAGATCTGCTTGAACAAACAAAAAAACCACAATGGTTTTGATCTTTTTTTTTAAAGTAAACAGATTGATAACAAACGCCAAGTGTTTTAGATTGATGAGGCATGAGACCAAATTTGGTGACCAAAAACCGATAGCCTAGACCTCCATAAAGTTCATCCCAAGGTAAAAAATGACGAGCGTAAAAATGCACAATTGCAATGCTAATTGATAACCAAAATTAATGCCAAATTCATCGATGTGAAGTCACTGCATATCCAAATATGCACTGAACACTGTTTTCTGTCAATGACAGCGTGCTGCATAGCCATAGATCCTGCACGCGGTTGGTACTCATTTTATGTTCCTAATAGCCGTAGCTCAAGCCCGATAAAAGAAAGGCTGCCGATGAACGTGTATCATTTGTTATTCGTGAAAGGCTAACATTTGACCTGACCAGTATTTAACAAGATGCAAAGCAACAGTGCAGTAGATGTAGGCCAATTTTATGGTTGAGTTCAAAAATAGTATAGACCTAGCTTTAATGTTATAGACACCACCATGTTCATTGGTTTCCAGACAACAAAAAGCGAATTCAGACACATTATTATTATTTTATTGTTCTTCCTAACATTATAATAATCCCAGCTAACCACAATTTCGGGCAGCCCGATCGGGCAAATGGAAATTGGAACCGACTCGGGCCCGATTCGGGCAAAGATTGGGCGATCGTCGGGCTACCCGAAACTTACACGATCGTAACCCAACGTTCGCCGAACAGTAGCCCGATTTCCGGTAAAGATGGGGCGATCGTCGGGATACCCAAAACTTACCCGACCGTAACCCCACCTTTGCCCACCGGTAACCAGATTCCGGCAAATATCGGGCATACGCCAGGATACCCAAAGCCCACCCTATTGTAACCCATCTTAAACCAGAAACCCCCCTCCCTCCCCCCTCCCCTCCTCCTCCGATAATGCCCATCCCTGGCCAATGCTGATTTACCCTAAAATTATATCCCACATAGGCCTATTGTTTATGATATGCGATTTGCATGAAGAAAGAATTGAGGTGTTTGGTGTTAATAGGGACTGTCGGCACAGGAGTTTTTGTTTTTGGAAGTCCTTGCATGGTGTGTCCCCACTGAAGTATTTACACACCATTTCGATAACGATATATATTAACGTGATCTTCATCGCTATCAAAATCGTGTGTAAATACATAAACGAAAGGCAAAGCCCCAAAAAACAACCACGGCGGAATAGGTTTTCGCAGACAAATACAATATCCGAGCACATGCAACTGTAGAAGAAAATAACTGAAGAAAATTGGCGCCTAAGGACAACCGGAAAAGACCAGCAGTAAATGGCACGGAAATTTACCCTTGGCTTATAATGTATAAATAAATACAATAGTTAAAAGAAACACTTTAACAATATTTTACATATTGTATGATAAAAATTAAGAATTATAAGCACAATTAAATAATGATATCTTGCTGAATTGATTTTGTATAAAAAATTTTTCACATACGTACACCGCAGCAAATGTGAAGCAGACATTCCAAAGACAGTTTAGCCAATGAGAAGCGAGAGTAGGCCTATTTTAGCGTGTGCGCAGCGTGGCTTTGTGGTGGGGCAGAATCGGGCGGCACACGGGAGGGCGAATCGTTACGCATCCACATTTCTGGACTCCGCTACTCATCGGGTTTTTGTAGGGCTATGTGGGTCCCTACTATAGCCAGACAAAATTGGGATGCCCTACGCGGCGCGAGTGGGGCCCAGATCGGGCTGGTTTGCTGGGATTATTGAGGAAGATTTATGTCACATAGGCTGATACAGTTTCATCTACAAGTAAGCATAGTTTTCAATCATTTGTGATACTCAACTTGTTTCATCCTTCGGGAATCTGAAGAATGAAAGTCTAAGTCACATGTAACGACCATGAGTGCAATTAATAGCACTGCATTGATCACTCCCACATGTCTAGTGTCTTTTCGTAGAATTTCCACCAAGTACAGTGTCTCATTCCATGCCGTAGGTTTTTTTCTAGCATGATGACCGCTTGGTGGCACTGGCAAGTTTCGGTTTCGCATGTCCGGGAGTTATGCTCTTTCTTTGTGAAACTAAAATTGATGAAATGATGTTACTCACCTAGACTAAAATAAATTGAAGTCTGTTGGGACAGATAAGAAAGGGTATTTTGCAGAGTCTAAAATAAACAATTGTGTTTAATATAATTGATTACATATGTATTAGGGGTTTATGCTGATGGACTGGAACCCTGGTTGGACCGGATAGTACCATAACATTTCGATATATAGTATCTTAAGCTGTTTTTAATAGATTTTCATTTGCAGGAAAGAAACCTTAGAACTGGCTTGCTACTACTGACGAAGCATTTTAGCGAAAATATATGTATAGAGAATCTTTTAGTCTGCTGTGGTTTATCTCCTTCAACACTTTTTACTTGTCTTCCTTGGAATCCAGGCCTTCAGATTCACATCTGCTTAAATATAATGTATGTTCTATAAACATTATGACATAGAGAGAGAAAAAACAACAACGTACGTTTATTTCTGAAAATACGTGATAATGTTTCTTATTGTCACATACGTTAAATTTGGTGTTTGTTAATGTTTGTTTGTTTTTACAATGTATGTGTTCTACTTTTCTTGGCACACAACAGTATACTTTAACGTATGTCATTTTTGACTGTAAGTGACACTCCATTAATTTAGTCTGTTGTTGGCCTGCAGCGATACCTATTAATTGTTGTTCCTCTTGACGCACAGTGACAGACTGTGGCCATGTTGGCCATGGCACATGTTAATTTGTTGTTAGCCGTGGCACATGTTAATCTGTTGTTGGCCGTTGACTCATATTAATGGGTTGTTGGCCCACAGCGATACATATTAATGCTTGTTCCTGTTGGCACACGCTATTGTTGACACTATTGTTGGCCTTGGCACATGTTAATCTGTTGTTGGCCCACAGGTATCAATTGTTGTTCCTCTTGGCACACAATGACACACGCTAGTCTGTTAGGTATGTGGTATTGAGCTCTGTGTGGGTAGTTTGCTTTCCTGGAGGATTGTGCTGTTTCAGCGTGGTGTTTGCACTAATGCGGTATCAGTGTTTTGACCTGGCTGTTTCAGTGTGTTCTGACCTAGATGTTTCAGTGTGTCTTCACCAAGCTGTTTCAGTGGTGTTTCACAGTGTGCGTTGTTTGTGTAGTAAGCAGGCCACCGTCCGGGGTGGTTTGTGTTATCTCAAGGGTCGGCCCTCGCTGTTTGTCGATTTTAAAGGTATGTGATTGGCGTCTACAGAACAAGAAGGACCAATGCTGTGTCTGGCTCTTCTCTGACCTCATCATCCTCAGCAGCGTAAAGCGCAAGAGTGGCCCGGTTACCCGCAAAGTCTCCATCATTCTGTGAGTATTTTTTTTTCTCCCAATGACAGGGAGTTTGTGTGTTGCAGAGTGAGAGGCAACTGGTCACGCATGCAACTCAGATGAAGAGGGAACAGGGGAATAGGTTGGGATTACTTCACTCGGATCAATGACTTGAGTGTCTTATTATAATATCTGCGTCATTTTTCTTGGGCGCTTTATAATGTGCAGCTGCCTTTTGCATGGATCAAATCAAAATGCTTGTTAAAATTCAGGGAAGGTGAGGATAGGGTATGGTGAAACTGACTTTGTTCATCGCCTTAACAGTGCATTTTGCATTGCACATGTGATCAGTCGGACCATCACGTTATACAGAACGTCATTGACTTGAGTTGTGTTGCTTGTGTTCAGGAAAACGCCTGCCGGACAAGATTTCACGGAGAACATCAAGCATAAGGTGTGGCTAAGGGTAGGACTGGACTGCTTGGAGATTGTGAAGAGTAAGTTTATGTTTCTTTATGGCAGCTGCCATCTCTTTTGCCCAAGTTTGTGATATTCCGATGAGAGTAGAAACAGAGGTCCAGTCTTTCTCGGATAACATTGCAGGCTGTGGTTTTGACGGCCTGGAGTGAAAAAAAAACCCAACACACACACACAAACGCACAAAAACATTACACTGAAGCACAGGCAAGGGCCTCCCTTAATCCTTTTGGGTGAAAGTATAAACCAAGGTCTTAGTCTGTGCAGGCACACATTCCATTGCACAGACTTGAAAATTCCTGGCGCTCGTGTTCTAGACGGGCGAGTGGCAGCTACAATTGATGCACCCACGTTGCTTTAGGCCTGGGCAGAACTTTCAATACTTTCATTGTTTTGCTGCTGCTTACACCACTGAGCTTCATGTTTACATGTTCTTAAAGTAGGTTTTTCATTGTAAAGCACAGTGAACCTGGGCATAGCTCAGGAAATTGTGCTATACAAATCCACTTTATAATTATTATTATTATGATTAATATTTTGATCATTTTGTCCCCAGGTCATACCAGCACGTTGAGTCGCAAGCCAACCATAGACAAAGAGCAAGTCGAGGATGATCTGACCACAGTCAACCAGATTTCTGACCTCAGTGCTCGTCTTGTCATTCAGCACCAGGTGACCTTTTTTTTTTCTTCTTCTTCTTTACTTTGTTCGTTTTATCAATGCAGTATGTGAAGAGAGCCATCCACGGGGGACATTTCACAGCAGCTAAGAACATGATTAAAATGTCGCCTTCAGGTGCGACAAAGTGTTCCAAAATTGTATGATAGTCAGATACATTTGGACAGTTTTATGCTTTTAACTGTTGAACTAGATGGATGTGCGTCTTGCATCCTTTTTCAAATGCTGTTATTTGGAACATAGGCCACAAGACTGAACCTTGAGGTTTTCCACTAATGAATCTTGGTAAAAGAAATTGCGCCAATATCGTGAGAAAGATAATCTCTCATCAGTGTGTGTGAGTGTTCGACTTCAAGTGAATTTGTGTTTGATATGAAGGCAACACGATTGATAAAATAATGCATCGAGTTAATTGCTACAGATTTTCAACACTGATACTGTACTGTAACAGTGACACTGTACTGAAAATAATTCATGAATTAAAACGTTACAGATTTCCACTCTGATAACCTGGCATGCCCAGGATTGGGTTACTTCTTCTTCTTCTTTCCATAGGGGTGCTGCCTTCAGCATTTTGAAGATTCTGCCACCAATTTTATGGCTTCTGTGCTGTTGTTTCAGGCCTTGGAGGATGCGGTGAAAGAACTGAGCGCTACTTTGAGCAAGCAGCTGACAGAAGCCACCATGCGCAGTATAGCATCAGACTCCAATAAGTTGGAGCTTCTAGTTACCACTCAGTGAGTATTGGCTACAATATCTGCATTGATTTTGCATACAGATTGTCTCAAGACATTGATTTTGCATACAGATCGTCTCAAGACATTGATTTTGCATACAAATCGTCTCAAGACATTGATTTTGCATACAGTGCAATCTTATGGTGTTTATTTCTGTGCGTTGTAGCATTTTTGAATGCTGTCATCCTTATCAAGTCTTGATATTTATTGTTAACTTGAGGCTATTGAGTATATCGAGTACATATATATACCTCATACGCCCCTACATTTTTCAAAACTCAGAAATGTAGTCACATACAGGCCGCAGTGGTTTTATGAGCCGCAAATGTTAAGTTGTTCCCTCTCCCCCTAAGTAAATTGCCTTCAGTTTGAAATGTGCATTATAAGCATTGCATCATGTTGGAAGTTGTCTGAGTGATCTGATGAATGTTTTCATATGTGTGTAAAAGCCATGTGTAAATTTTATAGAGTATAGGTTAAAAGTTGCAGCTGTCCAAATTTTACGGTGATGTTGGTTTCACAACAGTATAAAAAAATAGAAAGTGTTCTGCAGGGACTGCAACAATGTCTTTTTGTTGCAGGGAAGGCGTTCTTCACTTAGAGATGGGGTTTGCATCCACAGAGAAGCGGGCAGCTTGGGAGATGGCCTTCGCTGACGCCAAGAATAAGCTGTGTAAGTATTTTGTTGTTGTTGCCATAAGTCAGAAGACGAGTAGTACAGTCCATAGACAAAAAGGATTTTGGCTGCTTGTTAGATTGATTGGTTGGTCAGTGGCACTGTTATTGGTTGCCATTACACAGTGCATTTACTTGATTTAATCGTTCTTATACAGCGCTTTTCCAGCTGGAGAGCTGCTCAAGGCGCTGGTTGACATAGGATCTAACTCCAGCAAACTGAGGCGCTCAATTGCTTCCTTTGGCACATCATCTGACTCCCCAGACCACTGAGCACAAACAATCCTGGGTGGCCGGGGTTAGGGGAGAAAGGACCTAGAGGTTGCTGGGTGGGTTTATGTGGCTGGCACTGGCCAGTCTAGGCTTTTAAGCATCACAACTTTTAAAGTCCATATAATACGACTCTTGTGTGCACAGACTAAACTTTGGTTAATACTCTCGTCCCAACACAATGGCAAGGTCAATCATTTACTCTTGGCCTAGACCGAAAATTCAGACCGCACCGAAGCACCGTGCAGAATATAAATCTATTGCACAATGGCAACGGAAGCTGCATTTCTATTGTGGCAGCCTTGCTGACGGACAAGAGGGCGCCAGAGTTCCTGCAGCCACTGCAGATCACCAAGACGAGGGCCGGAATGCAGTTTTCATGCGCGGCGCCCATTGACGGTGTCAACTCTGCGGGCTATCGCGACGTGTGGGTGTGCAACAGCGATGGCTACGTGGGTCACATGTGTCTGCTCAGTCTGCAGCCAGAGCCCATCGTCACTCTCAACACGCCAGTGCCAGGCTGTAATGCCCGCATCCTGTGTATCTGTGCAGTGCCTGCTTACAGTGGAGCTTTCAGAAGGTAAATCACTAAACCCCTCAAATAGTTGCCACGTTTGACATATGTTTTACGGCTTATGCATTGGGTTATGAGATTTTTTCATTGACCGGATTTTTGATGGGTGGCCTCACCTTATAAGTTTAGTGGCCGTATTTGGCTTACGTTTTACTGCTTATGCATTGGATTGGAGGTAGTGGAGCCATATTTATCACAGCCCGGTTCAAATTTACAAACGTGTGTAGCCGTGTAACCTCACTACAGCAAGGTACTTTTTAATGATGATTTAATGTACTCAATTTGATTATAGTATGAAACAACTTTACTAAGATCGACATGCAACAAGTGAAGTCAACTGCCTGAGCTCGCCAAATCGTGTGTAGCAGACAACCTGTGTTGCGTGTAATCATGCGTATGGGAGGAGTTTAGGTTGAGCTCTAAACTCGTGATGTCACACTCTCGCTTCTGATTGGTCCTCATAAGCCCGGTTTATTTATTTTTGCAGAAGAAATCAAACATGAGCTATCCTTGTGAAATTTTACGTTAGCCAGTACGCAAGGAAATACATAAGGAATTCATAAGCTTAACACAAGTGTGGCCAGGCCTTAAGCATGATGTAAATGAGTGGGGGATTGGTGGGGGTGGGAGACGGTGGGGGGAGAGATTGTAGCTGAGCTCATTTGCACTGTTGAAGACAGGGTTGTCCTTTAGAAAAATTTGCTTTGTGGGTAATGTTTGTTTCTAAATTTGTACTACAAAAAAAAAAAACCAACAACCCCAAACTGGACCCTGTAAGCAATGAATAACTAACTAATCTCCAAATACCCACACAACTAAACAAGACGTATATGAATGTAGAAACACTATCTCTTTTCCTATTTAATAATGTTTGTTTCTGAATCCTTACTAAAAGAAAATCAACTAGAGTAGGGTGATCACTTGCGGCCACGAGCAAACACTTTCTCATACTTCTTTTGTTTATGAACCAATCAGAATCCAAGTTTGATTTTTTTGAATCGGGAGGTCGCAGTAACGGCACTGACTTGGCCAGGGTTCTATAAATGAAACATTGTGGACCTACTTAGCGATTTCTGCACAATTTCAGTGTACCATGATGCGGCCAGGTGCACAAGGTGCGTCCAACAATAAGCCACAGCTGCGGCCACCATGCCTACACGCCACCTGTATTTCTTTTTCAGCCTTAGATTTTATGACTATTCTACATATTTACGTCTATTGGCATGCAATGTGAAATCCAATAAACACAAAAAGACATGCAACTAATAATATTCAAGATGTGATAAAGATTGATGAAAACACCCACATGAAATCTCAAAAAAGAAACTTTTCTTGGGTCAATACTTACAGACAGTAAAATTCATATGCAGAGCGCGGTCATAAACCGGAAATCACGACAAAAAGGCTAAGGTAGACTCGAGGTAAGCAATTGTGATTCCTCAAAGCTTTAAAGCTAGTAGAATAGGAGTTATTAGAATTGGCCGCACCTCGGTCTGGCCGCGTGATGGTCACCGTACTCTAAAACAAGGCATTATCAATCCAAAAACGGAACCTACCTGTTTTTCTATTCGGAAAAGAAGTTTGATTGAAATTACAGGCGTAGCAGTCAGAAGCGAAACCAGCAGCGTGGGGGCCTGGTTGACCGTGATAGCCGTCCACTCATCCAGGTGGAGTGCCCGGAGCAGGAGGAGGGGGAGGAAGAGGACAAACCATTGGCGTCCGAGCGTCGCAGACGGCCCACCAGGAACAGAAGCCGCTCTCGCGATCGCTCTGGCCGGCGTGACGAGGAGAGGGGTGCGGCAGAGGACCGAGAGAAGGAGAGAGAGAGGGAAAGAGAGAAGAGGGAGGAGGAAGAGTCAGAGAACGTGGAGGAAGGCTACCAGTCGGACTCGGATTCCAGCGACGACGATGACGACGACTCCATGCCTTTCATCAGGAACAACGATTTGTATGTTGGAGGTGAGTTGAGTTGTCATGGTGTGGAGTTAACTACCTTGTGGCAGTGTGTGTGTAACTGCTCCACAAGTAAAGATCACCAAACATGTCTTCCAAGCATGGAGCTTCAATAAATGGACATGGTAGAGTTCAGATGATTATATACTACTCAAAATAATTGAAGGGCCACTCTCATATTTCATTTAGTTTAATTATTTTTTGCTGCTATCAATAATATCACTTATATTGCTTATTTCAAAACTTATTCTGTACAGTAACATTCAAGACAATCTTATTCTGACAAGTAATCACATGTGTGAGTTTTGAACTTTCTGCACTGAGTTGAAAAACAAACCCAATTTAAAAAAAAAGACCCTAATTTACTGTTGTCTTGCTAATAAAGCAAAATTTTCAACATTAAAAAGTGATTTGCACGCAAAAGGCTTGCATTTTGTGAGTTCAGTTCAACAATCTGCGCTTTTTTCTGGGTATAAATGGCAGCGCTTTTGCTGCTTTTCTAACCATGCCCCCAAGGTGACGATTGACTGATGCGGATAGAGGCAGAGCTATTGCATGGCTTCAGGAAGGGATGGGGGTGAGAGAAGTTGGCAGGCGGCTGGGAGTGTCCCACTCCGTTGTCCAAAGGCTGCGGGAGCACTTTAACAACACTGGAAGGGTCCAACAACCAAGAAGATCCGGACGCCCCCATGTTACCACTGCAAGACAAGACCATTTCATCACCCTGTCAGCTCTGAGAATGAGGTCCGCTACAGCAAACACCATCAGAAGACAGCTTCACGCAGCCAGCAATGTTAACGTCAGCGACCAGACAATTCGCAACCGTCTACACGAGGCAAACCTGCGATCAAGACGACCAGCAGTACGGCCTTTGCTCACCCCAGCTCACCGTGCAGCGCGTTTGGCCTGGGCTCGGCGTCATTTGGTGTGGACTAGGCAACATTGGTCAAGGGTGCTCTTTACAGACGAGTCTCGGTTCTCCTTGTCTTTTTTACGACCGTCGAGTGAATGTTTGGAGGCGTCCACGGGAGCGTTTTGCTGATGCGGCGGTGCACGAGCATGACCGCTTTGGTGGTGGATCTGTCATGATGTGGGGTGGCTTCGCATTAAACTTCAGAACACCCCTGCTCCAAATTCATGGCAACTTAAATGGTATTGGCTACAGGGATGACGTCCTACAACCTAGGGTTCTCCCAGCTCTGCGGGCCATTGGGGAAGGTAATGCCAGACCCCACCGAGCGCGTATCGTCAATGACTTCCTGCAGCAACAGCACGTCATAAGGATGGATTGGCCGGCTTGATCACCCGATTTGAACCCCATAGAACATCTGTGGGATGTCTTGGGTCGACAGACATGGGCAAACCTCCCTCCAGGAGCTAACCTTGAAGTTCTGGCCCAAGTTCTCCAGCAAGAGTGGTTGGCCATCCCAGGAAACATCCTACATAACCTGATACGGTCCATGAGACAACGATGCCAAGACTGTATTGATGCAAAAGGTGGCCACACCCGATACTGACTATAGATTTTTGGTTTGTAAAGTTTTGATTTTGTAAATGAGGGTGTATGTCCAGTTAAATTGAATTTACTCGAATTTTAAGCGACTGATGTCTCAAATCTTCATTGCTATTGATGCAGAAATGATTGCAATAATATATGATGAACTAATTGAATTCTTGTTTCTGATTTAAAGAGAAACCCACATGTCCAAGTGGCCCTTGTATTATTTTGAGTAGTATAGTTGGAAATGCTAGGTCTGGAAAAACTGAGGCCGTAAGTGGTATCCCTGAAGGCAAGTAATCTAGGTCCAATTTTATTTTCAATCTTTATTAATGACTTGCCTGAATTAGTTCAAAATGTATGTAACATTTTTGCAGCTGATACAATTTATCACCTCGACAAAAAGACTTGGACAGACTATAAATGGGGACTAAGAAGTGGACACTATATTTTAATGTTGATAAATGTAAAGTATTGCATTTAGGCAGGAACAACCCTGGATATGACTACCTGATGAACACGGATGTCCAGAGACCAATACTGAGGTGTAGTGAAGATAAAGATTTAGGAGTAACTTTTGACGGGACGCTTAGATTTGATATACAAATTAACAATTGTGTTAACAAAGTGAACAAAATGATTGGATTAGTAAAGAACTTTAAATTTCCTTGATAAGGATACATTTGGCAAATTATATAAGGCATTAATTTGACCTCGCATAGAGTATGCGAATGTTGTGTGGTATCCAGTGCTCAAGAGGCAGTCAATGATAGAAAGAGTTCAGAGACGAGCCACAAAGTTGCTGAAAGAATGTCATTCTATGTCTTAAAACAGAGAGATTGAAGTAACTCCCGCGAGCGTTGTGGCCAAGTGGGCTAAGGCGGGACTAACTTGCCTTGTCCACAAGCCAGAAACCAATGGTGCCTGACAGGTGTGGGTTCGAGCCAGCACCTGGGCGTTATGTTTCTCAGAATATTATTTACTTTCGACTCGGGCAACGTCTCGGGGGTTTTCTCCGGGTACTCCGGTTTGCTCCCTCAGCAAAAAATTCACAAATAATGTTAGGTAGGTAGGGTTTGGGCGCGCCACTGGCTGCGACTACGCCTTCCCCGGCCGGGGGAGGCGGCCCAGAGTTTCCCGATAAAAAGGGATAATAAACTGCAAAAAAAATAAACTGCAGCAGCATTCTGTATATGGACATAGAGTTAGAGGAGGTTTAATTCAAGCTTTTAAAATATGTAATACAATTGATGATTTAGAATGGTTAGATTTTTTTTCTACTATTTTTTCACAACAAAACTAGGATTAAGATTTTTTTTTTTACGAGCAGGGTTTCTTCACATTGGAACAGTTTACCACTAACTATAAAAACTGCACAGAATATTAATTGTTTTAAAAACCAGTTGGCCGCAATACCAACATTCAGAGATTTATTCTATTGCTTTGATGAGTAATAAAATAGGAACATTGCTTATAGACCCAAGCAAAGTACAGATGAGATAGGACGTCCATCAAGGCTTCATGGCCTGTTTCGTCCTCAGCCTACTACTACTACTGCTGTTGCTGCTGCTACTACCACTACTGCTACTACTACTGCTGCTACTACTACTACTGCTACTACTTCTGCTGCTACTGCTATTACTACTACTGCTATGGACATTGGGTGTTGTTTTGAAGATCACTTTGAAGCTGGTGGGGTGACATATTCCTTGTATTTTATCTAGGCAATAAAATTATTTTACTTGGCTCGACTTGTTGGACAATTTGCACCCTCTTTAATGACAGTTATGATCAAAATCCTGTTAGGGAATTTGCAATACAGCTGGTCGCGCGATCATGTGTAAATCCAGTTAGCATAAAGTCAGATGTTGTACTGTTCTTTGGAGTATGAAAAGGAAACAAGTTTCTATTTCTGGCGTTTTATTTATATGCAAGATTTAAGCAGGCCCCAAATACTCGTATATTCAGTACGTCTTAATATTTCATATCATCATTCTGATTAGCACTTTTCCAGGTCAAAAACTGCTCAAAGGCACTGATCTTATCTCACAAAGGCACACTAGGCACTCACTTCGTGCTTGATCAAAATAAAGGGACCAATAGTTTACAGCGGGAAGAGTAGCAAACAAAAATGTGGTTGGGAGGGACGAGAGAGAGAGAGCCAGAGAGAGAAAGAGAAGATGGGTACACTATCACTACAGTATGTCTTTATGTAGCTTTACCATCAACACTAAAAATTGCTAGTTGCTGGGAAACAGAGAAGAAGATGGAAACGAAACGGTGTGGTTACAACGTTGCTGGTCTTGCAGAAGATGAGGCAGTGCATCGCCCCAAAGTTTCGGAGCTGACGCAGAACTCCCCTGATCCCATCACTACCTCTGGCAGCTGGCAGCAAGACCCGGTCAAGTCCACCATGTGGCTGGGCACTGAGGATGGATGGTTAGTTGCCACAAATTTTGATTCACGTGCATAGCAATGTGAGTTTTATGTACTCGCTCCCCCCCCCTCCTCCTCTCAACCCTCACCTGCCCCCTCCAGAAAATTTAAAAAAAAAAGATTTTTGCAAATCTATGCGAGATGAGTCCTAAATAGTCCAAAAATGTCCGTCCGTTGGTCTGTTCATCGTCCACTGTCCGGTGTCTGTTGGTTCAAAAATGGCAAGTTGATTAACATCTCAGAACCTATTTCAACTAAACTTGGTAAGATGGGTATATACATGAGACCTCATAAATGATCAGTGAGTGAATGACTACTTCAAGGTCAAGGTCACAGGATCAACAAATGTTAGTTTAAAAAATGACAATTTTTCATAAAATTTAACCTTTTTAATAAGTTATTAATATTGAACTTACCATTCTTTGATGCATGATAGACACACATTTGGTCAAACTCACGCCAAGGTCAAGGTCACTGGAGCTGCCCAAAGTCAGTATAAGGGTACTTTGAAGTGATCTTGACCTTAAACTATGAGAGATCCAAATTGTTGTATTTAGATATGATAGATTGATCTTTCATATTTCTTTCATTTTTGCATTGATCTTGAAGGTCAAGGCCATTTTAGGCCTTGCAAAAACATAAAAAAAATATGTCATCGTACAGTGGAAAGGCTGTTTATTTAACACATAGTATGCATAAGCATGAGAGGTCACTGAAGGTCAAGGTCATCCCAAGGTAACTGGGTTTTTGGGGGGCATAATACAACTTTTGCTGTTGTTTATTTTTAATAGTACATGAGTGTTTTTGAGCCGGGGGTCAAGGTCACCTCAAGATCAAAAGCATAGAAAGATCAATGTCGGTATTTGTATTTTAATGCTACTGTTTCTGTCTTTTTTTAATGGGCACTCATTTTCATGTTAAATAATTACAAGTTCCATAAGGAGCATGCGAGTTATATTGGATTTGCCCTTCTAGTTATTTGAGCTGCTTTATTTTTTTTTTGTTGGTGACCATTCCTCTTTATTTTGTGGGACCTCCATATTCTTAGTTAAATATCTATTTCCGAATTTTTGGGGGGTGTTTTGTGGAAACATTGTGTTGTTATGTTTCTCCGAATATTATTTACTTTCAACTCGGGGAAACATCTCGGGGGATTTTTCCGGGTCCTCTGGTTTGCTCCCCCAGCAACATTTAAAAAAACAAACACAACTAACATTAGGTAGGTGGGGTTTGGGCACGCCGCCAGCTGTGACTACACTCTCCCCAGGCAGCCCAGAATTTGCCAATAAAGTGTTAGTTTGATAAGACAGTTTCCACTACACAGGCCACCTTGGCGCTAGCGGAGTGTCAGAGATCTATCAAGCCTAGGTTGTGTGTAGGCCTTTGCCCTCAACAGCCTCTGCCACTGAGATTTGGGGTCCACATCGCTTGCTGGGCTGACGGCCTCTATAAGCTTAGTAGAAGCCCGATTGCATCAAAAGGTCTGTTGCTTGCTTGTTTATTTTCTTTTTTTTTTAATTGACTAGTTCAGATTTGGAAAATAAATCTTGGTGTTTTTTTGTGTGTTTTTTTCAGCATTCACATCTTCCAGTGTACAGACAACATTAAAACGACAAAGAACAAACTGAAGATCCAACATGGGTCTCCAGTTTACTGCATTGTGTAAGTTCATGCACAATACAATATGATGTAATACAATACAACACCACACAACACAACTTTATTCGTCTCACTTTGAGCAAATACAATGGCAGCACATGTAAAGCAGTTACATATTTAACAAGCACACACACACAAACACAAACTCACACACAAAATATGCAACACAAACAGTGAACAGTACATGTCTGGTATCAAACAACTTTTAAATTATATGATTTGTTGATATTTACACACACACAAACACCAACTCACACACACACAAACACAAACTCACACACAAAACATGCAACACAAACAGTGAACAGTACATTTCTGGTATCAAACAACTTTTAAATTATATGATTTGTTGATATTTAATGCCTCCGGTTTGAGTCAGGCTGACGGTGAAGTACAATGTCTTCCAAGATCAAGAGAATTCAGTAACTTGTATTTTGATTTGAGCTGTACGTTTCAAGTTGTGGTGTAGGATGCGGAACAACATTCTATCATTATCAAGCTCATCTCTCTTTGAAAACAGGGCAAAAATTAGAATTACAGCCTTTTTGATTTCTGCCTTATCGACATGATATAATGAGCTTTTGTCTGATTGGAATCAACACCGCCCCGTTTCATTTAATATTTGTTGCATTATGTGTACAGATATTTGGACAACAAGGTCTTTGCCTCGTTGGTCAACGGTGATCTCATTGTGTACAAGAGAAATGCAGGTACGTCAGGCAGTGCAGCATAGATTCAGTTGATAGTAATCGTACTTTGTAAGTACGCTTCTTTTGCTGAATGAAGTAGTGGTTTGAAATACTAGAGAGGGAGTTGGTGTACTTTTTAAAGAGATAACAAAGTGTGTTCTTACTTGAGCTGTTTGTGAATCAATACCCAACGTAAAATAGGTCATTGCAAGAGTCTTGAAGTAAAAATGGTAAATTGATTGAGGTGGTAAATACTAGGTCCAGTAAAATGAAACATGGCACTGCATGGAGTCTTAGACCTTTAGAAGGCCAACTGATATATTGTTTATGAGTGGTCTGTTTTTTCATGAAGCTGAACAGAATTCATATATTGATTTTCATTAAATATGTTCTCATTTTGGTTGTTTTTAAGTGATGACGTTTAATTGTACATATATTCAGCATGCGTTCTTATGTGAGCCAAATTTATTTTTATGTAATGCCCTTTGGAGCTTCCTGCAAGGGGCTTGTGTGAATTTTTGCAGGATTTAATTTATTATTATTTAGTAGTAGTATTATGAAAATATTTGAATTGAAATGAAATAGCCAAAATGAAATCCATCTTGTGGCTGCTGCAGAGGGCCTGTGGGACACGGAATGCCCGTACACTCGCACAATCGGCTCTGCCACTGCCCCCATCACTCGCATGTTGGCTGTAGCTGGCAAGCTGTGGTGTGGCTGTCAGAATACGGTTCACGTCATCAACCCTCTGGCTCTCAATATTGAGGTAACAGCGGGCAGAGTAGATGCAGGCATTATCGCTGAAATAGCAGGGCAGTAAAAATGTAGTGATCGTTCGTCCATTCAGTATTCAATCCAATAATTGATTTTAATGTCTGTTCACGCACATGTGATTTTAGATCAGACACTCTTTTTTTCACCCGTGGGCATAACGCACATAAAATCAAACGGAATGGTTTAAAGCTCAGCCATAACCATCAAAAAGTAAAATTGCTGCAAAAATGTATCAACAGCGGAAATTACACGGGCAATATGTGTTTTTGTTTAATGGTTAATCAGAGGTGATGATGATGATTACGATTGATAGTTGTGGAATAACCATCCTTTTCACCACTATAAAATTATTGCTGATTTCCTTGATAGGCTGAAAGTGTATGAAAATGAGGCTGGTCTCTTCATCAGAGATACGCTCAAAATCTGGCTGTGGTATTAATTGGTGGTGGTTTTCCCCATAACATTTTGGTGGTTGGGACGAGAGATGGTTGGGATCCCCTTTTTCTAGGCCAGCTTAATGAGGGTGGTGCCTATCTCCTCTCCCTCATGATATTAGGAGCATGGGCCAAGGGGGGTGCCGGGGGTTTCAGTATAAATAGTATCCCCACTTTTTGGAAATTTAGTGCTTTAAATTCCCACTGTCGCTGTCTTTCTCCTTTGTTCTTTCTCACTCCTACTCTGTTCTGTCAATCTACTATACTATCTTCTTCTTCGCTAGACCAGTCACCTACCTTTTTTCTTGAAAACTCTTCTGGGACAAAACTCCTCATTTGTGTGTGAGGTCCGTTGGATCAGCTTGGGAATATTGGATGCTTTCTGCCAAATGGTCACTGGGGCTTCTTATGATGTTATTATTTGGCAATGTATGCATTTTATATGTATGTGTTTTGTTGATATTTTATAATGATATTTGTATTCTATTTTGTTTTTGTAAACGGAGGTTCAATAAATTAAAGTACAGCCTCAGCGTACCCTACATGGGATGTCTTTATTGTAAAGTGACCAGCTGGTAAAGTGCCTTCAGTGTTACCATTAGGGTTGTTTCGGCAGATCTTTTATGCGGATCAGGGGCTAGTCCTCTTTCAGCGAAGTTGTGATCTTGATTTTGTGGTCCTGATTCAGCTCTTTGCAGTCCGCTGAAGCAATGAATAACTAACTAATGGGCCAAACCTGCAGATAACAGACTATTTGGCCAAGTGACATATTTACAAAAGCACCTGGAACATACGGTGTTGTTTGTAAAACATTCATGTAAAAAATGATCACTGTTACAGACGTGCTGTAACACAACCCTCATCTTACCCCCGCACTTACCCATTCTCTCTTTCGCCTCTCGCTCCCTCTCTCGCTTTCTATTGCACAACACAACCTGCGTCAACCACCCACACACAAATCATACATACATCTAAGTAGACATACACTACACACACTTAACACAGACGATTAAAGTTGTACAATAAAATAGTTCACTCCCATGTAAGACAACATTAGATTAAGCTTGAAGAACAATCTAGGATAAGACAACATCGTCAAAACTGACATTTAAATTTGAAGAATTTACGTGAGTTTGATACGGAAGTTTGATATCATTGGAAATATATAGGTACATTCTCTATGCTAGCAGCTGCTCCCACCCACCCAATGTGTTGCACAGTTGTGTACCTAGTTAACATACCATCAATACTGCACAGTGTAGATTACAGATTTAAAGATACTGTTGCAACTGAAAGACAAAGTACAGTCCAATAAGATACCATAAAGGAGCAAGGCAACTAATTCCAATGTTTAGGGTTACAGTTACAGCACATTTCCCTAACCCTAACCCTTGGCTATACCTGTTTCCACCGCCAATTATCAGCATTTACACCCTATTTTATGTCAAGTTTAAATGCTTGACGGTATCTCTCTCAGCATATTACAATGGTGTTTAATAGGCTTTTTTTTTTCCTTTCCCATCTACAGCGTTCATTCCAAGTGATTTCGGACCCCAGTCGCTCCGTTCAGTGCATGGTATGCTCTGGGCAAGGGGTGTGGGTCGCATGTCAGTCGAGTTCAAAGGTCAGCCTCTTCCATGCAACCACCTACGAGTTTCTGCTGGAAGTCAACATCGCCCAAGCCGTCTCTCAGAAATTACAATGTAAGTGGGATGTGTCACTGGATTGGGCAGTCGAATCTGTTGGAATATGGGTATATTTGAAGGTAGTGTGTAAACAAAGGAAAGAACAAACAAATAAAACGAGTATGTTTTTCCTTTCGTTTTCTTTTTTTAAAGGGAAATTTGCAGTCCGCAAATTGTATCTTGATTACTTGAGAACAATAGTCATCATTAACCGCTTGCAAAGGTGTCAAGAAGTGTAGGCAGCATAACAGTGTTCGCCTGGCACATCGATCACAGACCTGCCTACTCTCCCGCTTTTGGCGGGAGACTCACGCTTTTGCCAAAATGGAGCTCTGTATATATATATATTATAAAATCACCAATTTTGCCATGATATTATACAGAGCTCCATTTTGGCAAACCCTCGATCCCCTGTCTCCCGCTTTTACTCTGAGGGGGGTAGGCAGGTCTGCGATCACCCAGGTTTGAATCCCAGGTTGAGCAAGTTAATAGTGGCCTTTTCACTGTCCCTCTGAATAGTATGATTGCTCTGGTGGTTCAGTGTTAGTCCGATCTGCCATATTGCCAAAGGTTGGTATAGATGTTAAACTTCAGTGTTCCTTCAGTGTTCCTTCATGTAGACAAGACTGTTGATATGCATGATTTTATTCTTTCTTTTTTTTTTTTTAAAAGTGATTATGACTAGTTGGTTTTTTATAAGTCTTCTTGGACATCTTTGCACATACATGTACTGAGAGCCAAAAGAAAATTTTTAGGTTTCGTCAGATGAGGTGGTTTTGTATTTGCAAGTTGGTATACACCAAATATACTCAACATGTGAACTGTAATGCTGTTAGGTTTTAACAGGGTATTTGTTACTGTGGGCAGTAGATTTTAGATCAGATACTCTTTTCTCACCCATGGACATAAAGCACATAAAATCAAATGGAACGGCCATAAAAAATTAAACTTACTGCAAAAATGTACTAACGAAGCTGTATACATACTTTAGTCTAAAATAATGCATGGCACAAATTGGCTTAAAACGTGAACTGTTATTTGTGGGGTTGACAGCGGCGGACGACATCATCCGGCAGCACAAGGCAGCCTGCTTGCGCATCACCGCACTGCTGGTGTGTAAGGATCTGCTTTGGGTAGGCACAAGCGCCGGTGTCATCCTCACCATACCTATCCCCAAGATCACCTCCACCACCATGCCTGGCTGTCTGTCTCCACCCACCGTCACAGGTGAAGTCATAGAATGGTTGCGACTCTCTCAATACTGTGTGGTGCAGTGGCTTAGTCACCGCTTTCCTAGGCCCAAGGTCACGGGTTTGATTCCCACAAGGGGCGAACTTACGTGACTAATCTGGCCGCTGAGGGTTTTGTCTGGGTTCCTCTCCTCCCCTCCCTTCAATACTGGATGCAGTCAATTCTAAAATTTCAAATATAATGATTTTGAATTCCTGTCTGGCTTCTGATAGCAATCTCCTTGCCTTTACACCCCATGTTTGAGTGATAGGTGAGTGTTTGTTGTTGGGTGAGAGAGTGGGCGAAACATGTGAGTGTTTATGTTGGTACAGATCGCCGCACTTTGAGCCTGACTTGTCATTTGAGGAAAAAGCGCGCACCTAGTATCTACTATTGTTGTTACCACTTCTGTCTCTTATGCATGGCAAGCACTGAACTAAATAACTATGAGAAATATTTTTTAATATTTGTTTTAATGGGTTGTTCTTATATATCACATTTTACCAGCTGAAAGAGGTGCACAGTTTTGCTGGATAGGGTTTAATCGACATTGCCCGAGGCATTTCGATCATACCAAACCTCAAATGAGTCATCAACTGGCAAGACCAGTAAGAAATCTAATCCAATGTTCACATGTATGATGCACAACTCCCTGTCCCAGAAAACATTCTCAGGGGAAATGTGCCAGTTACTGTTGTGCAAAGAGGTAGGTAGCGTCATGCAGTGAAAAGAGTGCACACTTTTAGAGTATTTACAATGCCAGAGGGTAGGGTGCTGCATTTCTGAATGAACTGGCCCTGGATTGCTGCTTCTCGGGGCCCTCTTTTACATTGAAGAACTTTGAAGTTGCTTGTTGAGATTGTTACCCTTGAGATTGTTACCCACTGTTACTTCAACACACCCTCTGGTACTTCAGTGTTGATATTTAGTCGTAGTAGTAGTGTGAGGACAAAATAGTCCATGAAGTCTTTGCAAATGTCCCTTCTTTGGCCAGTTTAATTTACTTATGGGTCTCTTATGTGTGCAAACCTTCCTACAAATCATTCATCATAGCAATGGAAAATCCATTTCAAGTTTTGATAACTCATCCAACTGTTGTTATTTTTTTAAATTTATGTTAGGTGCTTTTATTAATGAAACTGGTAAATCATTCCAAAAAGTAGCAACTCGGTTAAAAAAGCAAAACTTTTGCAGGTTAGTATCGCAGTGCTGTACAAAGATTTCCCCCTCAGAGTTTTTGGGTTTCCTCACATTTTTTTTTCTTCTGTTGTTTCTTTAAGATTTTAGCATGTGTGCTTTGTAATGGAAAGAAAAAGTGCACACAAATAATGTTTATGCAACACTTGAGCTTTGTCTTGGTGTGCCTGGTGTGGAGTTCCTATCCTATCCTATCCCGTAACTCGAAAGTCATTGGGGCACCACAGATGATCGTTTCACCAGCGTACTCTCTTTCTCTATTCTCAGCAACCCTCATGGCTTTGCTCAGTGTCAAGCCAGTCCATTCTCGAATGGAGTTACTCCATGTTATAGATATGGCTCGCCTTGTAATACAGCTATATTTACGTTAATGAAAGCTATTTTGTTCTCAGGCTTGGTGTACGGTCACACCGGTCATGTGCGTTTCCTGACAGCGGTGGAACTGTGGAGTGTGGGCGGGTCCCAAAAGGGCGGCGACAGCTCGGCCACCAGGGATACGCACGGCATGGAAGGGGCGCCCCCCATGCCGGACATCCACCGCCGCTCCTCCATGGCGGCCACTACTGCTACCATGGCAACCAGGATGCTGGTCATCAGCGGCGGCGACGGTTATGAAGACTTCCGCAACAACGCCGCCAACGAGTCGGCTGGCCGTGATGACAGCACTAACCATCTCCTGCTGTGGCAAGTCTGAAGAAAGAATGGAACTTAATAACTGTTTGTCTTGTTCTACACCTACCATCTTCATGGTGACGCTTTTGGTGGTTTCGCACACCTGGTTACCATGATGACTAACGTAACGCCAACTATATATACACCGACCAGTGTGATCAGAAAGAGCAGGCTCCGTCGTGGGTCAAATGTTTACCCCTGACTGCTGATTGTCCCGTGTGGTTGTTAGTTTTGTAATGATTCAGACAACGGGACGAATAGTCACAAAATAAAATGGACAATCATCAAGATGAAGAAACATAGAAAGGCTATGAAAGTGAAGAATTTTATTTGTCAAGGTTAAGAGAAAAAAAAAGAGGGAGGTTTAGTTTAAAATTCAGACTTCATGTTAGTGGAAAAAACAGTATTTTTGGATGATAGTAACGTCTACTTCTTCGGATTCAGAAATATGATTTTTGTTTTGTTAAGATACGGGTTATTTGCTTTTAGAAATGCAGCAGGATGAATAGTGTGTGCACAACTTGCATAGATTTCATGGTAGTTGTCTTTGAAACTCTCCGCTAAACTTGGAGATGAAGAGTGGATAACATCGGATCTGCTGTTGCTTGCCAAAACACAGGGTAGTGTATGAATGGGGAAACATACCAGTTACCCTGGCTGGAACTGTACAAGAATTGTTGTGGATATCTCTTTCACACACCCAACCTCCTGTTGCTGTTTCTCCAATGAACATTTATCTGGAGAAGACATAATCAGTGATATTATTTCGTTCATGTGACGACAAATAATGTCAGTTGATGTGACGAGAAACCCAACTCAGTAAATAATTTCTGTGATCAAAGTAAAAACGATAGAGGTGATGTGACAATGGGTGACGGACATTTCCCACAAACAGGCTGAGGGCTTTCGGACACCTTGCTGTGCCTCAGGTCAGTGGCTTCAAAAGGAACTAACCTGGCCAGCAGTAATCATACCACAACAACCACAAACATAGGAGGGACGTACATGACTCAAATGTATTCCATGACTCTCAAACCAACGGTTCTCTTTCTCAAAGGTGTAAATATTGATCATTCGAAACAAAAATATTTTGTTTTGAATTAAGTGTATCCCGACAAATACCGTAACTGGAAAAATGCAAAACGTGTTAGAACTTTTTTCTGTACGGGAAAGCCTAACGTTACTTGCCACAGGAAGCTTAAAAGAGGCTGTGTCTATGTGTTGTACATATAAGGCCTGTAGCTGTGCTGTGGCGCATGAAGACATGACTTTTGATTCTTGTGATTACCCGATATAATTTCACTTTGAAATTTGGTGCTGCAATATGAATTTTATGTTAGTTACTGCAGTTTTGTTCTGTGGTGCGTGCTTTTGTAGCACAGTCAATAGCATTATTTCATTTTTCTGTTCAGATTCATGCATATTCTCATTCACTTATTTCATTCAGATTCTTTCAGTAGATGTCTGCCTGCTGTTAGTTTCAACGATTGTTTTTCTTTTCAGGTTCACGCACATTCACATTCAGACCCTTTTTAGTAGATTTCCGATTATTGGTAGCTTTAACTGTCGTCACGATTTTGAGGCTTGTCAGGCTACCCTTCCCCCTCTTCCTTACCCCATCCCTTACATACCCTAGGAATGTCATTTTATCAATCCTACGGACCACTTATAAAACTGAGCATATCTTCTATACATGTACAATGTATACTGTCAGCTAGTATCCAGTCTGCCTTTATCTGTTTTGGCACTTCAACTCGAACAGTCGAACAGAAAATACATTTCTTTGTTGATGTTATTTTTAGCTCCTTACTGCAGTGTTGTTCATTGCTGAAGTGTTATCTTAACGTTATTTATGAAATTTATTGTGAACACAGCAACAGCGTCGGGATGATTTAGGAGTCTATAAAGACAGCACTTTCGCAAATCTGATTTTATTTGTTGCACCAGACTGGTGCGTAGCTGACATTAACGGTGTCAAATGTTACAACTAAGACTGGGAGTAAATTGAATGACGTGCAAACGAAGTCTGTGTTGGCCTTCAAGCGTGAATACTTGTGATGATTCTTTGAGTATTAACTTCTTGTGAAATGAGTTATAATAAAAGATGATGTTGTTTAGCTTCTAAATGGGTTTCAGTGGTAGACAGATGTTTTGTAATAGTGGAATAATGTTGTTCCATGAAAGCAATTCTAACTGGTAGCCAGATCTTTGGAAGTGGAATAATTTTATGTCGATGAAAGCAACTCAGTAGACACAGGAAGGCTACTAAAAGGACTGCCATTAGACTGCAAGGACATTCACAACTACTATGCATTAGGTGCAGGAATTATATTATCAATGTTCCATGGTATTTTGCAAAGTATATATTTATATTTAGCACTGAAGGCTTCCTGTATTAATATGGTACGATAATATGTTGTGGTCCTTGTTCGTAAACTTGCTATGTAGAAAAACGTTAAGTGATACAGGATAGTTAAGTATTATTGTTGTGTTGATGTGGGAAAAATATGAGCTTTGCAGATAGGACATTTTATGTTATAGATTTTGCATGTTTGCAGCCTATCTCTGGTACCCCCGTTGGGGTGCTGGGGGTTTCAGTATAAATAGTATCCCCACTTTCTGGAAATTTAGTGCTTTAAATTCCCACTGTCGCTTTCTTTCTCATTTGTTCTTTCCCATTCCTGCTCTGTTCTATCAATCTGCTGTACTATCTTCTTCTTCTCTAGACCAGTCACCTACCTTTTTTCTTGAAAACTTTTCCTGGACAAGACTCCTTATTTGTGTGTAAGGTCTGTTGGATCAGCTTGGTAATATTGGACGCTTTCTGCCAGGTGGTCACTAGGGCTTCCTATGATGTTGTTATATAGCAATGTAGGCATATTATATGTATGTGTTTTGTTGATAATTTATAATGATGTTTGTATTCTATTTTGTTTTTGTAAACGGGGGTTCGATAAATTAGAGTATAGCCTCAGCGTCCCCTGCGTGGGATGTCTTTATTGTAAAGTACTGGCTGGTGGAGAGTATTCAGTTTTACCACTAGGGTTGTTTCAGCAGATCGTTTATGCGGATCAGAGGTTGTCCGGTCCTGATTTGGCTCGGAAGAGTCCGCTGGACCTAAAGCAATAATCATGTAATGTAATGTAACCTATCTCTGAAATGGTTATTAGATCTGAAACGATGTACTGTGTTTCACAATTAAAAAAAAAAAGTCTGTTGTTACACAATTGCACATTTCTGCTGTAGCCAAAAAACAAACAAATATACAAAAACACACCAACAACCACACATTAATGCCTACACAGATTTCATTTGGTGCTTTTAAAATATTATTACACAGAGGTGATACCTGACATGGAATGATTTTTCTCAAATTTGCAAACTTTCTGCATTAGCTTTGAGAATTGTTATAAAGACGCATTCTTCTTTTCTCGTCTTCTCAAATTGTCAACTATTCTGGCTTCTAAAACTGAAGTTTTCGCTGCAGAGCTAAAATGGTGTTAGTTAACGGAATCAAAATAATAGATTCTAAGTAAGTTGGTCCAGCTGTCGTAACTCGTTGATCAGTAGAAATTTCAATATGTGATACGGGTAGGTCAAGTTTTTTTATCTGTTAAAAATGGGCTAACCGTCCCTCGGAACTTTTTCACCAAAAATATTTTCACAATGATATTATTAGTGTAAATGTGGTATTTTATTGCTTTTAAGTAACCCATAAAAGTATTTCTACAACTTTTCAGACTTTTTACCTGCATAGTTTTGTTTTGCAGTGTTTGAAGTTGTATGATGTGATTTCATATTCATTTCATCACATCAAATCACGTCTCTTTTAATACAGTATATCAAAAACTATTTCTACCACATATTATTTTTTTCTGACCCATTATTATTATTATTATTATTATTATTATTATTATTATTATTATTATTATTATATCTACTACAGAGTTTAATGCCAGCAACTTATTATTACGGCGTTATGTTTTTTTGGAATGACAGGGTGTTTTATCTTGCCTTAACTTTCTACCAAAACATATTTCTACACATTTGATTTTAAAACCCGGTTAATAATATATATTTTGTTGTAATATTAACAAAGCTGTTTTTGTTTTTTTTGTTTTCAGTTGTTAATCAAAAGTAAGGTTTTTAATTGCTACCATTTAAAACTGTTTTATGAATTATTAATTAGGTACGGTATGGAATTACAAATGTTTTTATTGTTTTCTAATCCGTACTTACAACAAAAGTGCAATGTAACCAGTAACATGAGACTGTCATTTTGTTGCAATCAGTGTAGACTTTTAGTTAAAACGGATTTTAATATTAACTCACACCTAACCTGCATTGGTTCAAGCCAGAATTAATGCTTTTGGTTTTTTGATGTTGCGTTTAAGTGGTGTTTGTCAATTAACATAATTGGTTGTGTATTGTGTCTGTGTGCATATTTGTGTGAGTTATATGCAGTTCCTGTGCATAAAAGATAGCAACTTGGAGAGGACCATGATTATGATTTGTCATAGAAATCTTAAAAAGTGCTCTTTTTGCTGAAAGGCCAAGCTGAATGAAATATTTTCTTTGTTGCAATAACAGTAACACTGAAGTAGATTTTACTGCAGTTGCAACATTTAATTTTATATCCTCTATCGAAAAAGCACAGTTGATTGTTTGATAGCAAATTTGTATTTTACGTTGTTGTCAGTTTAATTACGTATGATATAATTGGTCAAAGCTTGGATCTGTCGTTATGTTTTGAATAGATCAGCTACAGTGGCAGCCAACATGTTGCAGAAGAAATGGTGCTTAATTTTTCAGTCAGGTTATATATATATACATATATATTGCCTTATTGTATGTCCAAAATAGTTTCCTGGAAATACTTTGCAATAGTTGGGAATCAGAATGGGCAACGTGTTGGTCGGTCAGTCGGTCCATCTGTCCCCGCACCATGTCTCCAGCCCCATTGGACAGATTTTGTTGAAGTGTGGTACAAACTAATACCTGAGTTAGTGGCCTGCCTCCCATGCCATCGTATTTGCTCTACCGCAAAGGTCAAGGTTGCTGGAGTCAGATTGTTGCAGGAAAAGTTTTGCTCTATATTTGAAACAATTGCTGAACCAATTGTTTGATTTTTTAATCTTCAGGTACTTCCAACTCCTAGTCATTCGATGGCAGTCTGGGTGATGGTCAGTTCTAAACACATTTTTTGCCTTATCTCAAGAACATCTTAACCGATTTTTATTAATTTTACTATGCAAATATTTTACTACTGCAAAGCATTTTATGTCATTCATATTTGCTCTTTCTCAAAGGCTGAGGTCGCTGTAGTTCTGAACAACTAAGTTCATCATTTTCTAAACACATTTTATGGTGCACCTCAAAACTAGAGTAAACCGACTTTGACAATTGTTTGTTTTCATTTTGCTTCTTTAGAACATAACCAAGTCACTTTTGAAAATGCAAATTTTTTGGATATGTGTGTCTGGAAATATAAATTGTAATGGTCGACCATCTTGTTTTTCTTGCATCCTAGCTTGCCTTACAATTTTTCTTTTACATTTTTTTTAACCCCGGTTGACTTTAGAATAATTATCTATGTCAATGCGTTGCTAATTGATCATGTTAGTTAGGTTAAAAATAAGATCTTATTTTTGTTCTTGTTCTAAAAGTTAAATTTGACCGCTGGATTAGAAAGAAGTCATCACAGCATTTTCACATGGGTACAATCCTGCTCAGCTTTGTAAGTAAGATACTTTATTTACTGCAATGCAATTTTTATAGAACACAATGTTGTTGTTTTTTAAAATCCTGAATCTTGGTAGTTTTGTTTTTGACACCTTTTCACTTTTTTTTGTGCAGCAAAAAGGATGATTTTTTAAAAATTAGATGATAATTGGTAGTGACGGTGACTGGCATCTTTCTAGAGCCACATCTTTTCCATACACATAGCTGAAATACACACAACTCATAACTTGTCATCAATTTACCAAGTCTTCTAACACACTGTAACCCGTTCAATCCGCAGCTGTTGGTGATTTATGTATCAACAGAGGGGGTTCAACTTCGAACAAATTATTTAAAGACAATCAAGAGAATTCACCA
Organism: Oncomelania hupensis; assembly: GCA_036898135.1. Lineage (NCBI taxonomy): Eukaryota > Metazoa > Mollusca > Gastropoda > Littorinimorpha > Pomatiopsidae > Oncomelania > Oncomelania hupensis. The sequence goes on from CM072518.1 coordinate 62,981,179, forward strand.
AGTCATCATCACAGATTTATTTGTTTTTATTGCTATTGTTTGTTAAATGTTAAATGTTTTCTATATCATTTTGGTTCTCTAACAATAACGCTTTTCTTGATTTTGTTTGTGTTCCTGCCCCCATTTAGTTAGTTGAATCAAATATTGTATTTGTGAAACTGTTTGACAGAAATCACCAACTTTGCACTTGTTTTGAATGTCAGACTATGCACATGCAACATTTAGCTATGAAGAGGAATTTCACTGTGAGCACAATGTTGCATTGTGTTCAACTTTTTTTTTTTTAAATTAAAATATAATATTCTTCACAACGAAGTTGTGAGAATCTATGGTAAACATTGCATTGTGACACTAATCTTCTTGTGTAATAAAATCATGTTTCACTTCATGACCAATGCAGAACGAATTCCTTTAGAATCCAGAGATATACCTATTAGCATTATGTTCATGGGTATTGCATCCAGCATCTCCTCCCTACTATGATTTTGTATCATAAATTCATTGTGATGTTCGAAAAAATAGATATTATTTGTGACTGTTGATACAAACATAGATAAAAACTTATTAAATGGTGAATAATACAATTTTGTTGTTCAAAAAAAAGTAATGTAAATTATATATAATAGCACTAAATTATTTTTAAAACACATGTAATCTGTAAATTTTGCATTTCTGGTTGTTTTGTAAAGCAGTACTTTTAATATAATTACCGTTGATAATATGTTATACATATTTGTAGTCTCATGTAATGTAAAGTTCTGCACCTTTTCTTCTTTTTAAAAAATTTTTTTTTAAAATTGTCTTGTGTTATTTGATGTGCCTCTTGCTTTGAACAGTTTTACTCTGTTCGTTTAGACGTGAGCTATGAACAGAGCAATGCGCAGTTTGCGTGCTGTCCTGTGAGTGAAGAGACGCCTCTAACGAGAGAGAATGGTCGGTGCTTTTTTGCAAAGTTGTTCACTTATTTTAAAAATAATTATTATACATTTTGTTCAGCATTTGGTGGTGTTGTTCAACACGTTACTAGTCTAATCTGTGGAATTTACAACAACAAAAAGCTGGTTGTTCTGACAAAAGAACTGTACAGCTAGCTGTTATTTTACGGCATTTGTTATTTTAATTGCGAGCGCGAACAGACGTTTTTTAAATTTAGTTTTTTTTGTGGGTGGTATGTAACAAACAGTTGACTTTGTCACTTTTTTGAAAAGATGTCTTTGATATTTATTTCGTTACGTGTCTCACTTCAAAGCATACTGTTTTTGTTATGTAAACGTGCTAAGAATTTTGCTGCACTGGTTTACAACTGGAGAGGATGTTTATCCATCAATGTTTTCATTGTGGAATACCGATTTTTAACTTGCATGCATAACAATGGGAGTCTGTGTACTCGCACACCTCACACTCACCTCAATAACATTTCCAGATTTTTGCGGATCTGTGTGAGACGAGTCATAAAAAGCCCCAAAATGACAGTTTTAAAAATGTCCGTACGTCCATATGTCTGTTGGCCGTTTTGTATGTCCGCGGACTGCCTGTGTATTACTATCGAGTGGTTTAATATCTCAGAACCAATTTCAAGTATCACAACCAAACTTGGTAAGATGGTGAATACCCATGAGACCTTCCTCAGTAGTGATCAGTGAATAAATGACTTCCCTTCAAGGTCAAGGTCTGTGTCAACAAATGTTAGTCCAAAAATGAGAAGGAAAAAAATCCCTTTTTTTTCTAGATTATTAATATTGAACTTACGAGTCTTTAACACATAATAGATATCAATGAGACACTATACAAATTGGGTCAAACTCCAAGGTCAAGGTCACTAGCTGTCCAAAATCGGGTTAGTATAGGTACTTTGATGTTATCTTAACCCGAAACTATGAGAGATATAAAGTCGAAACTTGTATTTCGAGATGATAGATTGATCTTTCATATATATTCCGTTTTTAATTGATCTTGAAGGCCATAAACATACGACAAAATAGGTCATCATACAATAGAATGGCTGTTTATTTAACCCATAGTATGCAACAGCATTGGGGTATTTGATCAGACATGCATGGGAGGTCACATGAGGGTCAAGGTCATCCCAAGGTCTAGGTCAATGAAGGTCAGGGTCATCCCAAGGTAACCGTTTTTTGGCATAACAACACTTTTGCTGTACTTTATTTAATAGTACATTAGTGTATTTAGAGCTGAAGGTCAAGGCCATCTCAAAGTCAAGCGCATAGGTAGATCAAAGTTGGTATTTGCATTTTAATGGCACCGTTTTGTTTTTTTCTGGGCACTTATGTTAAATATTACAAGTTCCATAAGGTGCATGCGAGTCATATGGGCTTTGCCCTTCTAGTTGTTTATATAATTATATATAAGTTGGAGGAAGAATTTGAGAGAGAATAGTAATGGCTACCTCCAGCTCCCAGTATCCCATGAGGAGTAAAACAACAGGGTGCAGTTTTTGCAAACTATATTTCCACCAACAGTTGACATTGTAGCTTCTGAACAGATTTGCCCCACCTTCGTTTCGTTGGTCAGGTAGTACATCCTTCGAACAAGCCATGGGATTTTAGACTGCTCAGATAATAATAATAATAATAATAATAATAATAATAATAATAATAATACAGGATGCTATCACGCATTTGTTTCTTCTGTGGAGGAGCGGTGATCTGAAAAGACCTCCATTACAGAAAGCGGAAGAAAATACATTTAAAAAATTAAAAATTTATGTTGACTGCATTTTTGCATAAGCTACTTTGAACTAACTAGTAGACACACCATAGAAAATACGACAGGTTGTAAGAAAGTATTACAGTTTAGATTGTGTTCAAGGGCTTTCCCCCTTAACCCCATTTCCCCTCCCCACCCCTTTGCAATTATGATCAATGCAACTATTAGAGAACAATGTGTCATTTCGTTGGTCTGTAATGATAAACGTTTTTTTGTTGTTGTTTTTTAATAGCTGAAACGGCCCTACACAAACGTAACCATGATTCAAGATGTCCAGCATCCTAATGACATAAAAGTTTAGTTATAGTCCTTTTCCATTGACCCCTGTTGGGGTGCCAGGGTTTTCTGTACAAATAATGTCCTCACTTTGTGCAAATTTAGTGCTTTAAATTGCCACTCTTTCTGTCATTCTCATTTGTCCTTTCTCCTAATATGTTCTATGAATATACTACTATCTTCTTCGCTAGACCAGTCACCTACCTTTTTTCTTGAAAACTCCCAAAAATCCTTGACTGTGTATGAGGTCTGATGGGTCAGCTTGGGGATATTGGATGCTTCCTGCCAAATGGTCACTATGATATTATTTAGCAATGTAGGCATTTTATATGTATGCATTTTGTTAATATTTTATAATGATGTTTATATTCTATTTTGCTTTTGTAAACGAGGGGTTCGATAAATTAGAGTGCAGCCTCTACGTGGGATGCCTTTATTGTAAAGTGACCGGCGGGTGAAGTGCCTTCAGTGTTACCTTTAGGGTTGTTTCAGCAGATCTTTTATACGGATCATGGGTGAGCCCTCTTTCAACAAAGTTGATTCGGTGCTTTGCAGTCCTCTGGACCCTATAAACAATGACTAACTTACTTTTCCATTTGGCATGAAAACTCAATCATATTGTTATTGAATATGAAAATCTAATTGTATTATCATTTCAGATGTTGTGACTGAACTTTTTTATTTTCTTAACGAAACACTGGAGGATTGCTACACTGCTAGACTGAGAAAGCCTAAGCTTCAGGTGTATGGTGTAATGGTGATGGCGATTCAGAGAACATTTGTACATTGAAAATCTGTGAAGCCTGCATTGTAAGAGACCCATTTCAATGAACAACAACTTTTTTAGAACTTACCTTGTTGTTATTGCTTTAAGCAATAAATGACATTTCCAGAGTTTGATATTTGCTAATATTGATCTGAGAATTGTAGTATTACCACTGACTCTTTGTATGCTGATAATTTTTTTTTTTGTTTGTTAAAAGGACTAGTATTTATTTTTTAAAATAGAAAACTTGATGCCACATGACTGTGTAACACATGAAAATGTATGCACTGTGTATTTCTAGAAATGATTTATGCACGATTGCATCTCTCCGCATTTGTTTTTTGTTGTGCAGAATTTGATGTGGTACAAACTAGCTGAACGAAGCGTGTGGAACGTTATAATGTTGTTATACTTGTGTTGTAAATCAAAGATATGATAATTATGTACAACAAATTACAGATAATAAACATGAACAGTATTTTTTATATACTTTTATTATATACAGATTGATGAGCATACTCGCTTCAGTATTGGTTCAGTATAACGATTAAGACAACCAAAAAAATATATATATATAGAATAATAATAAATTCTTATATATGTACTCTGTACAGCTTCTTTACATTGTGTTTTTATTTTTAAAGTGCCCAAAACAAGAAGAAGAAAAAAGAAGTTAATGCGTAGAACTGCCATGCAGCTTCTTGTCTCAACTTCTGGTGATACTAATTATGAAATATTATTCACAAAGCCAACTCTTCAGATATTTTAGTGAAATCATGTATTGGTTTTGTTAATCTCACTCTTTACTGCATAAGGGGTAGGGGTGGGGGTGGTGGCTGTACTGTCTGAAACATTGTCCACATTGCTGTTGGTGTTGTACGTTGAACACAAACAAATATATTATACAGAAAGAATGTTTACATTTTCCGCACACACTTTTTCAGTTTTGAGGATATCTTAAATTTTTTTTTTTTTTTTTTTTTTCATTTAAAAAATCACAGTTGGATTGGATTTTTGTCCCACTTTGATGTATAGCACAACAAATAATTACATTTGTTCTCTCTCTAAAATGGAAAGGAGTAGAAAGTTTTATTGGGTAGGTATTATCTTGACTATGATTTACCTTGGATCACCCCGCCTTCTTCAGCCAACTGAAGTTGAAGTTGAAAAATGTTGATGATTAAAAAGATCATGTGAGATGAAGTCACTGTTGAACAGAAATGGTAATCCGAACGAGTTGATTTCAACAGCGTCTTTTCACAAGCTAGCATGAGGAACAAAATCCAATATATTTGCTCTAATAATAATAATAAAGTTGATTTCAACAGCGTCTTTTCACAAGCTTGCAAGAGGAACAAAATCCAATATATTTGCTCTAATAATAAAAATAATAATAATAAGATGATGATGTGATCATGATGATGAGAGCAAAAGCTGACTTCAGTGAACATAAATGGAAATATGTTTAAAAAATATTCCCAACTAAAATAAAATGCGATTTTTACATTTCTTAATGTTAATTTTTTTTAAAAATCACAATTTAAAATCTCCAATTCCATTAAAATAATGTGTAGGTTTTTAAACTACCACCAATGTTATGCATCTTGACCACATTTTTTTAAAAGTAAATCGGGCAGCTTGATTAAGATCTTTCTGCTGGAAAAGCACTGTATTTATAATCAAATAAATCTTGTCAATAAAAATCCAATTGACCAGTATAAAAGAAAAAAAAACGCAAACAAGAATGATGAAATAAATAAACTAAATCTGCTAGCAAAATCCATTAGGAACAATTTAGAAGAAGATAATAATGTGCCAAGTCTGAAGTCAGCCAGTACTGACCCCTTGGAGCAGTTTCTAATGTCGGAGACAGCTCCTACAAGAATGCCTGTCCTCCGTTACCCAGTCTGTACAAAATGTGTGGTAAGATTGTTTTGAGACAAAGTTGAAGGCGATGATTGTTGATTGGAGTAGTCGTTTTGACTGCACAAGAGGCCTTTACTACTATTTTTTCGTATAGAACAACTTTTTTAGCGACACAAACCAGTTACGGGGGGAAAAAAAGTCTTCCAAAGCTGGTTGGTTGTGAGACTGACAGCGAAATGCTGGTTTGTACTAAAGTAGTGATGGCGGTGCTAGGATGTGTGTGCCGTGACGTTCCGTCGACAAAAGTCACACCGCTAATCTTGTGACTGGAATAAACACTGTAAACTTTTTTTGTTTCTGATTTGAGTTTTGATTTGTTGTTTTTTTTTTTTTTTAAATTTAATTTTTTGCTATGTGGATGCTCTTTCTTTGGCTATTTATTCAGATTTATTCTGTCTCTGAGCTTCTTTGCTTTTTTGTTTTTCTTTTTCATTTGGATTTTCTTCTACACTCATGTCCCCCCATGGGGATTCTGGGAGTTTCTGTATAAATAGTATCCCCACTTTCTGGAAATTTAGTGCTTTTAAATTCCCACTTAAAAAGTTTTTTTCTTGTGTTCTTTTTCATTCCTACCCTGTTCTATCAATCTACTATACTATCTTCTTCGCTAGACCAGTCACCTACTTTTTTGTTGAAAAATATTCCAGAACTCATCATTTGTGTATTTAGAGTATAAACTCTGTGTGAGATGCCTTAATTGTAAAGTGACTTTTAAAGTCCATGCGGTGGGTTTATATTCTCTTCCTCTGTGTTCTTTATTTTTAGTTCTAGCGCATTAGGAAATAGTAATGACAATAATATTTGTGAAATAAAGTTTGTGAACTTAAAATAACCCAACCAAAAACAATTCCGCCTCCACCCCCACCCCCCACCCCCCCCCTAAAAAAAAAAAAAAAAATTTAAAATGTCGTATATCAAAAGAAAACTGAGAAAAACCAACGATTGATATCCAGGTGACAATACCTAATATTTTATTTTATACCGTATTTAGTGTAACGATACTCCGAATGACATAACAGTATATTCAGATCAATAAACTCTTTGACATTTTATCAAGATTGTCCTTTAGCAAACCGACAAAGCAAAGACATCAAAATTGTGTACATCCACTTACTTGACTTTCTCTTCTATCAATACATTTCTGCAAAAGTTCAAAGTATTTTATCCATGTGGAAACTTGTAGCAAAAATATGAGTGATTTTCAGTGACCCGTATAACTGACACCATAAATGTACCCCATCAGAAATGGGGAACAGAAAACACGCATGAATAGCATAGCAGAGACTGGCAAAGAACTTCTCACAAGTTGTAGAAGACAGTTTCCGAACACTGGATGATCATGTACAAAAGGAAGCAATAACTCGGTGTTCACAAGTTCCCTGCATACAGTTGACATAATTATATGACACTGCCTTAGACTTTCCTGGTACGGTGAAAGCCTTCCTGCAAAACATTCATCCACTCCATGTATAGGAGGACCATTGTTGCGCATTGCTTGACAGCGAAGTGTGTGATAGTTATTCCCACCTTTGAAGGTCTTGGTCAGGCACACCGTGCTGGGTCACTCTGCTGATGTGCTGTATGACTCCAGTCCAACGTCCAATAAATACTGTGCGGAAATAGTTACAGGGAATCTGCATACAGAGAAACAGCTCTAAATCTTCCTTCCAGGAAAGAAAGAAAGAAAAAAAAGAAAGAAAGAAAATCTGTCCTCCTAAAATGAGGTAAGATAAGCTGCTACATATTGCTGCTTAGTTTCCAAAACAGGAATTTTCGAGTTCGACTCTTAAAGTTATTGGTGTGGAGGTACTCGGAGAGTTTCAGCTATGCATACAACTACTGCAGTACGAAATCAGCATTTCTAATTGCAAAAATGATAAAACCTCGCTACAAACAGAAAAAGAAAAACAAAAAAAAGCAACATTAGTGACTGAACAAAAATGATTCCATAATTAAAGCTAACGGAAAGGATTTTCAAATACAGAAGTCATTTGACCAAGTGAATTTGCTCCGATCATGTATGGAAACACAGACGAGCACCCAATCCCTCATCATTCCTCTCATGCATAAAATATAAAATACATAAAATATATATGTATAAAATACACAGGTCTTTAACTTTAAAAACGTGCAGTGGCATGCAATAAAAATCTAATGACTCGTGTTTATATACACATTGGTTTCAGTGACCTGCTCTCTCTATTCCTCTCTCTCTCACACACGCACATTTTGACAATTTATTCAGAAATGAGGACAAAGTGTTATAATACAATACTATACAATCGTCTTCTGATAATAAAGTGTAAACGCTGAAGAAAAAAAACGGCGCACGAAACATGAACAAAAGGAACCTACAATCAAGCAATAACAAGACACACACTCGCTCACACTGCACAATGGACGCATGTGAGCACACACCATACATGCACACACTCCCTCAGTAATACACATACAATCAACGCCAAACTGATAATTAACAGTCAAACAGATAAAGTGATATTTCACATAAATTGATATTTCACTTCGAGATATATAAAATGCTATCAAATCATAAGTCGAGATACAGCACAACATAACAACCAAGTCAAATAGAAGCTTTAAAATCGCATTCCTACCCACATAAACTCACCTAAGCATGCATGCACACACAATAATAATTACAATTAACTGAAAAAGATTTTCCATGATCAAAGTTTGCACAAGCTATGTATGTATGTACATGCATGATGCGCTAACTGATGCTTAATTGTATGGCACGGGAAAACAAAAATTAAACAGCACACAATATTTCCATAAGTAGGAATGACAAAAATACTACACCATAATTTGAACTCTTTCCAGAGATCACTCAACAAAATTGCAGCTTTTGGTAGGTTTTTTATTTATTACTTTTTAATTTTTTTTTACAATTCTTTTTTTGTTGTTGTAAAACATGACAATATCAGACCTGTGCACCCCGAAAAATGAGCTGGTGTATTTCCCAGGCCAAAAAGTGTAATTTAAAAAACTTTGGTGTAATTCACCAACATAAATATTTGTTCACGCCTTTTTAACTTTACACTCAAATATGATTCAAAGCACGATGTCAATTAATGAATCATACATACCAAATGCAAGTGGATCACTTCACAACATATCACACAGCACTTCAGTTTCCAGAAATCTGCCTGTTGATTAGTACTATATATCCACAAAACTGCCAAAGTCAAAATTAGAAGAATTTAAAAAAAAAAAAAAAAAAAAGGTAGGTGTAAAATTGTACTCAAAGTCGTAATTGGCGTAAAATAAAATTTTTGCGTAAAAATTACGCCAAAATCGTAAGAGTGCACAGGTCTGCAATACGCTTAGTAACTTCTCCAAATCTATGCAATATATATTAATCGCCTGAGGGAAGTTTAACAATGTATTTTAGAGGTTCTGAGATCCCGAACTTAGGTTCATGGACTTTTTTTTTGTCCAAAAGTTGCAGCAACCTAGGTTCGGGATGTGAGAACCTTGAAAAAAGCTTTTGTTGTCCACGGACCTTCCAATTATGACAAGCCATAAAAGATGGTGAAGGGGACAGCAAGAATGGTTGTAGAGAGAAAGAGAGAGTCAGAAGCTAGAGACAGAAGAAACTCCCCACCCCTCAACACACACCAGAAAAAAAAAAAAATTAAAAAAACGTTTAACATGTTTTCTTGGACGTTATACAGGGTGGAGAACAACTGAATCAAGAAATCTCTGAAATCCGGCCGGGGCCCAGGGGCCAAGCCCCGGTATTCGCCCCCTGGAAGAAAATGAATTTATGCTATTTTGAAAGTAATTTAGGGCCTCTCCTGAAAGCAAAAAGCACAAAGTAAACATGAATAGAAACAACAACAACCAAAAAAAAAAAGAATGTTTTATGCACATGTCTTTCAAAAAAGTTAAGAATCTTGATTTGTAGGCCTAACAAAGTTTGAGGTCCACCACTGTTACACACAAACTCCACATTTCAAATTTTACTGGGCACACGTTTGTCTATTTTTTAGCTGTAAACAGGCAAGAATTTTTATAATTTTAGAGATATTTAGGGGTACGTTAGTAAAAACACTACATCTTAGGTATTAGTGACTAGTGTATAGATTTAAATGAAATAAAATGCAAAATGAAAAGAAATAAATCTCTTTTGATTATCTACCTTTTTATACTTCTCTTGTCATTTCTTGTTTTTGATTACTCCATGTGTATACAATAAAAAAAGTTTTAAAAAGTCCAAACAAGCCCCCTCCTCTTCTTCACTTTCATGCCAGTCTGAAAGATCGTATGCATGCATACTACTGACACTAATTGTCTAATGTCAGTACCGATCTCTTCCTCCGACTCCAAGTCCATTTCTCTCACTTTAATGTCTGATAAATGGAAGCCTGTAAACTCTTCTTCATCCGTCGAAGAATCCAAACCATCCATTTTAGACACACACATAAGAAAATTTGAAAAAAAAAAATCGAAAAAACGAACGCATCACAGAGAAAACTTGTGGAAATGCAGTCGAATGTTTTCACCAGTGGTTTTCACAACAGAATTTAACCGGAAGTCAATTGCCGGAAGTCTCGCAATCTTTCAAACAACGCGAGAATATAACCACATGGTTGATACGGACGCTTTTGGACGTTTTTGCCTGTTTAGACCTTCGGCCGCTTTTGGCCGCTATGCCCAGTAAAGGGTAGCCCTCAGCTTCTCACACTCGGAACTCAATATTTTTTTCTCGGAAATGCAAATGCCTTCCGCGAAAATCCGCGGATTCGCGGAGAATTCTCCACCCTGGTTATACTGATGGTATAAAGTTGCCGCACACGCTAGCAAATGATTTTGATTTTTCCCGACGTTGAAAAATTTGTCCACCTATTTCTGTTGTTGTATGCTGACGACACCGTAATCCTAGCCGAAACAGCCACCAAAATGCAAAAAGCACTAGATGCATTAGAAATGTACTGTGTTAAATATGGCATGTACATCAATATAACAAAGACAAAGATCATGATATTCTCCAGGGGTAAAGTAAGAAAACTTCCTGTGTTTAAGTTCAACGGGGAAAATGTTGAAATTGTTTGGGAGTATAAATATTTAGGAACTGTTTTTAATTGCAATAATAAATTTCAAAAGGCTATTAAAGCTCAGTGTGTGTCAGCTGACAGAGCATTGTTTGTGTTGTTAAGGAAGTGTAGAAAACTTGACGTACCGCTAGATCTATAGTTAGAATTGTTTGATAGTTGTATCAAACCTATACTACTCTATGGCTGTGAAATGTGGGCTTTTGAAAATATGGACATGTGTGATAGATTACAGTTACAATTTTTGAAAATTATACTGAACGTGAAATCCACTACACCAACATGCATGGTGCTAGGAGAAGTTGGAAACTTCCCTATGGCCCTTGACGCTAAATGCAGACTACTCTGTTTTTGGTTTAAGCTGTGTGTCGATTGTTACAGCAATTCTGCCAAAATATCGGTCCTTACATTACGCCTATGTCATGCCTTATATTGTAGGTAGTCAAAAGCCATTTTTAAAAAATGATTTCCTCATCACAAAACTGACATAGATTTAAAGAGCTTTTCATTCTGAACACAGTGGTATATTTTTTTCCCCCATAGGACAAATAGGTAAAAAGTTATTAATGTTTGAAAATGCCGAATGTTGGTGTTGTTTTGGCAACGTTTTGGAATTGAAGAAATTGACAACTTTGGAGTCTCAAAGTGAAGCCAATATTGATACCAGAAAGCTGATTTTTGACAGGTAACCCCTTCATATGTTATACTCCAAGCCCAATTTTCTTCAGGCCTATCCCATGTAATGTTCAGCCGTTTTGGTGCTTCAAAGTTGGGAAATCATCAAATTCGCAGTGCGTGCCGGCAAATTATAGGCCTACTAGTGTGCTACTACGATCAGCACTCGTGTCGCTGAATAGGCCTACGAGTTGGCCATGGCCGCAAGAATTCCCGAACACCGGTTGGGTACACTTTTCTACGGCAAAGCGCTCCGCGATAGAGTAATGCACAAATTAATAAATACCCTAGTTTTATAAAGGAAAGTCTGCTCTTTATTTCTTGCTAATTTTTAAACTTCTAGTTAAAATCAAACTTACATCAAAACCGCTTTATCCACTTTGTTCGGCTCGTAACAAAAGGTTTACACATGAGAGCCCACCATATTTATATGTAAATGAAGCTAAGTATCCGAACTTCTCTTTGGTTCTTATTTTTAGGCCATCCAATGAACTATCTCAAAGCGCTTAGCGTTTGAAACAAACCACCTCTCAGCAAACGACGCTGACAACTTTTTCGCACCGCCATTCAGCGCTCGGATAGGGGCGTATTCAAAAGCTGTTTTCTCGGAATCTTTCGCATAAACATGCATTAAAAACAACACAGATGTAAAGATAAAGCTTTCAATTTTTATTTGAATACAGCCACTGTTCGTTTTAATGCAGTTTTACATTAACTCTGAATATAAACTACCCTTGGCTATGTACATTCTTTGCTTAGTAACCTTGGGTTAACTTATATGTGGACCAATGGTTATAGATATTCTCTTAGCCAATTCAAGATGATTGTAAAACAACGAGTAAGATATCAATTTTTACAGTCATGGAAAAGCAATTTGTATAACAGTAACGTTTGCATCACGTACCAAATTTTTAAAGAGAATTTTTGTTTTGAGGATTACTCCCGCTTATATCCCTTGATGAGAAAGAATATGCCAATACAGTCACAAAGATATATAATGTGCCACGGGAAGAAAGGCTGTGCCCTTTTTGTGACCTAAATGAAATAGGTTATGAATTCCACTATCTGTTCACTTGTTCAAATTCCTTACTGGAAGAAAATAGAATTTCTTATTTACCTCAATATTTTAGGCTTCACCCAAACATCTTTAAATTACAACAGCTGATGAACTCTAAGTTTTAAAAAAGGCTATTGTATTTGAGCCGCTATAGTAACATTGTTTTTTCATTATTTAAATAATACATTCTTTTTTCTTGTTGTTGTTTGACCTATCATGTGCATTTTTCAGCAGATCAGATTTGTCTTCCTGGTCTCGTCGTTCTTTTCTCGAATGTGTCATGCTCGCACTACTCATAAAAAGTGTTGTTTTGTTTGTTTGTCTGTTGATAAATAATGAAATTAAGAATGCTATAGTTTATTTTTGGGGCAAATGAAAATGAATTGAGAAGGTGACTATTTATTTAACTATGGGTATTACTGTACTTATTGGAGAAACTAAGGGATTTTGGAATATCGAGTTACACACTGTAAGTGTAAATTTTGTATACCTAACCTTTCTTTGTGTCCTTTTGTTGTTGAACATGAAAGTTGTTTTATATTGCCATTCATGCTTGTTTCATGTATTTCCCCAATCCCCCCATTTCCCCCCTTTTGGCTAAAAAGCCCCCTGGGCGTATAGCCTTTCGTTGTGTAGATGGTTAAAATCATGTGTCTTGAAACAAAACTCTAAAACGTTTAATTTATAACGTAATACTGCTTTTCATTAGCAATTTGGCAAACTTGCTTCAATTTGGGGAACAAAGCATGCATTAATAATAATAATAATAATAATAATAATAATAATAATAATAAACTACAACAACAATAATAATAATAATAATAATAATAATAATAATAATAATATATGCAACTCAGTTTTTGAACTCAACAGAGAAGGCAGTCTTTCTTACTTAAACCAGGTATGGGAAAATGGCGTACCTGCCTTTGTTATACCCGGGAAAGTTTTTGGAGTACCACTGAAATGTCAACTTAGCTGCCAGCGTCTGATTGACCAGCACAAACACGAAAGTGGACAAAAGCACCGGGTTACTCATGACTCCAAAGACGCCACAGAAGCTGAAGTAGATGATTATCTCCGCCAAGAAATGAGGGCAGGCCACCAATTCAAACAGACCCCCGCGTGGAAGCATGTAGCCAGTCTTTGCTGGTACTGAAACACGTTGAACAATAAAAAACAAAAACAAAGGATGATCATGTCCTATCCTATCCTATTCTATCCCTTAACTTAAAAGTCGTTGGGGCACCACAGATGATCGTTTAACCAGCTTACCCCATCTTTCTCTGTCCTCAGCAACCCTCTTGGCTTCGCTCAGTGTCAAGCTAGTCCATTCTCGAATGTTATTCTCCCACCTCTTTTTCTGTCTCCCTCTTTTTCCACCTCCTTGCACCGTGCCTTGCAGGATGGTCTTTGTAAGGCCTAATGCTCCGGTGATGTGGCCATACCATTGGAGTTTCCGTTTCTTTACCATTGTGAGCATGTCATCGCGTTGCCCAATGGCTTGTGTGATGGTCTGTCAGATTTGATCACGTATTATTGCATATTCGTCCGTGTGAAATTAAAAAAAAGAGCTGATATATTATAATTGTCTACCACTGCTCTGCCCAAAGCCTTATTATGGGTTGGGATCTATGGTGTGACATTCAAACACCAATTGCTCTCCTTTCACACTATTTGTTTTATACTTGATAAATATAATATTATTATTGCCTTTCCATCACCATAGAAACCATATCACTGAGCAAGCCTGAAAAAAAGATGTAAAACTGTATTTGTAATATTAATAAGAAAATATGTGGAAACATGGATGACATGCAACAAGCTTAAGCTTAATGACGACAAAACCGAAGCCCTCCTCATTCACAAGCACAACACCTCCTCCTCACTCCCGCCTCTCCCAACATCGCTTACGGTAGGGACAACAAACATTCAGTTCTCATCCTCAGCAAGAAATCTCGGCTACATTCTCTCCGATGACCTGTCCCTCAACAACCACATCTCCAACATCTGTCGCTCTGCATACACGGCCATACGCCAAATCAGCTCCTTTCGCCACTATCTTACGCTCACTGCCACCAAAACCCTAGTCTGCGCTCTCGTCCTTTCTCGTCTTGACTATTGCAACTCTCTCCTCGCTGGCTCCCCAAAACACATCATTGACAAGCTGCAAAAGGTTCAGAACTCAGCAGCTAGACTAGTATTCCGAGCTAAGAAACGCGATCACATCACACCTCTACTACATTCCCTTCACTGGCTTCCTGTGCAAGCACGCATAGAGTATAAACTCTCTGTTCTCTGTCACAACTTCTTCACAGATTCTTGTCCCTCCTACCTTGCTGATCTACTGTCTGTCTACTCCCCTTCACGCACTTTAAGATCTTCTGCCGACACTCGCACACTCAAGGTTCCCGTCACCCGCACTAAGACATACGGCCAATGTGCATTCGCTTACTCCGCACCTAAGCAGTGGAACTCCCTTCCCTCCCATATCCGCAACATACAATCAACACAAGCATTCAAAAAGGCCCTCAAAACCCACCTCTTCAAACTTCACTATTCAGAATGATCTGTATCCCGCTGCCATTCTCTCCTCTTTGTCTCTGTCTGATCCGTAAGTGTATACACGGCTGTACATATTTATACTGTTTTTCCTCCTGGGCCTAACCGGGCATATAAATAGCTGTGAATATGATTTTGCTATTCTATTTGTCTTTTCTGTCATTTGTGCACATAGTTGTAAATTGTAATTTGTGTACATAAGTGTAAATAATTTGTACCCTTACTGCTCTGTCTTTTGGTGTATTGTAGCGAAAGCGATGTTTTATCGAGTGCATGTACTTATATGTAATGACTATGTAAAGCGTGGTGAGTCTGGTCATAGGCTGGAGTACCCGCTATATAAAATTCCGTTATTATTATTATTATTATTATGTTGGTGCAGATAGCCGCACTTTGAGCTGGATTAATGATTTAGGGAACAGTCCGTATATATATATATATATATATATATATATATATATATATATATATATATATATATATATATATATATTATCCATTAGTAGTAGTAGTAGTAATAGTAGTAGTAGTAGCGTTATAATTATTATAAAGTGAATTTGCTGCATGTCAAAAAAAATTTTCTTACAATCCTCCCTTATCCTATCCCATCCCGTAACTCTTGAGGTCGTTGGGGCACAACAGATGATCGTTTAACCAGCATACTCCATCCTTCTCTGTCATCAGCAACCCTGATGGCTTCGCTCAGTGTCAAGCCAGACCATTCTCGAATGTTGTCCTCCCACATTTCCAATTTTTTTCCAATAGCAACTGAATTGCAGATTATATATATATTTTTTAACACTTATGCGTTTGATGAAATTCTGCGTGAACACCAACCTTTTTTATTGCTGCGCAAAGAGGCCAAGATTCGGAAGGACTGGTGCTGAAGCAGGGATGCACCCACAAATAAAGTCACTGCGCCAGCATAAGCAAGCCAGTGTGATATTGGAATGGAATCTGCAATTTAAAGGAAAACAATAAATGTACAGAATCATAATATTATCCTAGAAGAGCGATAACTCTGCTGTATTACATTGCTGCATGAAAGTGAAATAACTCAAACAAAAATTCAATTCTTAGAAGACAAAAAATTAAATAATCCTAATTTACAATGCCCCAAAGCAAAATGGCTCAAAGAACTTGCCAGGAACTCGCAGCTGTGTAAAACTGGTTCCTGTGATGACGCTCATTCCTATGGAGAGGTAAAAAAAGATGCCCAGAGCATAGTGGGGCAAAGTCATGGTGGCCGACGGGGAAAAAATGTTGATAAAAAACGTCTCATAGCTTCGGCGACTGACTTGAATCAACTCCATGGTGAGCACAAGAAGAACAGGAACCGCATCTGTGTTCCCTGAAAACACACAAAAACGTTAAATAAATTAAACTTAAAAGAAGAAGAACATGAAGATGAAAGGAAGCAGAATGAAAATCACATAACCCATTACTGACATTTTTCATTTGAAACATATCCACACACATTTGCTTTCAAAGTTAAAATGTAAACCATTTAACTACAACAGCTAGTGTTATTGATACATGCGTGCCATCATTGGGACAAATCTGGTATTATTAGTATTATAGTGCAATATGATCTCTTCAGAAAATGTCTGGAACATACTAAAAGAAGAAATAAAACTCGCAACTCTCCAGGTAACACACCAGCTCAATGCCTATGTGAGCAGCACTCTTAGGTTCTCCCACATTTTGCTGGCTGCGGGCTATTTATATCTTGCCTACACCCTCCCTTTCAGTGAAAGGAAAGGAAAGAAGAGCACCAGCGAAGCTATTTATAGCTAGCCTGGCTGAACTAACTTCAAAACCTAAAAGCTTTGGTTGAGTCGGTGTGGTAAAAGCACACATTTTTGGTTTTATTAAAAACCTTTATCTGAGCTTTGAACTGATGTCCTTATAAAAAAAAGTGCTATACATAAATACTCTTATTATTATTATTATTATTGTTATATTTATTATATTATTATTATTATTTATTATCGAATGTGCCCAACGGCAGCAAGTGAACGCCTCGGGTGGCTTGAGTTAGATCCTGTATCGGCCAGTGCCCTGAGCAGCTCTTGAGCTGGAAAAAGCGCTATATAAGAATGATTAAAAAAAATTTAAAAAGTAATATGTGTAAAACACTGGTCAAGTATAATTTCTGGAACTTACCGCAAAGAGAGTTACTCCATTCCCTTTTCTAGAAAGATATATTTAAATTATATACAGGACATCATCAGGCAAACCAAGTTTACCATTCTACCACTTCATTTTCACCTGCGACTGTCCAATGTTCAGCACTAAAGAAGAAAATCACCGCCAAATTTCCAAAGTATTTTTTTTTTAAATTGCGGTTGTGGGTTCATTTTCCTTTTCATTTCAACAGAAAAGTTATTAACCTTTAAACAGGAGCCCGGCTTATGAAATCTGTTCAAAACCCATTTCAGCGCCAGCAAAGCAGGGTTTAAATCAAAACCCGCCAAACACTGGAGCTCTTACCGCTGAAAGAAAGGGGACGGGGAAACTGAAGCTGCCTAAGCATTTCCGCCAACATCTGAGGCCAGGGGTCATCCAGCAGTACCAAACGCCAGCAGAAGAACAAAAGGGTGGCTGTGCTGGCCATGCCCACCAAGTAAAAATGCTGATACCATCTGCAATGGACACACACATTGTCCTGAGAGGTTTTCACAACCAAAGTTTGTATTCCTAATTAATACTAATACAAAACTACAATACATGCATTATGTCCCTGCCTGGAAATAATACTGTTGTGTGTCACTATTACCTAGAAGCGATTCTCTCTCTCTCTGTCTCTCTCTGTCTCTCTCTCTCTCTCTCTCTCTCTCTCTCTCTTTATGATACACACACTGTGACCTCCATGTTAAAACCTGATGCTATTCAACTATTATTTCACCATTCTCTGTTAGCGCTTTTCCAGTTCAAGAGCTGCTCAAGGCGCTGGCTGATACAGCAATCTACCTCAAGCCTTCCAAGTCACCCACTTGCTGTGCACATCATCTGAGGCCTCAGACAACTGAGCACAATTTGGGCTGACAGGGGAAGGGATGAGAAAGGACCTAGTGCGTGCTGGGTGTATTTATACAGCTGGCACTCACCCGTCTAGGACATGAGCATCAGGATCTTAAAAGTCTGTGCGATGATGGAATGTTTGCGTGCACAGCCTAGAACTCAGTTTATTATACCCGGTCCTCATCAAGAAAAAGAAAAAAGAAAAGGGGAGGGGGTTAAGGGAAAGGGGTGCCAGTGTTCCCGATTACGCACAGTAGTGCGTCAATTACGCACAAAATATGAAAAATGACGCAGGAAAATTTGCATGTGTGCGTCCTGTGTGGACGCACACATTTTTTTGGAATCGCTGAAGTCATAAATACGACCAACGAGTGGCGAACTAATTCACGGCATAATCAGAATCAGAACCCAACTGAGACTGCCATTGCAGACGATTAAAGATTGTGTCGGGAGTTGTCGTCCTTAAAAATCGCATGCGCGCGCATTGTAAACTTCCTCCAAGCAATACATTCACTGAACAAAAGAAATCTTCGTTAATCCATTCTTTGATTCTATCATACACGATCATGTCACTTCTGACTTGGTTGACTGGGCCCAAAACCCGTTCATCCACCGATTTGGGGACTCTCAAAATTTGCACAAGGACTCTTAAAATTTTATACCTGGGAGTCCCAAGGACTCTCATTTTTTGTGTGTGGAGGGAACACTGGGGTGCTCACCTGCGCCTCATGCAGTGTCTTGTTATACTTTTGGCATTGGATCCAGAACCCCTGCCTGCAATGTAATGACTTTAACTCGCTCTCTACAGGCCCATTGTGTTCTATGCTTTCCTCCATGTACTGACCATTTGTACTAGTATGTAGTTACAAATTCATTAAAAATCAAGTGCTCCACGAAAGAACATTAAAATGTCAGGAGTTATTGTTGACATATTGGTATATAGCTAATAAAATACTGATCAAGCGTTCACACATACACACGCAAACAACAAATAGTAAAAATAAACAAGTAGGTGCCAGTCACGTCATAATCCACTGGCACCTACTTGTTTATTTTTATTATTTGTTGTTTGCGTGTGTATGTGTGCACGCTTGATCAGTATTTTATTAGCTGGTAAACGTGTGTTTGCATGTATGTTTAATGAATGTTACTGCCACATCGCAACATATTCCATGTGCATGTTTTATGTCCTATCCTATCCTATCCTGTCCCATAACCCGAAGGTCGTAGGGGCACCACAGATGATCGTTTAACCAGCATACTCCATCTTTCTCTGTCCTCAGCAGCCCTCATGGCTTCGCTCAGTGTCAAACCAGTCCATTCTCGAATGTTGTCCTCCCACCTCTTTTTCGGTCTCCCCCTTCTTCTACCTCCTTGCACTGTGCCTTGCAGAATGGTCTTTGCAAGGCCTGATGATCTGGTGACGTGGCCATACCATCGGAGTTTCCGTTTCTTCACCAATGTCAGTTTGGCCAATAAACTTCGTTGAGTTGAGTTGATATATACCGCAAAGTTTGAAATGCTTCAAATGGAAAATACCTGATATAGATGGGGAGGGTAAGGGTATAAATGACTTTTATCGAAGTAGATAACGCCATTTTGGTTGGCAGAAATCACGCAGAGCCAGTGATTACGAAATTAAACTCTGCTGCATCATTCTACAGCTCAAGAACCGAAAATAGCACTATGAAACAGCAGGCAATAGAACAAATTTAAAAGCTAGAATTTTAGTTTCGTATTAAAATTGACGTAACTGAAGCACAACAAAAAAGCGTCAGAGGTGAAAACTGCGATTGTGCACAGTGGTTTGTGGGGTTCCAAGCGATGGGCAGAGATAAAGTATTTAGGGATTGAGGGAGTTAACATTTAATGCTTTAAATATTCACAAGATATTCCATGCTTGACCTGACTCACCTCTTTGGCACTTCGAAGACCTGCCTTCCTCCTTTGACGAAACCAATTCTCATTTTCCCCCATCGAAACAAGGCTCTGAACAGATTGGGCGCCGACGGATGCTGGTCAATGAAGTATGAGATGACCAGTAAGCCACTGGTCAAGTAATAAAATCCTTCCATGACACTCATCTCCATGGTAGTACTTGTCCTGACAATTAAAACAAAACTAGAAGTAATATAGTTTTCATTGTATCATTACTAAATAATTTATTATTATTATTCTATTATTAAAAATCTATATGTAAATTTTTTTTAAAATTAACAAATTCAGTAGTCTGCTGCTTTTGATTTACCAAAAAATTATACTATAATAGTTTTATACACTGCACACAAACCCTGACCATATTTAAAGGAACGCTCTTGGGTCACGCCCCATCCACACATCCTTTTAACATTCACAGTGAGTGTTGCCGCACTGAAATAAAAAATGCTAACAACAAAAAATAACTCTTTCGAAAGTATTGTTATTTTAAAAATGAATAAATGATGTTGTTTTTGTGCCCATTAATAGAAACAACTGTGGTCTAGTCAGCCAACAGTCTGGAGCTAAAAATAGCAGCAACCAAAGACTGTAAGAGACACAACCCATAAAAATAATGGCTTGTAAGGTTTTCAGTTAATAAAACAGACCCTATCCTACCCCAGGCACCAAACACACCCTGCAGCTTGGTTGTTCACTTACAAATAGGGTCAAAGGTCACAGGGCTATGTTATTCCATGTATCGTTAATCGGAGGAAATCACTTGATCGCTGTCAGAACTGAAATTGAAAATTCAAATTTTCGTGGTTGGTGTGATATGATATAATATCATGGATGTCCATAGGCTGTGAATCTTTTATCCAGCCTTTGCTGCACTACCAGGCTAACAAACATTCAGACAATACTAGTCACAGGTAGAGGTAGGGTAGCACTCTATTAAAATCGAGTACATCGAGGAAGCCAGGTGGGTGTCAAAGCGACTTTTAAAAGAATTCATAGATGGGGCATCCACTACCTCTGCTGGCAATCTATAATTTCTGTTCCATATGTCCGCAACCCACATCGAGAAGAAATGTTTTCGCAAGTTCAGCCCACACCTTCTTTTACACAATTTAAATGTGTGTCCTCTTGTGCAGCAGCTGGTAGCACCCGGTACTAACACTACAGATCAGAGCTCACTGTTCACCTTTGCATGTACGGCTGTCTGCTTATGCGTGCTGTGAAGTGAATTAAATGTCTTGCCGCGCTCTTCCACACACTGACGCTGTAAGCAGTTGGTTGGGGTTCGGGGCGTATTTATTATCGTCTCAAGCCAATAAGAAGAAAGAATGATGTAAGATGAACACAGAATGAATGAATGAAGTTATGAAGTATGATATATACTAAGTTAGAACGAAGTATGAAAACCCTCAAACACATAATAATAACAATATTAACAAACGACTTCATGGAAGGACAACTTAAAAACAATACTCTTCCATGATGAGAAATACGATTTTAAAAGTTAATGAAAATAGTGATAACATTATTGGTTACCCACAGGTAACTTATCACAAAAGTACAAGTCTTTTATTACAATATAAATAAGTACATTACAATAACCAGTTAACCCTAACACTAGCCTTAACCCTAATCCAAATTCTAACTAACTGTAATCATAACGCTAAATACCAACATTTGCCATAAAATTTGAATTCCGTATCTTTGTGTAATAATACAATTATGAATGCGCAAAACAATGCGCAAATCGATATACATTCTCCTAATATGGCCACAGGCTCTGAAGTGTCTTAGCATAGCATAGCATAGTTCTGCATGCTGGCTAAAAAGCCTTTGGCCCTCATAATCAATCTTGATGAGGGTCCCAAGACCCAAGCCCTTGGCCCCAAGTGCCTACAAATTTAGAATTTGTTAGACTCCAAATTGGTGGAGTAGATGCTATCCTTAAATAACTTGTCTAGACTATTCTTGAACACATTGAGTGATTTAGCATCCACAGCCTCAGCAGTTAGGTTATTCCAAAGGGTTACAACTCTATTAGTAAAATACTTTTTACATTTGCGAGTATTATTAAAAGTTTTAATAAGTTTAAATGTGTGACCTCGTGTTAAACCAACATCATTAAAATTTAAAAGAGAACAAGTAGTTAAAGGATCATATAAATTGTACACAATTTTAAAAGTTTCGATTAAATCACCCTGCTCTCTCCTATACTTTAAACTGGGCAACCTCAGTGACTTCAGTCTCTCCTCGTAGGAGAGTCCAGACATTCCACATATATCTTCCTGGTGAATCTGCGCTGGACACTCTCGATCAAGTCTGTCTCAACATGCCTCAAGTATGGGCACCAGATGGGGTTAGCGTACTCCAAAATGGGACGTATAAGAGCCTTAAAGAGGGGAACCATTATTTATGTCCTTGGATTTATTACTAATACTTCTTACAAGCAGGACTGATATTTTGTTGGCTTTATTAATGGTACTTTCAATGTGATTCTCAAAGCTGAGCTCTGTATCCACAATCACTCTATCCAAGATCCCTGTCGGCACCAGTCGTCTCAATCTTACACCTACAGACTGGACTGTATTAGATAATAAAAGTGTAAATGATTGCTGGAAAGAAATTAAATTTAAAATTTTAAAATGCATGGAGTCACATATTCCTAAAGTAAGAATAAAACAAAATCAAAACAAGCCCATATGGATGAACAGTAAAACATTAAAAAGTATAAAAAAGAAGCAAATGCTATACAAACGATACTTAGCAACTAAAGATGGAATGGATTACCAGCGATATATAGTGGGAAGAAACTACTGTAACAAAGTTATCAAAAATGCCAAACGAGAATATGAAAAAAAAAGTGTGTAAAAGTAGCAAAACAAATGCTAAGAGCTTCTGGAAATATGTTAACAGTAAACTTCAGTCAAAATGTAGTATTAGCCCATTAACAACTAGTAGTGGTGACACCGCTGTAACAGATAAAGATAAAGCTGATACATTGAATCATTTTTTTGCAAGTGTATTTACAAGAGAGAAGCTAGATACTCATACTGTGCCGTCTGTTACTAAATCAGGTAGAAGCAATGGTATAAATATTACGGAGGTTGACATAACACCTAAGTTGGTTGAAGATAAATTAAAAAATTTAGATCCTAATAAGGCCCACGAACCTGATGGTATACCATTGAGAGTACTTATGGGGTTGCATAATTAAAGAACTTTCTATTCCATTGTGTAAATTATTTAATAAATCTAGTGGCGAAGGCATTGTCCCAGAAGATGACTGGAAAGAAGCAAATGTAATAGCTATTTTTAAAAAGGCACAAGAAGCGAACCTAGTAATTATCGCCCTGTTAGTCTTACATGTGTAATTTGCAAGGTACTGGAGGCAATATTACGTGATGTTATATAGTAAATTATATGGGTAGCAATAAATTCTTTTCTGACTGCCAGCATGGTTTTCGAAAACATAGATCATGTATTACTCAACTTTTGGAAGTTATGGAAGGACTTTACACTATTGTTAGATAACAAAGATACTATTGATATGACTCTGTCCCCCACGAAAGATTACTCCTAAAAATTGAAGAATATGGTATATCCGGCAATATCATACAGTGAATAAGAAATTTTTTGACAGACCGGACACAAAGACTGAAAGAGTTAGAGTTGGTAATGAATATTCTATAAAAAAACAAGTTTTCAGCGGTATTCCCCAAGGTAGCATTCTTGGACCAATACTGTTTATACTTTTTATTAATGACTTGCCAGATTCTGTGCAAAGTTCATGTAAAATATTTGCAGACGATACAAAATTATACTGTTCTCCAAAATGATATAAATGAACTACAGAAATGGACAGAAACCTGGCAACTATATTTTAATACTACCAAATGTAAGGTCCTTCACATAGGCAAAAACAACCCCCAAAATGATTATTACATGACTGTGAACAATGTACAGGTATTAGTTACTAAATGTGATAGCGAAAAAGATTTAATAGGAATAACATTTGACTCCATGTTAACTTTTGACTGTCACATTAGTGAAGTAATTAATAAGGCAAATAAAACTCTCGGAATTATACGGCGATGTTTTTTGTATCTAGATAGATCATCATTTGTACAACTTTACAAGTCCTTGGTTAGACCTCTTCTAGAATATGGCAATATTATTTGGAACCCTTTATTAAAGAGACAGTCCGCTGCTATTGAGCGTGTACAAAGACGAGCAACTAAAATGGTTCCAGGACTGAAAGATATTTCTTACAGAGACAGACTGGAATCATTATGTCTGCCAAGCCTAAAAGCCAGAAGAGTGAGAGGAGGCCTAATACAAGCTTATAAAATTTTAAATAACATTGATGAATTACATACTAACAAATTTTTTGAACTAAACAAATTTGATATAACAAGAAACTCTGTTAACAAATTATTTATTAAGCATAGCCGTACTAATCTTCGAAAACATACTTTTAGTAGTTAGTTTAGTTTAGTTTAGTTTGGAGGGACTTGTATAAGCCTCGCGGCTTTTTGAATGTCCCTTTTATTTTGGGCATTTTTACTTGTCCGGTTCCATTTGCGGTTGTTAGGGGAATACTAAAGATAGTATGCTAATTAGTCATCATACTCAAATTTTGATTTCTGTATTTCTGTATGGAAATTACCTTTTAATAGAGTTGCACCTCTATGGAACAAACTTCCACAAAATATTAAACAGGCAAAAACTTTAAACAGTTTCAAAAATCTTATTGATGAACAAGAAATTTTAAAATCTATAAAATATGATTTTGATAGTTGAGCGTCTTGAGCCGGCTTATTTCAGACCTGAAATATATAAAGATGGGACATTAAATGGTAGCAGGTCGTTTCGGCGGTAATTTTTTCGGCGACACCGCCGAAACATAGGTCTACCGCCGAAAGGGCCAGCCGCCGAAACGCCCAAAAAGATCACTCACACAAACATATAAAATAAATAATAACTAACTATGCAATAAGCATTGACTTGTCAACGGTCACTCAACCCTAACCCCTCCTCCCCACCGCCCCCTTCTAAAAAAAAAAACCCACATATTCCGACTACTACCGCAAACAGGAAGTAGCAGTTTTTACGAGCTTCCGCAGAGTCGTAGAGTCCGCAGATTCGTATCTAATCAAGAACTTAATCCCGAGTCAAGACGCAAAAACTTAAAGTTCCAAAGCAGGTCTAGAACGAACTATCGCCCAACTGAACTGCCGCCGAAACGACCAACGCCGAAACGACCACATGCCGAAACGACCAACTGCATCGCCGAAACGGCTCGTCGCCGAAACGACCTGTATTCCATTAAATAAGCCGTGAGGCTTAATGATCACCATGATCTAGTCCCTACACTACTACTACTACTTCCCCAGCAAACCAGCCCGATCGGGGCCCCACTGGGGCCGCATAGGGCATCCCGACTTTTGTCGGGTTTTAGTAGGGACCCACATAGCCCTACAAAAACCCGATGCGTAGCGGAGTCTAGAAATGTAATGATTCGCCCTCCCGTCTGCAGCCCGATTCTGCCCCACCACAAAGCCACACTGCGCACACGCTAACATAGGCCTACTCTCGCTTCTAATTGGCTAAACTGTCTGGAATGTTTCGTCTGCTTCACATATGCTGCGGCGTATGTATGTGAAAAATATTTATACAAAATCAATTCAGCAAGATATAATTATTTAATTGTGCTTATAATTCTTAATTTTTATCATACAATATGTAAAATATTGTTACAGTGGTTCTTTTAACTATTGTATTTATTTATACATTATAAGTCAAGGGTAAATTTCCGTGCCCATTACTGCTGGTCTTTACCGGTTGTACTTAGGCGCCAATTTTCTACAGTTTTCTTCTAAGTTCTACAGCTGCATGTGCTCGGATATTGTGTTTGCCTGCAAAAAACTATTTCTATTTTCACTGTGGTTGTTTTTTGGGTGCTTTGCCTTTCGTTTATGTATTTACACACGATTTCGATAGCGACGAAGATCACGTTAATATAGGCTATATCGTTATCGAAATGGTGTGTAAATACTTAAGTGGGGACACACCAAGGACTTCCGAAAACAAAAACGCCTGTGCCGACAGTCCCTATTAACACCAGACATCTCAATTCTTTCTTCATGCAATCACATATCATAAACAATATGTGGGATATGATTTTAGGGTAAATCAGCATTGGCCAGAGATGGGGCATAATCGGGGTTGTTTCTGGTTTAAGTTGGGTTACAATAGGGTTGGTGTTGGGTATCCTGACTATTGCCCGATCTTTGCCGGAATCGGGTTGCCGTTCGGCAAAGGTTGGGTTACGGTCGGGTAAGTTTTGGGTACCCCGACGATCGCCCAATCTTTATCGAAAGTCGGGCTACTGTTTGGCGAACGTGGGGTTACGATCGGGTAAGTTTCGGGTAGCCCGACGATCGCCCGATCTTTGCCCGAATCGGGCCCGAGTCGGTTCCAATTTCCATTTGCCCGATCGGTAGCCCGATCCGGGCCCCATCGGGCTGCCCGATGCGGGCCCCATCGGGCCCCGAAATTGTGGTTAGCTGGGTCTTTATCATCACTCATAAAATACTCATGGCCATGCTGGGGATTATTTTTGCCCAGATGCAACACCTTACATTTTTCACTATTAAATTTAAGTAGCCATATTTCCGTCCTTTCAAACAACTTGTCGATGCATTGCTGCATTCTCTCTTTAGACTCCTCACTTTCATCAACTTCTGCATATATATTTATGCCTTTGTGTCATCAGCGAATATCTTTGTCACACTCCACCTTCTATATATAAAATAAATAATGTCGGCCCGAACACGCTCCCCTGAGGCTGAGGGACACCGCTTGTAAAACCTATTTTGTCAGAACTGTAACCGTTAACAATAACAGTCACGTACTTTGTCTTTCGTCTTTGTATACCTGTAGGCCTCCTACATAATCTATGTATACTATATATGTACTTGAGGCCTATGAATGACGAGACTTCACAGCCTATGATAATTATGACTCCCTGAATTTGGTTGAGAATGAAAGTAGTTTAAACTTTGAACACTCCAACTGAGGATACCCGATTAAGAATAAGTAGATAATCACGGATGCTAATTGAGAATAAACTTATCTTCTAACCAGAAAATCGAATAACAATTAGAAAAACAAAAAGGCCTATAAAATCCATTTAAAATACACTCTATCATACGCGTATTTATACACTTCTATCAGATCTCCCCTGTCTCTCCCGTGATAGTAATTGGTTGTTGAAGTCAACAAGCATACAGGTGAATGTCCAATCATGAACCAATATCTAAATGTCTGTAAGTTTTGTTTTTTTTTTGTTTTTTTTGTGTGTTTTTTTTTGAGTAAAATTAACGTCCCCGGACACAATAAGCGTATAGGGGACGAATTATTGTCTGTAAGGAGATTAAAAATTAACGTCCCCGCACACCAAGGCCTATAGGGGACGATTGTCTGTAAGTCTAGTCAGGCAGTCTATATATTGTTACTTACAGACTAGTCAGGGAGGCACTGTGGTCTAATGGTAGTGCTTCGGCTTGTGGATCTGAAGGTCCCGGGTTCGAGTCCTGGCCGGCCCATTGTGTTGTGTCCCTGGGAAAGACACTTTACTCCTGTTTTCCTACTCCTTCGGATGAGAGTATAAACCGAGGTCTAGTCTGTGTCGCATACATTCCATCATAACGGACTTTAAAGATCCTGACGCTCATGTCCTAGACGGGTGAGTGCCGGTAACAAGAAAACACCCAGCATGCACCTTGGTAAAAAAGTGCCCTAAAAACGTCACGTTGATAGTCGTCATCGGCTCCTGTGGCGCACCCGCCAATCAACATCCACAGGCGGGCTATCCAGATCCAGAGGTCAGACAGTCTAGATATTTGGTACGTCTAAGAATTATACCATATTCTGGCTTGAAATCTTACCTTAACCGGAACCTGAAAACACAAGACTTTAAATCCTTGAACAAAAGTGGTTACACGGATATATTAGTAATCTTTTCACACAAAATAATCATTAATATTAATTAATAATATTATCGAACCATTTTTCTTTCATAATACCATAATTATAGACGATTTCTTGGAACCAAACAGATTCAAGAAATTAAGTTGCAAGAAACTATTGTTGATTAATATTTAATTGAAAATACATTTATTTTAATACTTGTGGTTTTATTAGAGAAAGCTTCCCTTCCCCCTCCCCCCTCCTCCAGAGGGTTGGCTATAAAACAAATAAAACAAACTAAGAATCATCAGTATTGTTTTTATTACACTGGAATAAAGACATTTAGTTGTTTTCAGAGTTATCTTTCTTGGAAATATTCCCGCGGAATGTTGTGATAATATTGAGAAAGTATCGGAGTCTCTGCAACATTCGAATAAAACCGAAATATGGAGTCTAGTCAATCAGCAGGTTTGAAAGTGCTTCAAGAAAGTAATGGTGTTGGAGAAAGCGCGAAGTCACAACCCAGGTATGGTAATTTTCCCCGTCATTATCATATTTAAGAAGTTCAACCAAAGAGCTTATTACGGAAAGAGGGGGGAACGTCCATTACGTCATATATACAAAAATGCGAGACGCTCTCACGGATTATTTCCCTTAGTCTGGATAGTACCATTCATCATCTGCTATTTGAATGAACTATGCGTGGTCACTTATTGAGCCTGTGCCATTGCAAAAGAACATTTCTATGGCAACGTTTGCATAAACTAAACTTTATTATTAACTTAATTATTATTATAATAATCATTATTATTAACATTCCACTACTGCTGTATTTTTTTTGTTTATGTTTACTTGTTGACATTTATTTGGTGCTTTTATGCTGTTTATGTCAATGTGAATATGTGTCATTGTGTAGTGTGTATGTCATAGGTTCGTTTTCTGCCCTTGAATTTATTAGTTTTAATCAACGACAGATATTTTACAATTGAAATATATGCATGACAGACTGCTTCATTTATCCGAAACTGTGTAAATCCGTAATCGTAAGACTAAGAGAGACAGAGACAGAGAGACAGAGACAGAGAAGTGGGGAAGAGAGAGCTCTGTCATTCAATCAATTAATCACAATAAAGCACAATAACAAAATGTTTCACTAATAGTGTGAATTTAATTTATATCAGGTGCCCCCTCCCACCCAAACCTCTCACCTCCCACATCACTGGCTTGATAACATCAGTCACTTCATGATCAACGGTTTTTTTTCTCTTATGTCTCAGTTACAGATTCTCCAGAAGAAGTAAACCTTTCCGATGAAGTGACATATATCTGTCATAATACTGCATTCATGCCGTTACGCTTGGCATGTATTATTATTATTATTATTATTATTATTATTATTATTATTATTATTATTATTTTGAATATAGAACACAAAATAAGACAAAGACAAACTTTTTTCCCAGCTGTCAAACGAGACAACTTAACTGGACAGTCAAAGCATTTGGGGTAGCATGTACATCTTGATTTTTAATGTCTAGATCACTGGCTTACATACCAGTGATGGAGGATTGGGGATTTGAAATACATGCAGCATTCTACACCAGCCTCTTCCTTTCTTGGGGGCAATTGAACTGACAAGCCTAGAAATGATCACTACAGAACTTGCAGCCTTTTTTGTTGAAATCCTCAAGTTCAAGGCCTTTCCTGAATTTTCGCCTGCAAAGCTGGATCCACTTTTTGCATCTGTTGATGGAAAATAATTAATTAATCAAACAGAACAATAAGAACCTAGACTACAATATTCCACGCAATATAGATATAATGCGCAGATATTCAGAGATCAGAACAAGGACTGAGTATCTACATTACATTTTTTTCCGTTTACACTCAAACAAAAAGGGATTACAACAGATCAAGGATCATTTTTGTGCGTAGTATTTGATTACGAGGAGAAAACAGACATAGTGTAATTTAACTTGACGAAGCCAAACTACCAATCTGACATCTACTTTTGAAATGTAAGCACAAATATAATAGTCAAACAGCCTAGAAACAACATAAACAGTGAGCGACCTGTTGAACGTAAACTGTCAGCAAGCAAACAGTTTTGGTAGTAGCATAGAATAGATACACCCTCTCTCTCCCCTATTGTTTTAACAATACTGCAGCGGTCTTGGTTTAGGCCTATATAAACACCAAAAAAAGAAGTTTTTTGATTGCAATTTACCGTTCTTTGTCTCTTGGAAACTGGAAAAAGAACTTGCCATCAAAGTCACCGCCCTGTTTTACTCAGTCGCCTTGGTTTTTTTTCTGCCACGAGCCATTATCAGCATGTCGACAAGGGTGCGTAACGCGTATCTTCCGTCTCACGGTTCTGTACCAAGTTCCCCCTCTTTCTATAATTAAGCTCTTTGGTTCAACCTCAAGTGTCTGTAATTCAGTGCAAGCAACCTTGACAACGAATGAAAACAAAATGGCTACGAACCGGAAAGGGCGTAACCTTTCGTCGTGAGAACTTGGAATTTTTACATTTTGAAAGGCTTTATAAGTGTACTTTTTTTTTGTTGTATATATTTTTTTTAAAATCAGCTTATCAGGTTACATAATAAAACATAAATTACACTCAAGCAAGCAAAAAAACAACAACATATTTTACCAAGTTGTAGCTGGTCCCCCCAAAAAGGTAGTTGCTGGGCTGCGCCAGTGTCTCCCCTTTCGTTATTGGTCATTAGTTTTAGAAAGAACCACTATACATAGCCGTTTGAGACCGTAATCTGACCCTGGTATCAGCGGTAAAATTAGAGTCAGGTTTCCCGAAAATCGCGATCCGCTCGGAAGAGTTACCTTCCCTTGCATCAGTAATACCTAATTTAGAATAAATTTAATTTTACAGTATTTTCGAAAGCAGCAATCATTTTCCTTCTTCCAATAGACAACCATGATCTATAACCGAGATCATTGCCGTTGTGTACTGGGGTGTTGTGTCATTGAGGATTTGAGGCCAGTAGAAAGGGGTAAGGGAATGGGGAGGTTTGGGGGGAATGAGGGGAGGAGATTAAAGTAGCTGAGAGAACTCAGAGCACCTCCAATTAGAATGATATTTATTATATTTTGTAATGTATTTTGAATAATAGTTGGAAAAATTTTGAAACCGTGCGGACCACTGAGTTTATAGAAGTTGTGTTTGTGTGTGTATTTCTATTTGTATTTTTCAAATGAAAGACTGATTTGTTTTCATGAATTTTACTAGTTTCATAATTAAAAAGAATAAAGCGTCGCTTTGATTCAGACTAGCGTTGTGGCAACAGCAAAGACGGTTGTATTTGAGGGCAGAATTGATTTTTTTGTGTGAAAAATTTATGATTTTAACTTCAAGGAATTTGCTAAAGCTTTACCGAAAGATGTTGCAATGACGATGGCTGAAGAGGGTTTCAACACGTACCTTTCTCTAGCGAATGCCACTGAGGGAGACGTAAAGTCTCTGCCTGTGAAAAGAGACCATTTGGTATCCCTGTTGGCTGCCATACGTGAGTTGCAGATGGCAAGGAGAGTGGCGGGCAACAGCAACAACTTGACCCCCAGTCCGTTGGATCCGTTGCTGGCGCGTTCATTATGGCACACTACTATTGATGGCGGAGATGGCACCATCACTACTACAGCCACTCTACGCGCCGACCTGGACCCCATGACATTCCTTGGTATCGGTCATACAGGGGAACATGCTTTGAAAATCACTACATTTATTTCACTTTCGGATCCGGGAGAGCACGAGGAGCACACACTTGCTGACAGGGTGTCCATATTGCTGCCATGAAATAAGCCTGGCCTTGAAAGCCCCAGCCCAGTGGATCAGCATTAACAGCCGGACAATGGCCACTCTGCTAGAGAGGGGACAGCCTAGAGATGGGACAGCTGTCCATCAAAAGGGTGCGAGGCCACTTGGCCTACACCAGGTATACCTAGCAGTCCGTGCTATAATACAATGAACAGTATCGCGCCAACCAAGCTATCTACAACTTCAGGTGGGTCAGTGACTGCCCTCACTTTGCCCTTGTTGCCCTGCGAAAGCGAGCGCAGTTACACAGTGAGAAAGTGGGAGGTCAGAAGCATCGCAAGAACGGCAATACTTGTACGCATCGAAACAAGGCCTGCCTGCCTGCCTGCTCTAGAACCGCAGCCACTGCATGTACCAGCAGTGCAAGTTTGATCACGTCTGTACAGTGTTTGGTGGGTCAGACGCACACGCAGCAGCTAATGACAAATCCGGCAGTGGCAACGATGACATCAAGCAGATGGGGGACGGCGCACAGTCGGGAGAGCCAAACGTTTAGATTGGGTAGTCCATTTGCTTGTTCAAACCTTTCACACGCAAGTTTTTAGGTGACAGTGACAGAATAGTATCAAGAGCTAATAAAAGGCATGGAACAAGAATTAATGCATGACGCAGATAGGCAGTTTATTATTGAAGGCCTTAAGAAAGGGTATAGGATAATAGAACCAGGTAGTGTTGTGACTTCTGTTGAAACTGATAACCATACATCAGCTCTCGCTCACAGTAAAGCTGTTGAAGAAGAGTTACTGAAACAGATTAAGCTAGGCAACTATATCATAGCCTCAGAAAAGCCAGCAGCAATGAGCTCGATAGCAGCTATTCCAAAAGAAGATGGTACTGATGACGTACGAATCAATCATGGTGGTAGTCGACCCTTGGGCCAGGGGATGAATGACACATTCCAGACCATGGGAGATGAGTGTGACCTTGCTAAGCTAGGCAGTGATGCACCAAAGTAGACTTAAAGGTTGCATACAGGTCTGATCCAATTCATTATAATGATTACAGAGTTGCGGGTCAAGTGGCAGTTTGCTGGGGAGAAAACGCCAATGTGTTTGTTCGATGCCAAGTTTGGGGCCACAAAGACACTGAGTCATTCTCATCGCTTATTGCAGGCTATCCGTAGATGTTTACAGAGATGGGACATTACAGAGTAGTCGGGTACATAGACAATTTTCTTGTGGTGGCTCTCACCTACAGTGAATGCAACGCAGCCCTGCACACCTTAATCAAACTCGTTAGGTGTTTGGAATTTTTAATCATTTGTAACAAAGTGATTGGGCCCACCCATCGCATCACCTTTTTAAGAATAGAGATTGATACTAAGGACAGTTCGTCTCATTAGGAGAGCAAATGGCAGAGCATCTATTGCTTGATTTTTCAGGCAGAAAACGCGCAAGCCAAAGGCAGCTGCAGCAGCTAGCACTAGTAGCAGGCCTTCTAACTCTAAGCTGGGCATGTCAGGCAATACGCGGAGGGGATTTTTTTTTCGTACTATCCTTGACTGCGTTAAGCCATTCAGGGGTGAGATTTAACCCAGGAGACTAACTAGCCCGCCGGGCTAGCTAGTAAGTAAAGTGAGGTAGCCCGCATGATTTTTAGGCAGCCCGACAATTACAATCGTTCACATATAAAACACAAATTTTGGCAATACACGTAATTTGTAGCGGGTGTCTTTTTCACAAACAAAGCAGACAGCGCGCTTGGCGCGAAAGGGAAGTAGGCAAAGGGAAATAACGCTCGCGTATGCTTCATACTCGTAGCAGACGAACAGTGACCTAAAAACGCCCTCGCTTCGAACCGAGCTTCTAAAAGTCTGCAAGTATTATCATTTTTTTTTAGGTCGCCAGGCGGGCTGGCTCAACTATAAAGTGAGGTCGCCCGAGCCGGTTTTAAGTCGCCTCGGGCGACTGCTAAATCTCACTCCTGCCATTGCAGCAACAGAATCACAAGGCAAAACTGAACCGAGAATTTCATAAAGATGTACAGTGGTGGTTAACCTTTCTAAGGACATGTAATGGGGTGGTATATTATGGGTCAAGAAGTGCATCATGTTCATGTGGATGCGTGTAACAGGGAGTGTGGGTCTTTCTGGGCAGGAGACTGGGAGTACACAGTATTTCATACAGACATTCAGAGCACCTGGGTCCTTCACATAAATTACAAAGAGGTATGTGGAGCGGTGGGAAGATGGCGCCGTTTTGGGCCAACAGCACGGTGATAGTACACACTGACAGTACAGTAGCAAAGGCTATACTCAGCAAAGGCAGGAGCAGAAGTGCCTTGTTTAATAACCTCCTGGCTGTCAGTAAAATATAACTTTCTAATAAGAGCCATTCATGGGCCAGGTGTGGTTAATACAATACCAGATACCATCTCACGACAGCATGAGGCCGGCAAAATGCAACATTTACAGAGATTATTAAGTGATTGGTACCATGGAGCTTTGAATGGTGACCCAACGATCCCTTGTATTTTTGTTGCAGGAACTGCAAAAGCATGTACACTCGGAGAGGAGCTATTAGCAGAGCTCTCTTATTTCACAAGCAACACTTTTGTAGTGAACACTGCCAAAACATATCGACCTCATGTACATGACAAAAAGTGCCAGTGAGTGAACACACAGTGGCATTATATGCTGCCTTTCTAGCCAGAACCTTAAGACCCAGCTCCAAAAGACAGTATTTGAATATTGTTCGGTTGCTTCATATACAGTGTGTTCATCGGCACCCCTTAAGAGACTCTTGGTTAGTCAAGTCCACTGTTAGGGGCATTGAGCATGAGAAAGGATGTTTTGTGAGTCAGAAAATGCCCATATCATTATTGCTAAAAATTCAACAAATTTTGGATTTGAGCAGTGCCGAAGACGCCATTTTACTGATGTTTTTTGGCTTACTCAAAAAATCTAATTTGTTTGGCGAAGGCCAGTCGTTCAATGTGAAAAAAAAAACGGCTGACGAGATTGTTTTTTCTTTGATAATAGCCAACGGTGCTCGACTGTTGAAGTAAAATGGGCGAAGAATAATCAGTTTCAAGAAAGGACCAAGACCATTGTCTTCCCCTCTCTTCCCTCCCAATCCCCCCTATCCTGTGACGGGCGTAGTCCAGGCACTGTGAGTTCATGGACTAAGAGGACCAAAGGCGCAAGCTTTTCCTGTGACTCCCAAATCCTTCAATACACAATAAAGGAATATCTTGAGTGGCCATACCGACGTGACTTCTCACAGATTTGGGCGCTACATACTGGCGTCCTTGACGAGGTCATCAAAGTTTTGGGAGATTGGCACACCCCTCGGCTTATCTCTGCTATCTACATGTAGACCAGCCTCCACAGTCTACTGCAGAATTTTATCGGATGAAATGTTTTACCATATTACCTAGGAATTAAGGACTTCTCGATCTTTTGGGATGTCTGTGTCAGTGGCTGATGGCATTCTTGGGTGGGTTTTGTTTGTGAATAAATGGAATTAATGTTTTGATTTAAAGAACTAGATTTTGATTAGTAGAATAAAAATTATTGCCTATTTTTTGACACCCAAACAAACTAATTGTCCTACTTGATTATATTACAGTTTTGTTTGATTCTCTCTCTCTCTCTCTCTCTCTCTCTCTTTCTCTCTCTTTCTCTCTCTCTCTCTCTCATATATTGCTCGCTTAGTCTCACTTATTCATTGCTCTCTTTTAATTTTTTTAAACTTGTGTGTTCTGTGTGTATTCATGTGTGTGCATGCAGGCAATTTTTTAGAGAAAGATTTTTTAAAGTGTAATTTATAATAAATTTAAAACATTTTCCAATGCAGCAAGCATATTTTATAATGTATTTTGAATAGTTATAGTTATTGGAAAAATGTTGATGCCGCGCGTGCAGCTGAGTTTATAGAAGTTCGCGTGTGTGTGTTTTTTTTTTAAATGAAAGACTGATTTGATTTCATGAATAGAAATACTAGTTTTGTAATTACTAAATTAGAATGAAGTATGACATAGATTCGGGCCAGCACAGTGGCAACAGCAAGATGATTGTGCTAAAGAAAGCGCGAAGCCACAAACCAGGTATGATAATTTTCGCCATCATTACCACACTCGAGAAGTTCAATTTCAGGTGTCTAAATTAAAAACTGAAAGATCATGTCATGTGTTTTACGATAACAATGTAAATTTTGCCCTCTGGCCACTGGGCCAACATAGGGCGAGATTTGAAAGCACAGTGGAAAATTGCTTGAAAGCATGGTTGCTTCATAATGATTGCGCATCATTTCAGGACAACGAAGCGTGCAGATTACCTGTCGTGGGATGAATATTTCATGGCTTCTGCATTCTTGTCTGCGCAGCGCAGCAAAGACCCACGCACACAGGTACGTTTATGGAGCAATCATCGTGTGTTCTGTGTTGATAGTGACTTCAGAAGTTCAGTCTAGACTCCAGGTTACACTGTGACACTGACAGTCGCAGCATTACGATTCAAAATTTATCATGGGTCTTGCTATCTATCGTTAAGTTTTGTTTTGGAACCCTCTATGCAGACATACGGGAAAATTGTTTTACCTGTCACACAAATTAACGCAGATCTAAGTCGTAATATATTACATATTTTACCTTAGAAACAGCAGAGTGAGTCATAGCGCCGACAATGTCCTCGCAGATTTTTATGGTGCAGATCGACTTCCACAAATTCCTGCCTGGTTCGCTGTTAGTCTATATATATTATATGTATGACTTCCATCACCCACTGCAATTATTGTTAATCCCCTTACATCTTTGAGACAATATCAGTGTTACTGTTACTTAGTTAAAGTTAGTGTATAAAATCTATCCTATCATATCCTATCCCGTAACTCGGAGGTCATAGGGGCACCACAGATGATCATTTAACCAGCGTACTCCATCTTTCCATGTCCTCAGCAATCTATGGTTTTAATTAAAATTGAAGTATTGCCATTTGGATGCAAAACTTATTTTCTCATGTCAATAATTTCAACAACTTGATAGGGAATTCATATACCTTATTAAGCATTTCCTACCTTTTTTTTCTGAATCATCCAGCCAATATGGGGTCTTGACACATTCATGCATTTACTTTTGTTTTTCTATTCTATTCTATCCTGTAACTCGAAAGTCGTTGTGGCACCACAGATGATCGTTTAACAGTGTATTCCATCTTTCTCTGTCCTCAGCAACCCTCATGGCTTCAGTTGGTGTCAAACCAGTCCATTCGTGAATGTTATCCTCCCACCTCTTTTTCTGTCTCCCTCTTCTTCTGGCTTCTTGCACCATGCCTTGCAGGATGGTCTTTCCAAGACCTGATGTTCTGGTGACGTGGCCATACCATCGGAGTTTCCGTTTCATCACCACTATGAGCATATCATCATGTTGTCCTATGACTTGTGTGATGGTCTGTCGGACTTCGTTGTTGGTGATGTGCTGGTTACAGGAAAATGCCCAGAAGTCTTCTGTAGCACCTCGTCCCCATGCTTTGTATTCTTCGTTGGAGATCTGCTGTGAGGGTCCATGTTTTGCAAGCGTATAGGAAGATGGAGATGACAATGGAGCGCAGCAGTGGAATGTAGACTGATGGTCCTATCTTTCCAAATGGGCTTCAACCTTGTCAGGGCAGCAGTTGTTTGTGCAATCCTGGAGAGGACTTCCTGTCAGGACCCAGGGTCTGATACAATGGCTCCTAAATATTTGAAGCTATGCACTGTGTTGAGGGATTGGCCTTGGACTTTGATATCCGTGTTGATGTCATTGGTGTTGTTGGTCATCGTTTTGGTCATCTCTGCACTTATTTCCATTCCAAAGGCTCTGTAGGTGGTGTCAAGCCTCTGTACCAAATATTCAAGTTCTTGTTTCTCTCCAGCCAATTCATCAATGTCATTCGTATTACTCAGACTCCTGTGTAGTTCACCTGTTTCAGGATTCCTGCATTTTATGCAAGCAAATTGAGAGAAGTCTATAGGTAGAAAAAAAAAAGAGTTCCTAAAATGCATCCCCTAAAGCATAGAGTTTATTAATTTGTCAAAATAAATATGCAAACATTTCCATTATCAATAACAACACCCCCTGATTTTGTGGATTTTCTAATAAAAATTTGCTGATTCTGCTCTTCAGCCCCTACAGTTTGGAATTTTCTTCCTTTAACTCTGCGCTCTGCTGAATCATCTTTTCCCTTTTGCTTTGGACTGAAAACTCACATTTTTAACAGCGCCTTTTCTTAAATCTCAAATCTAAATTTTCCTTTGTACTTCAAACACTGTCACACATGTGTGTGTGTGTTCTGATTTTAGCATATCTGCATATAGGCTAACAGTCTTTAGCCGTCATGGTCAATCTTGAGTAGGGTCTCAGGACCAGACCCCTGGCCTCAGTGCCTACCAATTTAGACCCTTTTAGATTGTAGATTGGTGGAGTAGATGCTATCATTAAATATCCTGTCTATACAGTTCTTGAAGTTGAACACATTGAGTGATTCAGTCTCGGCAGGCAAATTATTCCAAGGGGTTACGACTCTGTTAGTAAAATACTTCTTAAATTTGAGGATATTATTAAAAGTTTTAGTACGTTTAAAATTGTGGCCTTGTGTTATACCAACAGCATTAAAATTTAAAACAGAAGAAGTTGTTAAAGGGTCATAAAAATTGTGCACAATTTAAATTTTTTTGGTTAAACCACCCCTCCCTCTCTTAACTGGGCAGCCTTAGTGACATCAATCTCTCCTTGTAGGAGAGTCCCGACATTCCACGTATCTTCCTGGTGAATCTGCGCTGGACATCCTCGATTAAGATTTGGTATTTCATGTTTGGCTTTTACGTTTTTTTTAAACTTGTTGTAAAGCGCAATGAGCTCTAATGAGGAAGGGAGCTGTACAAACATAAATTAATTATTATTATGACAACTTTTGTAAATCTACTTTGGCGTTTGCTTCTCTATTTCAATTCAGATGCGTCCTCACTGAAATACTGAACATAGTCAACAGGATGGTCATTTGCAGGTGGGTGCTTGCATCGTGAATGAGGAAAACAAGATCGTTGGCATTGGCTACAATGGAATGCCCATGGGCTGCAGTGATGACGAGATGCCATGGGGACGTGATTCAGATGACATTTTGGAAACAAAACAGTTTTATGGTGCGCTGCTTTGATTGTCTGTTGAAAGGTCTGGACCCATTTTTATCAGGGCTTTAAAGAGCATGTTCAGGGCTTTTGCATAGCCCAAGAGAACACACCCACCCATCCCTCAAACATTCATTCAGTCCTGATGTCTGCTTAATCCATTAAAATATCTTTTGAGCTGATGTGTAAAAATATTTAGGTGCGCTATAAAGTGAACATTTTAATGTTTGTAGTGTGCCATGCTGAACTGAATGCTGTGCTGAACAAGAATGCGGCCGATGTGAAGAACTGCCGCATCTACGTTGCGCTGTTTCCTTGCAACGAATGCGCCAAGGTTGTTATCCAATCAGGCATCAAGGAGGTCATCTACTATTCTGACAAGTATGCTACCAAGGATGAATTCAAGGCCTCTCGCCGTCTGCTGAATATTGCTGGGATCAAACTGAGGTGGGGTTTTGTTAAGACAACGCGTTTTTAATCCGTTTAGTCCTTCGCAGATACAGATTTGCTAACCTGTAGATTTTTGTGATTTTGATGAAGTGTTAATATATAATATTGTGTTTACCATTTTGTGAACAGACATTGTGTTAACGTAACATTATTTTTATAAATTTTGTTGTTGTTGTGCGCTTTGAATTTCTTTAACAGCTAGAGATGTATGCATTATAAATCTGTGTTATTATTATTATTGATTGATTGAGTTTGTAACTTGTTTTTGTTTTTATAACTAAAATGCATCTCTATCTTAGTTTATCTTCATATGTTGGTTGTTCTTGATCACTTCATAACCTGTTTGTAGCCATGGTTTTGCTATGTCAGTTCAACTGTGTGGCCATTTGTCAATCAAACAATTGCTTCATTTGTAATCTGTGTGATCTTCTCTCTTATTTATTTAGTTGTGTCTGTGCAGGCAATTTAGGACTGAACGCAAACAAATCGTGATCGACTTTGACAGCATTGATCGCAGCATGAGCATCAACTACCCTGAGTTTGCCCATCCCGTCTGACCTTTGCCTCTCCTGCCAGTGTAGTTGGAGCCGCATCGGACCGAGGGGCAGTGATAATCATGTGGCAGAGCAGATTCCGCAGATCTCTGTGAGTGGTGAGAAGGAAACGCCAGACTGACAACAGCTATAGTCAAAAAGTAGTCTTGCTGTTCTTGTACCTGGAGGCTTTTTGCTCTTTTTGACATTTTCTTTTTAACTGAAATGGGCATTCGTTGGTTTTCTGTTGTAGTTTGCTGTTGTTGATGTTATTGGTGTTCCGCTAATTTCAGATTGCAGACATGTTGAGTAAGCTTACTAAATACTTGTTTCTTTCTAAAGATGGCTAACTTAAGTTTCTTTTTTTTTATTTTTTATTTTTTAAAAATTTTATTTCATTTATTTATTTTTTAATATTTGGTATAAGTACAATTATAAGAAATAACTAAATACATGGATGCATTAGGTAAATTTATATTGAGTTTTACAAAAAGAATTTGAATTAAAGGCTTTCATTGCTTTGTTTTTTTTTCTTCTGAGCACAATAAATATATATGCATGAACTGTTGTTGTGGAGGCCAGTTCTCCATAACTTTTTGTCATCATCATCATTGTCCGTTCAGAGGTTGGTCTGTTCTTCGACACAGGCTAAGCATGCTTCATGATTATTTTTGTAATCCCATATTTTTAGTGAAAGTTCTTATAACACATTGTACTCTCAACAATTTCCTGTAGTCTGTGTGTGATGACTCAAAACTCAGGTTTTAGTAGTGGAATTACTGTACAAATTATACTATAAAAACTGCAAACATAATAATATTTACTTACCATTGATCATACTGTGAGTGTATTCCTTAACAACCATTTGGTTTTCTTTGATTGTTATATGTATGGTTGTGGAAGGTTTGTATGATATTATGAAAAATTGACCGGTGATAATAAAATTGATTTTAAACACACTTTTGCCATCATTATGCATGTTTCCTTCAAAAAATCTCATTTCTGTACTGTTCATATGAGTGCGCACCCCCTCTTAGTTCTTCATCTCATAAACTTTACACTCGTAGGCCTACTTGTTCAGTTCTTTTTGCACTTTGTGATTAATATTCATTACTGTATTTACTGCT
Organism: Oncomelania hupensis; assembly: GCA_036898135.1. Taxonomy (NCBI): domain Eukaryota; kingdom Metazoa; phylum Mollusca; class Gastropoda; order Littorinimorpha; family Pomatiopsidae; genus Oncomelania; species Oncomelania hupensis. The sequence goes on from CM072518.1 coordinate 63,022,218, forward strand.
AATATTTACATGAATAGATTGAGTGAGAAGAAAATCAGTAAGCAGTAAGGCTTAATGGACTGCTGAAAGTTAACTTTTGCAAGTCATATATTATGATGCAAATGTAACACACTACTTGGCATAGTTGATAGTATATAACAGTTTTATTGAAATTATAATTTTGTTTTGTAATGGAAGTCCTTCAGTTTTAAATCAAAACATAATTCTGGTATTATTCTTTAATATTGAATACAGAAAGTATTTGATCACGTTCATTTCAATGCATATGGCAACATTAAAATGAGAAAATATGTATAATACTGTTCTTCTCTACCTATCCATATTGAAAATGTACTCCCTGTTGAAAATTGCAAAGACAAGAACATCACACAATGTCTTGTCGCCTGACATTTATTTATTTATTTAGTCTTGGTCATTCCCATCCCTGATTTACTTAATCGTTCTTATACAGCGATTTTCCATTTCAAGGCGCCCACTGGCAGCTTTTGGGCGCATAGTCTGACACCCAGACACCATGCTACATGTATATTCAGTGGTTGTTGGGTATATTTGTGTAGCCGGCATTCGCCCGTCTTGGACATCATGGTCAGGATATTTAAAGTCTTGGACATCATGGTCAGGATATTTAAAGTCTTGGACATCATGGTCAGGATATTTAAAGTCTTGGACATCATGGTCAGGATATTTAAAGTCTGTGCAATGAAATTTGCGCATACACAGACTAGACCTTGGTTAATACTCTCAACCAAAAAACTGGGACTTGCATCAGTTGAGTTCGCACTCACGCCTTCAGGTAGCGATGGGCCATCATGGGTGGTCGGTTCTCATAATGGTGAGACAAAATCAGAGACTATCAATGAAATTGTACCATTGTTAAGATCACAGTACACTTTGTTTGGTGCAAATGCAGTACTCTTTACATAAGTTGTCAGCAGTTTTTAATAGGGAGTTACTTTTCAACCACCTTGTACACGCACGTTGGATGTACATACATGTTCACTTCGCTTTGATACATAGTCATGTTTCTTTATGGCTAACATAACAATTCATTCTAGTGAAGCGTTCGTCAATATTACATCGGACATGGTGCACAAACTACCTATTTATTTTTTAAAATATAATAATAAAAACATGAAAGGAAATGATGTTGGAAAGTGAATAACGATCAATAGAATTTAGTAGTAGAAACAAGGCTGACGTGAAGCTAGCCATCTTTCACCTTGCTTTGTACCACAAAACGTGCATCGGTGAATATGATGTACAGCGCAGGTATATTGTACACAATTACCAATGTGTCTGTCATTCTCATTTGGTCTTTCTCATTCCTACTCTGTTCTATCAATCTACTATCTTCTTCGCTAGACCAGTCACCTACTTTTTTTTTCTTGAATACTCTCCCAAAATTCCTCATCTGTTCATGGGATCTGTTGGATCAGCTTGGGTATACTGGATGCTTTCTGCCAAATGGTCACTAGGGTTTTCCATGGTATTATTTAGCAACGTATGCATTTTATAATAAAAATGTATGTGTTTTTTAAATATTTTATAACGATGTTTATATTCTATTTTGTTTTTGTAAATAGGGGTTCGATAAATTAGAGTACAACCCCAGCCTCCCCTGCTTGGGATGTCTTTATTGTAAAGTGACCGGCTGGTGGAGTGCCCTCAGTGTTACCATTAGGGTTGTTTTAGCAGATCTTTCCCAGACAGCACGGCAATATTGTTGCAACATTGCCCTAATATTGACTGTTACATTGCCCTAATATTGGAGTACAACATTGCAGCAATGTTGGAAGCGCAAATCGCCCTATTATGGGAGCAATATTGGATTTTACATTGTATCCAATGTATACCCAATATTAGTGCAACATTGCATCTACACTGCAACAATATTGCTCTAACATAAGCTGAGCATTGCGTCTATATTGGATTTAGTATCTATTCCAATGTCAGTGTAATGTTGCTCTTATGTTGGTTCAATATTGGTATGATTTGTGATTTTAAATAGTCGTTGGTTCCAACATCTATCCAATGTGAGTGTAATGTTGCTCCTATGTTGGTTCAATATTGGTCTAATTTGTGATTTTCATTATTCATAAGTTCCAATATCTAGCCAAAGTAAGTGTAATGTTGCTCCTATGTTGATTAAATATTGGTCTGATTTGTGGTTTTCATTTGATAAAAGGTTTCTCCTACTTCGGTGCATTATTATAGAGTACAGCGCAATGAATAATGAATCGAAGTAGGAGAAACCTTTAATCCAATGAAAATCACACATGAATAATGCATCAACATATGTAATTGATGGAACAAAGCAACCAAAATAAGAAGAACTTCAGGTTTTATATTAGTACAAACATTTGACGAGTTTCTCAAATAAAATGTAAAAAAAAAAAAGTTTTATCAGGAGGTAAAAAGGTAAAGGTAGTCCCATAGCCTTGTGGCCGTAGGGGAGCGTGATGTTGGAGATCACACTTATCTTGGGCCAGCGTAATGAGGGTGATGCCCAACTCTCTCCCTCGCTGCTTTACCTTCCCCACCCTCAAGAGAGTAGGTACTCAATCACAGTTGAGTCAACTGGGGGCGTTGTTGTTTGTCGCTTCACACCTTAGCGGTCACCCATCCAAGTGCTAACCGCACCGGACGGTGCTTCACTTTCGACACAGTAGCGAGTGCTCCAACCACTGCACTATCCGACACCCCTTTATCAGGAATGAAATCATAATTATTTAAAAATGAAGTATTTTAGAGCATTTGTTTTCTGTAACTTACTAAACTAACTTCAGACACAAAAAATACATTGCAGTAACAGTACACCTGAATTATTCCTGATTTTTGTTTGCTTATTCTGCATCAATAAACAGTACAATCAACTTTAATTGCAATAAACTTTAAAGCTCCAGATACCAATACCAAATAAATTTTATTTGCTGTTTTATTGCAAAATGTCCCTTTGGAAACTTATTTATCTTTTTTTCTGTTTGTTTGGGGAGTGGGATCAGTATTCCAGTTTGTTTCACTGAAAGTTGTACATACACCTGGATGCTGTGTTCTGAATGTCATAGTTGCAGGGCCTGAAATATTGCAGAATTTCACCTTATAAAGTTTCTCAAGTATACAGCATTTTAAGAGATTGTTAACTTAAAATGAATTAGTTAACGTAGCACACACACAGTCACACACACACACCATACACTCGTACAAAACCAGAGGCAAAATTATGTATAGCTTATTTCACTATTGAAATAAAAGAAACCACATAAGCAATAAAAAATAAAACAATATTTCAATGGTAACACTCTGCATGCCAACTGTTGGACTGGATTGGCATGTCAGATCGATTCTGCTGGCTGTTGGATTGATCCTGTCAGTCTTCTCTCAACCTCTTCTTGATTTTTACCAGTCTCCCTCTCTTGCCCTGTCACATGACCTGGTAAAGAAGTGGCTGTTGATGGTGTCCCGCTATGTTGTTTTGGGAATCTCTTCCTTGCAGCCGCTGAGGAACAAAAGACAGAGAAAATGTCACAAACAGCATACATGTCTGAAGCAATGAAATGTGTACATTTGTAGAACCTTTACTGTTCACACAAGCAAAAAATTCTGAGAATGTTTTAATATATTTCAGTGTTTCCGTTGGATTTGTAAATTAGATCACCAAAGTGTAAGCAATATATATGTACCTAGAGTGTGAGGGCCAGTGAGCCACCTTGACAATAGCATCATGTTAAAGTTATTTCTTTCTGTCAACAATTTAAAGTAACAAAACTGCAAATCAGCTGTCTACAGCACTAAATTAACAAATTTCCTAAAATCTTGTAACTGTTGGCAATTCTATTCAATTTGTTTAATGCTCAATCAGAATGGTTGCTTCTCACTTTGCCAGTGGAGAAAACAAGATCTCTACGTACCATAAAATAAACTGTATTTTGGTTACAGGCGCCATCTTGTTTCAGGAGGCAGCCGTGTGTCAAGCGTGCTCGAATAATAAGTGCTTTTTCACTGGGATTATTGAATGTTTGTGTGCTGAAAGTTGCTAAGTGCTGTGTCTGAGTGTGCTGATGAGGATTGTCAACTTGTTTCGTTGGATCCGTCTGCTGTTCCAGTGGTATCGTAGTTAATAGTGTGTGTTGTTTAAAATTTCTGTTCTCGCCATTTTTTTCGTTCATTGTTACACGTGGGTCAGTGACCAGCAGAGCGTGACTACTTCGTGTTGTAATCGTTGTGATTCTCTAGCCTTCCTCCCTCTTTTTTTTCACACCTTCTCCTCCTGTGATTGCAACCTTGTGTTCGTGTACTCTGGCTGTTGTAAGAGTGAATTGAATAGCTGTCAAATGTGCTTGCTCTTGTAGCTGTGTCATTATCCGTGTTTTTCTCTGTTCAAGGAATTTTTCGTGTGTCGTTATTTCATATTCCAACACACACGCACCCGCACACAAACCCTAACACACACTCACACCTTAACCCACATTCCCCCTGTCCATCTCTCTGCACCCTTCTCTTTCTCTCCACTGTTCTCTGTTCCAGGGATATTTCGTGGGTTGTTATTTCATGTTCCAACACACACGCACCTGCACACAAACCCCAACACACACTCACACCTTAACGCACATCTCCCCTGTCCATCTCTCTGCACCTTTCTCTTTCTCTCCACATGTGATTGTTCTTGTAGCTGTGTCGTTATCTGTGTCTGTCTCTGTACGTCTGTTCTAGGGATATTTTGTGTATAGTTACTTTCTGATTCCAACACACACGCACCGGCACACTAACCCCAACACACACTCACGCCTTAACCCACATTCCCCCTGTCCATCTCTCTGCACCCTTCTTTTTCTCCACTGTTCTCTGTTCTAGGGTTTTTTCGTGTGTTGTTATTTCATATTCTTACACACGCATCCGCTCACGTACACAAACCCCAACACACACTCACACCTTAACGCACATCTCCCCTGTCCATTTCTCTGCACCCTTCTCCTTCTCTCCACTGTTCTCTTGTAAACATACAAACAAACAAACAAGGATGCTTATTCAGTACACCCGTGATCAGCTAATGCTTCTCAACCGCCACGACAACCACTACACGGCTAGTACAGACACAGTCGAAAACGCACTACGCGCAATACGGATGAAAAGACGCGGGAACCGAGGAGGCAAACATCGACGCGGTGCACGCCGATCAAAACACACTCCTACCCCCACTCCTTCTTCTTTATCCGTCCCCCCTCCACCTCTCTCCTCCCCCCCGCTCTTGTTCTGTCACACTTCTCCTCCCACACTTCTTCCTATTTTTCTTCATTTTCTCCACTTCCTTCTTTTCTTGCCACCCTTCTTCCTCTTCTTTCTTCTCCATGCCTCTCTTCACACCAGCACCCCCCTCCTTCACTTTCGTCCTCTTCTGCGTCTGCTCTTTCTCCGTCTTCTTCTACTACCCTTTCCTCTTTCTGCTCCCTTGCCTTCCTCACCCCTCTCTCTCTCATCCTCTCCTTCTTACATCCCTCCCCCTCCCACCCAATCCCCCTACACTTCCCCTCCATCCCCTCTTTCTACCCCCTCACCTTCCTCCCCTTGCTCTTCCTCCTTTTCTCCAATCCCTCCCCCTCCCACTCCATCCCCCCACACTCCCCCACCACCCCACGCGTGTTCGTCATCGTCTGCTCCTCCCACCTCTTTTTCCCATCATTCCTCTAACCTGAAACTGTGTCTATTCAATGCTCAGTCTATCTGCAAAGATGGCAAGGCCGACGTGATTTCGGATTTCATCTCCGACAATGACCTAGATATTGTCGTGATAACTGAAACATGGCTCCGGCCAGTGGGTGACGAACCTACTATCGCAAGCGCCACTCCGAGTGGCTACCGACTTGCCTCCTTTCCGCGCGCTTCCAGGGGAGGCGGCATTGCCATCATTTACAGGGACTGCCTTTCTGCTCACCTCTCTTTCACTCAATCTCTGCCCTTCACACATCCCTCATTTGAATATGTCGAGGCCAAAGCAACACTCCCCGGCCACTCAGTCATTTTCTCCTGCATCTATCGCCCTCCGCCTAGCTCCCAAAACAAACTCACCAACTCTATGTTCTTTACTGAATTTGACCTCCTCCTCGACCATTACAGCACACGATCCGGCAAACACATCCTCCTTGGTGATTTCAACTTTCACTTTGACAAACCTGATCACCCGGACACAAAACGCCTATGCAGGTCACTTTCAAACCACAATCTTACACAACACATCACACAACCCACTCACCGTCTTGGCCACACCATTGACTGGATCATCACTCGCACCTCCGATAAACTCTTTCTCGACTCTGACATCTCCTCTGTACTCCCCTCCGACCACCTCGCTATTCTCGTCTTCCTCAATCTACCTCCCCCTCACAAACAACAACTCCTTGTCTCTCGCCGCAAACTAAAACCTGTCAACCGTGAGATCTTCTTCGCCGAAGCTGTCGACCTTCTCTCTGACTCTTCCTCCTCTGATCTTGCATCTCACTTTGATTCCTCTCTCCGTAAACTTCTTGACAACCATGCCCCTGTCACCTCCTGCTCCAGGCCCGACCGATTCCCTTCCCCCTGGCTCACCCATGAGATAGCAACGGCCAAGCGTGAGCGTCGGCAAGCTGAGCGCCGTTGGCGCTTATCTGGCCTAACCGTTCACAGACAGATATTCCAAACCATCAGATCCAAAGTCTGCAGACTGATCTCTGATGCCAAACGCAAACACCTCCAGAACAAAATCCTAGAATCCACTTCTTCCAAAACTCTCTACGCTACGATGAACAAACTCTTAGGCACACCTAAAGAATCTCCACTCCCCAACACACACAAAAAAGAAGAACTCCCATCCGCCTTTTCCACCTATTTCTCTGACAAAATTCAATCTCTGCGCAACACACTTGACATTCTACCATCTCCGCCTTGCCCTCCTGACTCCCCCTTCACAGGCACCCCCCTCTCATTTTTCCGCTCTCTCTCTCAGGCAGATGTTCTCACAATCATAAAGACTATGTCTCTCAAAACCTGTGAACTAGACCCCCTCCCAGCTTCCCTGTATTTGGACGGTCTCCCAAAACTTCTGCCTTTCATCACCGATATCATCAACACCTCTCTAGAAACTGGCTCCGTTCCTGATATCTTCAAGTCTGCCATCGTTCGCCCTCTCCTCAAAAAACACAACCTTGACCCAAATGACCTCAAAAACTATCGCCCAGTCTCCAATCTCTCTTTTCTGTCTAAGCTACTTGAAAAGGTTGTCCTCAACCAGCTCAACGCTCACCTCACCATCAACAATCTCCTCAGTCCCTTCCAGTCTGCCTATCGCAAGCACCACAGCACTGAAACAGCCCTTTTACATATTCTGAATGATCTTCTTCTCTCAACTGACTCAGGCAACATCTCCCTTCTTACCCTACTCGATCTCTCTGCCGCCTTCGACACTATTGACCATTCTATCCTCCTCCACCGCCTTCAACACTCCTTTGGCATCACTGACTCCGCTCACTCCTGGTTTCTTTCCTACCTCTCCGACAGACGGCAGTCCGTTATCATCGATGGCATATCCTCTGACCCAGTTAGGCTCTCCTGCGGAGTTCCTCAGGGATCTGTCCTGGGTCCGGTCCTTTTTACACTCTACACCTCCCCTCTGACCAACATCATCCAGTCTCATCACATAAACCACCACTTCTATGCTGACGACTCACAACTACAAGACAAAGACAAACCTGACAACATTCAGGCACTCCTGACTCGCACGGCCGACTGCTGTGAAGACGTGAAGGACTGGATGACAGCAAACAAACTTAAACTGAACGACGACAAAACGGAAGCCATGCTGGTAGGCACACGCCAGAAACTCCCTCAGCTCCCCTCCTCTCTCCATCTTCAGCTTGACGGTACCTCTATCCCTCTCTCCGACTCTGCCAAGAACCTTGGCGTTATCCTTGACTCTTCTCTCTCAATGACTAGCTTTGTCTCTGCAACCGCCAGGGCCTGCTACTTCCACCTCCGTCGAATCAGTCAGATCAGAAAATACCTCACCACTGAAGCTGCCACCAAACTTGCTGTCTCCCTCATCCTGTCTCGCATCGACTATTGCAACTCCCTTCTTTCCGGCCTTCCCCGCTCCACCACTCTCCCTCTCCAACGCGTTCAAAACAATACTGCCCGCCTCGTCCTCAGAAAGAAGAAATCTGACCACGTCACTCCCTTGCTCAAAGCCCTACACTGGCTTCCCATCTCCCAACGCATTCAATACAAGACCTTGTCTCTCTGCTACAAGTCCCTCAACAACTCCGCTCCTCTCTATCTCTCTGACTTACTTCACCCATACATTCCCTCTCGCTCTCTTCGCTCTGCCTCCGACCCTCTCCGCCTCCGCATTCCTCGCTCCAAACTCAGCACGTTCGGGTCCCGCTCCTTCTCTGTCTACGGCCCATCCATCTGGAATACCCTTCCACTCTCTCTCCGTCAGAAACCCTCTCCCACCTCCTTCCAGTCTGCCCTCAAAACTTACCTTTTCAAGCAGTTCTAACACCATGACCTCACTACGCACCCCATCGCCAGCTGTCTCTTGCATATAGTGTCTGGTCTGTTTGTGGTATGAGTATATTTGAGTGAATGTATTTTTTGCGTAATTGTTACATGTGTCATTGTCTAAAGCGTGCACATGCGTGCGTGAGTTGTGAGTGCGCGCTTAGAGTTATAATTATTATAAGATAAGCGCATTATAAATACAGTAATTATTATTATTATTATTATAAAATAAACTGTATTTAGGAGATCCTGAAAGTCCTTCAGCATCCCCGTCTTCACTTTTCCAGTTGCTGTGTACCTGAAGGCCGGTCTTGGGGCTCACCAGCTACTTCCATATTTTTTCTGTCACGGCCTTGAGGCTAGTGCCTCCTATGGCTGCCAGTTACAGGACCTGTAATCATGAATACAATACATTTTATTTAGTCATTTTAATTAAACTCATTAGAACTGCTACAGTACAACAAAACGTTTTTAGCAATAAAATGATTCAAATGACCTTGACTTTTCGTGACGTATTGCCAGCAAAGCAGAAAGTGCAACTAGTGTTATTCCAAACAAAGTAGTAGCATATATGTTAAAAAAAAAATCAAATCTCTTTTGCTAGGCTAGCTGTGCCTGAAGTCTGATCTTTATATTATCCTCAAAGTCAAACTGTTCACTATCTGAATCAGAAATCTCATCAACTGACGAGTCTCTTGCTTAGACTACTTCAGTCAAAAAATCCTGCATATCTACATCTTCCACATTGTCAGAAAAAAAAACCATCGAATTTATTAACCAAGGCTAAGTCTATTACCACACAGGCTGTGAAATCCGTAGGCCTCGCCTCAATTACATACATAGTAGTATGTAATTGAGGCGAGGCCTACAGACTTCACAGCCCGTGAGTGTGATTACCACAGGCTCATCAACCTCACTTTCAGTTTCTCTTGCCACATTCTCTTCTGTTTGGTCCATCCAGAATTTCTTACTCATGTGAACCTAAACTATACGACCATCGGATGAGCTGAATCTTACTACTTTGGATGGACTCTTCTTGTCTTGTCTTGCCGTGTACGCCCACAATCAATCGTGTTGATCATTATGGCATTTGAGAGGAAGATTTTGTACGCATGTCAAGTACGGATACGGAGCTAATAACATTTAAATCGTGCCGCTACATAGGAAATGTGAGTGAAGGGGGGAAATGCTGGTGAAATAAGGGTAAGGAGACTGGGGGGCATGGCGAATGGTGTGTAGGAGGGGAGGGGGGGGGGAACTGGAGGGTTTTACTGGGAGACTCCCGACACCAAGGTGTCAGCAGCCAGAGCCTCCAGTGCCTCACTGTTGAGGGCATTCCAGTCCTTTATGGTTCGTGGCAGAAAAGAGGCGGCTCTATATTGGGTCCTGCACGAGACTTGCTTGTACTGCTTGTTGTGGCTGCGGCGTTGGCGCGATATCGCCTGTTCCACTTTCCCATTGATGATGGGGCAGTTCGCAGTGCCACTAGTGATCTTGCGCAGCATCTGAAGGCGTGCAGTGCGACGGCGATCCTCCAGGGACGGCCACCCCAGTGACTCCAGCATGTCCCTAACACTCGATGTGTTGTGATAGCGGTTAGTAGCAAACCGGGCGGCGCGTCTCTGAACTGCTTCCAGTCTGTCGATGCCTTTCTGGGTGTGAGGGTCCCAAACAGATGCTGCGTATTCCAGGATAGGACGCACGAAGGCCATGTAAGCTCGCTCCTTGATGGCCGTAGAGCTCACCTTGAGATTCCTTCTCAAGAAGCCTAGTGTCTTACTGGCCTTGTTGGCGATGCTGCTGACATGTGCGTCCCAGGTTAGGTTGCTGCGGAGGGTCACCCCGAGGTACTTGGCCTCAGAGACTGACTCAAGGGTGTGACCGTGTAGGGTGTAACTAGACTGTAGGGGACGTCTGCTCCTCGTGACTGGCAGAGTTGTGCACTTGTCAGGGTGGAACTGCATGTCCCAGCTCTTCTCCCATTGCTCAAGGCGCTGGAGGTCTTGCTGTAGCTGGGCTTGCTCTTGGTTGCTAGTTACCACTCTGTATACAGCTGTGTCATCTGCGAACAGTCTTGTCAGTGCAGTCAGTCGGTCTGGTAGATCGTTGATGTAGGCCAGGAATAAGCATGGTCCCAGCACCGAGCCTTGGGGGACCCCAGATCGCACACTGACAAAGGAAGAGCAGCTACCGTTGACCACCACAGCCTGGCGCCTGTCGCTAAGGAAGCTGGCGATCCATGTGAGCACCGTGTCGTGGATGCCGTAGCAGCGGAGTTTGTGGACCAACAGACTGTGGTTGACTCGGTCAAATGCCTTCGCAAAGTCCATGATTAGGACGTCCGTCTGCTGTCCACCTTCCATGTTGCACGAAAGCTCCTCGACAAACTCCAGGAGTTGGGTCTCACACGACCGGCCTCTTCGGAAGCCATGTTGGTTGTCGTGAAGGGTGTTGTTGGTGTCGAAGTGGTGCATGACGGCGCAGACGACTATGTGTTCCATAAGTTTGCAGGCCACACACGTCAGGGATACTGGTCTGTAGTTGGCAGGATTGTATTGTTCGCCCTTCTTGAAAATCGGTGTGACGTGTGCAGTCCTCCAGTCCGATGGTACTTCGCCTGAAGACAGGGAGGACCGGAAAATCGCCGTCAGCGCTGGAGCCAGTTCTGCCGCCAGCTCTCTGAGTAGGCGTGGGCTGATTCCGTCTGGGCCAGTAGCTTTGTTGGGGTTAAGGTTTGTCATCAGCTTCCAAACCCCATGTTCCGTGATAGTGATGTTTGGCATGGCTGGGACGTCTTGGCTGGTCATGCCCGTCCTGAGGGTGAACTGTTCCTCAGTGTATGAAGCGCCATCACCGAAGACGGACTGGAACTGCTCATTCAGAAGGGTGGCTTGGGCCTCTGGGTCTGAAGTGAGCTGGCCATCCTTCTTGAGTGGTGCGACTCCCACATTTGAAGACCTCTGGTTCTTAATATAAGTCCAGAAGACTCAGTCCACTATTGAGGAAAACTCGCCATTGCCGTTGGCAGGCCATTTTGAATTTTATCACCTGCCCTACATGCTAACAAATAATCTCTAGTCATGTTACGTATTTTCCGCCTTTCTGACCAGTATGACATAGAAGATATTGTCTCTCAAAGTTTAGTTTGGGTTTAATATGATAAAAACAACAGTATTTACCTTGTAGGTTAAACACTTCACAAACTGCTGGCGTCAACTGTGTTCCCTTCCTCGCTCGTTCGCGCTGTTTGGGTCACGTGGCACACTTCTGTACAGAACTGCTGCAGTGATGGCGCGAGGAATGGATTAGATAGTAGGCTTAGTTTGACTACAATTTCTGTTGGTGCGAAACCGGACAGCTGATAGTGAAACGGCCTTGCATTTAGAATGGTGTGGGTTCGAATCACGAGCCTTTATTTTTTTTTTCTTTCCCCACAGCTTCGCCGTTCTTTTCAATTTTAGTGTATTTGATTGTATATTAATTGGAATTATTAAGATTTTGTTTTGATGTGGATTCCGTTTTTTTTTAAATATTTTTTTGAATAGTTGTACCTGAGTAGAGCGATAGAGTTAAGGGTTGTGTGTGTTCTTTTTTACATTAAAAAAATGTGTTGATATGGAGGTGGGTTAAAGTTGTTGCAGACAATATTGTAAACTTAACTTGTGTCGCACAGCTAATTCAGTTGTCCATATTGAAAGCAAAGAAGAGTTGGATATATAGATTAGCTCTACATACAAATTGCATTGTAGTTGGATTCCAAGGCAGATACAACATCCAGGCAATATTGCTGAACTATGGGCCGATCTTCACTGCGCATGCGCTTAGTTATATCGCAAAAGCAATGAAGTGTAGTATTGGCTCCACATACGAATTACATTGTAATTGGATTCCAAGGCAAAGACAATATCCATGCAATATTGTTCCAATACTCGGTGCTGTCTGGGTTTAACCAAGTTGTGGTCCTGATTTGGCTCTTTACAGTCCACTGGAACCTATAAACAATTGTCTAACTTAACACAAAGTCGTCATTCATTACAGGCAAAGCAGGTGGGATTTCTATTAATAACAAAAATAATTATTATTTATTTTTATAGCTCGATATCAGACTTAAAGCTTACTCTAAGCACTCGCATTCATACACACACACACATACACTCGCAAGAATAAATATTTAAACCGTATGGTACAACATTATGAGATAAAGCATATTAAAAGTCATAATAAATGATAACGAACAATCACCTCTTTTTTTGGTACAAAAGTTTAAGTGACCTATGATATTAAATGGTGTCTTGAAGATTAAAGATCACTCAAGATCACCGATTTCAGCATCACAGATCTTTCTAAAATTCACAGTGAGCGTTGCCCCACCGAAAAAAAAAGATTATTACATCCAACCCACTCTTTTCCTCACGCCTCTCACCCCCCTCCCTTCTCCACCCCCACCCCCCCCCCCCCAAAAAAAAAAAGTTTAAAATTACGATTTTGATGGACATTGCTAAGTTAATTTGTGTATGTGCTTTTGGCTCGGAAGAGTCCGCTGGACCTAAAGCAACAATTATGTAATGTATGTGCTTATTAATAGCATCCAGGCTGATTCTAACAATAGCACTGCTGTGAAAGTGTGTATAGTAGATAAGAGTTGTTTGCCTCCAATAACAAACAACGGCTAGAGGCGCATTACATTTCTGAAGTTTAGTTGTCAGTTTGAGCAACGATTACACATTATATTATCCGTTAAATGTGACAATGATGCAATTTCACGAGTAAACTCGTCATCACAATAAGCATCCTTGATTATTGACGCTGGCTCTTTAAGTCCACAGTTGCTCATACTGACACATGTTATGATAATAAATTATAGAGAAACAACACGACGCATGTTAATCGTTTGGAGCAAGGCAAGTTTTGTAACATAAAGCGGGGCATTAGGGGACAATAATTTATGCAACTAAAACACTTACGACACTAAGAACTTTGGGTATTCACCCCTGAGGAAAACAGTTAAAGCTGCTTCGCAGTTATCTCCCATGCCACCAGTAAACATTGGTCACTTTGTTTGACCTTATATAATACATGGTCATGTCAGTAAGAATTAAACAAGGCTGCAGTGACAGTGTACAGCAATACTGTTAGATGTAGGCCTACCCCCTCTGGAAGGGTTCTTTTTGAAATCCTTCAGTTTTCTGTTGTTTGGCAAGCCCATTATTTATAGGGCCTAATACAAAACAGAGAATGGAGACGTTTAAGTGAACTCTTACCAGATTTAGTCATGAAGTTCACTTGTTAATAAATCACAAACACTGATTATGAGGCATTTCTGTAACCACCCCATGACTGTGTTCATTAGATTGTTTCCAAAGCTGCAGAACCATTCAGTAATTATTGCTCAAGTTTGTGGTCTAGTTTTTCCAGTTTATAATGTTTGAAATGAATACCATGGCATGAGAAAACCAGACTTTTATAATGATTTTTCACCGAAAGTATGATTGCCACAGTATCTCAAGAACACTGAATAATGAAAGAACTGACATTTTACGACAGAAACAATGATTGCCAAAGTGTCTCAAGAACTAACATTTTACGGCAGAAACTATGATCGCCTGAAGCGTGTCTTTCAAGCAGAGAAAAAAAGAATTGTCACATTATCACAGAAGTGTTTTGATTGCTAGCGTCTCTCAAGAAAATTTTAGCATTAGCATGTTAGCATAAACTGTCCTTTTATTATCACACAAACTTTGATGGCCAGTTTCTATCAAAACATTGTCAACAAAGGACTGTCCTTTTATCACAAAAACTCTCAATGCCAGTTTCTGTCAAGACATTGTCAACAAAGGACTGTCCTTTTATCACAGACACTTTAATTGATTGCCAGAGTATCTTTCAAGAATATAGCAGCAAAGAACTGTCCTCTTGTCACAGAAACTATGTACTTTCAAGTTGATGGCAGACAACGATGATGATGATGATGTCCACTTGTAAAGAGTCAGACTCCACACTGCCCCAGCATGCTCAGTGCGCTCAAAAATCTAAAAAAAAATAACAACAAAAACAATAAGGTGCCACAGAGTAGGGCAGTCTCACAACTATGGCTGGACCGATACGCTGACTGAACCTTGTCTATTAAGTCGTGTTTATTCAAGTGGTCAACCAACTGAGCACATACAACCTCTCCACCAGTTTGGAGATGTACGGAAGATTGGAGATAGGCCTGAAGTTCTGCCAGAATGTCGCTGAAGAACACGGCAGAAAAGAATTGTCATTCTATCACAAAAATTGTGATTGTCAGTGTATCTTTAAAAACATGGCTAGAAAGAGTTGTCAATGGCTAGAGTGCCTAGTCTTTCTTCGGGCTAATTATCTGACACTTAAGCCCAGTAGCACATGTTGTTGTCCACTTTGGGGCTATTATTACAGAAACTATAATGACTGATGGCCATGTCTTCCAAGAACATGTTTTTTTTTAAATCATAGAAATACATTTCTGAATGTATTGATATTAATATTATAGAATGTATTGATCATTCCTTCTCTAGGTATATCTGACAGGCCCAGTACAACATGTGGGTGTCTGCGTCCTGTTTGTGTTATATCACGGAAACTATAACTATAAAGATTGACTGCCGTAGTGTTTTACAAGAACATGGCTGGAAAGAACTGTCAAGACAATTATCGCTGAAATCAATATAGCTATCTATGTTTGTTTGACTATTCCTTCTCCAGATATATCTGGCAGGCCCAGTAGCACATGTTCGTGGCTATTTTGAGCAGGTAGGGTACGTAGGACATAAGGCCGTGGAACTTGTGGTCGTGCTGCGCCACTTTGTAGGTGAAGAGATTGTCCCTCTCGTTGTGCACTAAGTCGAAGTCGAAGTCCTCCTGGAAGGCCTCATTCAGCGTCTTCTGCAAGAAGTCCAGATTATCCTTCTTGTCCTGCTCGCGCAGCCTGCATACACTGTCGCAGTAAGTGCACATCCGGTTATACAGGACGTCGTGGTCCTTCTTTAGCTCCACCAGGCGATCCACAAACTCCAGGAATTCGGCCATGCGTTGGGCGCAGCGTTCCACCGGCATTCCGCGTCTCGGCACGTTGCTGGCACACTTGTACATCTGACGGAACAGCTTCATCGTGTTGTGGTTCTGGGGCATCAGCGCCGGGAAAGTGACCTGGAAAAAAGGGGAGACCAAAACGTTAAACATTGGAAGTGAATAGTCTGCCCTTAGGAAACGGGATTTTGCCGTGACAATAGCATCTAATAATCTTTATTAAAAGCAATGCTGCAAGAGGTAAAGAGTGTCTCTTTAACCTAGGTCAAGAGGTAAAAAGTGTCTTTAACCTAGGTCAAGAGGTAAAGAGTGTCTCTTTAACCTAGGTCAAAATGCGGAAGAAAAAAAAAGAGATGCTAAATACGCTTTTCCCCAAAGCCACCAGTCAGGCTTAAAGATCGGCGATCTGTATCAACATACACTTCTCATGTTTCACCCACTCTCACATACAACAGAAAAAGTCTAATTCACGCTCACAGAGGACATATTTACTTATATATTCATCTTGATGCAATCTGTAAATTCAGTCTCATCCACACTACAGTGTGGGAATCAACAACCTCAATGACAATGTGATTCTTATGTAGCTTACCGACCTGCAACAGTTTGACGGCGTCCACGAAGCTCTGTCGACGTTTTTCAAACCAGTCCATGTAGTCATTGCGGACACTGTTCAAACGGCCCAGATGACGTCCGATGTCTTTCTTCAGGCGCTCTAGCTCCATAAACTTTACCTGTGAATGAAACATTACGTACACTATGTAATCAGCATCTTCACTCGTTCACTGAGTTGTTCATATGCTTTAGTAGTATCGTGTAGTAGTGATGGCATCGTAGACTATCAGCCTTTTACCCTCGAAATAGACGTGCATTTGAGAGCACACATATTACTCGTCACACTGGCAGGCTCGGATGAATTTTGTCTACCAGAGGGTGGTGGGGTGGGGGGATCTCCGCAAAAGTCACTGCATTGTGAAAGGTTTTATCGATTTGGGGGACCCAATGCGCCCCCAGTCTATGACCTGGCGGCACGGAGTTTGCGCTTTATAAGTGTGACATAGAACTGGATAGTCTCTGAATATTTAGACACTGCTGAGGCGCACACCTAAACCAGTATTTCGCTGGATAAATGTTTGCCAGTGGCACTCGGTTTGCGACCAACGGAAGGCTCTGGGCGCACAGGGGGATATTGTTGGGTTGGGAGGAGGGGTTGGAGGAAGAGAGATTTGGTGCACAGAAAGGGGGGGGGGAGGGGGGGGGGAAATGGGGAAACCTATAGAAACAGATTTGCCTTTAGACCCCTAGTGAAAAAGATATAGGCATTCGGTGTTCCTCATACGCCGTGTTTCAGATCGTGAGAAGATTCATTTGACCGTCTTTACAACATAATATAGTTATTGAAACACTATGTTGGACAGTGAGTGAATGAAGGAATTAATAATGTATGAAGTGCATGAATGTTTCCATGCCGGAGGGTGAACACACACACACCACATTTACACATATTCTCTCACACACACACACACAAAAGAGAGAGAGGGAGAGAGAGAGAGGCGGGGTATGGTAACTTACCTTAACACATTCATTTTTTCACTCGTTCATTTTTTCACTATCACTCAACATATTCTAGCAAGCAGACCATATAATTGGCATTTATACAATATCCTATCAGTATCACACAATGACTAGTGAGATGCTGTTGTACAATTAGTGAAATGCTATACTGTTGTACCACTTAACAACTCTGCAAGTTGTGGCCTTATTTATTCGGTCACGGGGTTTCACAGTACCCCAAAGCAGAAGTACCGTAGTAGAGGATGGATAAATGAGGGGTAATGTTGTATAGATCATGATGGATGTCTTACCTCAAAGGGCGTCATCCGGGGCGTGTCCCGAGGAGTGTACAGGGGCGTCATGGAGCCCGAACTTCGCAACGATCTCGGCGTCCACATCTTGGCTGCTTTGTTGACCAGTACGTACACAGGTGAAATACCGCAGCCGCTATTTGCTAATGAAGGTGGCCATGTGTGTGCACTGCAAACCCGTCAAGACAGCATCGGAGTCGTTTTTTAATGCATGTTGCTTGATGACAGTGCAAACGATGTGAGGTCTTACTGAATGAAGATCACCTAACTGCGGACATTTTTTAGTAAAGAACGTTTTGAAGATGCTGAGCTGCTTGCAGGTTAGTTGAAGTTTGCAGTCACCGAATGTCTATCGGTGTCTTAAATTGTAATGCTTGAATTAAGACATGCATTACCCAATTATGGTGCAAATACTCGTGACGCTTGATAGAGAGTTTACGAAACATTCAGTTTTCTTCTACATTCACTCAGAACCTATACCTCTGAGGTAAATCTACAAAATAATATATCAAAAAACGTCAAAAAGATTACTTTAAGGACTTTGTTTCTTCAGCTTCCTTGCAAAGGCCACCTTCATCAGTCGTGTGTGCAATACAAGTTTTTGTATTGATTTTAATACCTTCTTGAAGTATCGTTGTCAGGTCAAACCAGTCTTGCGTTCACTAACACAGAATCTTCCAGTACTTTAACATTGTACTACTGTCTTTGAACTGGCAACGTTGTAAATTATTCTGTATGCTAAGAACGTTGACACTTAGCACTGAACTGGTAACGTTGTAAACTCTTTGTGCTAGCAAAGTTGACACTCGATCAGTCCTGAACTGGCAACGTTGTAAACTCTTATGCTAACAACGTTGACACTTAGCCCTGAACTGGTAACGTTGAAAATTCCTTGGTAAAGTTGTAAACTCTTTGTACTAATAAAGTTGACTCTTAGACCATATTCGTTCAGTTTTCACGATGTTTAGGTCCTGTAAACAGACAAAGCAAATCTGCGTTTAGTAAATACAATAAAATAAAATACAAAAAGCAGCAAATGCAGGCATGACCTTTGGGGAAGGGGTAAAGAGAGCATACACCACAGACTCCAGTATCTGAAATTTGAGAGTTGCCGAAGTCTAATACTCTATAGTATAACAGAAGACAAAGAGAGTGAGGCACACTCTCACATCCAGATACTGCGCCTGTGGTTTTCACAGCGGAAAGTGGGCAATGCTGCTAAACTGCATACACACAAGTGCTACGATATTTTCCTACACACACACACACACACACACACACACACACACACACACACACACACACACACAAATCAGATTTACTCTACTTCTTTCTTTAGGAAGTCTGTCAACTCCCTCCGTGGGGGCGCCGGGGATTTCTGTATAAATAGTATCCCAACTTTCTGAAAATTTAGTGCTTTAAATTCCCACTGTCGCTGTCTTTCTCCTTTTAATGTGTTTTGTTGATATTTTATAATGATGTTTGTATTCTATTTTGTTTTTTTGTAAACGGGGGTTCGATAAAGTAGAGCATAGCCTCAGCGTCCCCTGCGTGGGATGCCTTTTTTGTAAAGTGACCGGCTGGTGAAGTGGCTTCAGTGTTACCACTTCGGCTGTTTCAGCAGACCTTTTATCAGGGGTGAGTCCTCTTTCGGTCAAGTTGTGGTCCTGATTCGGCTTTTTCAGTCCGCTGGACCCTGTAAGCAATGATTAACTAACTTGCGTCGACCAACGTTAAAGTTATTTGTGTTGTTGACCTATAGTAAGCTACAGTGTGTGCCGGAATTCATTTACAATTCCCTCATTAGTAGCATTACAAGGGCCATACGTCCTTACTTCATCAAGATTAATAGTCTGAGTGTTCGGGAGATTATCTTGGGGGGTAAAGTTAGCTTACATGTTATTAGAGGATCGCTGTTAGTAATATTATGATCTGAATACAATGACATAAGCCCATTATAATCTGCATTGAGTAACTTGGGGTTTAGGTCAATCACGACTGCGAGTGTTTCCTCACGATAATGTATCCTTGACAGAGATTAGATAGGCTACAATAACTTGTGAGACAAGTTCAGACCTCCGAAGACTAGGCCTGGTACAATAATGTGGCCATTTTCACTGTCCATTTTAGCAGTATGATTGCTCTGGTGGTTCAGTGTTTCAGGTCCCTACCCATCTTTCCCTGGGATGGTTATCCCCGTCTGCCATATCGCCAATGGTGGGTGTAGACGTTAAACCTCAATGTTCATTCACTAGGCCTACTCGTTCGTAGATTTGAACGTTCAGTAGCCTTATTTTTGGGAGGCGAAACTGCAACAAAATAAAATATGCATAGCTTTAGGTAATCTCCAAGACGTGAACCACGAGCGGACGATGGTTTTAAATATCACCACAGAGTTGGTGTAATGCGCAACAAGTCAGTTTCGTACTTTCTAATGCGTTGTATAATGTGACAGTGATCGAGCATTTTAAATCCCTTGTTCTCTTGTTCTTTTCATCCTGCATGCCATGTTTCTTCTATCAAATGGGATTATGCAGATTCGGTTCTAGCTTTAGCAGTCGCAATGTTCAGCCAGTTGTCCACATGAATGATTCTTTCCTTTTTTCTCAGGCACAAAAGGGTCGAACATAGAATAGAACTAACGAGAAAAACTGTATGGTTCAAAACTAACTTTTAGCCAGTGATGTAAACGGAAGGCGTTTTCCACTTGGGGCTTTGTGTGTGTATGTGTTGGAGACGAATTAGGTGATTATAACGTTAGATTTTTTTAAGTCTGTACACTTCATTGTCCGATGGTATGGCCACGTCACCAGATCATCAGGCCTTGCAAAGACCATTCTGCAAGGCACAGTGCAAGGAGGTAGAAGAAGGGGGAGACCGAAAAAGAGGTGGGAGGACAACATTCGAGAATGGACTGGTTTGACACTGAGCGAAGCCATGAGGTCTGCTGAGGACAGAGAAAGATGGAGTATGCTGGTTAAGCGATCATCTGTGGTGCCCCTACGACCTTCGGGTTATGGGACAGGATAGGATAGGATAGGATAGGACACTTCATTGTCGCACAAACGTCACAATAGCAGTATTATAACACTGCCACATATGCTCTGTAATACCCTTTGATAACTGCTTTGCTCGCTCAGCTGTAATGTTTGTGTGTGTGTGTGTGGTGTGTGTGTGTGTGTGTGTGTGTGTGTGTGTGTGTGTGTGGATGGATGTATGTGTGTGTGTATGTTATATTTACGATGACATTATGTTTAGTCTTTAGTCATTTGGCGAGCTATGTGCACACCTGGGCTCAATGAGTCTTTTGAAAGGGTGTTAGTTTACTCGTTCCAAAAGCATTTCAACTACATTAAATGGAAACTAAACGTACATCAATATACATTATACATGAATACAAAAGACAAGATTTAACGATTCTAGGTCATTTTTATGATTTAAACACTTGTGTCGTCAATCAGGTGTCAGCACATTTATGCCTGTTTATTTTTCTTCGCTACATACAAAAAAGTAATAAAATAATAAAAATGGCACTTACGATCGCTAAGATTGAAAAGGGAAAGGAGAGAAGTTGAAGGAAAGAAGAGAGAGAAAGAAAGCCTAAGACACAGAGAGAGAGAGAGAGAGAGAGAGAGAGAGAGAGAGAGAGAGAGAGAGAGAGAGAGAGAGAGAGGGGTGTATATATATAATACAACTGAATTTCATACCATAATACTAAAACAAAAATTCGGTGGGCAGAGAGACGGACAAAGCATACAATTAATGACATGTAACAACAAGACCATAATATTTGCTACTGGTTAAGAAACTGTTTGAGCTTCAAATTACTGAGGCCTTAATAAAGAAACAGAGAGAGAAAGAGAGAGAGAGAAGGAGGTAGGGAGGGAGGAAGAGACAGCGAGAAGGAGACAGACAGACAGGCAGGCCGACAGACGGAGACAAATCATAGAATTTACTCCTGCTGAAGCATTTTGCGAAATAAAAATGTTCAAGTACAGTGGGCGCCTCAGGCTGGCTTGAGTTAGATCCTGTATGCAGCCAGCACCTTGAGCATGCTCTTGAGTTGGAAAAGCGCTATACCTCAGAACGACCAAATACATACATATATATCGAAAAGGGTTGACTTTTATTTAAGTCCTGAAAAAGCAATCAGAGACATAACACCCCATATGGAGAACATGTTTAGCCTGCTGCTTTACTTACTTAACTTAATGCCCGTCACCCCTGCGAGGGTATGGGCCGCCAACAACAGCTCTCCAGAGTCCTCTGTCCTGTGCAACCCAGGACAAAGTTTTCTCTTTTTTCTGTTGTTGACGTTTCTGTAGCGTAGTATTTTTTACGGGGTGGGGGTGCTAACCCCACGCCCAACCCTCCTCCTTTTGCAGCCGGTGTAGCAAGCCAGATTATACTCCGCCTCAAGTATACCCAGGGTATAAATTGGCCTAGCCCAGACTATGCCTCCGTATAAACTGGCCTAGCCCAGACTATACCCCTGGGTATTATCTGGCCTAGGCTCGTTTAACCCTCTCCTGCCCACTATACCCCACTCAGATAGATAGATAGATAGATAGATAGATAGATAGATAGATAGATAGATAGATAGATAGATAGATAGATAGATAGATAGATAGATAGATAGATAGGGTTAGGGTTTATTTTGTTTGTTTTTTTTGTTTTTTTTTTAAAACGCAAAATAAAAGGCTGTTAGCTGAGTTCACTCAGATTTTTTTTTTTTAACACGCAAGCAAAAGGCTGTTGTTACCTGAGAGTTGGTCACGCAAACGGTCATGTACAACAAACCGATGAGTGAAATCTCTTTAGGTGGGGGTATATTCCGGGCGCGAGGGGTATGACCTGGCCTAGGCTGATCTATACCCAGGGGGTTAAACCCGCCTAAGCTACATTATACCCACGGTATAAAGTAGCCAGGGGTATATTCCGGCCTGTTACACCGGGCTTGGGACCGTCCTTGGCGGAGTTAGCCTGCTGCTTTGGATCTCCTTTATTTCTTTCTTTACCTCGTCTTCTGATTTATTACTACACCGAAGGTAGGTTTTGCTTCTGGTTAAGAAAGCTGTTTGGTTTTCCAATTACCGAGGCCTTGTGAAGTGTTACGATTGAGACGCGCACGTTTGTTTGTTTTGTAGATTATAGTCACACGACACTTTCGCATATAGGTGACTACTGGACCGATTTATACTGACACCAGCGGGCCAGTTGTTGGTAAAGGGGAAAATAATATGATCACACGTTGACCAATCCGGGATTCGAACCAGCGACCTTTCGGTTACTAGCAAGACGCTCTTACCAACTGAGCTACCCGGCCCCGCGAGACGCGCACGATAGATCCGTCCATTTTGTTTTGCAAAGCAGCCAATGATAGCGTGTATTTACCTTTGATTGGATTTTACACTGCCGCAAGAAGAAGCTTTGTATCCTATCCTATCCTATCCTATCCTATCCTATCCTATCCTATCCTATCCTATCCTATCCTATCCTATCATATCCTATCCTATCCTATCCAAGCAGCCAATGATAGCGTGTATTTACCTTTGATTGGATTTTACACTGCCGCAAGAAGAAGCTTTGTATCCTATCCTATCCTATCCTATCCTATCCTATCCAAGCAGCCAATGATAGCGTGTATTTACCTTTGATTGGATTTTACACTGCCGCAAGAAGCAGCTTTGTATCCTATCCTATCCTATCCTATCCTATCCTATCCTGTCCTATCCTGTCCCGTAACCCGGAGGTCGTAGTCGCTTTGTATATTGTTTATAATTTTGGTCGGTCGATATTGTTGAGAATTTTCTGGAATTACTTGTTTATTATTGACCCAAGCTTCCAGATAGGCCTCGTAATAGCTAAGAGATTCTTCTAACCTAAAGGTCCAATGACGTAAGACAGTGAGTAGTTCCAGTGACGAGTTTTGTTTTGATTGGGTGTTATTGCGTCGTGCTGGAATGTTCTAAACTTTTCTCGATTGCAGAGAGGCTATATAAGTAATGCACTGTCTGCTTATTAGGACCATCTTTGTAGTGAGTTTTGGAAAACGCGATCTGGTATTGCAGTTGTTGATGTTTGCTGAATAAAGTTGGGAAACTTTATACGACGACTCCTACCTTGTTGCTGAGTGAACAGGCTGCGTGGATAAACGAATTCGAGTTACACTTATCAAGATTCAAGCATGGGGGCTGAATCGACTATCGAAAAATACCGTGTAACATTTAGTTTATATAGGCAGTAATTAACCATACTCTTAAACGATCGCACATTCCCCTGTCTTGTGATCGCATTTTCCTAAAGGTCAAGTGGAAGGTAATACTAACCTCAGGCTTTTCAACGACAGAGGTAAATAATGTTGACAGCCTATGCGGCTGGCCATGGCGTGGAGGATGGTGAGAGGTGGGGTGGGGGAACCAAAACTGATCTATAGCGCCAGTACCAGACATACACCCGTTAGCTACCCGTCGAACAGTCGCTCTCTTTTTTCATTCAGGCACCCGTCAACCAAACGCTGTTTTGTATTCCAAATCATTTTTACGCTAGTAATTATATTCATTCATTTCTCTTTTTTTGAAAGCCGGTATGCCACGGTTTGTGGACATCGATCCATATGTTAAAACGCGATACTTCGGTCACGTCAAACGCCTTGGTTATGCTTCAACCTAGCGGCTTTACAATTTCCAAGGACAAAGTCTTTTGTGAAGAATAGATACTTTAAGGTCCAAGATTTCCCGCGGTCTTTATGGTATGTAAAGAAAGGAATAAAAAGTGTCGTTTTAAGAATTGACAAACTTTTGATTCGGGGGTAGGGCTAAAGAGGGAGAGGGGAGGTAGTGTGGTGTAGGAGGGGTCGTTATTGCAATCACTGTGGTTTGCTACTGATAATGCCAAGGGATGTTAACATTGTTAAATCAAACAGTACGAAAAAACATAAATGGTAGCTTCTTCTTCTTCTTCTTCTTCTTCTTCTTCTTCTTCTTCTTCTTCTTCTTCTTCTTCTTCTTCTTCTTCTTCTTCTTCTTCTTCTTCTTCTTTCTTCCCCTTCTTCTACTTCATCTTCTTCGTCGTAATCGTTTTCTTCGTCTTCATATTCTTCGTTGTCGTTTTCTTCGTCGTCGTCTTCTTCTTCATCATTCTCATTATCCTCCTCCTTCTTCTTCCAACCTAAACTATTGATTTATCGGTCCTTGACCAAAATGCCTGCTAAATCACCAATTTTCGGTTCAAACATGTGTAGCGGAAAGGGAGGCGACTGGTTGAGGCTTGGGAGAGAAATTGTCTACCTTGAGTGACTACATGAAAATGACAGCGCGGGTGGAGCAATGTTCCCAACGGTTGGTGGCCGAGAGACGGGAGTTAAAGTCTCACATAAAAGAATACACACAATTCATCGGTCACTCAAAATTTAAAGTTCATTTAAAAGCCACATCTCCTCTTCCTTTTTCATCATCATCATCATCATCATCATCATCATCATCATCATCATCATCATCATCATCATCATCATCATCATCATCATCATCATCATCATCATCATCATCTCCTTCTTCTTCTTCTTCTTGATCCTCCTCCTCTGTACTCTCCTTCCTCGAAACTGTTTATGAAAAAAACCCTGTTAGTTTATGGTCATAAATCCAAAGAGCGCTGTCGACGTTATCTTCCGCCCCGTGTGGTTGACCCTTGGTACTCCCAAGCCAGGGTATGATTGATCATGTATTACCGGTAAAAAAAGTTGTGAGCGATTCATTGATCCTTTTTCGATTACAACAAATCACTTGAACGGTCGACTGCAACTGTGCAACGGTATAGATTAAAAAGAGATTTCTCTTATATAGCGCACTTACAAGCTCAGAGAGCTTCTCAAGGCGCTGGCCCGTAATATCCAGTAATCACACAATAGTTTGCTAAAGTCAGGATTCGAACCCACGTCGCCCAAGACACACACACACACACAAGTCGTGCGCTCTGACCACTGAGCTATCCCTGCCGCCTACATGAATGCAAAGCTTCAGGTGGTTTGTTGTTCTGGTTGTTGTTGTTGTGGTTGTTGCGGCCTACAGAACTAATAAAGGCCCAGCGACAACAACAACGGCAATGTCGATAGTGGAGAATAACAACAACGATAGCAGCAACAACAATAAATGTTAATAATAACAAATAAGACTAAGAAATAACGACAGCGAAGTCAACAAGCTGTGGACGTTTATTCGAACAAGTCGGGAGAAGAAGAAGAAGAAGAAGAAGAAGAAGAAGAAGAAGAAGGAGGAGGAGGAGGAGGAGGAGGAGGAGGAGAAAGCAGTTCTCCGAAGCATAAGAGCATGCTTTAGGGCCCGTTGAGGCGACAACTTCAGCATGTTTCTGGTAGCCTTCGACCGATGTGTATCGGGTGAAGAAGAAGAAGAAGAAGAAGAAGAAGAAGAAGAAGAAGAAGAAGAAGAAGAAGAAGAAGAAGAAGAAGAAGAAGTTTTATTTCACTTATTATATTTAAGGTCTGTACACATTATGATTTTAAACCAACAAAAATAATAAGAAGAAATAAAATTTAAAAAACAACAAAACATAAACAATTACTAACAAGATAAAAATTCAAAAAAAGGGAAAACTATTAGCTAAAAACTCATATTCTGTTTAACACACAGGCGCTGATATGTGGATACGATAGCGTCATCTCTTTTATATCAAAGTACTGCGAGAGGACGCTATCTTTTCCAGATACCAGCGCCTGTGCCTTCAAACAATCCATAGCATTCATTCACTTTCTCACTTATTTCAACATACACAAAGTATACACACATGTCATGCTGAATTCACGCATTCCGAAACCACCTAAATCCAAAAAGCTGAAGTTTTAAGAAGAACAAGAACAAGAATACATTTTCAAACGACTCATCTCCGATTTGCCCATTCAGCAGTGGACTTAGGATATTTTCGTCTTACTATCGGAAAGACTCTAAGATAAGTCTACTATCGCTACTGGGACCGGAAAGACTTTAGAACCGGAGTACAAACTTTGCCAACATCTTTGTAGCTAAAGATAATGAGTTTCCAGCCCAATATTCTACATGACTGGGAAAATGCTGTCGTGGTTAGGCAAGCCAGGTCAAATGAGTTCGTAGACTTCAGATAACAAGTCGATGAAGATCGATCGGAAATACAATGACGTATACGACCTTTCTGAGTAGCACTTAAGCACGAGTATTGGCTAGTAGATTTTTACCTAGTGCTATACTTAATTGTAGTCATGAGGAAACGACAGATGGGAGGAATTTCTCTATGAATGTGGGGAAAAAAGATTCAATTGTCACGCAAGGAACGAATTTACGCGACTTATGGGCGAGATTTGTTAGGACACCGAGGGATTTCTCCGGGTACTCCTGTTTCCTCCCTCTCTTAAATAATGGTATTGGATGCAATCTATCGAACAATTAAAACATTTCATTTATACATTTTACGAAGTGCCTTTCGACGAACCCAAACCGTACATCTGGACCAGTTGAAAATATTCTTAAACTCTGGAATATTTCGCGACAATTTCGTACTACATTTCAGTCCGGTTTAAAACAAACAAACAAACAAACAAGGGATAGAGCCCCTTAGAGTCGGATCCATAGGCTTACAAGTTTAAAAGTTGGGTAATACCTTTCAGACTGGTTATTTCAGCAGCTACCTGTAGAACTGAACCTAGCAAACTGCAGCTAGTGTTCTTTGCGCCAGAGTGAAAATGAATGACTTTCTCTGGCGCTCAACATTCCCGGACTGTCGTTAGCTACCTGGAGAAAATGCATAAAGCATGATCCTTAAAAGGGACCCGCTATCTACATTCAGCGCTTGATTGTTCTTTACGGTCTTAATAGGATCGCTTTCCCTTCTCTATGCATGCTCATGCACTTTTCTAGTCCACTGGGACATGACGCCCGCGCGAAGGTTGTTTTTTTTTTAATGGCATCGTGAACAAACTTATTCTCACGCAGACGACATGCAGAGCGAAAGTGATCATGACCGGTAGAAATAAGGCACAAATGGCCAGTTTCCACCAAACAGGCTACCTTGAAGCTAGCTGAGTGCCAGATCTATCAAGAATAGATTGTGTGTAGACGTTTGCCCTGAACAACCTCTGACCTCTGGTGCTCAGATTAGGGTCAGCGTCTCTTTCGGGCCGACCTGTATAACCTTAGAAAAAGCCCCGAAGCGGCAAAAGGTTAATTTTTTCATATCCCTCCAACCCCTACCCTTACCTCCGAAAGAATTTAGTATAGAAAGCTCTTCCTTCCGATGAGAGTATAACCCGAGTCTAGTCAGTGAATGCCCGCATTCCATCGAACGGGCTTTGAAGATCCTGACGCTCATGTCCTAGACGGGTGAGTGCCGGCTACACAAATACATCCAGCACGCACTAGGTCCCTTTTCCCCTTCCCCGATAGCCCAGGATGGCGCTCAGTCGTCTGGGCGTCAGAGTATGCACCCAAAAGTTGCAAGTGGGCGCCTCGGGCGGCTTGAGTTACCAGCCTGTATTGACCAGCGCCTTGAGCATCTCGTGAGCTGGAAAGGTGCTATATAAAAGTGATAAAATAAAATATAAAAAAAAATATTCACTGATCCAATTATCTCTCGAAAGTGTCTGCTTCGTGGAGCTAATAATAAAGTTTTGTTAATTTAGAATGTACGCACTGAGGAAACAATGCATACATCTCATACTATGAGGAAACCCAGAGTTTGCTCTCATATCCGTACCGATACATGTCACATTGTGAAGGAAACCTCTGATATTTTAGCTGCTCCATACAAACCACAGGCGCTTGTATCTGGACACGCGAGCGCCTATGCCTGTGATACAAGCCACTCTCATAAAGTATAAGGTCCATATTTAGGGTATTGTAATAATGACCTTTATGACCCAACCCCTTGGGACACAGGCATTTTTAAAGAGCCTTGTAAGCACACAAAATATCGATGTTTATTCGATTACTACATAAACCTGTTTTAGTGCATATAATAATCTAGCTTTCGATCTATCTAATCCCCCAGCCTGTTGAGCCGTTAGAGAAACATGAGGGATGCATGCTGTCGCGGGGGTTCTCACCACTTCGGTCTGTCAGATGCTGTTGTCAGGAGGTATAACATGTCCAGCGCCTTTCATCTTTTGTCTTTGCCTCCCTCTGCACCTATCCTATTCTATCCTATCCCGTAACTCGAAGGTCGTTGGGGCACCACAAATGATCGTTTATCCAGCGTTCTCCATCTTTCTCTGTTCTCAGCAACCCTCATGGCTTCGTTCATGCAGTGTCAAGCCAGCCCATTCTCGAATGTTGTCTTCCCACCTATTTTTCTGTCTCCCTCTTCTTCAGCCTCCTTGCAACGTGCCTTGCAGGATGGTCTTTGCAAGGCCAGATGCTCTGGTGACGTGGCCGTACCATCGGAGTTTCCGTTTCTTCACCACTGTGAACATGTCATCGTGTTGTCCAATGGCTTGTGTGATGGTCTGTCGGACTTCGTCGTTGGTGATTTGCTGGATATAGGATATGCCCAGAAGTCTTCTGTAGCACCTCATCTCCATGCTTTGTATTCTTCGTTGTAGATCTGCTGTGAGAGTCCATGTTTCGCAAGCGGAAGATGGAGATGACAACTCACCTCTACACTTGCCTCCTTCCAATGTTCCTTTTTTTTTTTTTTTTTTTTTGTGTGTGCAAGGATGTCATGTGGCGTCCTATTCTATTCTATTCTATTCTATAGGATAGATCGTGTGGCGTGACGTGACCCACGGCAATTTTGTTCTCTGACTTCACAAGGGCAAGGAGTGGTTCTTGAGGGTCCACAAGTGAGGTGACCAGGTTCCTGACGTTCTCGTTTTTATTAATAATAATAATTACTGTATTTATAATGCGCTTATCTTATAATAATTATAACTCTAAGCGCGCACTCACAACTTACGCACGCATGTGCACGCTTTAGACAATGACACATGTAACAATTACGCAAAAAATACATTCACTCAAATATACTCATACCACAAACAGACCAGACACTATATGCAAGAGACAGTAGGCATACATATAATATTTTTTATTGTACATATAATAATGGGTTATAGTATATATTTAGCTGCCTTGTGTGTGTGTGTGTGTGTGTGTGTGGGTGTGTGTGTGTGTGTGTGTGGGTATGTGGGAACGCAAAAAAGCGCACAAATGGGTAGCAGACCTTGTCTTTCTTAGTAACAAATGGGTTTATTTGCTTGGAACCCACTTTTTTCCAGGAACCCACTTTTTTCTAAGTGCGAGGGAGTGCTCTTTTAGTGCAAGGGAGTGCAGTTGTAGTGCATGAGAGTGTTTTAAGTACATAGGAGTGCACTATCCGGGACGGAGAAATTACAGTGAATTTTGGGAAAAGTTTGAAGCAAAATTCGACCTATTTCGTCGGCTATAGGAGACGAAATAGGTCAACTTTCTAGAGAAGGGTTAGGGTAAGGGCTAGTTGCAGCGCTGCAACTAACCCTTGCCCTAACCCTTTTCCATCAAAAAATGACTTTCCGATTCCTACATTCTTAAATGAACCCATTTCTGATGTATTGCAAGTAGGTGTGTGTGTGTGTGTGTGTGTGGATGTGTGTGTGTGTGTACCTGTAAAACGGCACGAATGAGGAACGAAATTTGCCTTTTTTAGTACTAAATGATGTAATTTTGTCGTTCCCCGTTTGTCTGGTTTGGTAGTTCGCCTTCAAAGTGCGGTCACCCATCCAAGTACTAACCCCGCCCGACGTTGCTTAACATGACACATGGCTAGCGTGTGCCACAACCACTGCACTACCGCGCCACTAAATTAGAGTACAGCCTCAGCGTCCCCTGCGTGGGATGTCTTTATTGTAAAGTGACAGGCTGGTAGATTGCCTTCAGTGTTACCACTAGGGTTGTTTCGGCCTATGCGGATCAGGGGTGAGTCCTCTTTCACTTCTATGGTCCTGATTTGGCTCGGAAGAGTCCGCTGGACCTAAAGCAATAACCATGTAATGTAACGTACAAACCACGCACGCGTAAACGCTAGTCTATGGAACCTGCATGCCCGCGTAGGGAAAAAGAAAAGGTTTGTCCGGTACCAAACCCTTTTCAAAAGATCACTATAGTTGATACTGACCTAGCGTAGCGCGAATAACACAAAGGTTCAATGATTGCTTGTTTACCTTGGGTCTCACTATAAGGTATTCACAGAGCTAACTACAGCCGGATATAAGGGGGGGGGGGGGGGGGGGACTAGCGGTGCATGACAAAGGACGTGTGACTAGCTTGCGTCAGCGTTTTGTTCGCTCGTGGAAGTGAATAAGGATTTTCCGTCTTTTTGGGGTTCACTTTTTGCTCTCTCTCTCTCTCTCTCTCTCTCTCTCTCTCTCTCTCTCTCTCTCTCTCTCTCTCTCTCTCTCTCTCTCTCTCTCTCTCTCTCTCTCTCTCTCTCTCTCTTTCTCTCTCTTTCTCTATGTCTCTGTCTCTCTGTCTCTGTCTGTCTCTCTCTCTCTCAAGCTCTCTCCTTCCTCAGTCCCCCTCCCCCCACATTAGATTAACACAGTCATAGGAAAATGTTTTGCTCCTAGAAAAGTTGATTTTCAAAAAGTTTTTTTAATTTTTTTTAACTGTACAAGAAGTTTATTAACACGCAATACAATATTTATGTCAGTCAACCCCACGCATCCCTCTGCCGCCAACCGTTATACACACACGCACACACACAAACACACACACACCCACAACCATAAACACACACTCAACACATGAACATACACACACACTTACACACGCACGCTAATAATAATAATAATAATAATAATAATAATAATAATAATAATAATAATAATAATAATAATAATAATAATATACGCAATCAACCATCCAAATAGAACGTCTACAAATCTTTTTAACAACAATCTTAAAATGAAAGGAAAGAGGAGTTTTATTATGAATAATTCACGCATAAAATTCTACATTCTTTGTCATCATAATAATAATAATAATAATAATAATAATAATAATAATAATAATAATAATAATAATAATGGAATCTGCATTATGTATGCACAATGTGCGTTAACTGAGTATGGTTTGTGTCTATAGTAAATAATTCTGGGCCACTTCACATAACTTCCACCATTATATTCGTGATATGGATTATAATGTTTACATTATAATTTAAACATTTGACGTCTTTACACTTACATTAAGGCATGTCTGAGACCAAAATCAATAAAAGTGATTCATATCAAAGTGCAGGTATCCAAAAAACAGCGATAGAGATCTTTGTTTGAACAAGTTTTAGCAATGCACTTCCTTCAAGATTCGCTAAGACTTTGAGTACACATTGAAAGAGTACAGATGATATCTGAGGAAACACACACACATACACACACACATACACCCCCCCCTCCCACACACACACACAGAGGCTCGCGCGCTTTATTATGACTTTCCTGAAACGCCACATATGTTGTGTTGACAATGTGTCCACTTTTTAAAGTACTTTCAAGTTTTTTTTTAACGCTAACCCTAACCCAAACCCTAACCCTAACGGATCATTGGTTTGAATAGGTTTTTGCCATTCTATTTCTGTCTTTTTTGTCATTTGTGCACATAGTTGTAAATACTCTACTTCGGTCTTTTTTTGTAATTTATGTACATAGTTGTAAATAGTCTGTACCTTTACTGTTCCGTCTTTGGTGTATTGTAGCAAACGTGATGTTTTATCGAGTGCATGTATCTATATGTAATGACTATGTAAAGCGTGGTGAGTCTGGTCATAGGCTGGAGTACCCGCTATATAAAAATCCGTTATTATTATTATTATTATTATTTGAGTTTGACTTCAAACGAAGGAGGGTTTGTCAAAACAAGTTATGTAGGTGTTCATTAGTTTTGTCCAAATAACGCTGTGTAAACAAGTCCATACACACACACACACGCACACACACACATGCACACGCTCAAACATACACACACACACACTTCAGAACATTGAAATATAATTTTATTAAGTACATTACATTACATTGTTATTGCTTTAGGACCAGCGGACTCCTCCGAGCCAAATCAGGACCGGATTTTATTCAGTAGCGTTGTTCTTGCAGCTGCCGCGTTTTCGCTGAGAAGGCAGTTCCAAATTCGTCCGCATTGGTGACGCATAAAATCCAAAACTCCAAACTCCCAAAGATTTTTCTTTTGTATAAAAAAAGTTATGTGTGTGTGTATGTGTGCGTGTGTGTGTATGTGCGTGTGTGTGTGTGTGTGTATGTGTGTAGGTGTGTGTGTGTGTGTGTGTATGTGTGTGTGTGTGTGTGTGTGTGTGTGTGTAAAGAAGAGAGTAATGTCGATGTTAAAAAAAAACACCCCCCAGTATTGCATAACCAAAACCAATGGGAGAGAGAGGGAGAGAAAGTTTGGAAGAAGGAGCTTCATTTGTAATGTCGTTAACAAAGCAATATAGGCCAAACTCGCCACAATAAAGCTAACAAAGCAAGATAGGCCAAACTCGCTCTTTCTGGAATTTAGAGAGACTGTATATATATATATATATATATATATATATATATATATATATATATATATATATATATATATATATATATATATATATATATATATATATATATATATATATATATATATAGTGCCGCACTGTTTCAAAAGGTGTTTTTTTAGAGAGAGTTGAAAGTAGAGAGAGTTGTTGTATTAGAATTGAGAAAGTTGTTAAAAAGTGGAAAGTTGATAGTTGAGAATTGTAAAGTGAAAAGCGATTGAGCGATTGTATGCAGTTGTTGATGTGTGCTGAATAAAAGTGGAAAACTTCATACGACGACTCCTGACTTGTTGATGATTGAACGGGTTGCGTGGATAAACGAATCTGAGTTACACCTATCAGGATTTCAAGCATCGGGGCTGAATCAACTACTGATAGAGAAAAACAACATCGAGTGTAACACTCGCCACAATAAAGCTAACAAAGCAAGATAGGCCAAACTCGCCACAATAAAGCTAACAAAGCAAGATAGGCCAAACTCGCCACAATAAAGCTAACAAAGCAAGATAGGCCAAACTCGCCACAATAAAGCTAACAAAGCAAGATAGGCCAAACTCGCCACAATAAAGCTAACAAAGCAAGATAGGCCAAACTCGCCACAATAAAGCTACAAAAGCAAGATAGGCCAAACTCGCCACAATAAAGCTAACAAAGCAAGATAGGCCAAACTCGCCACAATAAAGCTACAAAAGCAAGATAGGCCAAACTCGCCACAATAAAGCTAACAAAGCAAGATAGGCCAAACTCGCCACAATAAAGCTACAAAAGCAAGATAGGCCAAACTCGCCACAATAAAGCTACAAAAGCAAGATAGGCCAAACTCGCCACAATAAAGCTAACAAAGCAAGATAGGCCAAACTCGCCACAATAAAGCTAACAAAGCAAGATAGGCCAAACTCACCACAATAAAGTTAACAAAGCAAGATAGGCCAAACTCGCCACAATAAAGCTAACAAAGCCCCGGCCGCATTCGTTTCCTACTCCTTTCTTTGGACATGTTTGTCAATTTCCGGTAGTGCTTTTAATATGGTAGAGACTTATTAACTAATTTAGTTAAGACTTAACTAATGTGGCTAAGACTTAACTAATATTTGGCGAAAACGTAACTAGGCTTACTACGGCCGAGACTGAACTAATATGGCTAGGACAACTCATTTGGCTAATGAACATTGAAGTTTAACGTTCACACCCATC
This sequence comes from Oncomelania hupensis, assembly GCA_036898135.1. NCBI lineage: Eukaryota > Metazoa > Mollusca > Gastropoda > Littorinimorpha > Pomatiopsidae > Oncomelania > Oncomelania hupensis. The sequence continues at coordinate 63,056,411 of CM072518.1, forward strand.
AATGGCGATATAGCAGACGGGGTCTTCCCAGGAAAGACAGGGCAGGGACCTAATACAACTATACTGAGCCACCAGAGCAATCACTCTGCTAAGATGGTCAGATCTTGCCCACCACGGAGTTCGAACCTGGGTCATCGCTCTACCGCTGAGCCACGGCTAAGACTTAACTAATTTGACTAAGACAATGTAATGCTAATGCTAAGACTTAACTAATTTGACTAAGACAATGTAATGCTAATGCTAAGACTTAACTAATATGGTAAAAAAGGTAAAAAAGGTAAAGGTAGTCCCATAGCCTTGTGGCCGTAGGGGAGCGTGATGTTGGAGATCACACTTATCTTGGGCCAGCGTAATGAGGGTGATGCCCAACTCTCTCCCTCGCTGCTTTACCTTCCCCACCCTCAAGAGAGTAGGTACTCAATCACAGTTGAGTCAACTGGGGGCGTTGTTGTTTGTCGCTTCACACCTTAGCGGTCACCCATCCAAGTGCTAACCGCACCGGACGGTGCTTCACTTTCGACACAGTAGCGAGTGCTCCAACCACTGCACTATCCGACACTAATATGACTAAGATTTAACTCATTTGGGCTAAAGCTGAACGAATATGGTTAAGACTTAACTAATATAGCTAAGACTTAACTAATATGGCTAAGACTTAACTAATATGGCTAAGACCTATCGCCAATATGGCTAAGACTGGACGCAGCGCTTCTTTTATCTAATTTTTCGGAGTCGGTTGTCATTGCAAATCCTTTTGTCTTGCATTTTCCTCGTTAGAGGCGACAGTAATCCCGGTGTTGATATACACTAACTGATTTCGGTTTGTACTTCTCAAGGAGCTTAACAAACCTGATCAACAAAGGTCAGCTGATTGTCGCAACGCCTAAAGAGAATACCAAAGGTAAACAGGATCGATGCAGTCTCAGCTTGGATCTTACATATCTGTAGACGGGCACAGTGCTCAGTGACCTTCCCCAGTTGGTTATGGACTTTGCAACTCAACAAAAATATTTTTCGTGGTGATTCCATGGCTTATTTTAAGAACGATCGCATCTGCGCCTGCACGACTTTAGTTCCTGTTTACTTTTTCGGTCGAAATCAAAATCAGAAGAGCTAAAACCAACAATACGGACTTTTTGCAACTCAACGAAAATATTCTTAGTGGTGATTCCATGGTTTATTTTTAGAACGATCGCAAATGCGCCTGCGCGATGCTAAGCTAAGTTCCTGTTGACTTTTTCGGTCAAAATCAACATTTTCTTTGGCCAGAGTCCATGATTTGACGAAAGAAAATTGCAAGCTTTCGGTGAGTGTTTTTCGTAAGCATATGAAGCTTGAATATGTCTGGTACATGCACAAGTCAGTCATGCATCCTCGGGTGCACTTCTTTGTCGTATTTATGCGTTGAAGTAAAATCGAAAGAGAAATTTCCGTTGCACGTGGTGAAACGTTTGTTTCCTACACGATTTACTAGTTCTAAACTATGACCGTGGCAATCGGAACGCGGGATAGCTCAAGTGTTAGAGCGGCGAGATCGTGTTACAAAGGTTGTGGGTTCGATTCCCGGTGGCCCGGACATAAACATTGTCTGTTACATTACATGATTATTGCTTTAGGTCCAGCGGACTCTTCCGAGCCAAATCAGGACCAGACAAACCCTGATCCGCATAAAAGATCTGCTGAAACAACCCTAGTGGTAAAACCGAAGGCACTCCACCAGCCACTCACTTTACAATAAAGACATCCCACGCATGGGACGCTGAGGCTATACTCTAATTTATCGAACCCCCGTTTATACAAACAAAATAAAATACAAACATCATTATAAAATATCAACAAAACACATACATATAAAATGCCTACATTGCTAAATAATAACATTATAGGAAGCCCTAGTGACCACCTGGCAGAAAGAGTCCAATATTCCCAAGCTGATCCAACCGACCTCACACACAAAAATAAGGAGTTTTGTCCCGGACGAGTTTTCAAGAAAAAAGGTAGGTGACTGGTCTAGCGAAGAAGAAGATGTATAGCAGATTGATAGAACAGATCAGGAATGAGAAAGAACAAATGAGAAAGACAGTGGGAATTTAAAGCACTACATTTCCAGAAAGTGGGGATACTATTTATACTGAAACCCCCGGCACCCCAACGGGGGTAACATTGTCTGTGCGCACTGGCCATCTTAGCTGTGAGTACTGGCTATCTAGACACGGACAGACAGACACAGAGAATTAGGAATTGAGGGAGAGAGGGAGGGGGAGAGAGAGAGAGAGGGAGAGAGAGAGAGAGAGAGAGAGAGAGAGAGAGAGAGGTCAAAGCCTTTAACAGAATAATAGTATTTATTACATGAGTAGGTCAAATGGACATTTCTTACAGCTAGTCCTTAATAAACATTCAGAACAAACAAAATAATTAACATAAAATAATGTGAAACAAACATATACCTTAACTACGATTACAAAAAAAAAATCACAACGCATATTAATGCATTTGAATACGCATACTCCCGCCACGTCACCAGATCATCAGGCCTTGCAAAGACTATTCTGCAAGGCACAGTGCAAGGAGGTAGAAGAAGAGGGAGACCGAAAAAGAGGTGGGAGGACAACATTCGAGAATGGACTGGTTTGACACTGGGCGAAGCCATCAGGGCTGCTGAGGACAGAGAAAGATGGAGTATGCTGGTTAAACGATCATCTGTTGTGCCCCTACGACCTCCGGGTTACGGGACAGGATAGGATAGGGTAGGACTCCCGCCCTTCTCCCCCTTCCTATCCATCTCCTCCTCCCTCCGCACACACACGCTCTCTCTCTCTCTCTCACACACACACACACACACACACACACAACACACACGTATAAATTCACACATTATCACTATCAGAAACTTAAATTGTGGCAGGGTAGGGAAGAACAAAGAGGTATACCATCATCTTAAATACTAGGAGCAAAGGGAGCTTAAATATTTATGGCGTTTTGTTTTAAAAGATGGTAATGATTTACTTTTCTTGACTTCTGGTAGCGAATAGGACAGAGATACAGGAGAAAGAAATTATTTTAAAAAAATAAGAGAGAGAGAGAGAAATTATTAGGAATGAGAGAGACAGACTGACAGACAGACAGACAGACAGACAAGTTAACTTACTCAGTAAAACTTTGAATCCCTGGTTATGGAGCAGACAATGGAACCAGCAAAAGCCTGGTTTCTCCAGTAGAACCAGTATGGGTTTATCATTATCAGTAGGTCTACGGCGATTGCCTGGACTCAGTGGAATGGAGGGTTGGGGGAGGGAGGGGGAAGGGAAAGTTTGTTTTCTGCACTTGCGATAACAGACTGTCCTGTACCCAACATACACTGAGATATAAATAAATAATAGTGGCTCTCCCGTCTTCTTCACATTAAGCAGGCTTCACTGCCGTCTCCAAAGTGTTGGAATCAGTTGCAGAACGGAGATTGCGAGATAGCCTATAGAGCGTAAGGCAGACAGGATATGTTCGGAGAGCGCAGAAATAGAAATAAACTTACAGCAGAGGAGGCAAGAGTTTGTATTGAATTCGCAACGAGACGGGAAACCAGTGAAGAGGGTACAGGAAAGTGGTGATTTGATGCTGCGGCTATTTTTGCGGTCTTTAGCAATGCTTGGTGTCCGAGAAAAAAAAAGTGCTCACAATCCTGAAAATAGGTTACGAATTGGTATAACCCGTCTAATCACTGTGAATATGGCGCCCCGCTTTGCCTCAAGGGAGGGATGGGGGAGAGTTTACCGCCATCTATCTACACTTCAATGATATCGTGTATACTACAAAAGGGGTATTTGCCTGAACAATAAGTGAATGCGATATACTCGAGTGACGGGTCGTATTCCGCCGGCATTTTACAGGCTATACTGATAAAGCTTGCTTGAATGATTGCACTGAGAAACATATAGGGTGAATGAGGTGTTTACTATGTGTATGTACAGCATTCAAACATGTGTACCGAAGGAGACCAAACGCTTCATAATTATTGGCAGAAGACGATTTTCAAATCAAACAGTGATTTTACAGACCATTCCCATGTACGGTGACATGAGCCTTGGGTTTACTATAACATCTTGAACAACATTATAGTCTACGTTTACGAAAGGCATGCTGTGTTTGCTGGGGTGGCGGCGGTGGAGAAGGTAGGAGGAGGAGGGGGGGGGCATAACTTGTTCACCTCCCGTTGAAACAAATTGGCATCATTAGTCCGGTATGGTGGGATACGATTTAGCCACAGGCATCTGAAAATGAGAGATGACCAAGCCTAAAACGTCGCTCTCTATTATCATAGACCACAATTAATGTGCTATTATGTACTAGTAGACGTCAGCGTCTCTCACATTCAGATACGGGCGCATGTACTGTGGATTTAGCCTGTTAATGTAAGCATGTCTTGGCCAAACATATATACATTTTCGAAAACTCTTTGTGTGTGATAATCCATTAAGGAGAAAATGTACAGCAGACTTGAACAACACGGAAACAAGTTTCGTTGCGAGTAGAGACAATTTTCACACCACGTTTCATTTCAAGAGAGCTTGCCATGTAAAGTCCAAGGCCAATCCCCCTATAGTGCATAGCTTCAAATATTTAGGAGCCATTGTATCAGACAATGGGTCCCGACAGGAAGCCCTCTCCAGGATCGCACAAACAGCTGCTGCCCTGACAAGGTTGAAGCCCATTTGGAAAGGCAGCGCCATCAGTCTACACTCCAAAGTAAAGTTGCTGCACTTCCTTGTCATCTCAATCTTCTTATACGCTTGCGAAAGATGGACCCTCACAGCAGATCTACAACGAAGAATACAAAGCATGGAGATTAGGTGCTACATAAGACTTCTGCGCATTTCCTATACCCAACACATCACCACCGACGAAGTCCGACAGACCATCACACTCCGGTGGACAACACGATGACAACACGAGTGGTGAAGAAACGGAAACTCCGATGGTTTGGCCACGTCACCAGAGCATCATGTCTTGCAGAAACCATCCTGCAAGGTACGGTGCAAGAGGGAGACAGAAAAAGAGGTTACTAACCCTAGCATGCCCTCTAAGCGCCGACGCAGGCGCAAGGTTGCTGAGGGAAGGAAAGATTCTCCGGTTGTTAAAAACATCACCGATATTGTGAACATGAGCACCAGCTCGAATGATTCCGAACCGTTTGTGGCTAAGTTCCCTGCGCTGGACGACTTGGTTGTTTCCGCCAAAAGTGGGTATGCCCTCGGTCGGAAGAGGGCCCACGAGACACTCTCTGATTCCTCCTCGTCGGCATCTTCAACAGGGAATTAGAATACATTTTGATAGGGGATCTCAGTTAGTAGATCCTCTCCGAACCTCGGTACTGATGCCGGTGTCTTGGAGACTGGAAGTTCCTCTGTGGGTAACGAGCACCTGGTACCTCCTCTTCCTCACACCCTCGGCGATGGCGCTCATGCCTGGTCCACTGTTTCGGGCAAAAGGAAAAAAAAGCAAAGTTAGAGGCTTACCGAGAATATCCTCCACGCCAAATTATGGGCTGTGCCAGTTCCCTGTTATTATCAAACAAACAGGCGACACCAACTTCCGTGTCTCTGAAGTCAGTAGGTTGGATATTACCAGATCTCCTACGGGAGACTGCGGGTCCCGTTGACAGAGTGAGGCCCCTTAGGGATGGTTTCATGATAGGATGCAGAACATAAGCTCAACAGTAAAAGTTGGTTGCTCTTTCGAAGCTGGGACAGATTTCGATTGTAGGCTATGTTCCAGCTCCCGTAGTCGAGGGAGTTGTCCGGGGTGCTCCGCCTCCTGTTTCGGTGGATGGTGAGGTCAGACCCTGCTCGGTTAGATGTTTTCGACCCCTACCTCGATCGGATGGCCAGCCCTCTGCCGCAGTTAGGGTTACTCTGGTGGCTTCGACCTTGCCTTCTACTCTCCTGCTTAACTGTTGGGAATTCTCGGTCGAACCATACATTGCCCCTGTGCTCCGATGTTTTCGGGCACATTCGGAAAAACTGTAAGTTCCTCTTGTGGTGCTGCTTGCCACTCGGGAGCTCAGTGCAGGGCGACGAGTCGCAACTGCTTAAATTGTCAAGATAGCCACTCGGCCTCCAATCATAACTGCCCTGTCACAAGGGAGCGTGTCCTTGCAAACAAACTAAAAGCGGCAAACTATATGCCGCATGTTCAAGCCCTAAGCATGGCGAAAAATCAACTTACGTTCGTCGCCACCCGGGGCCCGATGTATGCTGCTGCCTGCTCGGCGGCACCGGTTCCTGCTTTGGCTCCCGTGGCGGAGCCTGTTTTCCTTCCTTTGGACGCTGGCCGGCCCGGACTGTCCTATCGCCTAGCGGTGGGTCAGGCGTTCGACGCTGAGGCCTGGAGACAGGGTCTGGAGACGAGCCGGTGAGTCACAGCCCCCGGTCGACCGGTGCCCCATTCTGAGCGTGACGCCTGGGAGGCCATACGCGGATTAGAGGGTATCGTTGAGAAATTGACTCAAACGGTCACCAACCTCTTCAGGACGGTACGTGCCATTACTATTCGAGTCCCGTACGTCCCCGTCCGGGAAGGTTCGGATGCTGGTGTCCTGGACACCTGGCACAATCAGGTATAAAGGGTGTGGTGGATGAGATTCACCCTCCTTGTGGACCCTCCGACGCTCGGGCCCCGCTCGCCCCCAAGGCCAGTGGTTGCTCCGTTGAGGTCCATGTGGGTGTGGGGACTCGGAGTCGCTTCACCCAGAACGCCATGGCCCCATCTGCTGACAGACAGGATATTGATGTCTCGGACCGGATATGGAAGATTACCTCGCGTCTTTATGACCGCCTACCCCCGGGGTGAGGTTGATAGCATTGAGCGGGGAATAGCCCTTCTGAGTACTGATCTCACGTCGCCGGTTACTTCGTTGTGATAAGCCATAATGTAAATATATAGTAAATATAGTTTCTTTATCTCCTTTTATTAGATAGGTTTTTGTTTGACCTACCATGTATTAGTTGGGTATTAGTGGATATTACTTCCATGAAGTAAGGAAGTTTATTACTAAAATGATATATTATAGTTTGTTGGGTTTGAACTGCGACTATTACAGTAGGCGCCAGCCCTGTAAAATATGGAGTTCTTGTCGATACGGGGTCAACCGCCCCGCTTATAAAGAAAAGGGATGTTTTGTAAATTAAAACAAAACACAGTATAAATAATAATTTTAGTGGGTAATATGATATTTGGGAGAAGGGGTCCAACTGATGCCGGTTGATTTGCCCCTCCTTGTCCTTCTGCTTATTTCTTTATATAATTCTTTTAGTTTTTGTTCTCTTTGAGCCTCTGCTCTGGATGGGTAGGGAGGGGGGAGTGTAGGGGGTGGGGAAGGTGCCATTTTGACTACGCGGCGCAAGCCCCTAATTTTTATCATACTCTTATTTGGCATCTTGCCGGCCGCATCCCTTTGGCATGTAAATACCAAACTTGATTTGGCCTTTATATTTCTTAATGTTAGGCAATGTTTTTAAAAAAATTGTCCTTAAATTAATTAAATTAATAGGACGTAGAGCTTCGATTAACGCTTAACGCCCCGGTAATTTATGTCCTTAAATTTAGTCAGCAAGTGAAATATTGGAACCGGCGTTTCTAGTAGGCTACAATATTATCCACGAAAAAGAAGAAGTGAAGGGGACTATCTTTTTTAATATAACCGATCTGTTTCAACCCGAGCTAAGCATACCTAATTTTTCCGTTGTGTTGCAGAGTTTGATGTAGAACTTGATCATGTTCACTGAAATATTATTGTGCAATAATATAAATGAGAAAGAAAAAAAATTTCCCATTTCACCCACGGCCTATTTTAAGCACCTGTATTAAATTGTAATGAGATACTTAATTTTCTATTGTGTCGAACAGAGCTTACTGACATTGTTTGATGTGGAATTTGATCATGCTCACCGTTTCACCCAGCTTGTGCCTGGTGTCAGCGATTAGCCACACAGTGAAGTCAGGACAGGTTTATGCTCAGTGCACTAACATTAAAATACCTCGCTTGTTTTCAAGCCATGCCTTCAACCAGATTGTTCTTTTGTCTATGCCTTTGTCGAAACAGATCGGTTATATTAAAAAAGATAGCCTTCTTCCCTTCTTCTGTTTCGTTTTCCCAGCTACAATTGAAATCCCCCGTAATGTTGAGATTTTTTTCCCCCCGTCTTCGAGGGCAAGGTAAAGTGTTAACCGAGAAACTGGACGTCCCAAACACCTTTCGGTTGGTGAGGAGAGATGTGTTTGTGACCTCTCTTTTCTCTCGGTCAGCTTAACGAGGACAGTGCCTACCTCCTCTCCCTCGCTGGTTTACGTCATACGTAACAGACCCAGGTGTATATATCTATATATCTATATCTATATATATATATATATATATATATATATATATATATATATATATATATATATATATATATATATATATATATCCTACTCATTCACAGCTTGGATGGACTGGAGTGTGTCGAGCGCTTGTTTCATTCTTTGTATCATTTGGTGGTTGTCTTCCACAGAATGGTCACCCATCCAAGTACCATCCACCCATCCAAGTACTACGCTAACTGCGCTCAACGTTGCTTAATATCAAATCTTTTGTTGGTATGCCCAAACATGCACTGCCCCATTGCTCCTTCGATAGCAAAGTTCTGATTTCTTCATATTGATCCAAGGTTACCAAGACGTTCCAATTTCATCCTGTCTTGATCTCTAACGCTGTAAGTAACATGTCAAATTTTCCCACACAACACTACTACTACTACTACTACTACTACTACTACTACTACTACTACTACTACTACTACTACTACTACTACTACTACTATAAATGGATGCTCTACGCACCTTGTTCCTAAATCAGACTTAAAGGGCGGCGATCTGTAACCATCATACACCCTCTCATGTTACAGACACTCCTACTTACAACACACACACACATACACACATACATACACACACATACACGCAAACACACACACATACATACACGCAAACACACACATACACGCAAACACACACACACAAACACGAAATATATGAAAAATATGAAATAAAATATCTTATACATTGCTTAATTATCAATGGCACAAATATTCATTTTTGTTGGATACCATCTCATTGTGGTTTAAATAATAATGATTGGTCAGACAGGAAAGCAAAAGAAGGGGTGAAAAATCAACACAACGTTAGCCAAATTGACATCCCCTTATCACCAAAAGAAATTTATAGTATAATCGAAAATAAAATAAAAAATAAATGTCCTTTAAAAATAATATATAGTGACAATTCAAATATTGCAAGGATATTGTTTGCATTTGCAATGAAAATTTAACTGTAAATCATATCATTCATGACTGCAGTGTAATAACACAATATATTCCACAGAACATTCATATTGTTCAAAATAAAATGAGTAAATATTGGATAACCATCGCTAAATCTATAATTTATAGTCCTGTAGGACATTTGTTATAAAAATTGCAAGTTTATTCTGATTACTTCGAATATGACAATCTCACAAGATTGACTTTTCTGTACATGAACATTTTACAAGTTTGACATGTTCCATATTAATTTTTTTAAAAATATTGTTTGAATACTTAATTTTTATTTAATTTTATTTGATGTTATGTTACTGTACTATTTTGTTTAAATGTTATCTGCTTTCCCCCACCCATGTAGCACATATCCTTTTCCCCCCACCTAAAATCACTTCGGTGAATAGACGTTAAACGAAATAATCAAGCAAACAAACACACAAACACATTGTTTATCGGTAAGGGTTTTGCTCCTGTTGCTGTCTTTCATATTACTTCGAGAAACAGCCTAGTCTTATTTATAAGGAATTATCGATTTGACTAGCCGACAAGTTCAAAATAAATATGACAAAAACGGGAATGGCTCGAGTCACATTTTTTGGTAATGTATGTTATTAAATTGCATTCTGATATAAAAATGTTAAACAAATTACAGAATTAAAAAACAACTTTATTATCACCAAGGTGAAGTTTGGGCACTTTCATTTCCGAAAGTACAGCAGCCCCAAGTTAAGCGCTTTACACAAGGTACATGCTGAGTGTATTCTTGTCGCTGGCACTCACCCGTCTAGGGCATGAGCGTCAGGATCTTTAAAGTCCGTTATGATGGAATGCATGCGACACAGACTAGACCTCGGTTTATACTCTCATCCGAAGGATTAGAAAACGGGAGTAAAGTGACTTTCCAAGGACACAACACAATGCCCCGGCCTGGGCTCGAACTCGGGACCTTCAGATCCGCAAGCCAACGCTCTAACCACTCGGCCACCGCGACTCCACAAATAATAAATAGATAAATAAATAGCTAAACAGACAAAGGAAAAGAAAGAAAGAAAGAAAGAAAGAAAGAAAGAAAGAAAGAAAGAAAGAAAGAAAGAAAATAACATTCAGCGATAAATAAAAATATGTATCCCTAATTGTTTGATGACACCAAGAATTTTGTGTTATATTAGTGGTCAAAAAGGTATTATTTTTTATATTAATATAATGATTGGCTTACATGTACAAACGTTTTCTTGACTCTAAAACAGTTTCATTTTATTTTCTTAATTTTATACAAAAAGATTTTTCATGTCACCAATACATTAATTTAGTGGCTTCCAAATAATTTTTCTAAAGTCATTATTACATTGGTTTGAATAAACGCCGTTTCGTATTGTTTATTATATTGACATACAAAATAACGAAGGAAAAAGAAAAAACACAAAAACAACCACAAAAGCAGCAGAAGCAGCAGCAGCAGCTAGATGAAGAAGAAGAGGGGGAAGAAGAAGAAGAAGAAGAAGAAGAAGAAGAAGAAGAAGAAGAAGAAGAAGAAGAAGAAGAAGAAGAAGAAGAAGAAGAGCAAAAACAACAACAACAACAACAACAACAACAACAACAACAACAACAAGAAAAAGAAGAGGAAGAAGAACAACAACAACAACAACACAAATAACAACAAGAAAAAGAACAAGAACAAGAAGAACAAGAACAAGAAGAAGAAGAACAACAACAACAAAAGCAACAACAGCAAGAAGAAGAAGAAGAACAACAACAGCAACGCGAAAAAGAGCAAGAAGGATAACAACAAGAAAATGTATATTTATTAGTAATAATAATAATAATAATAATAATAATAATAATAATAATAATAATAATAATAATAATAATAATTAAATAATAATAATAATGACAATGTATACAGCGCTCAATTCCAAAAAATAAAATTGCTCATGGAGCTTTGCAGAGCATTCATGCATATATCACTGACAACACACACAAACTGCCTCTTGATATATGATTTAAGAGACGAATTTAGTTTTAAGACTCGATTTAAAGATTTCGAATGAAGAAGACTGTCTCTGGTAGTAGATTCTAAGGTATATTGTCCCACACGGTGGAGCAAAAATCTAAATGTGCATGGAAGAAATAAAATGTAGTAAAAAAACAAAAAAAAAAGAAGATTTCAACTTACATGTCAACTTTCACAAAGAACTCACTCACTGTAGCTGAAGGGTTCCTGCGCACCTATCTGTGTACAATATATATAGTATCCACTAATTGAGCGAGTGTTCGGTCGCTTAGCAGGGGTTAAGTCGCAGACCAAAAGTAAGAGTTGAACAGCACAGAGGCCCAACCCTAAACTACCCCAGACACCGGCACCTCACTACTAAATACAGGCCGATTGTGTCGCCTTCGTCTGCCTTCTGTGCGCTGTGCTGTGCCAGCCAAACAACTTTACCTTTCTTTCACTATAGCCCTCGAACACGCCTGGAATGATCGTGCGTGCAGTATTCTAAGGGGGAGGGGGGGGAAAGAAAAAGAGGGAGAGAGACAGACAGAGACAGACAGACAGAGGCAGACAGAGACAGACAGACACAGATAGAGACAGACAGACAGACACAGAGAGACAGGCAGGCAGGCAGGAAGACAGAAAGAGAAACCGACAGAAATACAGACACAGAGAGGGAAGAGGTAGGTAAAGGTAAAGGTGGACCCATAGCCTTGTGGCCGTAGGGGAGCGTGAGGTTGGAGATCACACTTATCTTGGGCCAGCGTAATGAGGGTGATGCCCATCTCTCTCCCTCGCTGCTGTACCTTCCCCACCCTTAAGAGAGTAGGTACTCAGTCACAGTGGAGTCAACTGGGGGCGTTGTTATTTGTCGCTTCACGTTTTGCGGTCACCCATCCAAGTGCTAACCGCACTGGACGGTGCTTAACTTGCGACACAGTAGCGAGTGCTCCAACCACTGCGCTATTCGACACCCCATGGAAGAGGTAGTAGGGAGAAACTGACATTGACAATGACACTGATTTTTTTTTCTTTCTGACAGATCATAACTCCTACACTCTACAGTAATGCTCCACGTCCCTCTCTTCTTGCCAACAGTGTACAAATATAAACATTAACAATAACAAATTGTGTTTTGTTTGGAATGGTAAAAACAACAACAAAACAACATTAACACAAAGCAAGTGTAATAATTCCAGACTTGAACGACCAAATGTACAAGAACAAGAGTTAATAACATTCCCACTATTTGGGCCATCAAAAATGTTATAGCAAAAGGAAATTACAAAATACAATATTTTCCCCCCGTTCTTTTACAAAACACAATATTTTCCCCCCGTTCTTTTTTCAATTTTATTTGGTACTATTCCTTTCTTCTTCTTTATTCAATTTTTTCTTTTAATTCATTCTCTCTCTCTCACTCTCTCTCTCACACACACACTCTCTCTCTCTCTCTCTCTCTCCCTTTTGTTTTTAACCATACATTCCTGTACTTTTTTTTCTGTCCTTTTTTGTAAATTTCCTCGATTCTTTCTTTCTTTCATTTTTAAAATTCCTAATTTGATCATTCTTTTACATAAAGTAACATATGCTGAAAGAAAAATGGAAATTTATAAAAGCAACATAAACAGTTCAGACTTAAATTTAAGCTCACCTAGATTTAAAGTAGAAATACACTACACAAGTCTACGGTTCTCTGCTCTCAATTTTAAAACAAAAAATATATATATACTTTGAAACAGTTTCCAAGACTTGTGTCACGTGGGGTTTATGGGCTCTGCACAATGGAATTATGGACCCTCACGCTTATTCGGTGGGAACTGCTAGTAAGTTACCCTATGAATTACTTTAATAAATTTATTTGTTTAGCTCGTTCTGTGTTAAGGTTGGGGTACAGAAATAGATAAAAAAATGGTAAAAGAATACTGTCACACTAGCTTTCACACGGCTATGAATCATATGTAGTCCAGCCTTTTGATAACAGTTAAAATCACACATTTATTTCTTCTACTCTATACAAGATTCTCTAAGTACTAATCTAACTTAAAAAGTCTCAGTTACTGCTAATAGTTCGATCGCTGATAGTCTAGGCAGCTGTTATATCTTCCTCGGGCACTTGCTATTATATCTCATGTAGATTTGGACTACTGTGGTCCGTTTTATAGTTTCTGAAGAGTTGGACTACTGTGGTCCTGTTATGATCAGGTTAAGTGCACTTGGAAGAACACACTTAACTGGCGGGTGGTGCGGTCGAAGTCCTTCTGTGAGGTAGCTTCTGGTCCACCTGTGTCGTTGTGTAGTTGGGTTCCCTTGCCACGCTGTGGGGTCTGACAGGGTGTTTTTCAAGGTAGCTCTTTCCGACTTGTGCGGTCGAGTCTCCTCAACCAACTCGTTTCTGTGGAGTGGGATTCACAGGATAGCTCGGGATAGCTCGGGATAGCTCGCCTGCCCGTCTGTAATATAAGAGACGAAATTCTGCACAACCCTGAATAATCGGTTTGTGCAGAGCGTCTCACTGAAAGCCAAGTAGCCCTCAGTGATAGCTCCACATCTCTATACATAAGCGACGAACATTCTGCTACTTCCGGGGTCCACTGGAATCTCACTCTAAATTCCTATACATACATAAATATCAATCGTGGCTAACTATACACATACAGAATTAATAATATTATAAACATTCAGTGGTACAGCCACTGGTCTGCAAACATACATATAAGTTAAACAACAGTGGTTCCGTATGGTATGCAACATGGCGGCGCAACCGGTCGTGTTTCGCCACGTGTTCGGCGTTTCCACATGGTCACACAAATTCGGATTAACAATTCACATTTATGCATAGCAAATTCCACAAACATAATTTCAACAATAATATAAATATATCACGATGAAACAGAAGGGTGTTCATTTACCTGTTTGACAAGTTCAGGCCCGTGTTGACTAAATAGAATTCTGAGATTCTAAGTCCTGCTTCCTGGTCTAAGTGTGGCGAGATTTCTCTGCCAGCTTTCTAGCTGTTAACACTTCGGTGTATTCCTCCCAACTCCCCAAAACTGTGCGTGGTTTGGACCCAGTCAAACTGGTTCCAACCACTTTGCCTAAGCTCTCCCATTGGTTCCAACGGTCCGATTCAAAACTCAAGTGCCGACGTCACTGCGCTGTGTGTGTGGCTCAGGCTCGCAGTGTGCTGTAATTTAATTGCTGCTGTGTACTATACTAACTCTCTACTGTTACAAAGGCTACACAATGCTAAATAGTCGATAGGCAGAGTTTAAACTAGCCAATTCGTGACAGGCTCCCTCAACTGAAAAAAGGCGATGACTACTGGATTCGACCTTTTTCTACTACAGAGCCTAGTTTAACACTGCACTATCCTAGGGTCCTATTTACAAACTAGTTAAGTTGCTCTACCTGAGCTGCAATGCTGTGCCAGGTAGCTATGGACACTAGTGACAGGGTTGTTATTGGGCGGGGACGAATTCTGGTGCTGTGGCCCTTAGTTGTGTTGGGTGGGCGACAGCTGCTGTGTCCTCCACGAGATGGCGACTGAGGTAGTCGGCTCCGTGGTTCTCTTTGCCGGGGATGTACTCGATTTGGAATGAGTACGCCTGAAGGGTGAGTGCCCATCTCATCAGGCGAGAGTTCAAAGACTTGGAGGCTGCCAGGAACGATAGTGGTTGGTGGTCCACCTGAACTGTGAAGTGGGTCCCATACAGGTAGAGTTGAAACTTCTGTATGGCCCAGACTAGTCCAAGACATTCTTTCTCCGACGTGGCGTAGTGGGTCTCGGCGGGTCTCAATTTTCTGCTGGCGTAGGCGACAGGGAATAGCGTCTCTGCATCCTTGGGGTCGCGCTGTAGCAGTACTGCTCCGAGGCCTAAGTCGCTTGCGTCGGTGCGAAGAACGAATGGCTGAGTCAAATCGGGTAGGTGGAGTACTGGCGCCGATGTCATTCTGTCCTTGAGTGTTTGGAATGCTGTCTCGCATTCGGCTGTCCATACGACTTTGTCCGGGGCGATTTTCCGGGTTCCATTTGTCAGTGGCACGGCGATGCTGTTGTAGTTGGGGATGAACTTCTGGTAGAAGCCGCAGAGTCCTAGAAACGACTGCACTTCCTTCTTGGTCTTGGGCCTAGGAGCGTCGAGTAGGCGTTTCACTGTCTTTTCTACCGGTCGCAGGCTTCCTTGACTGATGGTGTGTCCCAGAAATTCTAGTTCTGTGAATCCAATCTGACATTTGGTGGGTCTTGCCGTCAATCCCGTGTCTCTGAGGCGGGCGAGTAGTTGCTGTAGGAGCGTGACATGTTCCTCCCACGTAGGCGTTGCGATGAGGATGTCGTCCATAAACGAGTGTAGGTGCTCGCTGCTCAGGGGTGCCAGGAGTTTTCGCATCATTGCACTGAAGATGCTGGGTGCGTTGTGGAGTCCGAATGGAAGCACGTTGAATTCGAAGTGTCCTTCCATAGTGCTGAAAGCTAGGTACTTTCGGACTTGTGGTTGTACTGGTATCTGATAGTATCCTTTGCTGAGGTCGATGCGTGAGAAGTACTTCGCTCGCTGTAGCTTGGCAAATAGGTCTGTCTGGTCCGGGAGTGGCTCTGGCTGGAACTGCGTTACCGCATTCAGGAGTCTGAAGTCGATGCACAGTCGATGCTCTCCGTTGGGTTTTCGCAACAATACCGTGCCTGCGCTGTAGGGTGAAGTAGACTCTGAGATGATTCCGGCTGCCAGTAAGGTGTCTATCTCTTCCTTGATGGCTCGCTGCTGCGACAGTGGCATCGGGTAGAGCTTCTGGCGGACGGGTGTTGGGTCGGTCACCGTTAAGGTTACTTCGACGAGGTCTGTCCTCCCTGGTCGGTCTGTGAGCACAGTCTGATGTTGTCGAATGACCTGTAGTACTTGCTGTCGCTGTTTGGCGGCTAGGTCTCCGTTGAGTATCACGTCTTTGTAGGTTTCTTTGGAGTGCAGGGGATACTCTACTGCATTGGTCTCCATGCTTTCTCCTTCTTCCGCGATGGCGATGGCTAACAAGTTGTGAGTGCTGGGGGTCGCTGGTCTGTCCGTGTATTTCTTGAGGAGATTGATGTGGTGGTACCGGGCTCTCCCGTTCACCTCTACTTGGTAGACTGTCTTGGATTTCTTGGCAGTCACCCGGTACGGTCCTCTCCAAGCGATGTCCAGCTTGTTGGTTCCACTTGGAAGTAAGAGTAGCACTTGATCGCCGACTTGCAGTTCTCTGTCCTTCGCGTGGCGGTTGTAGTACTTCGCCTGACGGGCTCGTGCCTTCTTCAGAGCTTCACCAGCTTTCTTCCACGTTGCTTTGAGGGTTTCCTGCAGGTCTGCGACGTACTTGGTGGCACCTCTTGGTGTGTCGTCTATCTTGGCTTCCGTCCAACTTCTGCGTAGGGCTTCTAGCGGTCCGGCTAGAGGTCTGCCGAATAGCAATGTTGACGGGGTGTAGCCTGTGGCTGCATGGGGCGTTTCTCGGTATGCGAACAGTGCCGCATTCACGTAGGTGTCCCACGCTTCTGGATTGTCGTCGGCGACTTTCCTGAGTATGGTGAGAAGGGTTCCATTCAGTCTTTCTACTTGTCCGTTGCTGGCTGGGTGGTATGGTGGTGTGCGAATGTGATGAACTTGTATCAACTCGAACACGTCTTGCATCAGGCGGCCGGTGAACTGAGATCCGTTGTCCGTTCTAATGCTGTCCGGGAATCCGACTCTGGTAAAGATGGCGATGAGTGCATCTGCGATCTTCTTGGTGTCGATCGCTGGCAACGGGACTGCTTCGCACCACATCGTACATGCGTCGACGAGTGTGAGTAGAAATCTGTTCCGCTTCTTGGTCATGGGCAGTGGTCCTACTATGTCTACTGAGACTTGCTGGAATGGCACACCGACTACTACCGATGGTCCTAAGGTAACTGGTACGGTGTGATGTCGCGGGGAATATCGTTGACATTGGTGGCAAGATTTCACGTAGCGCTTGACATCCTCCGTGATTCCTGGCCAATAGTAGTGTGCGCTGATTCTCTGCACTGTGGCTCCAATTCCCATGTGTCCGCTGAGTGGCATGCTGTGGCCTAGTTCTAGTACTTGGGCTCGAAGGGTGGCTGGCAGTACTAGTTGGGTGTGATCTCCATCTCCTTGTCGATGTAGAACTCCCTCTTCCATGTAGAAGTCTCCCTTGTGCGGGGGTGTGTGCGCCTTGGGTAGCTTCTGGAAGCACTTCGCTATCGAGGTGTCTTCTTTCTGTGATGTTTTGATCTCTTCGAGTCCTGGATTCGGAGCGAACTCGGGCTGGGGTGGTTGGGTTTTAGCTTGGGCCCTGGTTTGCACTGCAGCTATCTCTACAGTTTTAGGGGGCGTGCCTAAGAACACATACCTACAACCTAGCACTAGATCGTACAGGGGTTTCTGTAAAACAGCTGCTTGGATTCGTCCTGTGACGTACCTACTCTCTACTTCGATCCAAGCTATTGGGCAAGTAGTCGTCGGTTTCGTCAAGTCTGCTCCTTGTAGTTCGACTGTCTTGTCTGTCAAGTCCGCGCGCGATACAAGAGATTCGCTAACTATCGCGTCGTATGATAGACCTGTGTCATACAGACAGTTCGCTTCTTTACCGTTGACCTTGACCGTGTCTGTCACCGATGGGTGATCTCCGATCGTGTGTGGCTTGTTACCGCTGCTTTGAGTTAGAACTCTGTGCGCTGGCCGGCTTTCGCGCTCTTCCCTACGTTGTGCGGCCAACTTGAAACATTCTGCGGTGGAGTGATTGTTTCTGTTGCAGAACGAGCAATACCGTCTCTGTTCTGCGGGACCTCTTTTCCCGAATTCCGTGTTGGGTCCTTTATTTTGCCCAGGTCTGGGGTTATTTGGTTTATTCGCGGTGCGCTCTTCCCGGGTAGGGCTTCGTTTCTGTGCCTCTTTCCCGTTAGGCTTTAGGTCTCGCCTGAAGCTCTTGGCTTCTCCGTGGGCGGCCACGTACCTATCTGCGACCTTGACCAGATCTTCCAGTCTTTCCGCGCCCTGCTCTACTGAGAATGTCCTCAGCTCGGGGGTCATGGTTTCCCGTAGCTGTTCCCATACTAACAGTTCTGTCAGTCCATCATACGTTTTAGCCGTGGCTGACTGGCTAATCCACTTATCCAGCGTTGTGGACAACCGATCCGCGAACTGCGCATAGCTCTCTCCTTTCACTCTCCGATTGGTGCGGAACTTTTGCCGGTAGCATTCTCCTGTTAGTTCGAATCCCGTTAGGAGTGCCTCTTTTACTTTGTGATAGTCAGTCACTCTGTCAGTCGGTAGCTTACTGTAGATGTCATATGCCTTTCCTCTAAGCCCTTGACTAAGCTTAAAAGACCAATGAGTGGGATCTAGTTTGTACTCTGTTGCTAGACGCTCAAACCTAGTCAGATAGAGATCTAGACCTTCTTCTCTCTCATTGAATGTTCCCAGTGGAAATGACATTCCTTGTACAGGGTTGGATGCTACCTCTAGCTGATCTGAGTGGGGAGGGGTTGAGGAAGAACTTGAAGCTCCTGATCCCAATCTTCTTAGCTCTAACTCATGCTGTCTTTCTTTTTCCTTTTCTTCCCTCTCTTTTTCTTTTTCTGCCCGCTCATACTCCCATCTCCTACTTTTCTTCTTCTGCTCTCTCTCTGCTTCTAATGCTGCCTTCTTCTGTTCTACTTCTCTAATTTTCTTTCTGCTCTGCTCTAGTTCTAATTTCTTTTGCCTCTGCTTGCTGCTTAGTTCTGCTTTCTTTTGCTCTTTCTTTCTATTTCTTTTCTGCTTCTCTTTTTCCTGTTCTCTCTCTCGCTGCTAGCTCCTCTGTTTCTACCTCTGTCTTTTTTGCCTCCTCTCTCTCCTCTTCCTGCCTAGCCACTCCTTGTCCCAAACTCTATGAACTCTGCGCTAAAGAAACAATACAATCATAACAAAACCTAGCATACAAACAACAATAATAAACAATACAAATCAAATCAATAACATAAAAAAACCTAAAAAAAATAAACAAAAAAAACAAATTTAAAACAAAGTTTTTAAACAAAAAAACACCAAACAAAAAACTATTTTTAAGTGTACTACTGTATCTAATAATTTTCCTATATACAATAGATCCTATTACACAGAGATCCTAGGGTAAAAAGTACGTGGGGTTTATGGGCTCTGCACAATGAATTATGGTTATTAGTGGTGGGTATAACTTTAATAAAATTTATTTAAATTTGTTTGGGGTTAGGTTGGGTAAATGGTAAAAATAGAAACTACACACTGTATTCGGCTATGAACTAGTCCAGTTTTAAAATTTAAAATTTATTTTCTACTCTATACTTTCTAAGTACTAATCTAAAAATTAAGTCTTTACTAGTTAAGATTCTAGATAGTTTTATGTTAATAGTTTTATAGTATTATTCCACACTTGTATTTTATATCTCATGTAGATTTTTAGTACTGTTCACGTTTTAATTTTGTGTTATAGTTGTTGATAGTTTTTGAAGAAGTTGTGTAGTTTGTGGTGGGTTTTTGAGGTTTCTGGTGTGACAGTGTTTTTTGTTTGTGTGTTGGTTCCTTTCGTTTCTGGGGAGTGGGGTATAGCTCTATGATAGAATAAGTCGTTTTGTGGAGTGACACAAGCTTCGGATAGCTCGCCTGCCCGTCTGTAATAATCGACAACAATAATCGGTTTGTGCAGAGCGTCTCACTGAAAGCCAAGTAGCCCTCAGTGATAGCTCCACATCTCTATACATAAGCGACGAACATTCTGCTACTTCCGGGTTCCACTGGAATCTCACTCTAAATTCCTATACATACATAAATATCAATCGTGGCTAACTATACACATACAGAATTAATAATATTATAAACATTCAGTGGTACAGCCACTGGTCTGCAAACATACATATAAGTTAAACAACAGTGGTTCCGTATGGTATGCAACATGGCGGCGCAACCGGTCGTGTTTCGCCACGTGTTCGGCGTTTCCACATGGTCACACAAATTCGGATTAACAATTCACATTTATGCATAGCAAATTCCACAAACATAATTTCAACAATAATATAAATATATCACGATGAAACAGAAGGGTGTTCATTTACCTGTTTGACAAGTTCAGGCCCGTGTTGACTAAATAGAATTCTGAGATTCTAAGTCCTGCTTCCTGGTCTAAGTGTGGCGAGATTTCTCTGCCAGCTTTCTAGCTGTTAACACTTCGGTGTATTCCTCCCAACTCCCCAAAACTGTGCGTGGTTTGGACCCAGTCAAACTGGTTCCAACCACTTTGCCTAAGCTCTCCCATTGGTTCCAACGGTCCGATTCAAAACTCAAGTGCCGACGTCACTGCGCTGTGTGTGTGGCTCAGGCTCGCAGTGTGCTGTAATTTAATTGCTGCTGTGTACTATACTAACTCTCTACTGTTACAAAGGCTACACAATGCTAAATAGTCGATAGGCAGAGTTTAAACTAGCCAATTCGTGACAACTTGCAACGACTCTAGCTCTGAATCTAGCAGTTTTCACATCGACATAGTCCAAATTTCTGTGCATCGGCTGTAAACATTGGTTTCTTCATTGTACGTACACACACTGGACAAAGAAATCAGAAAATGTACATCTGGCTCTTCGTTATCACAAAATGGAAAGTGTTTAATTTCTTCATTTTTAGACAATTCGAAAACGTTGTGTATTAATTTGAGAAACACACATTCTAAACCGAGCAAGAACACTACGGTATGTTTTGGTTCTAAACAGTTCTTCCTTGCCGTACTTTCCTAGTTTTAAGGTGATCGAACCATCCTTGTACAAAAGAACTAAATAGCATTTTTTAAGTTTAACAATAAAACGCTTCTCATCACCACTATCCAGCTGTCTGTTTGCCCGTCTGTCTGTCTGTCTGTCTATCGGTCTGTCTGTCTGTCCGTCTCTCTCTCTCTCTCTCTCTCTCTCTCTCTCTCTCTCTCTCTCTCTCTCTCTCTCTCTGCTTTCTCCATGTGGGCCTATCAATGCAACAATGTACAGTACCAGTTTTAAATATCATTTTGTCATAATTTTGAGAAAAAAACAAATCCTATAAATCGAATAAGTGCTGTAGCATATATTAGTGCGTATTATTATCAGTATGGCGCTACATACAGTCCAGTTTTAAATCTCATTTTGAAAAAAAAATCTTATAAGTCGATTAAAAACTGTAGCATATATTAATGCGTATTATTATCAGTATGGCGCTACGTTTAGTCAAGTTTTAAATCTCATTTTGTTCTCATTTTGAAAAAAACGTGCACCGGTGACCAAGTGCCGAAGAAGGACATAGTCATAGTGCAAGGCGACTGGAATGCCAAGGTTGGCCAAGATGCGCACCGCAACTGGGGAGACACATGCGGACCCCACTGCAACAACGAGACAAATGACAGGGGTCTGAGGCTATTGGAGTTTGCCAGATACAACAATCTGGTACTGGCAAACACGCTTGGTCTCCACAAAAAATCCAGACGATGGACATGGCACAGTCCCGGCGGGGAACATCACAACCAGATCGACTACATCATGGTCAAGAAACGCTTCAGATCAAGCATCAACATTGGCAGGACACGCACTTATCCAGGAGCAGACATTGGAAGTGACCACGATCTCGTGATGATGTCTTTCCGGCTCCATTTGAAGAGAGTAAATACAGCAAAGTGCACTAGGCTGAAGTTCGACCTGGACAAACTGCAAGACCCGGAGGTGGCAAAAATATTTCAGGCCACAATTGGAGGGAAATTTGCACCACTGCTTATTTTGGGGGCAGGCGAAGTAGATGTCAACACCATGACCAATACCTTCAACTCAGCTGTAACAGATGCCGCCACTGAGATCCTTGGCAAGCACCGACCAAAGAAGAAGCCGTGGATCACACCTGAACTTTTGGATCTGTGTGATAAACGAAGAGAGTTAAAAAAGAAAAAGAACACCTCACAGGGAGCTGATGTCTACCGAAAAATCAACAATGACATCCGAAAAGGCATGCGCACAGCAAAGGAGAACTGGATAGAAGATCAATGCCAGGAAATAGAGAACAATCTGAACAAGAACAACAGCAAGAAGGCCTACCAGACTGTGAAGCGGCTGACAAGTGTTAAACAGCCCAAAGTCTCCACTATCCAAAGCAAGTCTGGCATTTGCCTTACAGAAGAACAAGAAGTCTTGGACAGATGGACAGAGTACTGCTCTGACCTTTACAACCATACACCAAATGGAGACCCATCAGTTCTAGCATGTCCCGAGAGCAGAGAAGAAGAAGAAATCCTCCCAATTCTCCGGGAAGAAGTTGAGGCAGCAGTGCAATCGCTGAAGAAAGGGAAGTCAGCGGGAGTGGACAACATACCAGCGGAACTGCTACAAGCAGGAGGAGAAGCGATGACTGATGCTCTCACCACTATCTGTAACAAGATCTGGCAGAGTGGGGAATGGCCTACACCATGGACCCAGTCGCTTGTCATCACTCTTCCTAAAAAAGGTAACCTTCAGGAGTGTGAAAATTACCGCACCATCAGCCTCATCAGCCATCCCAGCAAGGTCCTCCTGAAAATAATACTCAACAGGTTGAAACCACAAGCTGAACAAATCATAGCTGAAGAACAAGCAGGATTCATGGCAGGGCGAAGTACCACTGAACAGATTTTCAACCTCAAAATAATCTGTGAGAAATACCTACAGCACCAACAACATCTATATCATGTGTTCATAGACTTCAAGAAGGCATTTGACCGAGTCTGGCATGCAGCTCTATGGGCAACCATGAAAGTGTACAACATCAGCCCTAAAATCATAGAAGTCATCAAAAGCCTGTATGACAAGGCTACCAGTGCAGTCCTCCATAACAGCGTCATCGGGAACTGGTTCAGAACAACAATCGGTGTGCGTCAAGGATGCCTACTCTCTCCAACACTCTTCAACATCTTCCTAGAGCGCATCATGTCAGATGCTCTTGCAGATCACGAAGGCACAGTCAGCATAGGGGGCAGAGCAATCTCCAATCTTCGTTTTGCGGATGATATTGATGGATTGGCTGGAGAGGAACAAGAACTTGAACAGCTTGTACAGAGGCTTGACACCACCTCCAGAGCTTATGGAATGGAAATAAGTGCAGAGAAGACCAAAATGATGACCAACAACACCAATGGCATCAACACGGACATCAAAGTACAAGGCCAATCCCTCAACACAGTGCACAGCTTCAAATATTTAGGAGCCATTGTGTCAGACAATGGGTCTCGACAGGAAGTCCTCTCCAGGATCGCACAAACAACTGCTGCCCTGACAAGGTTGAAGCCCATTTGGAAAGACAGAACCATCAGTCTACATTCCAAAGTAAGACTGCTGCGATCTCTGGTCATCTCCATCTTCCTATATGCTTGCGAAGCATGGACCCTCACAGCAGATCTCCAACGAAGAATACAAAGCATGGAGATGAGGTGCTACAGAAGACTTCTGTGCATTTCCTATACCCAACACATCACCAACGTTGAAGTCCGACAGACCATCACACAAGCCATTGGACAACACGATGACCTGCTCACAGTGGTGAAGAAACGGAAACTCCGATGGTATGGCCACGTCACCAGATCATCAGGCCTTGCAAAGACCATTCTGCAAGGCACAGTGCAAGGAGGTAGAAGAAGGGGGAGACCGAAAAAGAGGTGGGAGGACAACATTCGAGAATGGACTGGTTTGACACTGAGCGAAGCCATGAGGGCTGCTGAGGACAGAGAAAGATGGAGTATGCTGGTTAAGCGATCATCTGTGGTGCCCCTACGACCTTCGGGTTATGGGACAGGATAGGATAGGATAGAACAAAATGAGGCACGGTGCAAGGAGGTAGAAGAAGAGGGAGACCGAAAAAGAGGTGGGAGGACAACATTCGAGAATGGACTGGTTTGACACTGAGCGAAACAATCAGGGTTGCTGAGGACAGGGAAAGATGGAGTACGCTGGTTAAACGATCATCTGTGGTGCCCCTACGACCTCCGAGTTATGGGATAGGATAGGATAAGATAAGATAGGATTTGAAAAAAAAATCCTATAAGCCGAATTTATACTGTAGCATATATTAATACGTTTTATTATCAGTATAACGCTACGTATAGTCCAAACAAGTGCTGTCAAAAGACTCATTCTAGGCGTAATAAACCTATATGTCAATGTCATACGTTTTGTCAAAAGAAGACAGGCACATACAACGAAAGTTCAATGTCTACATTGTTACAACTCTTCTATACAATATTATGCATCAACAAAATGTTTTGCAGACATTCTGCCGTTGTCCAGACTGTCGGTTAATAGATAGGTTCCACCGGTTTACAAAGTGACGGGTTGGTCTACTAGGATGGATACAAGAACAAAAATGTATATATATAAAAAAACAAAACAACAACAACTCGATCAGTGTTCCAAATCATTTGACGCGAGTTCTTTTATTCGGAACACTTAGTTACTATAGTTTCCTTTTTCCACACGATCACCCTTGCAGTGTTCGAAAACGTAAACCTTTTTTTACAAAAGCGTAAATAGTCTGCTGGCACCTTATATTCGAAACACAGGCGCTTGTATCTAGCCAAAGGTGGACGCGTCACAGGCATAGGCGCTCGCGTGTCCATATACAAGCGCCTGTGATTCGAAAGTAGGAATAACATGAATATCAGAGCACAGGAGCTTGTACCTAGACACGCGAGAGCCTATAACGCCTCTCCCTTCTATGTATGTATTATCTAGACTTAACTCCTGCATTCTACTTCCGCAAAATGCTCGTGATAAACACTGATTTTTAATTTTATATATATATATATATTTTTTTGCTGAAATTGAAAGGGTTTGAAATTCGACTGGGCATATTTATTAGTTTTGGATGTTTCAACTTTGCATAAATCACTGCTGAATCCATTGAGTCGCCCTCTTTCGGGAGAAATCTTCTAGTTTATTCATATAGATTTGAAAAATGCGATATCCCGCGATTGTCGGAAGGGAGGTGCGTTATAGATGCTCGAGTGTCCAGATACGAGCGGCTATGTATCAAAGTTGTCGGGCGTTCTCATTCTTTTCGTTCCTACATTCGCAATATAAGGGCTATAGGCCTACGAAAACTCAGCAGTGTATAGAGAGAGAATGAAAACGAGTATAGGCTATCTTGTTTATCCTGTTGAAAACGAATAGAGGTGTTCCTAAAGCCTAAGCTTAACTGGGCGAGACAAACCCGAACCTTTTCTCGGCGAACCAAAGGTCAAAAATGCGGTTTCATTCTTAATTGGGTCTTCCCGAGACCAGCCAAGACGAGACAGGAGATCGGGCGTCACGGCGAGCTCTTTCGTTTCTGAACTTGGTCTATTTTTAGCTGCGTCGAACCTGACATACCTGACAAGTACAAAGTTACGTTAGCAACAATATGGCGGCCTTCGATCGTGAATTGAAAAACTGCAGAAGATTTTGGCGTTGTTCTAGCGCTGTATGTCCTAAGCGAGAACGAAGGGGCAGCAGAAAGAGAAAGAAAGCAAAAGACAACACTTCCATATGTGTTGCAAAGGCACCAGCAAGGTGCATTTCATGCACTAGTGCAAGAGTTGGCTGAACAGCTCAGTGGCTATTCAAATGATTTATTATTTTTACTGATTCAGTATTTTCACTGTTCTCTAGTCTAAATTAAGTTTGGATTTGGTGCACCTACTTATTTTAAGTGTTGTAGTATTTCTTTAGATCATCTGTCATTAACATTGATAGATTTATCAGCAAATCAAAATAGTGTCTCGGGCAGGTTTGCTGCGCACGAACGGCAAGACGAAAGGCCGGCCCGCGACACGGCGAGCAAGGATGGTTCGGGTGTCTCGCCGAGACTGTCTCGGGTGTCTCGCCGAGACAAGGTTCGGGTTTGTCTCGCGCAGTTAAGCTAGGGCTTAAGTAGCGTCTACTCTTATTAGGCTTTTATACTTCGAATGTCCCGCTTGGAACATGGGGCGATATGGAAAGTGACTGACAGCTGATCGAGACCCTATTGGATTCATTGTTAGTGGACCTAGCTATACTTCCAGGCCTTTATTTCCGGCGCATTAATTTAAGAGCAGGAGCAGCCTACCGGTAGAACTCAACAGTGAACCACATTCCAAGAAAAACATTAATCATGTTGCCGATAAAATCAATGTTTGCTGTGAATTAATTAAGCGGCCGATTTTACTTCCAAGTCCATCACAGTGGTTCTTGGCCTGTGCCCAAGATGTAGCTGTCTTGAGAGACTGCAGCATGCAGAGGAGAAATAACCCTGCGTAGCTGAGACTATAGACTGCCATTAATGGAGAAGCGAACGCCTCGGGTAGTCTCAGCTACGAGTGTGTAGAGATTAGGGGACACTTAACCAAGGAATGGTGGTCCATTGTTTTGTTTGCAAACACTGCTCTCAGACCACAAGCTCCTGCTTTCTATCACTTCTAGAACGCGGAACTTTGGCCTTTTTAATATGTTTAGACTTCTTTGGAGATACTTTGATATAGTCGGGAATCCGAACGAGCTAAATAAAATGTCGGTTGTTCGGTCCGTCTGTTTATCTGTCTTTCTGTATTAGTAACTTTTTGAAGGTGTTTGCCAGAGGCGGAGCGGGCGGAGGGAGAGGGAAAGAGAGTAGGGGAGGAAGAGAAGGGGATGGGATGAGGAGAGGGAGGGAGAGAGGATTAGAAGGTGGTTAGCACTAAGTTATTGTAACGTGGGGTTTATTTGTTGCTGGGTTCTGCACAATGGAATGCTGTAATCCTCACGTCTACTCTATGGGAACCGCTAGTGAGTCACCCTGTGTATTATTTTAATACATTTATTTATTTAGCTCGGTCTGTGTTAAGGCTGGGGGACAGAGATAGATAGAAAAATGGTAAAAGATTACTGTCACACTAGCTTTCACACGGCTATGAATCATATGTAGTCCAGCCACTTGATAACAATAAACATCACACATTTATTTCTTCTACTCTATACAAGATCTTCGATGTACTAATCTACCTTAAAAGTTCTAGTGTCAATGCGAATGGTTCGATCGCTGATAGTCTAGGCAGCTCTGTTTTCGTCATAGGGCACTGGCTACTAACGTTCTTGAAGAGTGGACTACTGTGGTCCTTTTGCTATAGTTTTAGTGCACTGTTTCCTGGGCACTTAACTGAAGGGTGGTGTGTTTGAAGCCCTGCGTTGTGGTAGCTTCTGGTACACGCTGTGTAGTCTGGGAGTGTGTTCGACAGGGGTGCTCTCTACGCGCAATGCTGTAGATGCCTCAGCAGCCAACATTCAGCTACTACTTCGTTTGGAAGGTTGTCTGGTTGGGCCCACGCTATATCTTGCCTGCTCGTCTGTAACATATGAGACGAAATTCTGCACAACCCTGAATAATAGGTCTGTGCAGAGCGTCTCACTGAAAGCCAAAGTAGCCCTCAGTGATAGCTCCACATCTCTATGCATAAGCGACGAACATTCTGCTAAGTCGGTGGTCCACTGGAATCTCCACTCTAATTTCCTATACATACATAAATATAACTCATGGCTAACTATACACATAAAGAATTAATAATATTATAAACATTCACTGGTACAGCCACTGGTTTGCAAGCATACATATAGGTTAAACAATAGTGGTTCAGTCAGGTATACAACATGGTGTCAAAACCGGTCATGCTTAACACGTGTTCGGCTTCACCACGTGGTAAGGCAAAGTCGGATTAACAATTCAAATCTATGCATAGCAAATTCCACAAACAGAATTTCAACAATAAT
The DNA here is from genome assembly GCA_036898135.1 of Oncomelania hupensis. Taxonomy (NCBI): domain Eukaryota; kingdom Metazoa; phylum Mollusca; class Gastropoda; order Littorinimorpha; family Pomatiopsidae; genus Oncomelania; species Oncomelania hupensis. Next base: position 63,084,525 of record CM072518.1, read on the forward strand.
ATAAATACATCACGATGAAACAGAAGTATGTTCATTTACCTGTTTGACAAAGTCAGGCCCGTGGCTACTTGGTTGAATTCTAAAATTCACAAGCACTGCTTCCCTGTGCTATCAGTGGAAATATATTTCTCTGCTCTCGTATAACTGTGTACTGGTCAGAGCTTTCCACACAACTGACCTATACTTGGTTTGGACTGAATCAGCCAGAACTGGTTCTAACCACTCTACCCGAGTTCTATTGAATAAGACCTCCGATCTAACTCACACAGTGCTGACGTCACTGCGCTGTTAGCGTCAGACTCGCTGTGTGTGTACCTCAGTTATACCTTAATCGTCTGCTATAGACTACAGTAACCTTCTAATATTTACTAAACTAAACAAGCAAAATCGTAAAGAGGGCAGGGTAAACAGGTCATCTTGTTACAGTTATAAGGATGGGGATAGGGTAGGCAGTTGTCTATTCATTATCCCCTCGATCCTCCCCCCTCTACCCCTCCCCTCACACATACTTCTAGTACCAGTAAGATAGATGAATGAATGAATGAATGAATGAAATGTAAATTTATACGCCTAACCATTTACAAGCCATAGGCGTTTACAATGGCAAACATTAACACATTCAGACATACAATACAATCTGACCAAACACAGCAGTTGTGTAATATGAAGAGGAAAGTTTAGTGAGGAAGATGGAAGAGATGAGTTTTTAAAGAGGTTTTGAATGACAGCATAGAAGTGGAGTGACGGAGTGAATGAGGAAGTTTATTCCAGATAGATGGGGCTTGGTAGGAAAAGGTGCGCTGGCCATAGGTTTTGGTGCGTACGGTTCCTATCCTATCCTATCCTGTCCCATAACCCGAAGGTCGTAGGGGCACCACAGATGATCGCTTAACCAGCATACTCCATCTTTCTCTGTCCTCAGCAGCCCTCATGGCTTCGCTCAGTGTCAAACCAGTCCATTCTCGAATGTTGTCCTCCCACCTCTTTTTCGGTCTCCCCCTTCTTCTACCTCCTTGCACTGTGCCTTGCAGAATGGTCTTTGCAAGGCCTGATGATCTGGTGACGTGGCCATACCATCGGAGTTTCCGTTTCTTCACCACTGTGAGCAGGTCATCGTGTTGTCCAATGGCTTGTGTGATGGTCTGTCGGACTTCAACGTTGGTGATGTGTTGGGTATAGGAAATGCACAGAAGTCTTCTGTAGCACCTCATCTCCATGCTTTGTATTCTTCGTTGGAGATCTGCTGTGAGGGTCCATGCTTCGCAAGCATATAGGAAGATGGAGATGACCAGAGAGCGCAGCAGTCTTACTTTGGAATGTAGACTGATGGTTCTGTCTTTCCAAATGGGCTTCAACCTTGTCAGGGCAGCAGTTGTTTGTGCGATCCTGGAGAGGACTTCCTGTCGAGACCCATTGTCTGACACAATGGCTCCTAAATATTTGAAGCTGTGCACTGTGTTGAGGGATTGGCCTTGTACTTTGATGTCCGTGTTGATGCCATTGGTGTTGTTGGTCATCATTTTGGTCTTCTCCGCACTTATTTCCATTCCATAAGCTCTGGAGGTGGTGTCAAGCCTCTGTACAAGCTGTTCAAGTTCTTGTTCCTCTCCAGCCAATCCATCAATATCATCCGCAAAACGAAGATTGGAGATTGCTCTGCCCCCTATACTGACTGTGCCTTCGTGATCTGCAAGAGCATCTGACATGATGCGCTCTATGAAGATGTTGAAGAGTGTTGGAGAGAGTAGGCATCCTTGACGCACACCGATTGTTGTTCTGAACCAGTTCCCGATGACGCTGTTATGGAGGACTGCACTGGTAGCCTTGTCATACAGGCTTTTGATGACTTCTATAATTTTAGGGCTGATGTTGTACACTTTCATGGTTGCCCATAGAGCTGCATGCCAGACTCGGTCAAATGCCTTCTTGAAGTCTATGAACACATGATATAGATGTTGTTGGTGCTGTAGGTATTTCTCACAGATTATTCTGAGGTTGAAAATCTGTTCAGTGGTACTTCGCCCTGCCATGAATCCTGCTTGTTCTTCAGCTATGATTTGTTCAGCTTGTGGTTTCAACCTGTTGAGTAATATTTTCAGGAGGACCTTGCTGGGATGGCTGATGAGGCTGATGGTGCGGTAATTTTCACACTCCTGAAGGTTACCTTTTTTGGGAAGAGTGATGACAAGCGACTGGGTCCATGGTGTAGGCCATTCCCCACTCTGCCAGATCTTGTTGCAGATAATGGTGAGAGCATCAGTCATCGCTTCTCCTCCTGCTTGTAGCAGTTCCGCTGGTATGTTGTCCACCCCCGCTGACTTCCCTTTCTTCAGCGATTGCACTGCTGCCTCAACTTCTTCCCGGAGAATTGGGAGGATTTCTTCTTCTTCTCTGCTCTCGGGACATGCTAGAACTGATGGGTCTCCATTTGGTGTATGGTTGTAAAGGTCAGAGCAGTACTCTGTCCATCTGTCCAAGACTTCTTGTTCTTCTGTAAGGCAAATGCCAGACTTGCTTTGGATAGTGGAGACTTTGGGCTGTTTAACACTTGTCAGCCGCTTCACAGTCTGGTAGGCCTTCTTGCTGTTGTTCTTGTTCAGATTGTTCTCTATTTCCTGGCATTGATCTTCTATCCAGTTCTCCTTTGCTGTGCGCATGCCTTTTCGGATGTCATTGTTGATTTTTCGGTAGACATCAGCTCCCTGTGAGGTGTTCTTTTTCTTTTTTAACTCTCTTCGTTTATCACACAGATCCAAAAGTTCAGGTGTGATCCACGGCTTCTTCTTTGGTCGGTGCTTGCCAAGGATCTCAGTGGCGGCATCTGTTACAGCTGAGTTGAAGGTATTGGTCATGGTGTTGACATCTACTTCGCCTGCCCCCAAAATAAGCAGTGGTGCAAATTTCCCTCCAATTGTGGCCTGAAATATTTTTGCCACCTCCGGGTCTTGCAGTTTGTCCAGGTCGAACTTCAGCCTAGTGCACTTTGCTGTATTTACTCTCTTCAAATGGAGCCGGAAAGACATCATCACGAGATCGTGGTCACTTCCAATGTCTGCTCCTGGAAAAGTGCGTGTCCTGCCAATGTTGATGCTTGATCTGAAGCGTTTCTTGACCATGATGTAGTCGATCTGGTTGTGATGTTCCCCGCCGGGACTGTGCCATGTCCATCGTCTGGATTTTTTGTGGAGACCAAGCGTGTTTGCCAGTACCAGATTGTTGTATCTGGCAAACTCCAATAGCCTCAGACCCCTGTCATTTGTCTCGTTGTTGCAGTGGGGTCCGCATGTGTCTCCCCAGTTGTGGTGCGCATCTTGGCCAACCTTGGCATTCCAGTCGCCTTGCACTATGACTATGTCCTTCTTCGGCACTTGGTCAAGGACCGCCTGTATATTTTCATAAAAATCATCCACTTCGCTGTCTTCATAGTCTGATGTTGGGGCATAGGCCTGGATGATGGTAATGTTGAAAGGGGTTGCTCTCAGACGGATGGTAATGAGTCTACTGGAGACTGGGCGGCAACCCATGACAGTGGCTAGAATGTTCTTGTGGACCAAGAATCCAACGCCGTGTTCATGCCTGTCATCTCTACCGCTGAAATAGAGCTTGTGGCCTTTGTCAGTCGTTGTTTCACCTAGGCCTTTCCAGCGCAGTTCGCTGATACCTAGAACGTTCCATCGATAGTGGTCCAGCTCGTGGGCCAGTTCTTCTAATTTTCCTTCCGCAGTTAGGGTCCTGACATTCCAGGTTCCTATGACGATGTTGTTTCTCGTGCGGATCTTGCTAGTTTGTCCATCAGTAGCATACTTTTCACCTCCGTCCTGGTGGCCAACGGAAGGCGCGGTCCTTGTGTAGCCGGGCGACGACCGATCCGGCATGGAATTAGTGGATAGCCTCATCATGTGTTGTGTCTTGGGCAAAAAAAGACCTGGCAGGGCCCAATCCTCTCCAGGCTGTTGGCCACAGCCGAAATCCACGAATACAGTGTGGCTCGCCTTGGCCCTGAGCACGTGGTCGTTGAACCTGTAGTAACGTGAGGTTCCTCCGCCCTGGCCGGTGACTTCTGTGTAGAAGACTTTCGCCCAGTGATGCCGTGCTAACATCACCCCTGTTAGTCGCCTCTTACGACACGCCGGGAAACGTTGGGTCTATTCTATTTGCCCGAACCCACAAAGCAAAAGCGTACGGTTGGGATTTTAAAAAGACGGGTATCTGCAGAAGATCTAAGAGAGCGATTGGGGGAATAGGTTTCGAGAAGGTCGGAGAGATCGCTGGGAGAAGCCAGGTCAAAATTTCTGAAGCAGAGTGTAGAAATTGTGTGCTGGATTCTGTGCTGTACTGGCAGCCAGTGCTAGTGAAGGGTTTGAAGAAGAGGAGTTATGTGGTTGTATTTAGAGGAGCGAAAAAATGAGGCGGGCAGCGTGATTCTGAACACGCTGAAGCTTATCGATGATATAGTTGGGAGAGCCAGAGAGAAGGGAATTACAATAGTCAAGACGGGAAAGAACAAAGGCGCATAGCAGAGTTTTGGTTGCCTCATCAGTGAGGAGATGGCGAATGGAAGCAATGCGACGGATTTCGAGGAAGCAGGTACGACGGACGTTGGCAACATGCTGATGAAAGGAGAGGGATTGGTTAAGAGTGACGCCTAAGTTACGGACGGTGGGATTTATCTAGTGTACTGTTTGCCTTCTTCAGTGATCCGCTGGAGTTGTGACTTTCCCCTTGCTAGTCAATTGGTCGGTGGGTTAACTCATTGTAGGCGGGACTTCTTTTTTTGGCCATGTTTAGTCCCTCAAAACGCACTATTTCAATGCATTTTGAAAATTCGACCACCTAATATATAACAAAAGATCATTTAGAAAAGTATACATTTTTGTAAAGATCATGGCATGTTCTTTCAAGAAATAAACAATAGAAAATACACTTATTCAGCTTTGGTAAGAAAATAGCACTCAAGTATCCACACACTACGCGGACATCCAAAAGTTTTTTTTTTTTTTTAATATTCAGAATATAATAATAATAATAATAATAATAATAATAATAATAATAATAATAATAATAATAATGAATGGTACTTATATCGCGCAAATCTCACATTGTGACTCATTGCGCACCCACTCGCATTCATCCATTGTACATCCTGTCATTACAACACATATAACATAATTTTACAATAAAATAAAAACAACAATAATAATAATAATTATTTGAATGCAAGCTTGAACAGATACGTTTTCAGTTGCGATTAGAATGTCGCCAAGTCAGGTTCGCCTCTCATGTTTGCCGGCAGCGAATTCCAGAGAGTAGGCACAGCAAAAGAAAATGCACGTTCTCCGAAAGTTTTCATATTTTGGCGTGGCGCTGTCAAAAGACGTTCAGACGAAGAAGGTAGTGCCCGAGTTGGTTTATAGGCTACAAGTGCATTGGCTATATATAATATAGGGTACATTCACCACAAAACACGTAAGCACTAATGATGCAAACTAAAGTCAGAATATACATCAAAATGTTTATGAATGACTTTGTAAATCAATACACATAAAATTGTCATATTAGAAGTGGCTGCTATTTTGGAATTGAGGTAAAACACATGCGTCACAAGTACCAATGAAAGATATTCTAAAAGCAAAAATTCTCAGTCTTACAGTTAAATACTCGGTTTTTACAGTTAAAGGGAGGTAACAAAACCAATTAGGAATTATTTGTCTTGCTCCCAATTGCACTCTCCATTTAGTAGTTCTGAAACTACCGATCTTCCAATACGTGCTCCGCTGGCAACCATACAAACAAATCGCGCATCCTACGACGCGCATCGCCGGCAATGCACAGGCGCAATGAAGAGGCTAGACTACGGTTTCAAGTTGATCGTTTAGATTTGACACCTACAGTCCTCATGTCGCACGTTCTGGAAGGCATGGTGTTAGTTTGCTCGGGAATTTTATTGTTTGCTGTAATGCTGGTGAAGAAAGAGAGAGGGAGAGAAGGAGGAAAAAAAGAGAGAGAGAGAGAGAGACTCAGGACTCAGGAAACTTTAATGCGAGGCCACCAGCCTATACGCATGGGGGTAACACAACAGACATGGAAAAAAGGAAAGAAAAGACAAAAATCACCAAAAATTTCAAAAGTTACAAAAATAAATATGACAAACACGCGTCATTTGACAGAATGTGTCTCAAAAAAAAAAAGTAAACATATTTTAGGTTACTTTTAAATCAACAATTCTTCACGTTTTTTCATAGCATAGTACGTAAACATCGCTACTGCTCTGGTAATAATCATACCATCACTTTGTAATAAACAAAACACCAATGGTGGTACATCAACATTGAAGTGCCTCAAAATGTACTTTTCACGAATATGAGAGAGAGAGAGAGAGAGAGAGAGAGAGAGAGAGAGAGAGAGAGAGAGAGAGAGAGAGAGAGAGAGAGAGAGAGAGAGAGAGAGAGAGAGAGAGAGAAGGGAAAGTGGTGATGCGAAGTTGCGACTATTTTCGCGATCTTTAGCAGTCATTAATATTCTACCCCACCCCACCCCAACTCCCTCTCCCTCCCCAACTCCCCCTACTATTACTACTACGAACATTTTATTTCTCGCCGTGTATCCAGCCAAAACTAAACAATAATAGGCACATAGCAACTTTCGCAACATACACACGTACAAATAATTATATATCCTTGACATTGAAGAACATCTCCCTCACTCACCCACTCGGTGGCAGAGAGTCGAGCAGGAGAGGCATTCCTGTTCTAGGAGGCGTTCAGACCCACATGCACTTTAGCGGCCGAGATGGGAGGCCCTCCCAGGGTAGCCCGATTTCTTAAAATTTCCCGTCGTTGAGCATCGTGTGGGAGATCCCGATACGAAACTCCACCTCAATCTACATTTTCACCTATGAAAGATTCCATCGATTGAGCGCCGATTGCGGATCGGCAATAGACTTCAGGTCGCTCTGCTGCGGTCGCTCCATTCCCTGGCTGACCTGTTGCTTTCCTTATTAATGGGCGATACGGGGACTCCTGTGGATAGTATAGTATAGTATAGTATAGTATAGTATAGTATAGTATAGTATAGTATAGTATAGTATAGTATAGTATAGTATAGTATAATATAGTATAGTGGCATCGGCGTAGCGTTAGGCCTCTGGGGCCTGTCGCCGAGTCTGTTGTACTTGGTAACTTCAGGATTTATCTTTCTTCAAACCCGGTCTTTTGACCGGGGCTTGATCTAAAAACTTTTTGTTTGTGTGAAGGCTACTGATCTTTTGATTCGATCTAACAACTGTGGGAGGCTCTTCTAAACTATGAATGTTTTCGTGCATATGTTCACCTAGTCTATTCTTGAAGGCGTTCACTGATGTTGCTTCCACAACGCCTGCAGGCAAATTGTTCCATCTCTCGATCACACGTTGTGAGAAGAAAGTTTGCCTCAATTTCGATTTCCATCTGGGCTTCACGAGTTTAAAGCTGTGACCTCTGGTGTGGCTATCCTTGTCTAGAGTGAACAAGCTGGTTGTAGTCTTATACAGGTCATGTGTATGCTTGTACGTTTCAATTAGATCTCCTCTCACTCTTCTGTACACCATACTTGGTATTTTCATTTTAGCTAGTCTCTGCTCATAAGGCAAATCTTTCAGACTACTGACAACTTTAGTCGCTCTTCTCTGCACGCCTTCTATCAGTTTTATATCTTTTTGAAGACGTGGGTACCACACAACATTACTGAACTCGAGGTGAGGACGAACCAAGGCCGTGAACAGCGTTCTTATCGACCCACAGTCCAGATACTCAGACGACCTCCGGATAAGGCCCAGGATCTGATTCGCCTTATTCACTTGGATTTCTACGTGTCGTGAGAACGTTAGCTCGCTATCTATGTGCACTCCCAGAACCCTTTCAAGATCAGACGATTTGAGCACTATCCTCTCCCCACTGCCGTGCTTTCGCATCACATAGCTCCTGGATTGTTTATTCTTCTTACCCAAGTGGAGTACACAACATTTCTCTGCATTAAATCGGAGCTGCCAGGTGTCTGCCCAGTCCACTAGTCTATCGAGGTCATCTTGGAGAGCTGTACAATCCTGTGCACTATCCATCCTGGAGTAAACCTTGGTATCGTCAGCAAACATCTGACACATGTTTTTGACTGCATCAGGAAGATCTTTGATGAACATTACAAATAGAATCGGGCCCAAAACACTTCCCTGCGGGACTCCGCTCCTAACTGATGCCCAGCCTTACAAGTGCCCATTCACACAAACTCTTTGTTTTCTACCTACTAGGAAGTCTTTGATCCATGACATGATGATGCCCATCATCGTAGCTCAAGTGGTAGAGCGTTCGCTTGGCACACCGATGACCCAGGTTCGAATCCTGTGATGGGCAAAATAAAAGTGGGCCTTTTCACAGTCCATTTTGGCAGTATGATTGCTCTGGTGGTTCAGTGTTCATTTAGATCCCTACCCCTTTTGTACCCTAGAATGGTTATCCCCGTTTGCCATATCGCCAATGGTGGGCGTAGGCGTTAAACATCAATGTTCATACGGTGGAGGGTGGTGTCCGGATAACAGTTGCTTCGCATCGCCAACCTTTCTAGAGCAAAGATAATATATACCAAAATGGATTTTAAAGTCTTTGAGTAAAGTTTGTCGGTGCGTATTATCTCTTCTCCCGTTTTTTTTCAAACAATGTTTATTTTCGTGTCTTCTCTCTTGTTGTATCGGGGTTATTTTGTTTGTCTTCCCGCGTTATTCCTTGTCTTCTCGGAAGCTTTATTTACTTCCCTTTAGGAAGATTAGAGGGCGTCACGATCGCACTTCCTGCACGTTGCGACAGTGGTGCGCCATTTCTCAGGTCTTCGAGCTGAAGTGGTAGTTTTCTTCTACTTGTGATGTAAGTTTATAGAGAAAATAGTATATAGTTTTTAGATATTTGTCTTTCTTTCAATTTATATCTTCCTCACAATTGACGATCTTTCACCACATTCGGAGTTATAACAGCAGCCATATGGCGTAACACCGGTTTTGATGAGGAACACGTGCCGTTGACATTTTGACTGAGAGAGATGCTTCGGCATCCATTATGATTATGTTACTAATTTTAATCATAAATAAAAAATAAAAATAACAAAATTCTCATGTATGAAACGGCAAGGAAATGTTGAGGAAGAATCCTTTAACGATTTTCAAGAGAAACTTGAAAATGATTTCAGATTCTGATATGATATCGGAAAATGATTTTAAGTTTTAAGATGTACACGTAACATTTATTAACAAAGTCAAAGAACTTTAGTTAAGCTAAGGACGACGAAAAGATTACTAGTCTCAGTGTCTGATCTAAATTATGTGTGCATAATTTGTTACGTGGCTGTGATTTTATACTTAAAGAGACTACAGATCCTCTACCCCAAACTTCATCACCGGTCTCATGAAAAGATTTGGCCTCCCCTCCTTTCAAGATAGGCGTGAGCAACTCCCCTTAACATTGCTCTTTAAGTTTAAGGTGGTTGAGGGACTAGTGCCGGCTATGCAAGCAGATTTTTTTCTGACTCCACAACAACTAGACAATTACATCCGTAAATTCCGTAATGTATAACTTTTGCCCCAGTGCAATACAGAGCAGTACAAACAAGCATCTTTCTAAAGTTTCTTCCCTTGCACCATCGTTGCCTAGAATCAACTTGACAGTTCAGTTGTTGGCTCGTCATCTATTGAGAGCTACAAAACTGCCCTAGCATCTGCTAGATCCGTTAAAATTCGCAGCACTGCACCTATCCCAGTATGGATGTAGCAACGTGCCTCACAGAACCAGTTCTTTATTTGATTTCTACTTTGGTTTAAAAAACTACTTTTGTTCCTTATAATTACATCATAAAACTGGAGTGCTTCTTTCAGTTGATTGATGGTCCATCACAAAATTGAGGAAACGTGAAAGCTAGTTCAATCATAAGAATGTCAGCTTGCCCACAGAGCCAGTACTTCAGACATGGGGCCAGTTTTATGAACGGGCATGAGGAACGAATACAAGACTTACACAAGTTACATACACATCTCCTAATCGTTCCTTATACTAAAGAAAGGTCTTGTTCATAAAACTGCTCCCGAGGTAGTCATTTGCATAATTTCTCACTAGTCTGTAAGTGTAAGCATCTTTAATAAAAATAACGGAATGAAGTATAAAATTCATTGAAAAGTTAAAGAATTGTTGAAAATAGAATGGTCGGACTATTCAGCAGGAAATGGGGTGGCATTTTGGCATGTCATCTATCTACAAGGTTTAGGTCAACAAAGAGGATTTTCATTCGCATTTGGCGAGTGGGTGAGTGCTTTCAACTCTCCTGGCACCACCACCATGATGATAGACTGAAACCTAGAAATGGTTAACATTTTTTGTTCTTGTTAGTTACTAACTCGGTAACAGATTCCTAGTACTAATAGTATAAAAATCCCTATTTGACTTTTGCAGATCAGATTTAAAGCAAAGGGTGAAAATGTCAAAGCGAAATAGCAAGAAGGATGATCCAAATGACTCCTTGACCCGTATCGCCATTGTCAGCAACGACAAGTGCAAGCCCAAAAGATGCCGTCAAGAGTGCAAAAAGTCGTGCCCTGTCGTCCGCATGGGTGAGTTGTCTATGGATTTCAGCATCTATATTATTTATTTTAATAGTTCTTATATATAGCGCTTTTCCAGCTCAAGGCACCTGCCTATACAGGATCTCACTCGAGCCACCTGGGTTTCACTTGCGGCCTTTGGGCTCATTGTCTGATGCCCAGATGACTGAGCACAATGTTGGGCTACAAGGCATAGGAGAGAAAGGACCAAGTGCTTGCTGGGTGTAATTGTGTAGCCGGCACTCGCCCACCAGCTTCTTTAAAGTCCTTGCCATGGAACCAAAAATCAACATTGAAACAGGATGACAATGACATCAACCATGATACATTAAATTTTGTGTGATTGGCTATTTGCACTTCTGCAGGAGTCCAAGAGTATTATCAGCATAACCGTCAGGAAGAGAGCAATGCTAAATGATGTTGACTGTGTGTTAAAACGTGTAATACCTACTAGGGACAAGTACAGTAAAAATTAAATTTTTGTTGCTGTTGATCATTCTTTGTTTTTTTATGATACTACTATATGTGCTTCATCTTACTCTTAGTGTAAAAGGACAAGATAATATGTGAACCCTCTAACCCCCACAGGAGCCTAAGCCTTATCTGCTTCTATTTCCTAGGTCAAGGCAAGTAACTCCGTCAGAATGCTACACCATGCACATACAAAAATTAATTAAAAATGCACCACCCAAAATTATGTTCCACTTATCATTATTAATAAATCAACCACATATTTTTCTTCAAAATGAAATGTTACACATACATTTTTACAATGTGTTGCAACTGGAAAAAAAATCTTAATGTCAACATTGCATACTGCACAACGTGCAGCAATACGATCACTGACTCGCATAATAAAGCACCAATTGTTCATCGTTTTTGTTATTCAAATCTGACAGAAAAAGATCGTCAAAGTGAAAGTCCAAATCACTTTCCTCTCCATCATTAACCTGTACCAAATCAGCCTCCTAAAATCCTTCAAATGGGTCATTTTCTTCATCAGAAGTATCTGACGCCATAATTCTCCGCCTCTCAAACTTCAAACTTTAATCAAACTTTGAAAATTCACTGTGTGCGTTCTACACACTCTAAAAATGCCGTGAAAACACTGCCGGAAACAGCAGAAAATCACGATCACGTGTGCGAGAATCTCACACGTTTGCTTTAAAATAGATTTCCACATGGCAGCCTCTGACCAGACCACGTCATTACCGGCCACTGCCGGTCGCTCCGCGAGCATGCACATAACAAAAATATCTGTCGCTCAAGGTCGCTCCACGTGTTAAAGGGTTAAGTCATTTTGGAGAAATGTGACATTAAAATGCCAGAAGAAGTAAAGGTGTCGGTTGTGAATGCTTACATCAAACCACTGTAATAATTGCTAAAATATATTATTTAATTTACTTACAGTACTATTAACTTTAATCAGTACTACTACATCGTAGTTAGTGAGTAACACTAAGCATAAGGACTAAACCATTTAAAAGAGCAGAAAAATAAAAGAAAATGCTGTAAGCATTCACAACCGACACTGATACTTTGAGTATCAACACTGACTGGTCAAATAACAAATTTAGAATTGAAAAAAACAAACTAAAACATCCTACCACTACAAACAAAAAGATACATTCTGATTTTTAAAGATGAATTTTATTCAAAATGTATATATTTAAACTTTTTCAGCTTTGTTGTAAGCATTCACAACTGACACCAACTTTTAAAGTTTAATGATTAGCTGGTCAGTACATTTTCTCAATAAGTATTTATACAAAGACACATCACCACTGTTTTACAACAAAAGACACACTTTTAAAGATGGATTTTTATATTATTCATATATAAACACTTCAGAGGTTTATTTGTTAGACTTAAAATTCACAACAGAATTTGATGAGCACGATAAAAAGAAACTTTTAATAGGAAATCTCATCTCTTTATTTCTTTATTTGTACTGAGATAAAAAAAAAAAAATTCAAATCTAAACAAAAATAGTCAACATAAGTATTAGTACACAAAAAATGTTGATTTTAAGGTGTCCGTCATGAAAATCTCAAACAATCTTACGACATGCGATCTTTTCAGCACACAGCAATTTTACACGCCTGTTGTTGAATAATACCAGTTTGTTCCGGTAAAATTAGCTAAAAATAACTATTTCCGGCCTTTGAAACTTAAGTGGGATTTTTTATTTAGAGTATTTTTTAAGTAAAAAGTGTCAGTCGTGACTTCTTACGACATTTTCTGACCAATTTTATAAGCCAGTTTTAAGCATAGTAAAACTAAATATTCGATTAACTTATTGGTTTTATTCGAAACAGAGATGAGAGATTAACGGAAGTCCGCCATTTTGTAATCTCTAACCCTTTATTTTAAATTAATAGTTCTGTAAAAATGAAAGTAGTTCGCTGTGCTTACGACGGAGATTCGCTACCGACACCAAAACTTTAAGGATAATTTTCTCAACAAACTTTTTTTTCTTTAAAATGTTTTGGTGTGGGTGGTATAGAACAACCATTTTTCGTTTTATTTACATTGATTTTGTTACACATATGACATGTGTAAAATTATCGTATTTATCAATTTTTTCCTAATGAACCACAACAATGTCCCTCTCAAGACCAGTCGTTTTTATTGCCGATTGGGATGAAAATTTTAATAATTCAAAGTAAATATATCTAAAAAATAATGCTTTTATCATTTTTTAAAAAATCAATCTTTCTTTCTCTCAATGCAGCACTTCAAATTGAACACAGTTTTGTTTAAACAGTTTTTATTTACATTCTTAGCAATCGACCCTCACAAGCATACGTTCTGACACTTAGTCTGTTGCAATTACAATTGCTTGTTCTGGGTATTTTAGCTTTAATAAAATGAGATGGGCTTGATTATGATTTTTTTTTTTTTAAGTTCAAGTTCTGCTTGGTGTAATGTCTTGAAATCTTTCTATGACTATGGTCACTTTCTGATTGCGTTTCCGATCCAACACGGGGTTTACACATTTTTTTTCAACAAGAGCTTGCCCCGGAGAAGCAACATGTCATTTTAAACTTTCCAGCTCAAAACATTTCTTTCCCGCTTTAAAATGTACTTGCTCACACTGAAAGCAAAAAAAACTCAAAAAAGGCCCAATACACACATTTTTATGCAACAATGGACCAAACACGCATTCCACAGGCTACAACCCAGACCAAAGTAAACATGATTCGGTGCCCAAGTTGTGTTGTTTTTACGTGCTCAATTGTTAACTTACACCCGGGCAAATGACTTTCATGATTTTGTCTTTCCTGGCACCTTTTTTACTTGCCTTGGGAACCTGGAAATGGGATTTGGCAGTCGCCGTAGCACAGTGCAGAGAGTCATAAGCAGTTCAAGTAACTTATAAGGTATGTTACTCCTGATCGTGCATGTTAGATTGCACCATGTTAACGCATCTTTGTTTCTCTTCCAGGAAAACTGTGCATTGAGGTATCGCCAACTGACAAGATTGCTTTCATCTCTGAAGAACTTTGCATTGGCTGTGGTATCTGTGCGAAGGTGAGGAGTTGTACTAGATTTGTCATTTAATCTATTTTAACCTCTTGAACCCGAAAGACCGATATATCGGTCTAGCCCTTAAACAGCTGTGCCCCGAAAGACCGATAAATCGGTCTCGTAACCTTACCGTTAATCTTGCGGTCAGTACACAGCTTACTGTTCTTTCTAGTACTTGCTGTTTGGAATAGGGTTATTGAGGGTTATTGGGAATAAGGTAAAGCAAAATGTCAGCGCTCTAGTGCAGCACAGTGCGTGTTTTTGTGACGTTTTTTTCTCAATTTTGCGTCATGAAACGAAGGTCTACAAATCAAGGAAGCGTCGCTAAGCGACTGTACACAACTCAGGAAGTAATCGATCAATTGTGGGATGATAATGAAGATGAAGAGATGACATTTGAAGTACTTTGGGTTGTCTAACACTTTGGTTATGTTTTCGTTGTTTTACTAAAAGCATGCAAAAAATGCCATTTTTCTCCGGGGAGCCCAGGGGATGGGGCTCAGAATTGGTGGGGCATCCAGGGTTCAAAGGGTTAAAAAGTAATGATTAACAAAATATATTTAACCTTAAGAACACTGCTTTATTTTGTGCTTTTCTTGTTTTTGTTTAATGGTTCTTCGTCCTGTACCTGCATTATTTTTATGGCTGTCAATCTAAACACTACCCTGTCTATTTAAAAAGGTTATAACGTTTTTATTTGTCATCATGATTTTTGGAATTAAAAAAAAAGAAAAAGAAGTATAATGTGATGAAACGACGTACAAAGCAGTACAAAATGTTTTTTGTCTCCTTTAAAAAAAAACAAAAAAAAAAACGATCACACAATGGACCAAACTTAACAGACTTACTTACGCTTGGAGTAAAGTCTACTTTTATTTCATTGACAAAGAACACTTCCATCAGTGATGAATAACTGAAACAACTGTGTCTCTGAAATGTTATCAATATGATTTGGTTTGGTAAATTCGCAAAATCAATCAGTCACTGATACTAGTAACCATCTTGTACTTGTTCGATACTTTCATTGCTTGAAACACTCGATACACAACTAATATCAGCAAGCTCGTGTTCTTCCCCATCAGATACACCCCTCCTAGCTGTCACTTTGCGTAAATCAAAGCCGTTAAATGACTCGTCATCAGACTCTGAATCCATAAAAATTTCGTGAAAGATGGCTTCTCCAAATTCCGCCATTTTGAGACCGAAAAGACTTGAAAATCAAAGCTCGCTCAACTTTTTTAAAAATCACAGCAACCTTTCTATAAAAAATAAAGCACTAGACATAGTTCCGGTAGTAACGTAACCTTGTTCCCGATATTCTAAGTCATTTCCAGTGGTAACATACCAACAGGGCATGTGTACCGTGCAGGGTTCGTACAGAGTCATGGAAGTCTGGAAAAGCTATGGAAAATAGAGAAAGTGATTTCCAGGGCTGGAAAAGCCATGGAAAAAATTTATTTGTCTAGATAGGTATGGAAAAGTCATGGGAAAAAAACCACAAGGCAATCTTTCAGTTTGACAAGCATTTTTCTTGCGGGTTAAAGACACAATAAACCTACTGTTTTCTTTCTCATCCGGCCGATGCAGAAGAAAGATGTGGACAGAATCAATTTGCAGTACACAGACTTCTTATCAGAGTGTGCTTCTGCTGATAACTTTCAGTCTTTTGACAGGGATAAAGACAGATTAGACAGACTCTTCTTCTCTGCACTGGCCAAGCGAAAGGAGTTGAATGGCCTTTGGAGTGTTGTGAGAGAAGTGCTGCTTTTTTCTCATGGCCAGGCCAGTGTGGAGAGGGGATTCTCTGTTAATAAAGAAGTAATGACTGACAACATGTCACAGAAAACCCTAACAGCACAGAGAATTATAGCAGACCATTTGGCTAAGGCAGGTGGAGCCAGTCAGGTGCCAATTACAAAAGCACTCCTCTTCAATGCAGCTAGTGCAAAATCCAGATATGAGGTTTACCTTGAAGAAGAGAAGAAAAAAAAAAGTTAGTGTTTGATGAAATTGAAGAGCTGAAGTCAAAGAAGAAACGATTGGAACTGTGTGCAAAAGACCTGCTTAAATCTGCAGATAGGGCAGAGCAGAGTGAGAGCCTATCACTTCTGTCCAAGGCCAATGCTTTGCGCAGGTCAGCGACAAAAAAAGAGGCAGAAGCCATTACTCTAGAGTGCCAAATTGACCAGAAGCTCAAAGAAATAAAACAGTAATTGTGAATTGTGTGTTTATTCTCAGGAAAGTTGAACTTAAACACATGGCACATGAAAAAATGCAGGGCATATTTGTTTATTAAAATCATATGGACTGTCAGTATCACAGATCATAGGCTGTCTTGTATTTTGTAAGTACACGTCTCACAATTCCTTTTTTTATGCCGGTGTTTTTATGTGATAAGTATTCTATGTAGAATTGTTCGTTTCTTGTGTGTGTAAGATGGTCTTGAAAATGTTTAGGAAGCCATGGAAAAAGTCTGGAAAAAGTATGGAATTTTGTTTTCCCAAACTTGTGGGAACCCTGACCGTGGCTCAAAACAAGAGCACCCAGGGTTGGCAATGTTTGGCGACTACAGTAAACTGGAAAAAGAAGCTTTGCCAAAGTGGCAACAAGGTTCTATAAGTTTTTTTTAAAGGAAAAGGAAAAAGAAAGATTTAATCAAAATTTGAATTGCACGTTCAGAAATTAGAGGATTAATCTTTGGACCAGTAAACCCTTTTGGTAGGGCTTTGTTGTAAGTGCTGCAGATGGAATATATTAACAGCTTGTACTAATTCCTCTGGTTTGCTACATTTCAGAAATGTCCATTTGAAGCTGTGTCCATCATAAACTTGCCTAGCAACTTGGAGAGAGAGACAACCCATCGCTACAGTGCCAACTCCTTCAAACTTCACAGGTTGCTAAAGCTTGTTTACTAACTGAAAACACTGTACAATGCCTTCTTATTTTCATAAAGTTTTCTTTGTCCTTGTTGTGGCAATTGCGTGTTTAAAAATGTAGGACTGTTTGCGTTCGCGTTCTTAAATTTAAGAGAATTGTCAAAAGAACTTGTGATTGTACAGATTGAAACGAAGACTGTCTGCCATGTCGCCAATGGTAAGTGTAAAAGTTAACCTTCAATGTTGATTACAGATTGGATCAATGAGAAACTTTCCTAGCAATTATTTTTTTTTAATCTACCTTTTTCTTCAGTAATAATCACTCTTTTTGTTTAGCAACGTATTCTTATTCACTGTTAGTTGTGAATGCAAGTAACATTTTCCGGTTTTCATGCCTGGGCTAGTTTACTGGCAAGGCAGTAATTGTAAACTTGACTTTTGCAGGCTCCCCACACCAAGGCCAGGTGAAGTTCTGGGACTTGTAGGCACCAACGGTATTGGTAAATCTACAGCCTTGAAGATTCTGGCTGGCAAGCAGAAACCCAACCTAGGCAGGTTCAATGTAAGCAATGTTATGAGATCACTCTGGGTATAAACGAAGGAGAAAGAATGGAAACATGAATGAAGGAGCACATTGGGCATGTTTATATGTGTGCAGCTATATGCAAAAGATTTGTTTGTATTAGGACTTCAACTGTTTACTCATATTGAAAGGATCTTTTGAGTACAAAGGGTTGTTAAATGTTGCTTCCTTTTATTAAATGTTGCTTCCTTTTATTAATTGGTTTTACATAGCTTACATAACACCTTGTGGAGAAACAAAAGTTTGGTCCCTAAGGAAAAAAAAATGACATGATTATGGTGCTTGCAGGATCCCCCTGACTGGACAGAGATCCTGGCCTACTTCAGAGGTTCGGAGCTGCAGAACTTCTTCACCAAGATTCTGGAGGATGATCTCAAGGCCCTCATCAAGCCTCAGTACGTTGACCAGATTCCCAAAGCCATCAAAGTAAGAGCTCTAAATTTGCAACACCCCCATCTCATCACTCTTTGTTTTCATTACTTCATGCACTTCTTGTTGATTTAAAAAAAAAAAACACCCCTCTACTTGATCTGCTTTGGGTGTTATTTTCCTTTTTTAAATTTTGCAATTGAAATCCTTTGTCAGTGTACACACCCAAGTCTTTCTGGACACGGGAACTCTTTATTGAGTGAAGTTGTAAACGTCTCTCCATTCCTCTTCCCCATTGTGCAATACACTGCGTTAGATTTCTTTTGGCCAACCTTGAGCACATGGCATTTTTATGGATGGAACTGCCGACAGGAGGAACCTCTGATTTGAACAACTTGACAGTCTGCCCAGGTCTTCCAGCAGCTGAGCCCTTGTTCCTTCTTCAGAGTTTGGAACATGTGGGAACTTGCGACAGGGTTGTAACTAGTGTGGCTTGGACTGTTCCAGGGCCCTGTGCAGATGATGCTGGATAAGAAGTGTTGTAACTAGTGTGGCTTGGACTGTTTCAGGGCCCTGTGCAGATGCTGCTGGATAAGAAAGATGAGCTGAAGAACCAGGATTTTGTCTGTGAGATGTTGGGTAAGCAAAGGCCTTTTTGTTGTTGGTTTTAAGCTCTTCGTTTGTGTTTTGTTTGTCCTTTAGTTTCTAGTCTCTTCCACGTCCACACCTTTAGTTTGTGTGTTCAGTCCGCACGATTTTGTGTATTTTTTAAATTGTTTGTTTTGGGGTGAGGTGATAAGCAGAATTTGAACCCTCTTCAATTTGGTGTGTGCAGACCTGATGAATGTAAAGACGACCAATGTGGAAGACTTGTCTGGAGGAGAATTGCAGAGGTTTGCCATTGCCATCGTATGCATCCAAAAGGCAGACATGTAAGTTTTGTTAGTTTATTTTGTTGTAACAGATTAGTCAGATTTCTGTTATTAACTACTTTACATCAAATGCATTTGATTAACTCCACCTTTTATTTGAATTTTAAAAAATGTTATACTTGTCACCCAAGCAGACAAATTCATATTTTATGAGGCTACTTTTTTGTGAATTTCGAGAGGAATTACCTGCCTCTTCACCTCTTCTTTACAGTTTTATGTTTGACGAGCCATCTTCATACCTGGATGTGAAGCAGCGTCTGCGAGCTGCCCAGATGATCCGTAGCCTGATCCGACCAGACAACTACATCATTGTGGTAGAGCACGATTTGTCTGTCTTAGATTACCTCTCCGACTTCATCTGTTGCCTGTACGGCGTGCCTGGAGCCTATGGTGTAGTCACTATGCCATTCAGCGTCAGGGAAGGTGTGTTTATTTATTAGAGAGTAACAGTAACACACTTCATTTGTTCTGTTCGTTTAGTTTTTGTTTTGCAAGATTACTGTTACACTGCGGGGGATCTATGCATGAAAAAGGACTAAACGCTTAATTAATTACACATACTGTACCATGACTCAACAAGTGCAATGTTTTGGCGTTGCTAGGTGATAGTGCCCTTTTAGCGGAAGCTGGCAAAATCAAATCAAACATAGAGTTGCTTCCCCTGCACCAAACCGTCACGTGCCCCACGTGCCACAATACGCGTCTAAGCGCTCACGGCAAAGGACAGCACACCTCAATTCTTATTTGGCACTTGGTTAGAGTGGTTGTGCCTACTGTAGCTCTCTTTTTGCTGGCTTACTGCGTTCGCCCGGTAGTTCGTTGTTTCTGCTGCCGGCGGAGTTGAAGGTTTTCTCCTTTTTGTCTGGTTTATTATCCTGTTATCCTTTTACCGCAGCGGTTCGTCGTGTTCCACCCCGTCGCTGCGTGTCTCTACTTCGTCGACCGTTCACGCTAGATAGGTCGGTTTACGGTCCCTTCTGTTGCTATGTCCGGGATTTCTTCGTCCCCTCTTCTGCCATCTTCACTACCGCTTTGCTTCGTTGGCTTCGCTGTTTGTCCACTCCTACGCCCCCTTCTTCGTTGTCTTCTGCCTTTCAGGTCAGTAGAAGTGGTGGTGTAGAGGTGGGGAGTGGTGGTAGTGACAGACCTGCCTACCGTTACGGATTTTTCCGTATTTTTACGGATTTGAGACCTAGAATACGAAAATACGCAAAGGCCTTAAAAAATACGAATTTTGGCAACTTTTTTTTTTTTTTTTTTTGTGGTAATAAGACGTTTGTTTTGGGTTTTAAGACATTTCACACGGCGCCATACTGCGCGCCATACTTAAGTCAGAAACAGGTGAAACTTTTCATTGTCAGAGATTTCTACATTAAGTTCAACCATGTCTACCATGGGTGCCAAGAAAAGAAAAATAATAAGAGCCCATGAAACTGATGATGAATTGGATGAAGCGTCAACGTCGGTTTCAAAAGAGAAAAAGCCTAAACAACAGCAGACATTCTTTTCGTACACTGATGAGTGGCAGTTTCTTGTGCAATCTAAGAAGGGGCCGACTTTCGTCCACTGCTTGGCGTGTGTCAGAGATTTTAGTTGTGATCACGGTGGACGTAGTGATTGTGAGAGGCATGTTGCCGGACAAAATCACAAAACAGCCGAACGTCAGTGGAAGAATCTGCCAAAGACACAAAATATTACACTACAGCTTTGTTCAAAAACGAAAAAGCAGATCAGCTCAGAGGATTGAAAAAAAGAATTCACTCGGCAAGTCTTAGATGCTGAAGTGCTTAGATGGTGCAGTTTATTGCTGAATGCAACCTTCCAATTGCCACAGCAGACAGAATGACAGCCATGTTTCAGAGAATGTTTCCTGATTCTAAGATCGCTAAAGGCCAGCCATTTCACTTTTTGTTAAAAAATAGAGGTGTTATCGGTACCTTAACATTCAATTGGTATATGTTTAGAACAATGAAAATATTAAATTTGTTATTAAAAATTCCACAAACTGTTGGTTCTTAGTTTATTTTAATATGGCCAAGGTAGACAATTTACTAAGCAGAGCGTTCAGTTGCTAGTCCTCAAATCCAAACCTGCTGCCACAGTCACGTGTACACCAGCAAAGAACTAGACAGACTCATGAGCTGTTATAGCTTGCAGCTGAAAGAAAACAGTGCTGAGTGACAGTTTGCTTATAATTTTTCCCAGTCAGTTACTGTAAATAATTTATTTTGTAGCAAAGAACCAGACAGGCTCAAGAACTGCTATAGCCAGCAGCTGAAGGAAAACAATGTTGACATTTTTGCACATCTAATAAATTACTTAGTCCTTCACTATCGATAAATTATTTTGTTGTTTCCAATTCCAATTTAAGTTTTTATCAACTGAAGTTTTGCTCTGTAGCAATTACAGTTTTGAGCTTGTTCTGTACTGTAGTCAATAAATAAATAAATCGGGGAACGGTGTATTTAAGGAATCAGTTTGAGTTTTTTTTAATGCAGTGATTACTTCTTCTTTATCTTCACTAAGTTACATTTACAATTGTTAAATTCCTACTTGCGAATGCGTCGATTCGCCGAGAGTGAAAATACGAATTTTGGTCCCAGAATACCACATTTTGCCAGTCAGAATACTGAAACTGAAAATCTGAGGTAGGCAGGTCTGTAGTGAGGTGAGGGGTGGCTCCTTGGTCTTGCCAGAAGTGACCTTGGGGCCGTTTCTGGTCAAGGTTTCGACCAGAAACATATAAGTGGTCGCCCTAGTTTAGGACCACATAATATTTCCAGCAGGGACGCTCCGGCACGGCCGGGCCAGCTACTTGCTGAAGCCGTTCCCTTCTGTTTCCTACGGGATTCAGACCGGGTCGGGACTTCTGGCTTATATAAGTGGTCGCCCTAGTTTAGGACCACATTAAAATGTCCGGCGGGGACGCCCCGGCACGGCCGGATAAGCTCCCTGCCGAAGCCTTCCCTTCTGTTTCCTGCGGGATTCAGACCGGGTCGGGCCTTCGGGCTAATGCAGGGGTCCCAATTACCCGCGGTTTCGCGGATTTCCGCGAAAAACTGAATTTTATTTCCGCGAAAATTACCTGCGATCCGCGAAAAAAAATCTGAGAGGAAAATTAAAATATGGAGAGGAAAATTAAAATAATGTAGCCAAAGTCTCATAGAAGACGACGAAAGTTGGTGAAACGCGGTAGGAAGTTGCCGATGCGCGCGCCTCCTCATGGGTTTCCGCCATTTTGCTCACAGTTCCAACATGTCGCGTTCAGACATTGTGGAGAAGAACTCTAGCAGAGTGAAAGATATTGACAAAGTCTGCGAAAATAAATGGAACTGGAACTGATTTAATCGAACTTTTGAAATCGTTCCTTTCTCTACATGGTGCGCGAAGCTGGAGGAACCTGGCAAAGCGTATTGCACGCTTTGTCGATGTTGAGATACGCTACAGCAGTAGTGGCGCACGTGCTTTGACTGACCATGTCAAATCGGCAAAGCACAAGACACGGACGGCAGGTTCCCATGCTTGACAAAAGTGGCTCTTGCTCTTTGCAGCTGCTTTCATGGCCCACAAGTTGAGGCAGCATTCAGTGCAATGGGAGACATCATTGATGAGAAGTGTGCAAGTCTGAAGGTGGAGACATACAGCAGCATACAGACTGTGAAATACTTAATGCAGTCATGCAACAAAACAGCTGTTGCATATAATCCATATTTCAGGAGGGAGGACATCAGTACCAGCCCATTGGACAAGGATCTCTGCAGGAACATGATGAGTTCTTGGAGGACTTACAATGCCTATCTTGCCTCCCAGAAAGAAGCCACTGCAACTATTGCAGACACACTGAAAGCTCCTGCCCCAGCTGCTGCTGCAAGCAAAAGAAAATACTACAGCATGATGGATTTTGTCAATAAGAAAGCCCGGCTTGACCATGCAGCATCCCTGACAAAAGACAAGTGTTAGGGAGACATTTTGAGCTTGAAGAGCTCTGTAACAGACTGTCACATCAGCCAGGATGTGTAGGTGTTTTTACTGTGTCAGTGTGCCTTCGGAATCAGAATGTGACTTCTCTGGATCCATATGTTAGCATTTTAACAAGCCAGTAAACATTTTGTAAACTGGCTGATCGTACTGATAGACAGACCATCACCGACACCTTTTGGCCAGGCTGTCAATGTAACACTCAACGTGCACAAATTCGGTGATTGGATTTTTTCAGGGATTTTTCTTAATTTGTATTGGGACCCCTGCTAATGTCAAGCTTGGGTCACGTAAAGCACTGTACACAGTGTTACGTCCAGCTGCGACAAGGGGTGTGGCTTCCGGTTCGTCCGGTTTGTCCCTCATCTCCCCAGTCCAGCCCCCATTGCACTCCACTTCCGCTTGCGGTCGTGGGGCGGGGGCTCTGGTTTCCGATACGGGGGGTACGGTACACCCGTCACCCTCTTCCTTTTCCGGTTTGGATTCTCCCTCTCATCCTCCTTTGTACTCCACTTCCGCTTGCGGTCGTGGGGCGGGGGCTCCGGTTTCCGGATCGGGGGGTACGGTTTGCCCGTGGCCCCCTTCCGTTTCCGGTTTGGGTCAAGCTTTCCCTGTTCACCCTTCGACCTCTGTCACTTCCGGTTTTGGTTGTGGGTCGGGGGTACTGGTTTCCGGTGCTGTTGGTTCGATTTTTTTGTTACCTTCCTCCGGATTACATGCGAACGCCGCTTTGCCTTTGTGCGCGCCGCCTTCTGGTGGGGGTGGGGCACTCTTGGTTCCTCCTACCCTAGTTCCTGATTTCTCGGGTGCTGGGGCGTTCTATCCAGCCCTTAACCCTGAGGCTCTTTTTAGAGAGGCGGTTCAACACGCTGCGGCTTTTTGTCCTCAGGTGGTGGAGGAGGTTTCGGTGCCCCTACCACACCTCCATTCCTTCCTAGGCGGGACTCTTGCTTCTGCAGAGTCTGATGAGGCTTGCCTTGTATTCAGGGAGTCTCCTAGTGTTAAACGTTTTGTGGATTGGGCCTTTTCTACGGCTAGAGGACTTAAAGAGGGCGAGGCCCCTTCCTCTTCATTTGAGGAAGTCCCTCGGTTCCCTAGAGCTTCCGCTGTGGGCTCTTTTTTGAGTTTGTCTTCATTGACCGGTGTTCCCGGGAAGTTCCTCTCTCAATCGTTTCTTCCGAAGTCATCGCTCCCGGTTTCCCAGGATGATCTTGCTCTTTTGGGGGGCCTCAAGCCTTTGCCTCCTTCGTCGATCCCTGTTCCAGTCGGTGGTCTGGCACAGATAGAGGAGGCTATTGTTAGGTCCCTTGAGTATACTTCTCTCGCTGACGCACTTTCTGCTGCGCTGTCTTCTGCTTTTCTTTCTGGGCACGTTTTCTGCGACGAGGGTTCGTTGATTTCGGTAAGGTCCTTGTTGCAGGCCCTCTGTACCTCCATCGTTCTGGGTTGCGAATCGCAGGTTATTGCCTATGTCAACCTGCTTCTTGCGCGTCGTGACGCTTTTCTTCAGTCAGCGTCTCCGTTGCCTCCGCTCTTGTCCTCCTCGCTTCGGGTGGGACCCTTGGTACCCGACTCTCTGTTTGGTCCTTATGTTCGCACAGCTGTTCGCGAGGAGTCGGACCGGTCCCAGTCGGTTGGTTTCGCCTTCTGGGCTCGGGACACCCCTTCGGCCCCGCCTTTCTTTCCTGACAGGTGTCGAGGTCGCTCGGTCCGTGGTCTCTCTCCTCGGGGTGGGCCGTGTGGTACTTCCTCTTCCCGTGGCAGGGTTGAGGTAGGCCGTAGGCGTTTACGCAGTGGCGCGTTTTCCACCAGGCCTATCCCTGCCTGTCCACCCCTAGGTGTTCTACCCCTCCGGGCAGGTGGCTTGGCTCGTCAGTTTCATGCTTGGCTCGGCCTCCCCTCTGCTAGCAGTTGGGTTCTAGAGGTGATTCGGTCGGGGTTCAAACTTCAGTGGGGTTCCTCTCGGCCCCCTCTTCGTCGCTCCCCGCCTTTGTTTCGCCCCCTGTCTCCTCCTGGGGCTCAGGCGATTCTCGATGCGGAGGTCATAGCCCTTCTCCAGAAGGGCGCTATAGAGGAGGTCCTTTGCCCTCACTCCCCGGGGTTTTACGGCCGCCTCTTCGTTGTCCCGAAGGCATCCGGCGGTTGGCGCCCGGTGCTCGATCTTTCCTCGTTGAACAAGTTTCTTCGCCGCATTCGTTTCCGCATGGAAACTCCCGCTGCGGTGCGTATGTCTCTGCGCCCGGGGGATTGGGCTACCTCTATCGATCTTTCTGACGCCTATTTCCATGTGTCTATTCATCCTCTTCACAGGCGTTGGATGCGTTTCGTCTGGAGAGATCGGGTTTTTCATTTCAAAGCCCTTCCCTTTGGTTTGTCTCTCAGTCCTTGGGTTTTCACAAGGATTGTCAAAGAACTCGCTGCCGTGGTCCGCGGACTCGGGGTGCGGTTCTCTGCTTATCTTGATGACTGGTTGGTCAAGGCTAGTTCTCACGATCTCTGTCTTGTGCACACCAGGCTCGTTCTCCTTTGGGCTCGGCGCTTGGGGTTCTCTATGAACCCTCTCAAGTCTGAGTTGTCTCCATCTCAGGTTTTCAACTACCTGGGAATGTCGTTCGACACTCGCGATTGGTCGGTCCGCCCTTTGGCTCGTCGGGTGCAGAAGCTTCAGTCCCTTCTGCTACTTTTGGAGAGTCAGGATTTCGTGTCAGCCAGATTTATGGCCTCTCTTTTGGGGTCGTTTGAGTCTATGGTTCCTCTGGTTCCCCTCGCGGGAGTTCGCAAGCGGCCGATTCAACGTTGGCTTTCTTCCCGTTGGAGTCAGTCCAGCGATTCCTGGGACGCTCTTTTTCCGGTCACGGCGGACCTTCGCGCTTCTCTGCTTCCTTGGCGGAATGTTGAGTGGCTTTCTTCGGGGGTGCCTATCTCCCCTCCGCTTCCGGTGGCCGAAATCTTCACGGATGCGTCTTTGGTCGGTTGGGGTGCGCATACTGGCAGCCTTTCAGCCCACGGTTTTTGGTCTCAGAACCAGCTGTCTTGGCATATCAGTCGCCTGGAGATGGAAGCCGTTTGCCTGGCTCTTCATCGTTTTCTTCCCTCCCTGCCTCGGGGCCTCTTGCTCGTTCGCTCCGACAGTACCACTGTGGTTTCTCTCATCAACCACTTCGGGGGTACCCATTCCCCTGCTCTCTCTATGATGGTGGAGAGCCTCCTTTTGTGGTTAGCTGATTTCGGTTGTACGCTTGTGGCCAAGCATGTCAGCGGCTCTGTCAATGTCTTGGCCGATCTTCTGAGTCGCCCTCATTGTGTGGTCCACACGGAATGGACGCTGTCCCACTCTGTTCTTCAACCAGTTTGGGCGGAGTGGTTTAAACCTCTGATTGATCTTTTTGCCACTCGTTACTCTTCCAGGCTACCCCTGTTTGTGTCGCCGGTCACAGATTGCCTGGCTTGGGCGGTGGACGCGTTGTCCATTTCTTGGGAGGGGTTGGAGGCTTATGCCTTCCCGCCATTCCCCCTCCTTCCGCGGGTTCTCAGGAAAGCTGAAGAGGAGTCCCCTTCTCTCATTCTCGTGGCTCCCTTTTGGCCAGCTCAGCCCTGGTTCCCCGATCTCCTTCGTCTTTCCCAGGGGCGGTGCATTCCTCTCGCTCTCGGGGCGCGATCGCTTCTGCAGCCTCGATCTGGGATTCCACACGGCAATCCAAGCGTTCTCCGTCTTCACGCTTGGCTGTTGTCCGGCCTTCTATAGGGGCTTTCTGGGCTTCAGGAGACCTCGGCCGGTTCCAGCTTGCTTCCTGTTTCTGTCCTGCCATACTCGAGAGGATGGCTTCTTGGAGTCGGTTCTGTGGTCATGGCCCTACAGTCCCGGTCCTCTTCTCCAGCCTGTTCACGGTAAGTTTGTTTCAGATAAAGTTGCTTCCCTCCGTCCTTTTCGTGCTAATCTGCACTTGTTGAGTCATGGTACAGTATGTGTAATTAATATTAAAATTTTATCTCTAAATTTATTATTAATAAGCATACTTACCATGACTCAATTTAATATCCCTCCCACCTCCCCGCAGTTCCAAATAAGAAATGAGGTGTGCTGTCCTTTGCCGTGAGCGCTTAGACGCGTATTGTGGCACGTGGGGCACGTGACGGTTTGGTGCAGGGAAGCAACTCTATGTTTGATTTGATTTTGCCAGCTTCCGCTAAAAGGGCACTATCACCTAGCAACGCCAAAACATTGCACTTGTTGAGTCATGGTAAGTATGCTTATTAATAATAAATTTAGAGATAAAATTTTAATATTCCATACTAGTTCGGTTCAGTTGGCCGTAGTCGGGTATGCAGGCAAGTGGCCTACAGAAATTCCGTCCTAAAGTACTGACTAAACGGCCCCGAAGTTAGTCCTCATCTGATTGGGACTATCGGCCCACAGTGAATTAAAACTGCATCAAAATTGTGTTTTTCGCGTCGGAACAGCATCCACTGGAAAGTTTTAAAGACCCCGTCCTACTCTTAAGAAGGAGGGAAGGGTGCATGTGCGTTATGTCAAACCTGCGTAATAGCCAGACTTCACGTGGTGGAGTAGTTTTCCTTTGAAGATTTTAAAGGTCAGTTCGATACTATCAACATTTAGTTTGAGACTGAGAAGTCTCGACCCATTCCATCGTGGTGCATACCGGACAGTGAAAACAAATAATACTGAACGACAGAGTTCCGAACTAAAATGTGCCGGTTTCATGCATAAATCCCCTGTTCTGTCAAGACATGAACTAGATTGGGAGATTGTACAGCAAAAGGAAAATCAATGATTATACACACAATTGCTGTTCACATTCTTGAACACACTTTGAAGATAACTTTTGTATGAGATTTTCCTAACGTAATACATCCACTCTGTGGCATTGTCTTGTTTTGATAATTGTTCTTTACTTTGTAACTTCTGAGGATGGTTGAAAAGATGCTGAAGGAAAGAAGATTGATATGATTTGCAGCGTTTAAATAGGTAATAGGTTTTATTTTATTTACAAACATTTTTTTATCGTAAACCCAATGTTCTCCCCCCCATAAAAACCAAAGACACAAACAAACAAAACAAATTTTTTGGGTAAATGCACACTCACAAAAAACCAGCTCTGTTATGTAAGTTAATTTCTATTGCAAGCTTACAATAATTGTATTTTATTTTTATTTCTAAAGGTATCAACATTTTCCTGGATGGTTTTGTGCCCACTGAAAACTTGAGATTCCGAGAGACTGCCTTGACGTTCAAAGTGGCTGAGACCGCCTTGGAGGAGGAGGTGAAGCGGATGTGCCGCTACGATTACCCAAAGATGATCAAGAAGTTGGGTATGTCACTACAGTCTTTTGTTGTTTTGTTTCCTCTTAGTATTACAAACTGGATTTACTTTATGTTGCTGTTATATCTTTAACTCTTAGCATCCTATAAGGGTTTCTGTGGTTCCAGACTTCATTCCCAGAAGAGTTTGAGCAAAAAGCCTAGTTTTGGGTTGTTCTGTTTAAAAAATTATAAAAAAAAATTATGCCTAGACCAATTTAAAAGAAAACTTGGGATATTATTGTTGAATGGTTGGGGTGCACAGTGAGAGTGTTGTTTCATATTTGTTTACAAGTTTTACCTGTATTTTGTATAATTAATAAAAAAAAAAAAAAAAAAAAAGGTATTTCAATAAATTGTTTCAAAAATATTTTTGTTTTGGTGAGCATACAAAATGGTCTCCTCACGGATTTTGTCAAAGACACTCTCAGGGAAAAGTTGAAGAAAATAATCAAGAGGGAGTGGTTTACTAGGGCCTACATCACTAGCAAAAACAAAATGTTCAAAATCCTCAACAATGTCAACCCACTCTGCGTCAGAATCGACAAAATCATTGTCGTCGTCACTTGAAAATGACACGTGGGAATCGAAGCCACTTAGATCACTAGTCTGCACAGAAGACTAAGAAATATAACTTTGATCATCCACGCCCAAAGCATTATCTCTATCATGCATTAATCCTTCAATATAATCACCAAATTCCGAGTCACTGTCGGAGTCACGAGTCGCCATAATGGCCATCGAAGGCAGCAATTTATTTCGTCAGAAACTAAGCCCAAACTTGGCCACAAAGCAACAACTGAAACCGGCGCGATTAGAGAACGCAAGTAGAGCGTTGCCCGGATGTAAATAAACCTGGTTTCTCACACATAAGAGCTCTCTTTTCCGGTGATGTCAGTTTCTATTTTGGTCACCGTCAGTCACGGTCTGGGAAAGGGAAGCAACCACGGATTACCACGGTTCAGGATACTAAGAGTTAAAGTGTGCCGCTGCCTAAGTGGTAGTAGCCTTGTTTATAACTAGAGAAGATGGTCCTACCCTGTCTGCCAAAAATCGCTCCAGAAGTGGCTCAGCTCTGCTGCCTTACCAAGTAGGATTTTAGTAGGATGGCCACTTCATGATCAGTTTTTTTTTTTTTTTTAAGTATTCTGTCATGCGGAACTGGAAGAGAAAGCTTAGAAAGTCTCTGAAATCTGCTGAATGTTGGTCATGCTTCTTCTTTGGTATGGGCAGCCAACTCGAGTGTCTTCAAGAGACTGCTGCACTGATGTGACGCTGACCCACTTTTTAGTGAAAGGGAATAGCCTTTTTCAGTTCCTGGTAAGTTTGGGATGTTGTCCAGTAATGGGGAAACTGCGTGTTGTGCAGGCAAGTTCACCCTCACCGTGCAGCCTGGACAGTTCACGGACTCTGAGATCATTGTGATGCTGGGAGAGAATGGCACAGGCAAAACCACCTTTATCAAAATGCTGGCTGGGAAGCTGGAGCCTGACGAGGGAGGTTAGTTGTTTTCTTTCTTGTGTATGATCAGTCATTTGCTGTTCGTCATGTTGTATTACAGATTTGTGAGGTGGTATTGAAACCAATGGTGGAATTCTTTGTGAGGTTTGTGTAGTTAAAGTATCGTGAGCCATTACCTGCTAAAACTGTCTGCATTCCTCATGTATGACGTAGGGGTTGGTGTGCAGATTTAGAATTTTCTCTGTGAAATGTAGACTTTCAGAAGCGAATTCGTTTGCACTTATTTGCAATGGAAGGAAGACCCATGATTATACACACATATTGCTGTTCACATTCTTGAACAAACTTTGAAGATACCTTCAAAAGAAAATGAGGTTTGACTTCCAGCACTATTGAACTTGCCCGTTGTCCTTGTGCAGGGTATCAGTGGGCAGGCCCCTTCAGGTACTGAATGATGGAACGTTTTTGCTTGTTGGCAGGTTCAACCCCGGTCCTGAACGTGAGCTACAAGCCTCAGAAGATCAGCCCCAAGCATCAAGGCACTGTTCGGCAGTTGCTGCATGAACGTATCAGAGAC
The DNA here is from genome assembly GCA_036898135.1 of Oncomelania hupensis. Taxonomy (NCBI): domain Eukaryota; kingdom Metazoa; phylum Mollusca; class Gastropoda; order Littorinimorpha; family Pomatiopsidae; genus Oncomelania; species Oncomelania hupensis. The sequence goes on from CM072518.1 coordinate 63,114,764, forward strand.
GCTTACATCCACCCTCAGTTCGTCACGGACGTCATCAAGCCATTGCAGATTGAACACATCTTTGACCAGGAGGTATGTGCTTTTGTTGGTCAACCTTTAGCACCCTGCATTTTTTGTGAACAGTTCTTGCCCCTGTACCTGCATTATTTTTATGGGCCTCAATCTACTTGCTACTTGTCTATTTAAAAAACTTCTAACTTTTTTTTATTTGTTGATGTATCATCATGATTTTTGGAAGGGAAATAAAGAAATGAATGTAGAATGTGATGAAACCATGTAAAAGGCTGTAACAAAATATTTGTGTACCTTAAAAAAAAGTAAAACACAATGGACACGACATAACAGGACTGACTGAACTGAATTACTTACATTTGGCGCACAGTCTACTTTTATTTCAGTGACAAAGAACTCTATAAAACTTCCATCAGTGATGAATAACTGAAACCACTGTGCCTCTGAAATGTCAATTTGATTTGGTTTGGTATATTCTCAAAATCAATCGGCCACTGCTGATAGTAACCATCCGCTACTTGTCAGATACTTTATTCGCTTGAAACACTCGATACACCACTAATATCGTCAACCTGGTGTTCTTACCCATCAGATACACCCCTTCTAGCTGTCACTTGGGGTAAAACAAAGCCGTGAAATGACTCATGAGTCAGAATCCATGAAAAGTTTGTGAAAGAGGGCTTTATCGTCAAAATCCATCATTTTGAGACTTAAGGCTTGAAAATTAAGCTTAGCTATAAGAAAAACAAACACAGCAATCTTTATATCTAAAGTACTAGTAATAGCTTCGAAGGTAACGCTGCCTCGTTCCCGATGTTCAGAGTCATTTCCTGTGATAAAAATAGCAACAGTGCATGTGTACTTTGGCTCTAAACAAGAGCGCTCAGTGCTGGCGACGTGTGACGACTAAAGTAAACGAACAAAGCCTTGCCGTGGAGATGACAGGGTGCTAAAGGTTACTTGTGTGCCCCAGCATATCCTATAAAACTTGTATCGTGTCGGCATACTTTTGACTATTTTTGTCATGGAAGAGAGAATTTGTGTAGCATTGTCCAGTGATGATAAATTGTCATGCACCACTCAGACATCATCAGTATGAAGAGAAGCTGACACACCACACCCATTATCTGAGGACTTTGCTGCTTTCTTCTACCAGCTCTCTTAGGATTCCAAATGATAAAAGTATATTGAAACACCTATTTTATGAATAAATCGTCCTCTCGTTGGTTCAGTTTCAAACCATGATAATTAATCTGAGGCATGTTTAAGAAGAGTCTAAGGTGATGCACAGTACTGCATAATCTTTTCCTACAGGAATTTGTCAAACTCTTTGATGATAGTTTTACCTTGCATACTGTATCAGTCTTATATTTTTGGAACATGTTTAGCCGTAGCCAACCCCTAAAATGTAAGCATTGACGTTAAGAGAATCAGTATCTACCCAAAAAAACAACCAAGAAGATTAAAGATGGTAACATTTTCATTGAGACCGTAACTGATTTCTGGACTTAAGTCCACACGCTTTTCCATAGGTATAATACAGGGTTCGTACGCTCCTTGAACCTCCTTGAATCTCCTTGAATTTTCGATGTCTTGTTCAAGGGCCCTTGAATCTCCTTGAAAAATGCCAAATTGCCTTAGCTCCTTGAAAACTCCTTGCAATTTCAACCAGTGTATCTATCCATTGCTTGACCTAGAGATTTTATTGTCAAATTTAAAAATAAAAAAAAACCATTGAAAAATAAAAATTTATAAAACAAAAATTATAATATTATTTGTGTTGTCAACTGTTCTACGATCGTAACTTTTGTCGTCTGCTAATGATAAGGAAAGTAACCTCCACTGGAAATTGTTCATTCCCTTGCTGTCGCGCGCACGCTCATTTGTCAGTTTCCGTACATCCTTCGTTTTTCCGCGCGTGTTTGCTGAATGAATCAGTAAAAATGCCTCGAGGCAATTGTGTGTTTAATCCAGTCAAATGCGCTGAGGAGCAAATCTAAGGAAATAAAGATCCAGCTGGAGAAGATTTCCCGTCAGATTGATGAAGGGATGGAAGAACTAAAATAACTGAAAATTCATTTATCTGTATTATTAGCCGGTGGTGGTACCTCTTTCTGACTTTTTACAGTTCTCTAACTTGTATCTAAGGACAACATGTTTCACAATTATTATTTGTGTATAGACTCCATATCTGCATCATCGTCATAACTGCAACTTCATCGACATGCATGCAATATTTATGTGTGTAGATTTCATAATCAATATCAACATCAGTATCACCATCAGATTCATGACTGCAAACAATTTATGGATATCACTGGGTAAAAGATTTATCCTTTATTTTGACTATTTATCAATTATTATGTGCGTTTACTATGTTTAAAAACTCCTTGAATTTTTGAAAAAACTCCTTGAAATCTCCTTGAAAACTCCTTGAATTTTTTACAACAATTTGAGTATGGACCCTGTATAATAATAGGTTTATTGTCACTATAGTTTCATCATAATGTGTTTATTGTCACTGTAGTATGATGCTTTAACTCACAACCCTACTTGGCGATTTTATGATACGCTTTTCTCTGTATACTGGCCATTTCAGGCCCGAGAGTCCAGGAATCTCGGTTTTCGGTGGTGTGCCCCGGAAAACGGTCAACTCACATACGCAAGAAAGTTTTGGTGCTAGGTACAACTGTCACTGTAAAGCCATTTCCGCTTGCTCTGAAATGTACAGAGGTCACAGTACCAAGTGTGCGCATGCATAATGCATCCCATTTGTGTTGATAGTCATGCACAGTCCTTTCATGTTCATCACGTGAACTTACGAGTGAAAACCAGCAGCAATGGCATCTAAAAGAAAAGCGGCATGCGATGATGGTTTTTTTCTTCAAAGAAATGTAGCATAGCATTTAAAACGGAGAAGTGGCCATTCGTTAAACATGGGGAAAAGGGGCAACACTTTGGCATGTGATTTTTTAGTTGAATCTGGAGGGAAAGATGATTGTCGGAAACAGAGAATTGAAGGTCCCTGAAAGAGTGTGTCACTGATTTTTGACATGTTTGTCCCTGAAAGCATAAATTTGGGGTAGGCAAGTCGGCCATTTGTACTATTTAGTTAAAAAATTAATTGAAAAAAAAAAGTACTCCCCAAAAGAACATGACAATTTCTGGAGTTATTGTTGACATATTGGTACTATACGGAGCAAAGTTTGATATGTTTCAAGTGGAAAATTCCTGATTTAGATTGGGGGTATAAATTACTCGATTTTTTTTGTCGGAGTAGAGGACTCCATTTTTGGTTGGCGAAAATCATGCATCATTCTACAGCTGAAAAACACTATGAAACAACGGGCAATAGAACAAAATGTAAAAGGTAGAGCTTTAGTTTCGTACAAAAATTGACATCATTGAAGCAAACAAAACGTCATAGTTGAAAACTGAGATGGCAGTGGTTGGTGGGCAAGCAATGGGCAGGAGACCACTGTGATTGCAATGGACAGTAGGGAGTGGCTTAAGCAGTCAGCTTTGGGTCTCTTCCAACTTATTTAAGATCCGAATTCCATTCATGTTTTATGGTCAGCAAAGCAGTAGTGCAATGAGGCAAAACCTGGAAATTCTTGTGGTTCGCCTACAGATCAAAAAGTCATTAAATGTGTTCCAGCGTGTTGTACCACATACATACACTGATATAGGGTGACCTTGATTGAACCCAAACTTGTCCTATGATGAAATTTTGTCATGCACCACTCTGACTCGTCAGGTGATGAGAAACCGACAACACCACTCATTCTGAGGACATTCAGCACTTACTACTTAGAGTTATGTTTTGCATTCGCAACAAGCAGCTGAATGTAACATCTATCATCTTGATTTGACTAATTCTCATTTTTCACTTCCAGGATTTGGAAAACTTGAATATTTGGAAAACTTGAATTATCCGTAAAAGTATAGTGATAATGATGACAACAACTTTTTCAGGTTCAAAACTTGTCTGGTGGTGAGCTGCAACGTGTTGCCCTGACCTTGTGCCTTGGCAAGCCTGCTGATGTCTACCTGATCGACGAGCCTTCAGCCTACCTTGACTCCGAGCAGCGTCTGCATGCTGCCAAGGTCATCAAAAGGTGTGTACTAGCATTTTGTTTTCAACTGTTACCGCTCTTTGTGCTGTGATTTTTATAGGCCTGGTTTCAAGGCAGTGAAGCCCAAAATTGATAGTAGTTTGGAAATAAAGTACACCAAAAAAAAAAAAAAAAGTTCTGAAAACTGTCCTTAATTTCTTAGACTCTATATCAACTGGAATTTTATATTTCTTACATTTTATATCGACTGGAATTTAATTTTCAAGGTCCGATGATGAAATTTTGTCATGCACCACTCTGACACGTCAGATGATGAGAAACAGACAACCACACCAATCAATTCTGAGGACATTCCATGTTTTGCTTTTATTCTGAGGCACATTTGCAACACTTTCATTGTGTATTTCTTTGTTAACCTGACTCATCGTGTGGTAAACGTTTGCAGGTTTATTCTTCATGCCAAGAAGACAGCTTTCGTTGTGGAGCACGATTTCATCATGGCTACCTACCTGGCAGACCGGGTGGTTGTATTTGAAGGGTCACCTTCCATTGATACCATGGCCAACTCGTAAGTGAAGACATTGTATCCCACTGTATTTACCTACTGATTAATCTGTCTTTAGTGAATGCCTAGTTTGTAGTTTTACAGGATTTATAGAGTGATTTGTAAATAGAAATGCCACTTTCACAGTTCCTTGTTTAGCTGTTCAAAAGGTTTAAGCCAATGATTCGAGACTTGTACAGAACTATTCTGTTGAGATAATTTTCCCGAATATGAGGCTTGATACACTACTCAAGGTGGAGAATTCTCCGCGAATCCGCGGATTTCCGCGGAAGGCATTTGCATTTCCGAGAAGAAAAAAAATTGAGTTCCGAGTGTGAGAAGCTGAGGGCTACCCTTTACTGGGCATAGCGGCCAAAAGCGGCCGAAGGTCTAAACAGGCAAAACGTCCAAAAGCGTCCGTATCAACCATGTGGTTATATTCTCGCGTTGTTTGAAAGATTGCGAGACTTCCGGCAATTGACTTCCGGTTAAATTCTGTTGTGAAAACATTCGACAGTCGACTGCATTTCCACAAGTTTTCTCTGTGATGCGTTCATTTTTTCGATTTTTTTTTTCAAATTTTTCTGTGTGTGTGTCTAAAATGGATGGTTTGGATTCTTCGACTGATGAAGAAGAGTTTACAGGCTTCCATTTATCAGACATTAAAGTGAGAGAAATGGACTTGGGAGTCGGAGGAAGAGATCGGTACTGACATTAGACAATTAGTGTCAGTAGTGTGCATGCATACGATCTTTCAGACTGGCATGAAAATGGAAAGAAGAGGAGGGGCTTGTTTGGACTTTTTAAAACTTTTTATTGTATACACATGGAGTAATCAAAAACAAGACATGACAAGAGAAGTATAAAAAGGTAGATAATCAAAAGAGATTTATTTCTGTTCATTTTGCACTAATACCTAAGATGTAGTGTTTTTACTAACGTACCCCTAAATATCTCTAAAATTATAAAAATTCTTGCCTGTTTACAGCTAAAAAATAGACAACCGTGTGCCCAGTAAAATTTGAAATGTAGAGTTTGTGTGTAACAGTGGTGGACCTCAAACTTTGTTAGGCCTACAAATCAAGATTCTTAACTTTTTTGAAAGACATGTGCATAAAACATTCTTTTTTTTTTTGGTTGCTGTTGTTTCTATTCATGTTTACTTTGTGCTTTTTGCTTTCAGGAGAGGCCCTAAATTACTTTCAAAATAGCATAAATTCATTTTCTTCCAGGGGGCGAATACCGGGGCTTGGCCCCTGGGCCCCGGCCGGATTTCAGAGATTTCTTGATTCAGTTGTTCTCCACCCTGACTACTACTAGATTAAGTAAGTCTGATTTTGCGACACATTCTTTTTGTGGATTTTATTTTAACAAGTTTTATGTTGGATGTTGATCAGGCCTCGCTCGCTGCTGAACGGCATGAACCAGTTCCTGGAGTCTCTGGAGATCACCTTTCGTCGTGACCCCAACAACTTCAGGCCCCGCATCAACAAGCTCAACTCTGTCAAGGTACTGCAACCATTCCCCTTGTTTAGCATTTGCCCTAGTGCTCCTTTTTGTGTTCCTGTGCAGATTGCAAGCCAGTGATTAGTCGCTTTATGCAGAATTATTCATGTTGAGTTATTTTTCCCGAAGATGAGGCTTGCTTTCTCTGTCAGGTCATTATTTTAAATTTAATCTGAAAATTTATGGGTATATTTTGTTTTATTTTTGCTTTATTTCATCGTTTGCCTGCAGTGGGTGCCAAAATGAACAGCTCTTTCTAATGATGGTTACTTAATCTTGTGTAGCTGAAGGCTGTAATAGCATGTATGCTGTGTTTGCAAGCAGTAACATTTGTTTTCTTTTCTGTGCAGGATGTAGAGCAGAAAAAGAGCGGGAACTTTTTCTTTTTAGAAGACTGAGGTTGTCTCAGTGGTGGTACGGGATGCAAAGCTTGTGCTTGCCACGGCCGCACTGGGCAGGGAGGCGCAACTCGGCGGGCTGCTGGATCTATGTCCGTTATACCTTGACACCTCATGCCGGCCTCTTTGTGATGGAAGCAGACTGCAACACCTTCAGAACGCCTTTCCAGAGCAGATGATCTGTTTGACATCAACCAGCGTTCCAAACCATAAACTTTGTACTTGTAGATTTGAAGCTGTTGGCAGATTTTTCTACGTGACTATTAAGAGACGAGATGTAGGGCTTTGTTTTGACATCAGTCTGGGTACTGATGTCTGGTATGATATCATTTGTGTGAGAGGTGATGTCATGTTTGATGCGGGTATCACTTGTGTGAGAAGTGGTATCGTGGTTCGTGATGAGGTTGCTTGTGAGAGAAGCAACGTCACGTCTGATCAAGACATTCCTGGGGTTTGTGACATCACTTGCAGCAATGGCAAAAGTTCTCCATTTTTAGGCCACAGTCTGCTCTCTGCATTTGGCATCTTGTTTATGGAAGAGATAAGGTGGTTGATAGGTCGTCTTTCATCATTGTGGAATGAGCTTTGCGTCCCCTACGTACCAAAGTGTTCTGTTGGTTGTCTCCTGACACCTTTTCTCTTTTTCTTTTTTCCTCCTTGAAAATCAAAACATTCTTCTTGTGAACTTTGCAATCAAAACTAAAGGGACGGGACATTTTCTTCGTGCTAATAGTTTTCAACTTTTTGTGTTTATAAAGGGTGACGGTGTTGACCATTTGGAACAAAAGAGGGTTTTGTAGTGTTTTGAAAATCTATATCAATAATAAATTTTCATTTTAGTAGGACAAGCGGAACAAGCAGCATGGTCTGAAAATGGAGGACTTTTGCCTGGTATTGTCTGTCTGACCATAAAGCTTCAAAAAAATGCTTTATACCACAGTATTTTGACCTGACTGTTTGAAAATGAACCCAACGTTAATGGGGATAACATGTGGTTTACATGGACTGAAGCAATGTCTGTCAAATATGACACACTTCAATGACGCGACATTATCCAGTATTGATTATATCAGTTTTGATGGGAAAAAAACCCTGATTAGCTGTAGCTGTAGTCAGAGCATTCAACTGAATGGGGGGACGAAATAACTATTCAACTATCCAAAGCTTAGCTAGTGATGTCACAGGCCTCACCAGAGCGTTTTATGGTCAGAGTTGAAGGTTACTACATGGTTGCTGGTTTGCTTCTATCACACTGAGGCCTACCTATTTAATTCTGGTCTCTCAGAAATACCAGTTCCAAGCTGTTGGTTACTGTGATAGTTGACATACTGGTGCATAAAACTGGTATGGTGTTGGTTTCACCCTTTTGGTGGGTGGTAGGATCTACGTGTGTATTAGGGCATTGAGGACCTGATGGTCACAAGGTAACGCATTTTAAATGATATGTATGCAGGTATTTTAGAATGTTAATTGATATGTCACATGTTTTTGAAATATTATTTATGTTGTTATTTTTATTATTATTATTATTATTATATTTGTATTATTATTATTATAAAATTTTGGAGACTTTGTGTTTCAAACGGATTGCAAGAATAATTATAATCATTTTCATTTCACTCATTGGTGGGTGCCTTTTGTCTGTCCTTGCTTAATTGGAAATAAAGTTTCACAAGAATCAGTTTGGTTTGTTTGTGGTGGTGGTGGTGGTTCTTCTTGTCATTGTCCTTCTTCTCTTCTTCTTTGAGTGGGCAGGTTGACTGTGAAATATACCAGTCAGTCAATAATCAATCATTCTTCTTCAGACAACAGTAGAGTCCACAACAGGTTAATTACTATAATAATAAAAAAAACTATTGAAGTGAATGGAGTGGTAATGTTTAATAATAATGATGATATTTATAAGGTGTTTTTCCTAGTAAGGAACAGTTTAAAGAAAAGTGCTCCCCCATGCATTCACACCCTCATTAATCATTTGTACGATACATAAAGAGAATGGCTGAGAGCAGGAGAAATCAAAGCGAGTAGTTATTGCTTACAGGGTCCAGCAGACTGCAAAGAACCGAATCAGGACGACAACTTGATTGAAAGAGGATTCACTCCTGATCCATGAAAAAGATCTGCTAAAACAACCTTAGTGGCAACGCCGAAGGCACTCCCTAAGCCGGTCACTTTACAATAAAGGCATCCTTATCAGGGGACGCTGAGGCTATACCCTTAATTTATCGAACCCATGTTTGAAAAAACAAAATAGAATATAAACATTATGAAATATTAACAAAACACATGGACTTCGGAAGAGGATTCTCCACACATGCACACACAAACAGGCATACATTCACATATGCACAAAATGAATGAGGCAATATGGAAGAACCAGTTTGAAGACGGAACAGATCATGAGAAGACTTTAGTTTTGCTTTGAAAGAGTTGATATTGGGTACGCTGCAGAGAGAAATTGCATGGTAATGACTTCCAGGCAGTTGGTCCAAAAACAGAGAAAGATCTAGAACCAGCAGAGGACAGTTAGTGGCGGGCGATCCTGAGAAAGAGTGTGTAGGATGAAGAGTGCAAGTAGGCACAGGAACAAATCAATCGACAGCCAATCAATCAACATACTGATTGTGACTGCTCAACCCAAGAAGAAGAATTCATACGACTACATCAACACAAAATATAAGGATTGTAGACGTTCAAATGCAATGCTTTGACGCAGAAGCATGTATAAAAGCTTGCACAGTGGGTAAGTAAAAGGGAACAAATTTACTACAATGTCTGGCTGCTTATACTAATTGTATTACAGCTGCACTACAAGGTTGCAAAACTGATGGAAGTTTCAGCAGAGATTTTATAAATCCCTTTTAAAATTTCTAGTTCACAATCGTAATCTTTGCCAGTAACTATACCTTGAAAAAATGATCAGAATGATACTTTGATTTGTATGGCATACTTTTCCCCTGAAAGAACAACTTTAATTTGTACAGCACACTTTTCCCTTTAATTTATCACAGTTTACACACTTTATAATGTATACATAGAAAGTTCGAGCGCCTATGAAAATGCGCGCGACTTCTCAAGATAGCACGTGACTATTGGTGTTACAATTAGCAGACGACCATGAGGATGCGTGAGGTTAGCTGCTTTGGTCTAGGTAAGGCGTTTTCTGTCTTATCTTTTATTCACTCTTTACACGTCATTTGTTAAAACAGATGTTTGTAATCTGCAGTTTCGGATTTGTCATTCCAGCAGGTAGCATAGGTATGCAAATTTAGCTTGGTCTCCTCGTACTAATACAGTGCCAGTGGTAGGCCTAGTTAGTAGTAGTACTACTGTACTAGTAGTAGTACATTAGTAGTCCGTACATTTATCAGTTAGTCAAGTTACTTTATTACCCAATGAATTCAAAATACATAGGATTTCGTTAAGTCAATAGCAGTGTGTGTTATATATGGTCCGCAAATTTATCAGTTATATATTATATGGTCCGCACATTTATCAGTTATATATATGGTCCGCACATTTATCAGTCCACTGTAGATTGTTCAAACCTATAAAGGGAACAGTGAAAGCCACAGTTGAAAACCTGTCTTTCCTTTATAGGCAAGACATATTCACTGCGGCAACAGTACCCCCGTTGGAGTGCCGGGGGTTTTCAGAATAAATAGAATCCCCACTTTATGGAAATTTAGTGCTTTAAATTCCCACTGTCGCTGTCTTCCTCATTTACTCTTTCCTATTCCTGCTCTGTCCTTCACTCTGCTATACTATCTTCTTCTTCGCTAGATCAATGACCTACCTTTTTTCTTGAAAACTCTTCCTGGACAAGACCTTGTTTGTGTATGGGGTCTGTTGGATCAGCTTGGGAGTGTTGGACGCTTTCTGCCGGGTGGTCACTAGGGCTTCCTATGATTGTACTATTTAGCACTATAGGCATTTTATATGTATGTGTTTTGTTGATGATTTATAATGATGTTTGTATTCTATTTTGTTTTTGTAACCGGGGGTTCGCGTAGTTGAGGTCAACCCTCAGCCGTCCCCCGCATGGGATGTCTTTATTGTAAAGTGACTGGCCGGTGGAGGGCATTCAATTTTCCCACTGGGGTTGTTTCAGCAGATCTTTTATGCGGATCGGGGGTTGTCCGGTCCTGATTTGGCTCGGAAGACTCCGCTGGACCTAAAGCAACAATAAATCAATCAATCAATCAAACATTTATCAGTTATACATGTACATCTTACAGAATTTATTCAGACAAATGACAACATACATTGCATTTATATGAAAATTGCTACGATGTTGGTAAACAGTCACACATATATTTCCACAATGGTACAATGATTATTTGAGAACACAGAATACTTGGATGAAAATTAACCAAGTTTACAGCGAAACTTGAAGCAGGGGTATTTTTAATACAGGCTTGGTAGTGGCTTCTTTCTCCCGTAACCAAAGAATGTTCGGCTGACTAAAATTTACTTTACTGTAACCTCTCTCCCTCTCTCTCTCTCTCTCTTTCTCTCTCTCTCTCTCTCTCTCTCTCTCTCTCTCTCTCTCTCTCTCTCTCTCTCTCTCTCTCTCTCTCTCTCTCTGCAGAATATTTGGATGAAAATTAATTAAGTTTGGTGTGAAACATGAAGTTAGCACTGGCTTAAAAGAACAAGAACCTTTATTGCATTTCTGCAGTCAAGTTTGTGTATAATGATCAGCGTGGTACGTATATCTCCTTACCCACATATTGAAGGAATATCTAGCAGACTAATAATACAAAGAGACAAGATGCTGTGGAAATGTGTATTTATAATATTCAAATTTCATATTCAAAATGTTCTATATATCTATTAAAGAATTACTTAGTCTATTGAGTATAATTATAGTGTATATTGATTATTGTGCTGTGCCTGTGTGGGAGTGTGATATCATATGCCAACCTTAATTTAAGTAGGGCAGCTTATCACACTTACCGCCGCTTACTATATTCTCATATATACAACATGAAATGGCCTAATGTCTTGCTGATCAGGTGAAGTGAAACATTAATTTCTATGAAAAACCATGAAAGGACAATTAAGACCAAATATTGGTTGGTTTGTTTATTTCATTTGCCATATTAATTGCCAGAAAACCTTTTCAATGAGTGTACATTCCGATCAGTATATCAGCTCATGCTGGGCTTAACCGACATGTGATGCAGTTCTACATTTATCTTTCAGCTATCATATATTTGCAGTTGGTTTAAAAAGTTGACGATATAGTTTGAGGTCACCAGTTAAGACTTGAAGTGCTCTACTTGTTAGTAAGTCAGCTGACTTCTGCTCATTAGAGGCAGTGAACAGATTAATGTTCTTTCTTCTCCGTCAGAAGTGATTTTACAAACATTACATGGAATATGGAAGAAATTCTAGAACACACACATGGCTGTAGAATAAGGTGGCTTTCGTGAGCGTTGTGGCTGCATGGTCTAATTAAGGCCGGACTAACTTTCATTGTCCACAGGCTAGAAACCAATGGCGCCTGACAGGTGTGGGATCGATCCTGTCTCTTGACGTAATGTTTCTCAGAATATTATTTATTTTCGACTCTCGCAACATCTCATGGGTTTTCTCCGGGTAACTCTGGTTTGGTCCCCCAGCAAAATTTCAAAAACACAACCAATATTAGGGTAGGTTGGATTTGGGCGTGCCACAGGCTGTGACTAAGTCTTCCCCAGGAGAGGCGGTCCAGAAGTTCCTGATAAAAATGGACAATAAAGTGTTTTAAAAAATCGAATAAGAGGTGACATATTTTATTATCCTATCCTATCCTATCCCGTAACTCAAAGGTCGTTGGGGCACCACAGATGATCGTTTAGCCAGCGTACTCCATCTTTCTCTGTCCTCATCAACCCTCATGGCTTTGCTCAGTGTCAAGCCAGTCCATTCTTCAATGTTGTCCTCCCATCTCTTTTTCTGTCTCCATCTTCTGCCTCCTTGCACCGTGCCTTGCAGAATGGTCTTATTTTATTACTAAAGGCTTATAAGATCTACAACTTAGGTGATTTGAGACGGAATGATTTTTTTTGCATCACCTGTTCATGATAGAATTCTAAATTCTGAGGGGAAAACATTTAATCGGTATTGCAATACTAACCATAAGAAACGAATGTACTTGTCGCAACTTTTTGGAATGATTATAATACACCAAGTAACCAACTGCGTTGAAAAAAGCACCTAATATTACAAAATCATTTGGATGCATTACCAGCATATAAGGAAATGTTTTCTTGCTATGAAAAACAATGTTTTAAGAAAAATGCATGGTAAACAGACCCAGTCATACATTGGAAACAACAAAGAATGGACATTCAGAAAGGCTTCACAGCCTGTTCAGTCCGAACATTACTAATATTAAGCTGCCATTGATATGATTGTTTTAGTCCATTCATTGCCATGTCATTAATACTTTCTATTATTATTATTATTATTATTATTATTATTATTATTATTATTATTATTATTATTATTATTATTATTATTATTATTATTATTATTATTATTATTGTGGTTGTTGTTATTTTTCCATTTAATCTTTAATTGTATTATTATTTTACATATTTATTTATTGTTTACTTCTTGTTGTTGTTCTGGTCCTTCTTCTACTTGTCCCTCATCTTGTTGTTGTTGTTGTTGTTGTTGTTGTTGTTGTTCTTCTTCTTCTAGCTATATTAAGAGACCGACTGTATTGTCATAAAAAGTGAGACACCAAGTTGTCTAATGTATCAGGCTTTATATCTGCCTGTATATTTGACTTCAGCTGAAGTGCATTTGTACTTTATCAGTCATTCAGTTTGTAGTTAGATGCTTCAGTATCACAACTAGTGAATACCTGTTATTTCATCAGATCAGAATACTGCTGTACCGGATGGTCCATTAATGTCTAATGCCTGATTGTCTAAGCTTTGATCCTGCTGCGCCATACTAGCTATCTTCATACTGCCTAAACATTCTATGCTTTATTGTCTAGAAAGAGAAAGAGAGGGATAGGTTGGGGGAGGAGGAAGGAGAGAGAGAGAAAGAGAGAGAGAGAGAGAGAGAGAGAGAGAGAGAGAGAGAGAGAGAGAGAGAGAGAGAGAGAGAGCCAGATTGCGAGTTTTTCTCCCTCAGTTGACATATAGGATGAAAGAGAGTTGAAGAGAAAACAAAGTGAGTTATTTTTTGTTGTGCAAGAGTATGGATGTGTGTGTGGGGGGAGGGCAGGGGGGTACCCACTAAAGCGCACAAATGGGTAGCAGACCTTGTCTTTCTTAGTAACAAATGGGTTCATTTGCTTGGAACCCACTTTTTTCCAGGACCCCACTTTTTTCTAAGTGCGCGGGAGTGCTCTTTTAGTGCATGGGAGTGCAGTCAGTTGTAGTTCATGAGAGTGTTTTAAGTACACAGGAGTGCTCTATCCGGGACGGAGAAAATACAGTCAATTTTCGGATAAATTTTGAAGAAAATTCTACCTATTTCGTCGCCTATAGGAGACGAACTAGGTCAACTTTTTAGATGGAAAGAGCCAATTTTGCATTAGATTCTTACATGTTTAGAAGAAGTTTGCGTTCTTTCCGTCAAAAATCACTTTCCAATTCCTACATTCTTAAATAAACCCAGTTGTGATGTATTGCAAGTATGTGTGTGTGTGTAAGAATAGGTTGTTTTGATTTTAGATGTGAAAGATTTCAAGATATTATTATTTTAGACATCTCAGGAAATTAGACATTAAACAGTTAGACATTACAGGTTTGTGTAGTAAGGGATTTATTCACTACAGGATTAGACATTATAGTAGATCACCGCGATACCAGTCAGTATCAGTTGACAAGGTCAGGTGCCTGTACCAGATGTTCCTTGATCTGTTATTCATGTTACATGATTTTGTTTCCCCTTTGAACTATAATTAATGGTTGATGTTATAGAATGGTTTATCTTGTTGATGAGTGAAAGAGAAAGAGAGAGAGAGAGAGAGAGAGAGAGAGAGAGAGAGAGAGAGAGAGAGAGAGAGAGAGAGTACACCTTCAGGCAAAGCTGATCATGTGGTGTGTTTTCTGAGAGGAAGGCTTCTTTTCTGTTTGAATACCGGCTGTGTTTCTGTTCGAATACCAGCTTTGTTATGCTATCTGGTAAAAAAAACAATTCTGAATTCACATCCTTTGATTTTTACTTAAAATGTTTTATAATTATTATTTAAATCGCTGCATTTTATTTGAAAATCATATGTGTATGTCATTGACAATTGCTGTCACATTATATATTTTATATATACAATTACAAAAGTTTATAAATCTGTATCGATGAATGTTTCAGATGTTTGATTGTCTTGTTCTTCCTGTCCTAACTCATTATAATAATATTTAAAAGCGTTCTTTTGTTTTCCTGATGGTGGTTGCATTTAAGAACTTGACAATGAAACCTTGTGATCAACACTTTAAAATTTTAATAATTTTAATTGACGTTTAAATGCATCCATCGTCTGTTTTGTAGGGTGTAACTGCTGATGGAGGTACGTCCAATTGATCCAAGTGCTATAGGTCTTCTGCGCAGCAGACATGCTGATCCTTGGCTCTAATCGTGGTCATCAAAAACAATTTGTACGTTCCTCTCACATTGGAGCAAGGAGAACTATATTACAGGTCCAAAGGATTAATGTTACACAGATGCCCACTGCAATCTGCAGCCAGGAGGAGGACCAAGCACCGTGACACCTTCTTTCCTGTAAAAGAAAGCTAGCTGCCAAAGATCTGTTTCACCTTGATTTGGAAAAATAATAGAACACCGCCATGGGCAATAAACTGGGAAGAGGAACTGCAGGAGAAAGGGAAAGCCTGCTTGGCCATGGAACACAGTCTTCAGGACCAGATGGCTATGGGGCTTCCGTGGATACACTCACTGGCAGAGGAAACGCGTATGTTGATTCTGACTTTTTTTTGGCATTAGCACAACATAGAACAGTGTAGTAGCATGGAAACGCGCATGTTGATTCTGACTTTTTCTTGTTAGCATTAGCATAGCATAGTGTAGTAGCATGGAAATGCGTATGTTGGTTCTGTCTTTTTCTTATTAGCATTAGCTTAGCATAGTTTAGTAGCATGCAGGCTTATAAAGCCTATAGCCCTTGTATATGTATTTGACTTCATGAGGGTAACTGATCTGTGACCTTGACTCCTGTTCTATTAGTTTCGATATTTGTATTTAAAACTCCAAACAGTGCAGTATACATTAGTTTCACCTGAGTGATCAAAATGTTTATGGTTGTTATTTTATTTTTATTTTTTATTTTTAAATTTTTTTGGAACGTGCGATCACAAAATCAAGGGTGTTGTGTGACGAAGTCTCACTTGAAGTGAAAATGCATGCACATTGTAACAATGTTGAATTTCTCTTTCATGTTTATAATGTGTGTTGTGTGTGCATTTGTGTTTAAGCATGTAGTTGTTTGCAGATTTTGTTTTGATGTTGGCGTTAGTGAAGAGATAGGCTTGTGCACATTGAGATTGACAATTTCATGTCATAAGGATACTATTTTCTCTTTTGCTTTTCATCTTTTTCGTTCTTTCTATACACTGTTCAAACAAATGTACTAGAGATGCACTTTGATTTTTTTTATAAATTAAAAAAAGATTGATTTTCAAATTCTCAGAAACGTGGATGTGCTTCCATTGCCCAGCAGCACTGTGATAGAGCCACCAAACCAGTTTCGCAGTCGATGGAGAAGCATACGCATTATGTATTTCACCATGTTCATGTCTGCTGTCACCTTCACCATGACCATGTCCACCATTTGGCCGTACCTGGAAGTGGTCTGTATAAACAATTTGAAAAAAAAAATTGTAATGAGATTAATCCTATCCTAGAAAAGAGGCTTAAAATAATCGCTGCTAACCACCCTGCTTACAGAACTAGCCATATTTTACAAAAAAATGAAATGAAATATAAACTGACCTTTTTAAACTTTCGGGCTGCGGCTAAGCTTTTAAGAGGCAGACATCCTGACCCCAACCTGAGTATCAGTGGCTGTTGAGGGCATGTGCTAACACACATACAGCCTATGCTTGATAGATCTCTGACACTCAGCTAGCGCCAAGATTGCCTGTTATCGGAAACTGTCCTTTTGCTGTTATACAGTGCATTGCAAGCTGTTCAAGGAGCAGGCTAGGCTGAAATCACAATGTTAACTACTCAAAATGCCTGTGATGTGAACTTGCAGCATAAGCAGAAAGTAGATTAAGTATACTACACCAGATAAATAGCTACGCATTTACCATATTTTCTCAGTGTTTTAAACAGTTGTATAATTTATTATAATTATTATATTTGATGGAAACTGCATACATGTGTGATTCGTTTTATGCTTGTTTTACTCCGAGGTAGCAGCCATAAACTGTTAATGTAAACTAAAGGCGACAGTTTTGAACTTTTATTTTGACATGTTTGGGTTTATTATGCTTTTCTTGTATTATATTTGTATTGTAAAGAGCCTGTGTTTAATAAAAAATGTTAGTTTTAATAGTAAATCTCCCAGAAAATAAGCTGTTGTTACCGCTTTTCAAAAACCCATAAGGTTGCACAAAGGGAGGAGAGTTGGATGTACAACACTTTCCCCCTTTAATGCAAGTGTAATTTTCCTTGATCTACTATCTCTGGTCTCTGTTTAGTCAAAGAATTTTCCTTATTTATCTTGATTCACTCTTACTGCCCCATCCTCTCCCCTTGCCCCCCCCCTTCCCCCACACTCCTCCCTTGTATGAAATTGTTATCTTTTTCCTGGTAAAAGTGAGTGTCGGTACTCAGTATTTGCATGCAGACTCTTCAGCAAGTACTAAACTCTGCAGCTAAACTCATCTTCAAAGCACGGAAATCACAGCATTGAATGCCTGATCTCTTTCAAGAGCTACACTGGCTCCCAGTTGAACAACGAATTAAATATAAAACCTCATGTCTTTGCTACCACATCATCTCTGGAACTGCTCCTAGCTATCTTTCCAAACTTTTGACTGTCTATGTTCTTTCTCAGTCTCTCTGCTCGTCTGCAGATGAAAGGATGTTCCGTGTACCAGAATACCATAGGGTGAGACACGGTGGTAGAGCTTTCAGTTTCTTCTCCGTTCAGACCTGTAACTCGCTATCTCCGTCCGTCCATCACAGTCCTTCACTAGCGTCTTTTAAAATTAACTTGAAGACGCATCTTTTTAGAGAGGCCTTTTTCTTAAGCGCCATGAGTGAGTGTTGTTAGTTATTTTTGGTGTTGGGATGTGTATGTGGTTGCGTGTTATTGACCAATGTGTGCATGTTGTGTTTACATTTGTTTGTGTAAAGCGCTTTGTGATTTTGGAAAGCGCTGTATAAATTGCCTGTTATTATTATTATTATTATTATTATTATTATTATTATTATTATTATTATTATAATAAAAAAATTCAGTGTTGGTTCTCAACATGATTGGAGACATTTTTGAAATTTTTTTCCCTCAAAGTCAGAAATTGCAACAGACTAAAAAAAAAAATTTTTTTATTTATAACCTTGCTTGATTCAGCACTTTTAGACTTGTCGATATTAAGCTTTTTTTGGCATAAAACTGTGTGATATTATTTTCTTGCACTTTGAAGTGGTGCTAACTGATATTGGTAAAGTATGTCTGCAGATAATGGTTCTCAACAGGATTGCTGACTTTTGGTTTATTTTCTTCCTCAGGAATTGCAACAAATCTTTTTTAAAACAACTTTTTTTTTTAATCCTTGATTGATTCTACAGTTTCACACTATCTTAAGCTGTTTTGGCATAAAACAATGTGATGTTCTTTCTTGCACTTTGAAATGGTGCTAGCTAATAAAAGTTTGCCTGCAGATAATAAAGAGGAGAGACGCATGAGAAAGTGAGGAGAAAAGAGAATGGTCGCTTATTTAGCTGGCTACATAATGTAAGGGGCCAACTTTGACAGGGTTATCTCCCATCCAGGTGTCGCTTATTTTGCAAACTTGTAAACTATAATAATAATAATACAAATTTATTTTATAACGCCCAATTCCAGTAATAATAATAACAATAAGGGTATTTTTATAACACTTTTTCCTAATGACATCAATTCAAAGCTCAGTTCTCACGCATTCCTACTTAACTTTAACATCAAAATATATACGAGAAGAATTAGTGAAACAAAAAACAAGACACTAATAAATTGTACAAAGACATAATACAAACAGGAAAACAAATATTTACAAGTAAAATATAAAAAAACGAAGGAGGGGAGGAGAGGAGGAGAGCAGCTGAGGAGTGAGGGGGCTGGAGGCTTGCGGTGTGACGGCAGTGGTGTGAATCAGAAAAGAAGGAATGATGATGATGATTGGAGACGAGGTTTGAAATCTGCTCAAAGTGCAACATTCCTTCATTCTCACGCAATGCACAATGACATACATTAAAATAAATCTGTGTTACCATTAGGGTTGTTTCAGCAGATCTTTTATATGGATCAGGGGTGAGGACTCTTTCAAACCAAGTTGTTGTCCTGATTTGGCTCTTTGCAGTCCGCTGGACCTTATAAACAATGACTAACTAACTAATTAAATCATTTAAATGAATAAAATACACATATATTATGTATACATACATACGTACATACATACGTACATATACACATGCGTATATACATACATACGTACATACATACACACACTCACAAAAATACTAAACAGAACGTTTATCACAAACATGCCATATAAAGAGAATAATTGTACAAAAACACTCAGAAAAACTAATAGAAGTATTCAGCAGCCACAACTACAGTAACTACTATTACTACGTCTGGGTTGTTCAGAAATGGCAAATAGCGTGTACCCAACATTATTAATGTAAACTTTACTTGTTACCATACTCAGATTCACAGACCGAACTAACTGAATACAGACTATAGATCTATTCCACCATGTGACACTACACAATTAAGGAATACAACAACTGCACTGTAGTATTTCATTGTTTGACCTGCACATTGATTTAACATAATACAACAGCCATAGACATACAACACAAAACTCTTGATTTTTGAAACTCTCGAACAGTATCGTTTCCTGATGCACATAAAACATCATCTTCTTTTTCTTCATGTTGAGGTGGACAAGCAAGCCACTCCCAAACTACTGGGCTGGGTAGTGGCAAGCTACAGCATTGGACAGCTGGTAGCCTCCCCTTTCTTTGGCTTCTGGTCTGCACGGCGTGAAGCGAAAGAGCCCCTGGTGGTCTCCCTTGTGTTACAGATTGGCTCCAACCTTTTTTACGCCTACGTCCAGAGTATACCTGGCAATGGAGGGACATTGCTCATCCTGGCCCGAGTTTTGATGGGCTTTGCATCAGGTGGGAGGTTTTTTTGGTTCTTCAACATGTGTACAGTCATCATTATCCTAATCAACATCATCGTCACCATCACCATCATCGACACCATTATCATCACCATCATCACCATCTTCATCATCATCGCCAAACGTGATCAAAAGTGGTGGCACTAGCTATTTCAGTTTTTGGTACATGTGAGTATGTGTGTAATATGCAAACGTGTATGTTGATACAGACCGCCATTCTATGATTTTGGAGTAAAATATGTGTACAGCATTTCAATATTATTATTATTATTATTATTATTATTATTATTATTATTATTATTATTATTATTATTATTATTCAGTGCTTAGTGCATATGTTGTGTTGTAGGCAATGCAGCAGTAGTGAGGGCTTACGTAGCAGGAGCAACCACACTTGCAGAGCGACAAGGTACTATGACCATGGTCAGTCTTTTCCAGTCCGTGGGATTTATTCTCGGTCCAGGTGAGCACGTGCTGGACTTGAAACCCATGTTACTAACACCAAACGGTACATGTGTGTGTGTGTGTGTGTGTGTGTGTGTGGTTGTGTGTGCAACTTTGTACACCTATGCACCTGCTTTCATGTGTTTGGTTAGCGTATGTTTGTGGTCAAGAGAAGCAGCTGCAGGTTATCAGTGCTTGTAAAATTGTGTGGTATTTTTAAATCCTTGCTATCTAAAGGATGATTGGAGATTAAAATGAGTCCCAAGGTGCGATGATCATCCTTATTCAGCAGATACACGCCCTGCAGCATGCAAGTCCTAGATGAGCACTGTATATTCACACCCCACCGATCGTCCATAAAATGAACATGAGCAGGCATGTGAAACTTCAGAATGTGTAGTATTTCTACAAGAGGTAAGTCTTTAGTGGGTGTTTAAATGCCTGAGGCGATTGAGCAAGAGAAGAGAGTTCCATTGAGTAGCTGCATTATATTTTTCAGTGTTCCAGACGGGGCTAGTAGCTGTGGGCTACCCAGGCCCCGCGGAGGAATCGTGGTTTCGATTCAACATGTACACATCTCCAGCCTTTCTGGCCGCGGTGTTCGCCACCCTCAACCTGGTGCTGCTTATTACTATTTTCCGCATCCACACAGTGGACGACACAGGCAAGCTCACCATCAATGTCAGTGCAGACGATCAGGAGGATCTAGACAGTGATGAAAATGGTTGGTGTTGATCCAAAGTCCTCATTGAGTGGGATAAATACAGTCAGAAGACTATAATTACAATGTTTCAATATTTTGCCGTTTCTGCTTGCTATACATGCACGGGCGTAGTTTTGCGTTTAATAGAAAATTCAATTCAACGAGAATACAAAATATTGTATTGCCAAGTGATTGCACAAGGAATGCATTTGGTCAGCGCAGCAACACAATAATAAAAAAAATGAAAATAAACATAAAACATGATGCACAAGTTAATTCTGATGCTTAAATTCCCCCAAATGTTTGTATAGTTTTTATTTAACGTCCTAAGATTTCACTGTGGATCGATAACAGGACGCATGAGGTACAGCTTATTTCGACATTTATTCAAGCTTTTTTCGCAAATGAGCTCTTCCACTTTGACAGGCCAGCAATTGTTATTCAGATTGTTTCAGCATCTGTTAAACTAGGAAAAAACAAAAATCTGTAACATAACAATCAGATTGTGTTTTGACGCATACTGTCGGCATTTATTTTTTGTGTGACTCTTCGGAATGGGTGGTGAAATTTAAATATAAAAATTCATTATCGGTTATTTCCCACTCGAAAACCAAAAGTCATTTCATTATTCAGTTGCAACAAACTGAAATATGTGACAGTTGATAGCTTAAATTGGAAACCCAGTGTTTTACAGCTGCTTCAGGGATAAACGTAAAATAGTGGAAACACCTTATGTCCTATTATTGTTCAGGCATTCTTATCCAATTATTTTTATAGAAGTTTTGAGGATTGATTTAATTAGCTTGATTTATTGCATTTATTTAACTAGTGATTAATTGTTCTTGGATTGAGTTTATTCACCTTCAATATTAATTATTATTGCTCAGTGCATTAATGTATGGAGTATGTCATGCATCGTCGATCATTCCATTTCATGGGCTTTCAATGCCCGATTGTTGATACATGTGTGGCCAGCTTTAATTTAGATCCTTTTCATTCCATTTTAATTTGATAGGATACAAAAATGCTTATTTTGATGCCAGGCATGCTCAGTATCACCATTGTATTTACAGGAACCCACATACACCAGGAACCCACACACACCTGTCCCCACCCACCCCCACCCCCACGCCACCCCCTTGGGGGTGCCGGGGGTTTCTGTCTAAATAGTATCTCCGCTTTGTGGAAATTTAGTGCTTTAAATTACAACTGTTTCTTTTATTCTCATTTATTCTTTCTCATTCCTACTCTGTTCTATCAATCTATTACCTTCTTTGATAGACCAGTCACCTATCGTTTTTCTTGAAAACACTCCCAAAACTCTTGATTTGTGTATGGGGTCTGTTTAGTCAGCATGGGGCTATTGGACACTTTCTGCCAAATGGTCACTAGGGCTTTCTATGGTATTATTATTTCGC